>CM048751.1:271324146-272574146 GCA_026315105.1 Locusta migratoria | reverse complement strand
CGCACGCTCGCCTTCCGCAGGCACTAGGGTAACCGCACTGACATACACGGTGCGGTGATCCTGTTTGCAAACAGTCCGGACGGGGCCTCGGGCAACCCCGCCATCGATCGGGTGATCTCCCGGCCGCTGCCGCTGCCGCGACCTACCCACAGCTCTGACGTCACCTGCCGCGGTGGAGTAGCCGAGCGGTCTAAAGCGTCTCGCTGCGGAGCGCGCGGTTGCTCGCCGTGGAGGTTCGAGTCCTCCCTGGGGCATGGTGTGTGTGTGTGTGTGTGTGTGTGTGTGTGTGTGTGTGTGTGTGTGTGTGTGTTTCCTTAGGTTACTTTACCTAGGTTTAAGTATTTTGTAAGCTACGGACTGATGACCACGCAGTTTGGTCCGATAGATCTACAAACATTTGAACATTTTTTTCTGACGTCACCCCCTACAGGCTTCGTTCACACCTTCTTCAATGAGTCTGGTTCCTCCGTAGTAAATATAAGTAAATCCCTACAGAGTAATAGATAACTCGCTTCATTATCACAGAACACGTTCAGCAGATGGACGATTAGCTTCTGGCTTTGAAGGGTCACTTTTTATAAACCAGGTAAGCATTTCCCACTGAGACGCTGGTTTGAAATTTGGCTCAGAGCTCCCTGCAACATTCCTCTGTAATTGTGAAAGAGGGCGGCACCGTGAGACGTAACCCTTGGGCTGAGCAAAGCTTCAAAGGCCAAGTATCGACGTTTACGGGAAAAAAAGACTAGAGCTCAGAGTTCTATGTCAGTGTAAGGGTACGGCCATAGTGAGCCGCTCCACGCTTCCTGCTTCGCGGCGGCAGGGAGGCGGCTGGAAAACCCAGTGGGTGATCCCATTGGGGTGGCCACAGTCACAGAGTAACATATATTTGTCTGTGCCACAGTGCACCCGCGCGGCCGCCTCAGCTCGCTCACATCGCTTTCACTCGCCCGTGCAAGAAAGAATTTATGTTTCTTGTGCCGCTCTCAGCTCGCGGGTTCCGAGGATTCAACGCTATGCCGGCCGCGGTAGCCGAGGGGACTGAGGCGCTCCAGTCACGCTCTGCACGGCCACTACGGTCGGGGTTTCGAATCCCCCCTCGGGCATGGATATTTGTGCCGTCCTTAGGATTAGCTAGTTAATAAGTAGTTTGTAAGTTTAGGGACTGATGACCCCGCAGTTAAGTCCCATAGACTCTACAAACATTTGAACATTTTCAACACTGTGCGCTGCGCGTCGTGTTTAATGGGAGCTGATAAAGACGCGTTTATCTCAAAAGTGTTGAATGAAAGCTGTTAATTCACTGTAGCTGAATTTTATTGAACTTTTGTAGACTCGCGCAACCGGTTTTGCAATGTCTTTAATTGCATATTATTCATATTGTGCAAGAATACCAGCACTTTAATATAGCAAACAACTACACATTCAAGATAATTTACGTGTAGGTAGGTTATTTAGCTCAGAATATGAAATGGTTACTTCTTTGCTAAAAGTTGCACGTGATTTTTTTTAGGGAGCCAATGACACGAGGCTACTTTATTCATAATTACTTTGCTGCCATTCCTTGTCAATTTACCAATTTTTTTTCGTGGACGGTATAAAATGTCGGTATGTGATTAGGAACCTTGACAGTGAAATAATTGTAACTGCTGTCCTACTATTATCTGAAAATACACACACTGTTACAGATGGTACACTGTTAGTTACAATGTAATTTCAAGTAAAAACAGTCTTGGTCACAAAGTGGTTTTATTAATTACCAATGACGAGTTCCGCCCTCACATCAGGCCATCATCTTGCCTGTATGACAAACGTTACACAAGAGTTACTACAACATTTAAAGTAGTGAAACAGGGGCTGTTGTACTAATTTGCGTAACGTTTGTCATGCAGATGATGTGATGATACCCTGCTGCGAGGGCGAAACGCGTCATTGGTAATTAATAAAACCAAAACTGTTTTTGCTTGAAATTAAAATTTGACTGGTTGCTGTATAAGCCATACCATGGACTGTAGAAAGCCTTATATAGTTACATTGTATGCGTATTGAGATTAAAGGAAAGCAGTTACAATTTTTTCCCTGTCGTGATCTAACGATTACTACCCCATGCCAGCAACTAGTAAGTCCAGTTTTCGCATTTTATGCAATTTGCGATCAATTTTTTATTTCGTTATCATCATCCGTGGATTGTGCCAAGTTATAACAGCAGTTACATTATAGCACCACTGATTTACTTGCATTAAACTCAACTAAAAAGAAGATCCACTTAAGCTGCACATACGAACTGCATATTCCAACTTAACAGTGCCGTTGTAAATATCTTTAGTGTCGCCCGCTGTCGTTCTTTGTGGAGAAAGTCTAATTAAATAAAGATTCAGAGGAAAAAGGCTGCAGCGCCTTGGATAACATTTAGACGCTTGCTATTGGATCCTGTCAAAAATTCTTCTGGTAATTTTAGTCTTCCCATTTAAAATGCAAGTCCGAAGGGGCATTCAACAAAAACACTAGCATTCTCTTTTCCTTAGAACCCTACATTCCCCATTATGAACTTGCAATTTTCCGCCAGTGAAAGCTAGCAAACCAATATTTGTAACTATAATACATAGAGCCAGATTTACTGACCTTTTTTAATCTGAACTTGTATGCCATCAATATTTTAAAACGAGTTAGAGAACTGGCACCTGACCCAGATGAACTTTGCTATTTTTTAAAGTCATTTTCTGTTGGCTGGGGCATGTGCTTTATTACCGAAGTTGACTGACTGCAATGCAGGCTAGAGGCTCAGTAGTTGGAAGGAGAGCGCGCTCATATTTCAACACCCTATTCGCTATACTGGAGCGATGTATCGCTTTCTTTTCTGCTTTTAAAAACAATTTCACAATGTTGGCTACATTTCGTACGCAGTAATGTATAACCTAAAGTTAACCAAACGAAAAGTAGTCAGGGACTATATTTTTCACTGCAAATGCTTCAAATATGCGATAGGTTAATTGGAAATTAAGTATCGTAATAACTATGGCGAATATCGAAAAAATAGACACTCCGTTTTGAAGCTGTTATGTTAGCCGGCAAGATGTGCAAAACTCGGTGATGTATGACAATTAGTTTCCTCAGAATCGAGTGAGAAGAATCCAACGTCAAGGAAAACGCACAAAACCGGAACAGGTGGTTTTTATTTTTTTACAGGAGAAGGAGAATTTTTATCGAAAAACTGATACTAGAGTGCGATGCAGCTTTGTTTCTTACACATGCAGTATTTTTTTCAGCAAGAAAATGGAAAAGTGATTTTGGTCATGTATTGGCATCAGCCGGGGCGCGGTTGGCTGCGCACTGTGGCCGCCACCAGCTGCCATCGCGCCGTTGCAGCGCGCGAGTGGCGACCGCTGCAGGTTAAGCGGCCGAGCAGCTAGCGGGGAGCCGTTCACTATGGCCGTACCCTAAGGCGGGTTAATGGTGTCTTACTGGCATCAAATTTCTCACCTATTCTGGAGAACTTACATAATTGGGACGTCGTCACCCCCCCCCTCCCTCTTGACACTTTCTTTCGACCCCTCTACGATGGAGGTCAGAACCGGTAAACCCATCGTTAAAGCATTTCTTTTTCCTTAATGGGACGCTGAGAAAATATCTGAGATACACCAAAATGTGTGTAAGACTATTGGACCATATGTTACGGACAGCAGAACCTAGACTTACAAACCAACTTACACTAAGGGCAACACACAAACCTATGCCCGTGGGAGGACTCGAACCTCCGGCGGGAACGACTGCCCAGTCCGTAGCATGATGCCTTAGACCACGCGGCCATTGCGTGTGGCTAGAGTTACACCAACGCTTATAATCTACATGGAAAGGTCTAAAGGGGTTGTATAAAGATTATCAGTGAAAGCACTCCTTGCCTTTTGGTGTTCATTCCGACGCACTTTACAGTAAATAAAGACTTTTCGGACCGCAATTACAACAGGTCGACGTTTTGGTAACCTTACACTGCAGACACCCAACACTCCGCGCACCTCTTTTGGTCTCCAGCGCGACAGTAATTCTTGCTTACGGTATATAGGGCGGCACGCCTATGGAAGTTCAAAACAATTTTACAATATTTGAACATAATCCAAAGAAGAAAAGAATGTTTGTACTGTTCCGGCCCTCGACGTTCGTCCTTTTCTGATGTGATCATGGGAGGACACTGCCTTGGCAGATGCATAAATAAAACAGTAAATTGCCTTTCTAAGACACTACCAGTTAAGAAACTCACTTGACCTCTTTACAGACCTACCTGTAAGCGGTTTCGGCACCTATTCAGCTTTGCTGGCTACACCACCGTCTGAATGTAGTCAACCCCACCAACATCCCCTAACGTCTGCTACCTTGCAAGCAGTCGCTGATGACATCGCACGGTTCATGTAAATTCTGTCGACATGGCTCACTGTGAAGATCGCAACAAACCTGAACTGGTGGAACCAAATGTGTCACTCAACTAGGGCAGGGCTCTTAATGAGACCATTTCCCCATTACTCACACATGTGCTTAATGTTGCACCCTCTCGTAATGACCCTACAAGGAGGCATGAAGCTAGAAGGCTGGAAACTATGAACACCTTTTCCTGTTTCGGATTACGTTCAAATATCGTCGTTTTCGTACGGCCCCATAGTGATTTCGTCTTGTAAACTAGAGAAAAAAAAATTGCGGTCATGTTAGGTTTCAAACGTGTGCGATCACATTCAGCCTAGCGGCAGCTTCAAGACATCAGAGAACGGTCGATTCGTCCTGTGGGTGTCTCCAGTGTCCAGTTGTCGATAATTTCGTCCTATTGCTCAGTGCACTGCCACCTGTCGTTTTTCTCCGAAATACGTCGCAACAAACGCCCCGAAAAAGCGGTGCCTTCATTGACACTCTTTGATTGGCAGAGTTTCAAAGAGCGTATTTCACTCAACCGTGACAAGAGCATTCTCCAAATCAACGAAAGCTATAAATGTAATTTCAGAAACACTTGGGGAGTAACAGCGACCTATGTCTCAATTATTATACTAAGAAGAAACCAGTCCAGAAAGACAACAGGAAGGAAGGTAAGGAAGGAAGCTTAGGGTTTAACGTCCAGTCGACAGCGTGGTAATAACAAACGGAACTCTCGCTCTGATTTTTTAGTACGGATGGGGAAGGAAATCGGCTTTGCCCTTTCAAAGGAACCAATTTGATTGGAGTAACTTAGGAAGTGATGGAAAATCTAAATCTGGATGACAGAGGTAGATTTGGACCCCCATCCTCCAGAATTCGAGTCAAGCGCCACGTCGCTCGGTGAAAGACCACAGACTCGGCGAAACGGCCGAAAGCATTGAGGCGCTATGCTACGATCAGCGAGGCCGTTCCCCGTGTACCGGTAATTCATTCTAGGTGGGTGAAGGAGTGAAATCCAATGCTCCCTCAAACTACAACACAAGTATTGCTATGCGAAAAGCAACAGTTCAGAAAAACAATAATCCGGCCATTGGGGGGGGGGGGGGGGGGGGGCAGAAGCAGAATCGGGATTGGTCGGTAAAAACAGTGTTCCTCCAGTCGGTTGTGCAGTTTGTTCTGATATGGTTCGTGCTATGGCAGAGCTATCCATTATTGCCATGTGCACTAGTCTGCTGGTGCAGAAAGGGGGGGGGGGGGGGTGCAATCGCTCCCGCCGGTCGGTCGTTCCCTCTTGCAGCAAGCGACTACAGATCCGCATCACTTACTTGGTAACGTCCGACACGATCACCGATTTCTCTGAAGGTTGTTTGGCAATCTCTACAGGCAACAATACGTACTATGTAGTTACATCTATAAGCAACTACGGGTCCTCGATTAAAATCAGAAACGTGTTCAAAAATGATCGCTGTCTTCTACGAGGCACTCGGAAGCTGCTTACGCGAAACAACAGTATCTAATAACGTCGACACAGCCGTTTGTGTGCATGCAGGTGGCGCTACTGCTACCCGTTATGTGTACACCTCTAGTCATCGCAAACGCACGCTCAAATGTCACCTAATTTGGATAGTCCCTCCGGGGTGTTGCGTTTTAGGTGGCCAGCAGTGTACATCCGATGTTGTGGTTTAATACAATAATCGGGACAGCGATCCATGTTCTCCATTTATCTTGTGCGATATAGATAACCCGCCTAGCGCTATAATAGACATCCTCCATAGCAAATACAATCGTGCCTTGATTGCCTGCTTGCGTGTTGGCAGTCATTACCGTTCTTCCTCAGCGACAGCGAGAGCGAGAGCGGATCTGACACGCAGGCAACGCCAGCGATCCGCAGTTTTTGCCAGTCGGGAGGGCTGTTATTGCGATAGGCACGCAGCAATTAGTCGCCATCGATTCGCCGTGTCATAGATACATGTACTGATGCGTAAAAGAAGAAAATCGAAGCGTCTGCCTGTGGATATGGAGGAGAATCTTAAGTGATTAAGTGCACGCTTAATATAAGAAATGAGGAGAATCGCAGACTCGTTGACGAGAAGAACATGTTGGAAATATATTAAGACATTTTTGCATGGTACTTTAGGTACCTGTAGTGGGTAAAAAATGTATACAGAGACTAGAAAATAACCACCAGACAGCCGAGTACTTCGAGTGCAAGTGCCGCGATTAGCATAGGGAGTCAAGGAAGGCTGGCCGCAGTGGCCGAGGGGACTGAGGCGCGTCAGTCACGGTCTGCACGGCCACTACGGTCGGGGGTTCGAATCCGTCCTCGGACATGGATATTTGTGCCGTCCTTAGTGTTAGTTAGTTCATAAGTAGTTTGTAAGTTTAGGGACTGATGATCCAGTAGTTAAGTCCCATAAGCTATACAAACATTTGAACACTTTGAAGTCAAGGAAGGCCACATCAAACCAGTCAGAAAACAACCGAAATAAAAATATGCAGCTACATGCATAGGCGACCGCTAGAGAAGGGGGCAAGGGAAACACTAGCGTACAGACTTTTATACATTAAGGAATTCTCACATACACCAACATTTTTTAAAAAACTTATTAGGACAAAGTCAAACAGTTGGAATAGAGAACCAAGGGTCGTAAATGTATATTTATTGTATTACGGACATACACAACGTAAGCCACATAACAACAACGCACTTCATAGTAACTGTACGAAGCAACGACCGCCAGTCTGAATCTGTTACTGCACTGGAGTGAGGACAATCCCCATTCCACCTAATACCAACACTATTCTGTCACTGTACAGGACGCTTTGTACAGTATGACGTAATAGGTCCTGTCTACGCTCCCCCCTCCCCCCTTTTCACCATCGCATGTGACTGGTCCACGTTACCTGGTGATTCTGCGAGATGTTACGCCGCAGTTCTTGGAGACTATACTTCTAGTTCTCTACGAGGGGCCGGCCGCGGTGGCCGAGGTGACTGAGGCGCTCCAGTCACGGTCAGCACGGCCACTACGGTCGGGGGTTCGAATCCCCCCTCGGGCATGGATATTTGTGCCGTCTTAGTTCGTAAGTAGTTCATAAGTAGTTTGTAAGTTTAGGGACTGATGACCCCGTAGTTAAGTCCCATAAGCTTTACAAACATTTGAACATTTGAAGTCTACGAGGGGATTTGATTTCAACTTGATGGTGCATCAGTCCAATTTGATACTACAGTCTGCGATCACCTGAACAACACGTCCCCTGATCACTTGGTCGGAAGCAGAGGTCCTGAACCGTGACCAACGCGACCACTCCATCCCATATCTCTGGACTTCTCATCTGGGGTTACGTCACGTCGTTGATCTATGAGCCGGCTGAAAACTGAAGAACACTTGCTCTCTGGGGTCCCAACCGCCTGTTTCATGGCACGACAGACACCTGGGATCTTTGAGGCAGCACGGCAGAATTGCAGACAAAATCAAAATTCAAATGTTTGTAAATCTATCGGACCAAACTGCGTGGTCATCAGCTTACAAACAACTTAAACTAAGGTAAACTAACCTAAGGACAAACACACACATCCATGCCCCAGGAGGACTCGAACCTCCGACGGCGAGCAACCGTGCGCTCCGCAGCGAGGCGCATTAGACCACTCGGCTACTCCACCGCGGTGAATTGCAGACGCTGATGTCTTACCGTCACTTCGAGACATTTCTGTGATCTACGTACGTTGTTGTTGTGCGGTGTGCTACCTGAGGTGTGAGTCCATAACACAATAGACATGCTTCCCCGTCCACTGTCTCCCTATCCTAATATAATTTGCTGCGAGCTCTCCACTACCTGCTTAAGTTTGACCAAAAATGTCTCAGATACCTTGTACGTCAGAACTTACATTTAACATCGAGCGAGGTGCCACATTTGTTCCACTACTCACATTCTCTAGGACGGCGGTTCAAACCCACCTTCCGCCATTCAGATTTTTGGTTGCCTGTAAATTCCCTAAATCACTTTACACAAATGCTTAGAATAGTTCCACTGAAAGAGCACGGCTAATATTTTCACCAACCGTGACAAAACTATCCAATCAAACGCTCGTCTCTAATAACCACGATCTCGACGGGACGTTAAATCATGATTTTCATTCCTTCTCTCCATCCTTCCCTCAGATTTAGCATGACCGTGCTTTAGCAATTTGTCAGATTGTAAGGGTCTTCACTAGAACCACGTCATCTTAATGTTTCAGCGCTGTCCCACAACCAGGATTGATGCGAACCTTTACAAAACGCAGAAGAAATAAATTCCCCGACCATAGTTCTGTAGTTTCCTTGTGCAGCGCTTATTGAGTGCTTTAGAAAATATGCAAAATCGTGGATTCTTCGCCAATTCTCAGCACAACTTAAACGTGTTTACAATATACCCGCCCCTGTCATAAGCTTACAGTTCACACAAAAATATCCCCCACCCTTCCTACTACACAAATTAATCAGACTAGTAGTTACCGAGCGAGGGGGGCGCAATGGTTAACATTAGGAAGAAGGGTGGTACGAACCCGCCTCCGGCTATCCAATACAGCATTGAGTTTGCCGTGATTTCCCAAATTCATTATTGGTAAATAAATGTTCAAATGTTTGTAATTCTATCGGACCAAACTGCGTGGTCATTAGTCCGTAGCTTACAAACTACTTCAACACACACACACACACACACACACACACACACACACACACACACACACACACACACACACACCCATGTCCCAGGGAGGAGTCGAACCTCCACGGCGAGCAACCGCGCGCTCCTGAGCGAGACGCTTTAGACCGCTCGGCTATACCGCGGCTATTGGTAAATACCGCAACAGTTCCTTCCAGCTGCATTCTTAAAATAAATCTAGATAGGGCTCCGTCTCTTAACGAACGCGTTATCAACAAGAGGTTAAGCGGTCTTCTGCATTTTTATTATTATTATTATTATTTTAACGAAAGTAGTTCACGATTGGTCTGTGATCAAAAAAAGACGTGCTGCAACTACTTTAATTTTCACGAGAGAGCAACTGGACTCTTGAACATACTTAGCCGCGGTGGAGTAGCCGAGCAGTCTAAAGCGTCTCGCTGCGGAGCGCACGGTTGCTCGCCGTGGAGGTTCGAGTCCTCCCTGGGGCATGGGTGTGTGTGTGTTTGTCCTTAGGTTAGTTTACCTAGGTTTAAGTAGTTTGTAAGCTACGGACTGATGACCACGCAGTTTGGTCCGATAGAATTACAAACATGTGTACATTTTGAACATACTTATGCTGCTGTGGCAGCCCCTGACTGTGTAGAGTGCCCGCATAACAGGTAGCCAAGGCGGGTTGCTTAGCTTCCCATCGTAGGCGCTCACACGAAAACAATAAACTTGAACAACGTCCAACTGCGTAAGAAACGGCGCTGTACTGGTGTTACCCTCCGCCGATGCCGGCTTGATAAACGCACTGACGAAGTGTGGACAGCCAGTGCATACCGAGCTACCGGCCACTCCTACGCCTGATCCAGCTTCAGCGAACACCGTAGTTTTCGTGTCGTAGAATTTTATTTGTTTGGCCTAGTGCCACTTGTAAATCGTAGTTGTTTGATGCTTTCGCTAGTGTACTTGTTAGTTGTCCCTAAGTTACTTTTTTTTCTTTCTTTCTTTGCTTTTGTTATTGTACGCCCAAGAGACTGTGTTTAATTAACAGTTTACCATTTTCATTAGTTTTTGTCTTTCCTGCAGATCGCGGGACGTTACAGAATTGGCGACGAGGATAAAACTTTGTCTTAGTAGTAACGTCTCCCTTAGAGGAATTTCTTCATTCCTTGACGGTAACACCACTCCAGATACAGGAGGCGCTCACAGGGTTGACGCACCACCCACACTTCCCAGTGTTGCAAGACGTAACTCACAGAGTAGATTCCACTGCCGGAAAACTGAACAATCTGCATATGTAGCCGACGTTCCCCGCTTTCGATAGGGTTTAGCAACCATGGTCGAATTATGTAGAGCGACTGGAACAACATTTCCTGGGCCACGGAGTCCTAGAAGAAAACCGGCGTCGGGCTTTCTTCTTAGCAACAGTCGGTCCCCAGATATATCGCTTGATTCAACAATTGAACCCGGAGCAGTTGTCTCAAGATCTCTCGTATGCCCACATAAAACACTGCTTTTCTGTGTGCTGTGACGAGCTAGGTTTTTTCCTGTCGAAAGTCCCAGATCAAACATATAGGGAACGGATTACGATGCTACAGGGTTGGTTGCAATTTCAGGTGTGCCAACGTCGCCTGCAAACAGTCCTATGCTCCTTCATTGATTCGCGATATAGTGGTGTTCCACGCTCCGGACGAGGGTCTTCGAACTGAGATCTTGAAGTTACAGGACCCGTCACTCGACACCTGTCCGCCGATCATCCGTGCCTTTGAAGAGTCTCACCGTCGCCGCGCTTTGATCCCGCCGTGTATGCGGCTCGCCAGTCCTCTGTTGCCGGGCGGCCGTCTCGTCCAGCCATGGACACAGGCCGCGACCGACGGTTCTCCGCACGCCTTCCCTCTTGTCCGGATTGCTTCCGTAAACACCAACGAGCGGAATGCCTCCCCCACCGGCAGTTCAGGTGCACTGTTTGCCGCCTAAAGGGACACATCGCCGTTGTTTGCCAGGCTTCACAAACACACACAGCGTTGATGTGCCAATTCCGGAGGATGTACAGGCGGCTGATGAATCATTCACACAGGACACGGGAAACCCGCATTACGATGACGGGCAATTATATTTTGTCATTCCTCAGTCTGGAACTTGGCTCCTCCTCACATTGGAACTCGCAAATACTGCTGTGGTTTTCCAAATCGACACAGCGTCCTCCGTGTCTGTCGTGAATGTGACTCATAAGAACGATTGGGCTCTCACCCTACACTCAAAACTTTCGCAGTTTCAGCAATCACCATATAAAAGTTGACGGCGTTTTATCACGCGATTCGCTTACAACAACCACGCTTTAAGCGCTCAGTTTCTGGTGGTGCGTTCGGCTGGCGCCTCAAATCTCTTGGGTTAAGACAACCCGTACAGCACGTTGTCTCTAACGTTCGGCCCTCTTCCTAGCAACATTCAACTTCGACATTGTGTATCGCGCCTCTGACAGGCACGCGAACGTCGATTTCTTTTCCCGGCTGCCAGTTGGAGCGTTTGACACCTCGCCGTTGGTCAACTTCCATGTGGAGTCGACGTGGATGCGGCTCTTGCTGGTTATCTTTTTCCTTGCGTTTGTTATTGTACACCTAGAAGGCTTTATGTTTAATAACCACTTTATAATTTTCATGAGTTGTTATCTTTCATGCAGATCGTTACACAGGATGTTACACGTGCTATACTACTTTATATATGGACTCTCATTTATTGTTAGAAATAGAATAAAATTCTATGCTAGTAGAGAGGTAAAAAAAGTGTTCAAGGTCGAAAAGATCTCTTCATGAGTTAGCAGCTCTCAAGGATATTGAATACACACACAGAGGCTGTGGCATCGTATGTAGCTCTCCCTGTGGTGTCAAGCTGTACTATTATTCGTCATATTTTCGGAATTCATTGTTTGCTTATTTTGAAAACGAGATAGTACGTATGCGAACTTGGTTGATAAGCAATTGCCGGATTTCCATTTGAAATCAGTCTATCTCTGCTCAGCGTGTGTTTTCACAGGAGCAATAAGACTAAGAAATTTGTTATTTCAACGGAGTACTATTTTCCTGATCGTCTTGGGTTGCAGTATTTATATGAAAGGTACTGACGATGTCGGCAGACGATTTATATAAACTGTTAGTGCCTTGTACACAAAAGTGGTACTGTTTCTGGTTACAGTTGCTGAGCACTTCCAACTGTAATTTCGAAATTTTCATACGCACTCTCATCTAACACATCCCTTTCTTGATTTCTGAAAACGTGGTGGAGATTTGCTCAGTTTTATTCACTTTGATCACGGTGTTATAACTATTTGGGATCTACTGTAGGAGGTACAATACAGTACAACATGCAGCTATAATTAAGGATTCTGCAGGAAAACTGACTTGACTGCGCAATAACCATTCAGTTTTAGCATGTAAGAAGTGTATTTCACGATCAATCTGGAGGATACTTTGGGAAGTTTCCCATATTGAACTCATTAATTGTTTGTTGCTTTAGGTTGCACTTTATCCAAACAATCCAAAAATATTAATCTTTTTGAATAGCTTCTGTATACCTTTACTTAGTATGGTTAGTAAGTTAGTACTGAAAAAGTCCCAGAGCTTTTGTGTGTAAAGGATCAAACAAAACTTGAATAACGCTTTGTAACTTCCTTAGGAGATGGCATTATTAGTTCTTCTTGTTGATATTCAACACAGATTTCATTGATGTGCTGATTTCTGTATAGAGTTTTCAATTTTAGAGCCAGCCTAAAATTATTGTTACATGAATGAAATATCCTTTGTGATTATTTTCCACTGCTGTTATCTTATTCGTCAGATATTATGAATTTCAACTTATTAGGAAACAATTTCATTTCAATAAAAAAGGTGGCATTAATCAGTTAAAGTACAATACGTTTTGTGAATTTCCTGTCAATTGGGATTTATGTCGCATGGCATTTTCCCAAATCTTCCAGATCAGTAGTATAAAAATGTAAAATTTGAAAACACCTCTTCTTTTGTGATTTATTTGTTCTAATGCTGTCGAGTGGTTGGCACTCGAAGTGAGATTAACACGTGAGAAAGAATTAATTGAAATAATAAATACAGAAAAAAGCAATTATATCAGTGTCATAGAAAATATTTCACTTGTCACATTACTTTGATATGTAACTTCCTTGCAGATTGAAACAGTGTGACAGAACGGGATTCGAAGCCAGGACCTTTGCCTTTCGCGGGCAAGCGCTCCACCGACTATCTGCAAGTCTCAAGGCCCGTCCACGCAGCCGTAGTTTCGCCGGTACCTCGTCTCCTACCAAAGAAACTGCAATAACCTATTGTCTGCAGTTTGAAGAAGCAAGCACGAAGGGAAATGCGTATTTTACTTCTCGTCGATTGTTCAGGCATATATGATAATAAAAATATGTCGAAAACAAAAACATGAGATTAACTTAAAGAAGTTACTGTTTTATTTAGTAAATTAATGAGTTATTCTAATTAACAGGCCTTAACGCTGATTAAGTATACTTCAATTAGCTTTTATGAGTTATTCCTGTATGTTGTCTTGATGAATACCATAAAAGCACCGAAAACACCGTTCCTATTGTGGTAAAGGTGAGTTTTAAGTCGGTGCTGCACTGCAGTAGGTTACAGCTACATTCAAACTGTTTTATTTTGGTGCTAGCTTGCCAAAAACACAACTTTTGAAGTTCACGAAATCTGTATTAGCAAAATTAAAAGCGCAAAAAAGTAGTATACGGGGTGTAATATGTATAAGGCGAAACTTTTTTTGTATGCGTTCCCTTAATATGTACAGATATCTATCGTTTTTCTCTGAAACGAACACTCTTCCCACACAACAAAAAATGTTCAAATGTTTGTAAATCTATCGGACCAAACTGCGTGGTCATCAGTCCGTAGCTTACAAACTACTTAAACCTAGGTAAACTAACCTAAGGACAACACATACACCCATGCCCCAGGGAGGACTCGAACCTCCACGGCGAGCAACCGCGCGCTCCGCAGCGAGACACTTTAGACCGCTCGGCTACTCCACCACGGCCTCTCACAACAAACACAAATGTTGGTACCTTATGTTTTCTGTTTTTCCGTATCTGAACCATAAGTGAACGACACGACGCCCGACCAAACAGACTTCCATTGCCGGAAAGTGACATCCAGTCTCAGTATCGCGAGGTGCTCCGCGCCGCTTTACCCCTGATCTCTGGGAATATAGGCGTCCTGGCGCTACGCATACGTTAAGGTACGTATGTTTGTTTCCTGACCTGGAAACATACTACTTTTACTGTCTATATTTAAGAGTCTCCAAATGACAGAATATCTTCATGTAAATTTGTCCAGTACACTGACCTGAATCACCTCTATAAATATTTGCACTCATCTTGTTATACCCAGTATATAAGCTACGGAGCATGCAATGCAATAACAGTTACTTTTAGTATATCTGCAGATTATTTGGAGCGCTTCTCTCGTTCTCTAACTGCAACTACGGGAGTTGCTCTCTTGTTTACTGCTATTCTTTGATGTGGACCTCACCGCATGAAGGTCATCCGTACATGCAACTTTATAGTCGCAATTGCTGCCGAGAGAGGTGTCATTATTGAGTTCCTAGAACTCTATAAGTACTTCACATGTTTGTGGGATAAACTATGACAAGCCGTACTGCAACAAGAATGCCAGAAGTCCCTCCAGAGAAAATAAAAACAACAGTGCATTTAGCAACAGGGGGAAAAATGAGGGTTGCGCACAAAAGTGAGCGGAAGAAAGAAAATATAATTACCATTGAGAAATTGACATATTTCTTTGTGTAAGTAACAGTCATTGCTGTAACTGGAAATTCTCTGTAGATTTGAGTCTGTCTTACTTCAAACGTATGCAATTCTGCTGCACAACGTGTAGCTCAAGCACTAGAAATGCCCCCCTTTGTGCCACCCCCGAGGCCTTTTCATGTGATTCTGTGCGGCAGTGTGGCTGAACTGTTTTCATTAACAAACCACGCAAGCATTTACTGATATAAACGCTGACAATGGCAGTACTCACTTTCATCACAAGGCATCGAACGAAAGGATGAACTGGGTAAGAGACGTCACGACCTTTGCATCGTGTAAAATGTCGTCAGTAGCGGGGTACAGATAAAATTTGATGGCGAAGCGCCATCGTTAACCCTCTTTGAACATAACACGAAATTGTTTGATCTGGTCTTTTCTCGCAAACGCCCACACTTTGCTGTACGATAGCGTCGCAGAACCCATGGGTGACGTTACAGAAGACCATACTTTAGCACCATTACAGAGGAAGGGTGTAGGCACCTGCTAGCCAGATTTCAAACTGCTGCTTCATAACAGGAGACAATTACGGATGAGAGAGTACATGTATTTCAGGAGGCATCATGCTAATAACTGGAGGGCCGCTCCCGCTGGAGGTTCGAGTCTCCCTCGGGCGCGCGCGCTTGTGTGTGTGTGTGTGTGTGTGTGTGTGTGTGTGTGTGTGTGTGTGTGTGTGTGTGTGTGTGTAGGTTTTGTCCTTAGTGTGAGTAGTTTGTAAGTCTAGGAACTGATGACGATAGCAGTTTGGTCCAATAGGTATACAAACATTTGTAGCACTGCTAAATGGCAGTAACAGTCTCTGCGAGCCAGGGCTGTGCTGTCGCTACTGGAATACTTGTTATTCTGAGTGTTTTACTGGCTCTCTTAGTAGCCTACATACTGATCAACCAGATATCACGCTAGATCAATGTTGTAGGGGCCGCGCTGGAGTGGCGTCTTGCAACGGAGTGTGCGTCTACTACCCGTCGGAGGTTCGAGACCTCCCTCGGGAATGTGTGTGTGTGTGTGTGTGTGTGTGTGTGTGTGTGTGTGTGTGTGTGTGTGTGTGTGTGTGTGTGTTGTCCTCAGCATAAGTTAAGTAGTTTGTAAGTCTAAGGATTAAAGACCATAGCACTTTGATCCAATAGATTTACAAACATTTGAACACTCTTTGTTCAAAGATGTATCGTTAAATTTCATTTAAAATAATTTTGCGGGAAAGAAACTGCTGTTTTTAATTAGCGCAAAAAATTCGTGATTGAAAGCATTTATTTAAACGTTAGTTAGAAATTTCAAAAATCCAAATATCTGCCGAAACAGCAGAGAAAATAGACCTGTTATAGCACATGTCACTCAGACACACACACACACACACACACACACCCACACACACACACACACACACACACACACAGTATATATAATCTCAACTACGTTGCTCTAATGAACATTCTGATAGGCATAGGCTGTAATATGGAAAATTTATTGGCCGATTTACTTCAGGCTTTTACGCAGTAGAACAGCAAACGTTGCGGGGGATAAGACTGTCCTTTTTTATTGTACAGGTTTTCTGTTAAAACCAAATATGAGAAAGTAAATGCGGTTCTATAGTGTGCTATAAAAGTGTGCGGACTGTTTGTTCCATTCTTCCGTTTACACCTCTCCCCCTCCCCCCAATCCCCCTCTGTCCATCTCCTCCTCCTCCCTATTTACCTCTGCCCACTCCTTCTAATCTACCTTTGTCTATAGCGTTACGTGTGGAGAATGGAAAATATTAAAGTGACTGTTAAAGTGGTTTCGTTTTCTAATATGCATAGGTCGGAATTGAAATGGAATTCGGTTTTGCTCAATTTTGACTGCCAGATTGAAGAAAGTGATGATCGTGAGTTAGCTGAAAAGGAGAAAAATTATTGACGAGATCGGAGAGCAAGGCAAGTAACAATATAAGTTGGCAAAATTTGTACCTCTGTAAGTTGTTACATCAGTATCTGCAATAGAGTGTCGTAGTAGGAGGCTTCACTTCCTATGAAGCTCAGAAGTAAACAACACTACAAAAGACCAATAGTTCAGTTCAAATCAAATGTTTGTATAGCTTATGGGACTTAACTACGGGGTCGTCAGTCCCTAAACTTACAAACTACTTATGAACTAACTAAGACTAAGGACGGCACAAATATCCATGCCCGAGGGGGGATTCGAACCCCCGACCGTAGTGGCCGTGCAGACCGTCACTGGAGCGCCTCAGTCCCCTCGGCCACCGCGGCCGGCACACTTAAGTTGAATGCCTGTGACGCAGCAATGTGAAATTTGGATTACGTTATGAAACGTTTCGTAAACACGCAGGAAATCAGACTACGGAAAGGATAATAATATTGCAGGTTCTAAACGCAAATAATGTTTAAAGAATTAGTAATAAATTCTGTAATTAATGGCGGCACTAATCTAACAATATTGCTTCCAGATCACAACTACTGATTGAAATTGTCAGAATTACTGAATGGAATATAACGGAAGGCTATTTTTGAAATAAGAAAGCATAGTAGGGTTTAAATTGAAGTTGTTTAATTAAAATAAATGGTCATGTGCACTCACAATATTCAGGGCGACGAAATCCGGATTGGCACATCCTGGCTAACATGGACGCTGAAGACTGAAGTTGTCGTGACAACAGAATGTTCGAATTGCGGAATTTGTACGTCATTTGTCCGAGAGGAGGGGGAAAGAACATATAGTTCCAAACGTCTCCTCTGCTCTCTCTCTCTCTCTCTCTCTCTCTCTCTCTCTCTCTCTCTCTCTCTCTCTCTCTCTCTACGTCTGTTCATCTACCCTTCCGTTTTACTTACAAAAAATTAGATATTATACATACAAGTATCTAACACGTTGGTAGTGATCAGCGGAACGGTATCGACATACTCTCCATCACACACCATACGGTTGCTTTCAGAATATAAATCTCCTCCATAAAAACACACATACAGATGACAACTTTCACGGTGATAAGGAAGTGTAAAGTAAGGTACCCTGAAGCATGCACTGCACGCTGGCTTGCGCAAAAAATCCTAGGCATAAGCTAATTCCACTCTAAATTTCAGCCAAATCTGTTCGAACGTTTCAGCGTGAAAAAGGCTTACGCACAAACCTTATTTCCCCTGCCGGCCGAGGTGGCCGAGCGCTCTGCGGCGCGCCAGTCACTGTCTGCACGGCCACTACGGTCGGGGGTTCGAATAACCCCTCTTGCATGGATATTTGTGCCGTCCTAGTTCATAAGTAGTTTGTAAGTTTAGGAACTGATGACCCCGTAGTTAAGTCCCATAAGCTCTACAAACATTTGAACATTTTATATTTCCCTCTCCACAGATCATTGTACATAAAATAATATGCTGCTTTGTTTTCTGTCGCTATGGAATCAGAATCGTTGGAAGACTTGTGACCTTATTCAATCGCAGATTAAAAGTATATGTAGTGTTTTCATTATAGCTACTGTCTTCACTTATCTATGTGCTGCAGAACCGTTCTCATACGCCATATTTCAATTATTTCAATTTATTTTAAGCGACTTAAATTCTCAACCAACGGCATCGGCGACTGTGTAACCAAAAGTTGTAAACAAGGCTAAAAAATCAAATGTTTGTAAATCCATGGGTCTTAACTTCTTTGGATATTTGTCCCTAGGCTTACAACGCGCGCGTGCCCACACGCCCCAGAGAGGACTCCTCGAATCTCCGACGGCGAGCAACCGCGTCCTCCGCAGCAAGGTGCCTTAGACCGCTCGGGCCGCGGTGGAGTAGCCGAGCGGTCTAAAGCACCTCGCTGCGGAGCGCGCGGTTGCTCGCCGTGGAGGTTCGAGTCCTCCCTGGGGCATGGGTGTGTGTGTTTGTCCGTAGGTTAGTTTACCTAGGTTTAAGTAGGTTGTAAGCTACGGACTGATGACCACGCAGTTTGGTCCGATAGATTTACAGACAGACCGCTCGGCTACTCCACCACGACATACAAGGCTCAAGGTCAGAGAGAGGGGAGAGTTACAGACAGAGGGGAAGTAACGTATCGGGAAACAAGGAGGAGAAAGACAAATAGAATGCCTTGCGGAATGGCCCCGTGGTCTAAGGTGTAATGCTACATAGTAGACGGCCCTCTCCACAGGAAGTTCGAGTCCTCCCTCGGGCATGTGTGTGTGTGGGAAGGAGATGCACAGAGGGCCACAGACGAGATATTTAAGCTGTATATCCATCTACAGCAATTGGAAAGATCAAGAAGGAAATAGGGACAAATTAACGCATAGTTGATATTTAGTTGCAGCGCTTTCTTTTAAGCCACCACCACAACTTCACTTTGTCAAGCTATGTGGAGTAACCATATTTTAGCGCCTACGCCTAGCGGGTCCGTCGCCCGCCAGGCAAAGGTGATGGCTCGTTAGCCTACACAGGGGAGGCGAGCGCTGCAAACTGTTACCATAATATGTTATACATACGAAGAGTCCGTGAGAATAGACACCATATACATCATTGTTCTGACAGGCCGGACCTCCTTTCAGTCCAGGTGCACTTCCACAAACGAGCCCTACGATTCAACGAAGTTGTGAACAGAGTAAATGGACAATCAGGCCATTAATCCAGTAATGTGCGAGATAGTGGGTATGGACGTGCGGGAGGCTTGCCAAGATAGTGCGAGCCGTTGTGGGAGACCACTATGCCTCTGCAGTAAAAGTGGTTTGCATAAATGCCTAGTAAGCCGGAGAAGTGAGTTCGAATCCCAGCCCAGGCACACATTTCTGTATGTCGCCGTTGATCAATCAACTTCTGATGACAGCTGATGTCAAAGCTTAATAGTCAGGAATTACAGCTGTTCTCTTAGACACATCATTGTTACCATAACAATTTCAAGTACTAGACTATACGCAATTTCTGTCGCTTCCCTCGTGACATAGATCAGAAAAACATGAAACCATATGTTAAAACAGTTACAGAATGGACGGAGTATAAACTGGTTAGAATTAACACTATTATCTTCATATTACTTGTTTCCATAAATAGGGTACAGTAACAATCAATACTAGGTACAGACAATCCAAACCTAATTACGCATAGATTGTGTTGTTACTGTGACACCAAAACCAAATATCTCGTTCGTTTGTTGGACTGTGTGGCGATTTCGAATCAACCCTGCCAACTGAATTTTCGCCGAAACTACCAGTAAATTACAGGTAAATCTGCCTATTCGCAGATCACGATGTGCGGTACAGAAATCCTCATACGTCTGTCTTACGAATGTTTCAATTTGAACTTTCCCTAAAATTATGTAAAATACATAAATTTTAGACCGACTCACAACTAATCTATCCATGGAAACAGCAACAACACTTTTACCTTATACTAGGCCTGCTCCAAACAGCAACAACTCACTTTATGGATTATGAACATTTGGTGTATAACATGCATCTGTAAACATTAGGGGGACCTACAGCCTATCATCTGTCACTGCTTGTGGATAAGGAATAGTTTGTCCCCGCCATGTTAAAATATGCCTACTATTAGGAACATTTTCTCACAAACTACTGAAGATAGATAAAATATTTTCTGTATGTGCATACTGAAACAACAGTTTATTGTCAAAGTATTTTCTTACAGAGATATTTTACATTTATTTTAAAGTAATTGTTTCCATTACTTTTTACTAGATTATCACCCCTAAGTTATTTGTAAATTAAGTAATTAAAAAAATCATTGTTTCAGTAAATAAAAGAACCTCATGCGAAATTTCAGACTTCTACGTTCACTAGTACCTGAGATAATGTCCCTAAAAGAAGTAAAATGTAAACTTACGGGAAACGGAGAAAGAATTTTAAAACATTCCTGATCCATAGTTAATACCCCCATCACAGTCTTCATAATCATCTTTAGGGCTTATTTTGGTACCCTTCTGCACATGTCTTGTGGTTTCTTTCCTTTTTTTTTCCTTCCTTAGTAATGTCATGATTATATTGTCAGTATTCCTCAATATGTGTGATCTAAAGTCAACTTTTCAAAGATCTGGTATTTATTTGTATTCCCAAGATTGAAGGTTGCCACAGCATCATACACACCAAAATGTATTATATGAATTCCAACAAACAGTGTTTTTGGGATACGATGCCATGTCACACTATTCAAACACATTGGGGTCCTGCGTTTTTCCGTGAAGACATTCCATCAGAAGACTTCTGCCAGCCATATATCTGAAAATGGGCTTTGTTCCTTCCATGATGGCTAATAGTAGACCATGGTAGTGAATGTGTTTCTCTCCAGTTGTTAGTCCCCTATTGTATTTACACCAGCTCTTTTCTCCTATGGGGCACAAACCATGTCCTGAATGCTCATCTGTGGATGCGGTGTGGAAATACAAAAGTCCATATAGCTTTCCTCATTTCTTCAAAATTGCCTGTATTTTGCCTGATTACAAGACCATGTGATATGTCATGAAATCTGTCAATCTTTCTTTGCCATCCATGGTTTTCCTATCATCTAGTTTTTCCCTTTCATATTGTACACTGTTCACAAACAATTCCAAATCACAATGTCAAAGAGTAACTTTAGGAGACCAAAGAGCAACATTTTCGGACAAATAGTGTATAAAGAGACGATTAAAAAACGGAAATTGCACTAAAAGATGGTTCACAGTACAAGGTTCATCACAGTGCTCACATAAGGGAGCAGGACCACCACGTAGTAAATACTGGTGGCTATAACGTCAGTGGCCAATACGAAGCCGGGCCAGAACAATCTCCTCTCGGCGGGAGGGTCGAGATGACGTTGACCAGAGATCAGGCACAAGTTTAATGGCTCGCAATTTGTTCCCCGACAGGGGTGACCAGTGTAAATACCAACGGGAGATAATACGCTGGGGGCCGGCCGCGGTGGCCGAGGAGACTGAGGCGCTCCAGTCACGGTCTGCACGGCCACTACGGTCGGGGGTTCGAATCCCCCCTCGGGCATGGATATTTGTGCCGTCCTAGTTCGTAAGTAGTTCATAAGTAGTTTGTAAGTTTAGGGACTGATGACCCCGTAGTTAAGTCCCATAAACAATACAAACAAACAAACAAAAATACGCTGGGAGACACCAGCGCGAAGGTCATCAGAGCTAGTAGAAAAGGTAGATAGCCGAGGAAGGAGAACTGCCTCCTTCGCAGCCGTATCCGCAGACTCATTCCCCAACACTCCCACGTGGCCAGGGACCCACAGAAACGTCACAGTAGTTCCGCTCGTTGAAAGAGAAGTAAGGCAATTGCGGATGCTTTGTACCATGAGGTGACGGTGGCAGCTCTGTTAATTGAGCGAAAGATGCCGACGTGTCCTTTCACTCAAAAAGTTATTCTACGTCCGACATTAATGGTCACCGATGGTGTGAAATAGGTCATCGGCGGATAACATGTAGATATTGTTACACTATGTGTTCTCAAGCATCCGGACACGTGGCTGAAAATGACGTACAATTTCGTGGCGCGTTCCATCGACAATGCTGGAATTGAACAAATATGTTGGCCCACCCTTATCCTTGACGACAGATCCCTCTCTCACAGGCAAACATTCATTCAGGTGATGGAAGGTCCGCTGTAGGTCGATAAGTCGTGGCTCGAAGCTGGCGTTCCAAAACACCCCGAACATATTCTATAGGATTCAAGTCATGACTCTGTGCAAGCCAGTACATTACAGGGATGTTAGTGACGTGTAAGCACTCCACCACAGGCTGTGCATTATGAACAGGTGCTCGATCGTGTTGAAAGATGCCATCGCCGAATTGCTCTCCAAGTGGGCAGTAAAAAGATGCTTAAAACTTCAATGTAGGCCTGTGTTGTGACAGTGCTACACAAAACAACAAGGGTTGCAAGTCATCTCCATGAAAAAAAGAACCAAGATATAACACCACCACCTTCGAATTTTACTGTTGGCACTACACACGCTGGTACATACTAAAATAGTGAGTGAGGTAAATATGAGAAAGGTTGGGGAAATGCCAGCCGACTATATTATAACCCCATACTGCTTCAACAAGCCTTTCAATATAACAATTGGAAGTAGGGAGCAATGGGAGAAAATAGTTCGACACCGTACGGGGGATATTGTCTGGTTCACTGACGGGTCAAAATCCGACCAAGGTGTTGGGGCCGGGGTATATGGGGTGCAGCCAAGACTGGAGGGCGTTATGTCTCTAGGAAAATTGGCCTCAGTATTCCAGGCCATCAGGGCGTGTGTGGAGGAGAATTTGCGTAGGTGCTACAAAGATTGTAGCATCTATATCTATTCAGACAGCCAGGCAGCCCTGAGATCACTGGCAGCTCCTGCAACAAGGTCTAAAATTGTTGCAGAATGTCACAGGGTTCTGGTGGAGCTAGGGGAAAGCAATAGAGTAAACCTATTGTGGGTCCCTGGCCACTCGGGACAGTGGCAACGAACATGCCGACAGATTAGACAGGATGGGGGCAGAGACTCCATTTATTGGACCGGAATCTGTCCTGACAATCACCAAGGCAATGATCAAATTGGAGCTACGTAACTGGCTCAGAAGACAGCACGTAGAATATTGGACCAAAGTCTACCAACAAAAACATGGCAAGGTAATGATGCCAAAGCCATGTTTTAAAAGAAGCTCTGCAATCCTGGGCCTGAACAGGAGAGAGATCAGACTCATGGTTGGATTGCTGACTAGGCCATGGGAATTTGAAAAAACACCTACATACAATGGGAATAACAGAAGAGGGCCCTAAATGTAGGATCTGTAATGACGGTGATGAAACTGCATCACATCTAATCTTCGAATGCATTGCATTGGAGAGTAAAAGGCACAGAACATTTGGGACAACTAGACCCTAAGAAATTGTGTCTAATAAAGAACTGGTAAAGGGACTCCTTGCTCTGCTCAAGGGCATTGGTTGGCTTTACTAGATAAACAGGGAGCAATACCGCACAATAGAAACTTAGTTTCGGTGCGGGCAGTGGCGGGTTAGACCAAGACTGTTTTGGCTTCCCTGGAAAAAATCAAATCAACACACGCTGGTAAATGTTCACCTGGCATTCGTCATACCTACACCCTGCTATCTTATCGTAAGATTGCGACACTCCACACAACGTTTTTCGAATGTTCAATCGTCCAATGATTACGATCCTTACTCCGAGGCGTCGTTTGGCATTGACCTGCGTGAATTGTGGCTTATGGGCAGCCGCTCGACCATGAAAGCCAAGTTTTCGCATCTCCCGCCTGTCATAGTACTTGCAGTGGATCCGTCGATCAACTGACGAAGTCGGCCTGTACGCTTTCGTGCTGTACGTGCCCTTTAACGTTTCCACTTCACTGTCATATCACAAACAGCGGAACGTAGGGACGTTTAGGAATGTGTTTATCTCGCGTACACACTTCTGACGCAAATGACACCCAATCACCTAATCACGTGACACCCGATCACTGTCATATCACAAACAGCGGAACGTAGGGACGTTTAGGTGTGTGTTTATCTCGCGTACAGACTTCTGACGCAAATGACACCCAATCCGTGAGGTCCGCGCAGCACCTCATTCTGCTCTTCACAATGCCTAATGACTACTGAGGTCGCAAATAGGGAGTAACTTTCAGTAGGTGGCAACACAATGCACCTAATATGAAAAACTAATGTTTTTGGGGTGTCCAGATACCTTTTATCACAATGAATATGTTCACGTTCATATGTGCATATTCGTAAATTGAGTCAGACATACAATTGCGAAAACACCTTCTGTCAAACAGCTGTAAATATTCCGATCGCGAAATTCTGACCAGTAACACTGGAACATTTGCGAACGCGAATCCACCACCGTTGGCGAAAATTGCCACTTCCACATTCCATATTCTGTACGCGCCCGTAGTACTGTTACTAATAAAGTAATTGGCAGTTCGTCATTATGTGCTTGTACACCGAAGTTCTCAATCAGCGTGAACACAGAACAGTAAAAGCGAACACAGTTCTGTTTTTAAACCGCTGCTTATAATGCAATCATACAATGTCTGTATTGTCTGAATTACAAGTCATAGTTTACTTGGTGGTTTCACAGCCCAACATCTCTGTCCACGGTAAACCGCAGTGAGATTTGTTAAATGGACGGCATAACTAGCACTGACTCGTTCTTCATGAGACACCGTCAACTACACAACAACACACGTCCTCGCTTTCTTTGATACAGCCCGTTCGAATGTCACTATTTATATCTCTGATCACTATTGCTCAGTTTATAGTTCCTAAATATACATTTAACACAATATTTCATTAATATTTAACATAGTAAATACTACATCAATAAAACACATTTACTTACGCACACAGACAGAAAAGGAAATAACTTCAATATAAGTCATCTTTAGCTAGCTAGCTCATTTACTTAAAATAGAGCAAAACAAAGCAAACGCTGTTTTATATTATCAGAAATATTATTACCAACAAAAAAGAAAAAAGAAGAAAAATGGAAAAGAATTAAATTAAAAAAAATTATAGGTCATGAGTAGCAGTGCCTTTACAACTGTTGTTAGAGTAGATCTGTATTGCGGAGAACATAGTTCTCGGTTTATTTAAGTTTGCAGTTTCACGCCGTCAGTCACTGCTATTTAATGAGAGCTACCATCCCATAGATATGTAGGTAGTCTTCAAAACATGAAGTAAACTTCCTTTTCCGTGCGGTTACTGAGTGCAAGACATGAAAAGTTTATGTTTGCGCCGCTCCTGATCTAGGTTACAGTATGCGCAATAGAAGTTCTTTTGCCGTTGACTCTGGTTCCAGAGAATGTTGCGGTTAGCAAGCAATTCTTTGACATTTTCACCTGACAAAGAAAGCATTGTACCTTCAGAGTGCTATAAAAATAAATCTTGATCGCGCTGCAAAGCGACCTTGTAGTGTCCAAGTTGATATTGTGCGTTACGCAATAAAGGGCAACCGCCTCTAATGACCACACTGTCGACGGGGCGTTAAACACTAATCTTCCTTCCTTCCTGCTATAAAGGGCACTTGAAATACGGCTCTTCGAAAATAAATCGAAAAATTAGACGACGTTACCCACTTTTTCACGAAGAATGTGGTGGAGTGTAGTAATCTGAGTTCACATCGACATGCTCCTGCAAGCGACGGTGAACTATAGTTGACTTCTCTCGTCCCGTCTTTGGCCATCTTTATCTAGGGCGATGCTGTTACTAGAAGCAATCCGAAATATTTGGTATGAAGGCTTTCATGACCGGCTGACATTATCGCTGGTAAACCTTCCGAGTATTATGGCCGTGATCTATCAAACTCTTCTGTTCCTGACGTTTCGTCCAAGACTGCGTTGGTCTTCTCAGAGGCGCTCCTCTTCCACTGAGTCTTGCCGACTGACGGGTCGGACGTCTGAGAGCGACCTATATAGCGTAGAAAATGGGGGCGTGGTCGAAGTCACACTTGATGAGCAGAGATAATCCTTGTCAGAGATAAAAACGTCACTATCGACTGTCGCCTAGTCAAAAGATGAAAACTGGTAAGCGATTTTGCAGCGCTACTGTACATAAGTCGCTAAGTTTCATTGTCTCTTCTTCCCTATTAAAATAATCCTTATGTTTATATATTTCAGTGGCTTCTCTACATAATCGTGGATAATTATTCTTCGTTGAAGACAGGTTACCGGAAGGCTTTTGAGAGTGTTCCGCACAAGCGTCTTCTAATCAAATTGCGTTTTTATGGATTATCGCCACAGTTTTGCAAATGGAATGGTGATTTCGTGTTGTAAAGGACACAGTACGTCGTAATTGACGGAAAGACAAGGAGCAAAACAGAAGTGATTCTGGCGTACCCCAGAGAAGTGTTGTAGAGCCTCTAGTGTTCCTTATCTTTATAAGCGATTTAGGAGACAATATGCGCAGCTCTCTTAAACTGTTCGCGGATGATGCTGTCGTTTATCGGTTACTAAATCACCAGAAGGTCAAAAACAACTGCAAAACGATTTAGATAAGATACGTGCATGGTGCAAAAATTGGCAGTTGACCCTTAATAATGATGTGTGAACTGTATGACCACTAAAAGAAATCCGTTAAGCTTCATTTATACGATAAATCAATCAAATCTACAGGACGTAATTTCAACTAAATTCCTAGGAATAACTATTACGAACAACTTACATTGTAAATAACACATATAAAATATTATAGGAAAGGCGAACGAAAGACTAAATTTCATTGGCAGAATACATAGAAGATGCAACATTTCTAGTAAAGAAACTGCCTACACTGTACTTGTGCGTCCTATTTTGGACGCGCATTGTGGGATCTCCATAAGTGGAACTGACGGACAATTTAGAGAAAGTTCAGAGAAGGGCAGCTCGTTTTGTATTATCGCGATAGAGGGGAGTGTGTGTCACGGAGATGATGCTCTAGTTGGGTGGAAATCATTAAAACAAAGGCGTTATCTGTTGCGGCGAGATCTATTTGAAAAATTTCTTTCACCAACTTTCTCTTCCGAATGCGAACATATTTTGTTAGCATTCACTTACGTCGGAAGACATTATCATCAAAATAAGAGAATCAGATCGAAAACAGGAAAATTTAGGCGTTCCTTTTTAGCACGAGATATTAGAGAATGGAAGTGTAGAGAGATATCATAAAAACAGTTCGTTGAAGCGTCTGCCATGCACTTCATTGTGACTTGGAGAGTATTTATGTATATGTAGATCCTCTGTCTCAGCAGAAATCAAAGTATCTTAATATTTTTAGGATTTTTCTTAAAATAATGGGCAAGTTCAGTATCCGGTATTACAGTAAAAACAATAATACATAAAACCAAACAATCTTGAAACAAACAAAAATGATATGCCTTTTAACCATATATGTCTAGTATTGCATGATATCCTTTTGATCGTGATATTATATCCGGAAGGCGTCGACTACGATCTACGCGTCTATTTCTGGTAATGGCCACCCTGTGGCATTGATGTCATATCTGATTTTGTACTGGATGCCTTGTAATGGTTAGCAAATGGATAACAGTCACAGGGACTCTTGTCGGAAGAGCACTGTGGATGTTCCAAAATCTCACATTCCCAGCGGCGCAAGAGATCCTGGACAGCTGTGTAGCATTGTGCATTGTCAAGATGAATGGTGGGTTGTTGATCCATGAAATCTCATCGCTTTGGCTAGAGCGTTGGACGGAGGTGATACTGTGGTGCGATTTCACGGAACGTCATCCTAAAATTTTGTATTAGAATGCATGTTGCCACGTCGTTGCTGGTTTTCAGGACGTATTAGGCCATTGGCAGTGGGAGACCCACCATACTCACCCACATGAATCTCCGTGATAACGACTTACGTGCCAAAATGAAACAAGCGCAGCAGAGATGTCATCATTCGTGCGTCTAGGCTGACACCTCGCTGCTCGCCGGCATGGTGAGTCAATCCCACTGCCCAGCATTTGTCCTGCACCTTCGCAAATCGCCGCGCTGTTCGCTCCGATCCTCGCCTGGCGACGATATCAAACTGGTTTGTGTTTCGCGCTGCAATCATCGCAGTATGTTCTGAGACTTGAGCTGTTGAAGGTCACTCTAACCGTGACGCGTTCGATAACTCCTTGCTGCGTGCTGTTTCACCGCGCTATGTATCAAAGTAATTCTTCGTATGTACTCTAAATTCTCCGATTTTCATACGACTTCCCGGTTGCCAATAACCCGAAATTTCTGTTACTTTCTTATATTCGTCTCTATAAATACACTGTCTACTTCATATAACTTGTTATTCTATAATATATTTACAAAGAATTTTTTTCTGCTAATTTCCGAAATATGCAATGTCATGAAAAAATGAGAAACTTTTCGACAGCAGTTTATAGAGAGATTGCAGAAGTGTTCAAACTACACACATGATACAAAGATGATGAGCTCAAAATGGTCCAGAATGTCGGGGCTGTATTATGATTCTGTGTGGTTTCTAAGAGATAATTTTGAACTTAGAACACCTAGTGGAAACTTGAATCCGGTGGAATCCAGTGATAACAGTGAACAAATCAGCGAGTAGAGAGTTGATCCTGGTGATACACGTACTCGCAAGCAACCGCCGTCACATGTTTCTCCTCGGAGCTAGCATTACTCGCTGCTCTAGGTAAATTACATGAACATTGTTGGTTCTAATTTTCATCAGGTTAGCTATTTATGCTCTGATAATATTTAAAATATAATGAAAAGTCTGTTGCGATATTCGCAACTGCCTGAAGAAGCGTTCTGGATATTATTTGAGTTTTTGATAGTCCGAGTGAAAGTTTTCATGGTTTTTACGTTTTGAATTCATAGGATGCACACCATACTACCCCTTTTTTGTCCTTTACAATAACGGCATCTTTGCAGCGAACAAATACTTTCATTGTCGTCAATCGATGCAGAGAAGATCTATTATGCTTCACATTACTGCGATGGATATGAACAGCTGCGGTGTTAGCTACCGCTGGCTGCAAGCGAGTAGCGATGAGCCAGCAGCCACGGAACAGTTTTAAACGCGCCACAACTCAAAAATCAAAATGTTCAAATGTTTGTAGAGCTTATGGGACTTAACTACGGGATCATCAGTCTCTAAATCTACGAACTACTAATGAACTAGCTAATACTAAGGACGGAACAAATATCCATGCCCGAGGGGGGATTCGAACCCCCGACCGTAATGGCCGTGCAGACCGTGACTGGCGCGCCGCAGTCCCCTCGGCCACCGCGGCCGGCACGACACAACTCCCGGCGAGCTGCGATGTGACAGCAGCGAGTAGCGAGGTGCGAGCTGCGAGGTGCCAGCGTACACGCACCTGTCTTTTGGCCAGTACGGGACATCAAAAGAAAAAGAATCTGAATTTCTAACGGTCCAAATTGTCGAGATCATCGGTTCCTAGACTAACAAATTATTTAAACTAACTCATGCTAAGTGCAGCGTACCCACCCATGCCCCAGGAAGGACTCGCATCTATGACACGAGCGGCACGGGAGATCAACGGAAATAGTTTCTCAGGTGGCGTACGACGCCTTCCGGACATTTGGCAAAAGATCATACATAGCGGCGGTGATTATATGGAAGCTGCTAAACTATAAATACCTCTGTCAAGGAAATAGTTGCATAGAAAAATAACAATTCTTATTACTTTTTATCCAGTCTTGTACTTCGCAATGCTAGCCCGTCCGTTGCTCGACAGAATGACACACTGCGTTGCGCTTTCAGACTAATATAAATCGGACGAGATAGGAGCGTCCATAGAAAGAAGTCGGAGAAAATCATTGCACCATTTAGCACTTGAAACTGATCTATCAGTTCCTTCGCAATGATCTTTTGTGTGTATGTGTGCGTGCGTGTGTGTGTGTTTCGTGCGGCGTTTCGGATCTTACATCTCTTTAGTGAGCCTGTGTTCCTCAATATCACAGGAATAAATTCTCAGAAGTACTTTAGCCAGGAAAGATGCTCGATAAAAGCTTTACTGCAGTAAAGCACTTTATTGTTCTTCTCTTTTTATATGCTGCTGATGCGGTCGTTGCGTTTTATTGTTCCTTTCCTACTCACAAACCGTACAGCGGACAGTCCCAGATTTAAACTGCAGTAGTCAAGGTCAAACGCATCTGGCGTAGGCATACGTGTTGTCGTTTTCTAAAACAGAGCGTACACTTGCGACGTACTGCAGCAATTTTCTTGCGACTAGGAACTTGCTGAACTACTTGAGATTGTAAACAAAATTTATTGCATAAGTGACTTGCGGCAAGTATCCGACTTTCAGTGTGAGCAGTGTGAGAGAAGCTTCTGTAAGTTACTTGTAGCATTTAGGATACATTTCTGTTTACTGCAAGTTGAAATGAGGAAGTTTTGTATGTCGTCTGCATTACACACGTACTTAACCTTTTACTGAATTTCACGATTCGTGGAGAACTTCCCTGAAACTGTAAAGTGCACAGTCCACAGTCATAATTTGAAAGACAGAAAACAAGTGTAGAGGTTTAGTGAATTTAATTTATAGGGACAAATCTCACAACAAACTTAACGAAATTCCTTCTCAGTTTCATATTGCAGTTCAAATGTTGATAGAGCTTATGGGACTTAACTAAGGGGTCATCAGTCCCTAAACTTACAAACTACTTATGAACTAGCTAATACCAAGGACGGCACACATACCCATGCCGGAGTGGGGATTCGAACCCCTGACCGTAGTGGCCGTGCAAACTGACGCGCCGCAGAACGGTCGGCCACCGCGGCCGGCCATATTACAGTGATGGAAGTCTTAGGAAGTGGTATAATACGCATATAAAGACGCAATTGTCGCCCAAACTGAGAAAACAATGGTAAAAAAATAATGCCGCGAGAGTCGACGAACACCAACTGCCGCCGTGGCGCAGTGGATAGCGTCACGGACTGCGGAGCAGAAGGTCGCAAAAATTTATTTCATTGTAATTTACAATTCCAGAAGGTTCTACATCTTTCTTATGTTCACTTGTACATTCTACTTGTTTCTTATGTTAACTGTTCTAATTTCTGGTAAATTCTGTCTGTGTATAAATAGCAGAGCACTCTGCCTGAGAGGCAGTCAGTGCTGCGTGTATGTTGAGTTCGGAATAAACGTGCTTTCAGTATAAGTGCTGTGTTTAGTTGCCTTCGAAGTCAAGCCTACTTCCATTGCAACGTGACATTGTTTTGTGGAGGCGCCGGGTACACTGTGCAACAGCTGCATCACCGTGGCTGCGATTAGGCAACGTAAAAGTAAAAGCCGTCGCTTACACGGACTGGAACCGGAATACAAGGGATACACCGAGTACATCCTTCCAAAAGTCCGTATTATCAGAAGAACGATGGAGACGAAACCAGTAATAAGCCAGCTGCACATCAGACACCCGTCGGTGTTCTCTGGAGATGCTGTAGAGGACCCCAACAAATGGCTAAAGGGGTTCGACAGAGTCGCCAAGTACAACAGGTGGGATCATACGATGTGCTTGGTCAACGTTTATTTCTACCTGGATGGAACAGTCCAGCAATGGTTCGAAAACAACGAAGACAATTTGAATGACTGGGAGGCGTTCCAGGAGGAACTTAAGAAGACGTTTGGAGACCGCCAGTGACAAATTCGCTCGGCGGAAGAACCGGGCCCAACGACATGGTGAGCCGACACAATCGTAGATACAGAGTGTTTTGGACCTGTGTAACGTAGTCAGTCCGAACATGACTGAAGCGGACAAAATCACGCACCTAATGAAGGGAATTGCAGAAGATATGTACCAAGCTCTTCTGATAAAAGACGTCGCTACGACAGAAGAGTTCATCAATTGGCGCCAACGTATTGAAGAGATGCAACAAAGGAGGGTTGGACGCAAGAAGTATGACAGACTCCCAAATGTAGTCCCTATGGCCGTTGTGGAAGACCAGCAGGACTTGGCTTCTCTCATACGACAAATCGTGAGAGAAGAATTACAACAGTGCATGGCAGCCGGGACTATTAGACCGAGCGAGCATCAGATTATGGCCATGGATGTGAGCCCTGTAAGTCTCGAGGTAGCCGACGCCGCTGAGGACGAGGTATTTCAAACATTAGCTCCTGTCTACCCCGTCAATCGCTCCCGACGTGAAGAATGACGTCGCCCTGCTATGACTTACGCTGCAGCCGCCAAACGGCAGCCCATGAACCGACCGACGCGACCACAGCCAACTCCCCCAGTAACTATGACGCCCCGCAGAAGAACAGACGTCTGGAGGACAGAAGACAACACACCACTGTGTTTCCACTGTGGACGCCCTGGACATGTCGTACGCTACTGCAGAGAGAGGAGGCGAGTATTCGATGATTATTTTGCCGCAAGACGTCAGCCGTCGGAGCAGTTCTATTTAAGACAGTCACCTGCTGATGAGTTCAGTCGACCTATGGGAAGAAGCCCATCGCCGTACCCTAGACGAGGTCGCTCCCCGACGCGCCGCAGCCGTTCACCGTCGCAGTACAGGGGTACCAGCCGCGCCCAGGAAAACTGAGCGAGGCGACCATCTACGGAGGTGAGGCCGCCGCAGATGAAAATCCTCCATGGACGACAGTCGCCAAGATGTCGGGAAATCTCATCGACATCAAAAATGACGGCCAACCTGTCCGGGCACTTGTTGATTCAGGAGCCTCTTTTTCTGTATTATCGGATAATTACCGCCGCACACTAAAGAAGACAATGTTCTGTGATACGGGAGCAACTGTGCTGAAGGTCGCGAATGGAAAGTACGTCCTTCCAGCAGGAACTTGTGTCGCAAGAGTAGCCATCAACAACAGGACGCAGCCGTTTGAATTTGTCGTGTTAACAGAATGTAGTCACAATGTCATCCTCGGATGGGACTTCCTTCAGGCATCCCAAGCTGTCATTGACTGTGGAAGATCTGAGCTGCAAATTGAAGAAGTTGTTCCTCCAGATACACGTAATACAGAATTTTCTGGGAAGTTATTCGTCGTTGACAATGTGACGATACCGCCGTTGACAATGAGAAGAGTTGCAGTCACAAACACAGATGACTGGTTAAGCTGTGAAGTTCTTGTTGATAGTAAAAAGTTTATCAGGCTCACAAAAGAAATTTACATACCAGCGGCTATCATAAGCATTACCGGTGGTCAAGGAGAGATTTGGATCACAAATTGTCACGAGCAGTCACAACTTATCCCCAAGGGAATGTGTATCGGGACAGCTGAACCAATCCAGGACGGTGAGCTCAACGTCATCAATGAAGACCCATGCCCTGCTATTAGTACAGACAACACGCTGGAGGAAACAAACGTGGAACTGCCAATAGGGCCTGGACTAACCAAGGAAGAACGCCAGCGGGTGTTAGGTATACTACGCCAATTTTCGGGTGCATTCACACCTCAGCAGGGGAAAAGTCAGACGAAACGGCCCACGATAAAGCACCGTATCAATACTGGGGACCATCCGCCAATTAACCAGCGTTCGTATAGAGTGTCGCCAGCTGAAAGACGGATAATTCGGGAGGAAGTGGAGAAGATGTTACGAGATGACATTATTCAACCTTCGGAGAGTCCTTGGTCGTCTCCGGTGGTCCTCGTAAAGAAGAAGGATGGCACGTGGCGATTCTGTGTCGACTATCGGCGGCTGAACAGTATCACAAAGAAGGATGTCTACCCATTGCCGCGTATTGATGACACCTTACACTGCTTGAAAGGAGCTACATACTTCTCAACTATGGACATGCAGACAGGTTACTGGCAAATCGAGGTTGACGAAGCTGACAGGGAGAAGACGGCTTTTATTACACCTGACGGTCTCTATGAATTTAAAGTAATGCCATTTGGATTATGTAATGCTCCAGCCACATTCGAACGCATGATGGACAACTTGCTTCGACACCTTAAGTGGACGACGTGTCTCTGCTATTTATATGACATTGTCGTTTTCTCGAAAACATTTGAAGAACATCTGAGTCGCCTGTCAACTGTGTTGAAGTGTTCAGGCTGCAGGTCTCCGCCTAAATCCAAAGAAGTGCCTCTTCGTCACCAAAGAGATAAAAATCCTGGGGCACCTAGTCAACGGAGATGGTGTCCGTCCTGATCCAGATAAAGTAAGGGCAGTCACAGAATTTCCAACTCCTCAGCACATTCGTGATGTGAGAAGTTTTCTCGGGCTGTGCTCATACTATCGACGTTTCATAAAAGGATTTTGTAACAAGGCACGTCCATTACAAGAACTTCTGCAGGGAGACGCCAAATTTTACTGGGATGAGACAAAAGAAAGAGCTTTCCGAGCACTTAAGGAGGCTCTAACTTCCGCACCAGTGCTAGCCTTGTATGACGAGAATGCAGAAACGGAACTTCAAACAGACGCCAGTGGCTATGGGATTGTGCAGTGCTTGTACAAGTTCAGGAAGGTGCCGAAAAAGTGATAGCCTATGCGTCAAGAGTACTCTCAAAGTCCGAGATTAACTACTCTACAACTGAAAAAGAATGTCTCGCAGTTATCTGGGCTATCAACAAGTTCCGGCCGTATTTATTCGGCAAACCATTCACCGTCGTGACAGACCACCATTCTTTGTGTTGGCTGACTAGCTTGAAGGATCCATCAGGTCGACTCCAAGAGTACGATGTCACAGTGGTATTCAAGAACGGGCGCAAACACAAGGATGTCGACTGCCTTTCGAAGAATACATTAGTGGAACGCAACGGCATTAATGAAATTTCAGCTCTCACTGAATTAGATGACGTTACAGCTGAATAGAGGGAAGATCCAACACTATCCAAAATGATACAGGCCTTGGAGAAAGAAGAACCGACCAATGGAGAGTTCCAGCTTATAAACGGAACATTATACAAGAGCAACTACGATCCACTGGGCCCCAAATGGCTACTTTTTGTTCCAGCTCATCTCCAGCCAGCTATTCTCAAATATTTCCACTATGCTCCAATATCCGGTCATCTGGGATTCGTGAAGACCCTAGACAGAATCAGACGCAGGTATTACTGGAAAGGTCTCTACCGATCTGTGAAGCACTATGTGTGTCACTGTAAAGAGCGCCAGCGACGGAAGCATGTGCCGCAATTACCTCCAGGACATCTCGTACCGGTTCCGCCGGCAGCAGCTCCATTCCACCGAGTTGGGATCGATCTTTTAGGGAGGTTCCCGAAGTCGACAACCGGTAACCGTTGGATAATAGTCTGCACTGACTACCTCACACGCTACGCTGTCACCAAACCTGTGCCGACTGCAGAAGCTCCAGAGATCGCAAAATTCCTTGAAGACATTATTTTGAAGCATGGAGCACCACGTGTCATGATATCTGATCGTGGAAAAGTATTCCAGTCAAAACTAGTATCAGAGGTAATGTCACGGTGCAACATTGTCCACAGAATGACAACTGCATACCATCCTCAGACAGATGGTCTTACGGAACGTTTTAACAAAACGTTAGCCGACATGCTGTCGATGTACGTCGATGTTGAACAGAAGGATTGGGATACAATTCTGCCAGTCGTGACATTTGCTTACAATACCGCAAGACAAGACACCACAGGCTTCACGCCGTTTTTCCTGCTCCATGGCCGTGAAGCTGAGACGACAATGGATACACTGTTCCCGTTCCAACCGGACGACACTCAGGATGACTATGTTAAACAGCTCATCACCAGGGTCGAAGAAGCAAGACAGCTGGCTTGCATACGGACACTGGACGCCCAGGAGAAGGACCGTCAGCGGTATAACGACAAGCATCGAGCTGTTGTGTACAGCCCAGGAGATCTGGTATGGATTTTTACCCCTGTACGGAAGGTTGGACTGTCAGAAAAGTTATTGAAGCGATACTTTGGTCCGTATTGTGTCATACGCCGCCTGTCAGACGTCACATACGAAGTTGAGGATTATGAGCCGTCGTCGAAACGTCAAAAACGAAGAGACATTGTTCACGTCCTGCGCATGAAGCCTTACTACGATCCTGAAGAGCAGGTAGACGACAATGGCTTCTTGTTCAAGGACTTTAAGGACGGTAATGTTCCTGATGAAGCCACGACAAGAACGTCTGTCGTCGATAATCGCGGAGAAGGGAAGGATTCTCTTGAACTATCATACAGAGGACCCATGACACGGTCAAGATCCAGGACATTGCAGCTGGCTCCACAGGGATAACAGCGGGTCGCTGTTTCTCCAGGAGAGGGAGCAATGCCGCGAGAGACCACGAACACCAACTGCCGCCGTGGTGCAGGGGATAGCGTCACGGTCGCCGCTTCAGTCCCGCCCACCGGCAAAAATTTATTTCTTTGTAATTTACAATTCCAGAAGGTTCTACATCTTTCTTATGTTCATTTGTACATTCTACTTGTTTCTTATGTTAACTGTTCTAATTTCTGGTAAATTCTGTCTGTGTATAAATAGCAGAGCACACTGCCTGAGAGACAGTCAGTGCTGCGTGTATGTTGAGTTCGTAATAAACGTGCTTTCAGTATAAGTGCTGTGTTTAGTTGCCTTCGAAGTCAAGCCTACTTCCATTGCAACGTGACAATAAGAAGTGGTTCTTTAGAATGTTGTGTGACAAGTAACCGTTCATTGGCTAAAATGGCAGTGTGATATGTGTCCTGTTTTGATATGACGTGACCAATTGATGTTAATAAACAATCCAGATCATTTATAAACATTGTGAAAAGTATGCAAAGCAATCCAATTTCTCGAAACCCATTTCTACCAACAGATTGCTGTAGGTTGCGTTGTGGTCTTCTAAGTATCATTTCAAACGGAAATATTTAACTGTTTCATGTTCTTCGTAATAATTAAGAGTTAAAACATAAATGACCCTCCTACTAATAATCTCATTTGCTCTCACTAAAAGTACATGTGAACGGTGTCTGCAAGTTATTGATGCAAATTACTTGTCGACGTACTGTACTTGCGGAAATATTACTTCTTACGAGTGTTCTGTAAACACAGCAGCAAGCGTATCGCAATAACGTGTAGCAAGCGACTTGCTAGTGCAAAACTAGACGAAGAACGGCTCTCGTTGCCAAGTTCGTAGATGCTCACACAGGATGGTCGAAGAACTTCTGAAGGCCAGCAGACTAAAGCCGAGACAAGTGAGGAAACGTACCACTCGGAAATTCGGCGTACCAGGGCCAGTTTAAAAGCTCTGCAGTGCCTTGTGCCTGGGCACTGAAGATTGTACTGATCATTACCGGAGTGCCTTCGTGCCCCTCCCCCCACCTCTATCCCCTCCCCCCCCCAAAAAATATAAAAAAACTAGGAGTTTTGAATCTTGTATAACAGCAGATTAAGAAAATGCTTTCCTTCTTTCACTCTTTCAGTTCTCCTTTATCTTCTTTAGGAGTAGGTTAACAAGATGCAAGTATAACCCTGGAAGAGAAGGGGGGGGGGGTTGAGGAGCAGCAGTCCCCTAGTCCTCTCCCCCCTCCCTCTCCCCCCCCCCCCCCAAGCTGCGGCACTAGTACTGATAACAATCCGTCTGATGACTGGAGAAACTCGTGTGTCGTTTTCATATTGTTCCAATGACAGGAGGAAAGTTACATAATATTTTCGAAGTAATTAATTCATTTGTTATTAAATTTCAGTTTTAGAAATGAAGGCTGCAGTTTGTATTTCCTCAAAAGTACATTACAATAAAAGAACCGTTACTGCACTAATTTATGAAAGCTACTTCTTTCACTGTCTGATGAGTTGCGAAATTATGATGACAGATTTTCCAACTATATCTGTAAACCCTGTCGATTGAAACACGTCGCACTATTCAGCTTTGAGCACTCAGCAAGCTCGTACAGATGCCCAGAACATTAGAGAATGCCACATAGTGTGAAGAACATGTTCAGGGCTGCTCCCTGGTTTTCATTCATACTACATAATGTAACTGTCATGAGTGACAGCAAAGTGCGGCACTGTATAACTTCGGCGTACGTCGCACTATTCGCGAAAATTAATTTGACACCTGTCGCAGTGGCTTATGGGACCGACCGTAAAGGGAAAACTTACAATTGCTCGTATCTGCCACCGTGATCAGTGATTGTGGAGGCGGGCAGATAAGAAAGCGACTGCCAACCGATGAACTTGGGCCGCTAGTGTATCAGTCAGTTGGAGGAAATCGTCTACGAAAGGCATTTCAGAACAAGCGAAGAGGAACGTCGCCGTCGGCATTGTCCTTCACGACAACGCTCGGCCGCACACTGCGGCTTTGCAGCGCTTTCAATGGAAAGTGTCTGATCAGTCGCCGCACAGTCGGACTTGCAGCGCTCGTTTTTCCATCTCTTTGTTCACCATCTCTTTGTTCACATTACATTTTGGCTATGAAGTAAGCATTTTGGCACAGACAACGAGATGCTGACCAGCGCAGAGAATCGGCTGCCTTCTATGAATAAGACATTTGTTAGTACAATTCGTGAACGATCAGACCTTCGAACACAAAGTATCCCTCTTGCATACTGACTAAAACTGTGCATGCCTACTCCTATAGAGCCACTCACCTAAGAAAAGAGCCCTCGAGGAGTTCTCTTTACATCTTAAATTTGAGTAAGACAATACTCATGGTTTACTAGTCCCTCTTTGACTGGCAAATAAGTAATAAAAAACCTTGAAACAGTTTGTCAAATGCATCTACATCTTGGTTTTATAAGCGAGACAGATTCATACTTTCCACCGCTATTTCTGGCGATTAACTCGTCATCACTGTACGTCGATGATTTCGTGTGACATTTCTGGCTGTTAGACCCCAGGTGGAATCGTGATCGGCCTGCCTAATCCAAGTCTTTAGGTGACGCCACATGGGTGACTTGCACGTCGATGATGATGAAATGATGATGAGGACGACACAACACCCAGTCCCCGAGTGGAGAAAATCTCCAACCCGACAGGGAACCGAACCCGGTCTCCTTGCGTGGTAATCGAGCACGCTGTCCACTGGACTACGAGGGCGGACTACAGATGTGATACCTAATTGTTTCTGTGGCTACACAACTCCACTCACTGACTATAGAAGCAAGCTTGTTAGATATCAAGTTACGCGACAATTGACTAGAATGAGACTGCAGATGAAACAGGTAAAGGTACTTCTTTTGAAAACTCTTGTGATGACATGTAGCTTTACGCAACAACTACTCCCTTCGCTTTCGATACGCACGAGGAGGATTGAAAAACAATAAGTAGCGGTCTGTGAACTCAGTGTTCCAATCCAGATGTTCCTTCGTCTCAGCATTAAAGATCCTACCTATAAATCTTTGTCCTACGGCTCATGGACTCCTACTTCTGTGAGTCTACCATTTCTTTTTATAGATAAAATAACATCATCCTGTCTCATCCTGTCTCAGTATATTATTATTTTTTGTGGTTTACTATTATTTTACCTGTATTTTAACAACACACGTTACAATACGACTGGCATTCCAGTATCATGTACAGAATATGTGCCTGAATATCAGACAGTTGTAAATTTTTATTCAATAAAGTTTTTCAACATTTTAATAGTTCAATAGGACTACAAACATTTAAATATTGGAATATGAGGATATCCAATCAGACTAGCACTCCGAAACTACGGATTCAAACAAACATCGTTTTCAATTATTTTTGCATCTCATCCATTACAGGCCCACAGTAGGCCTACAGCTAGCTGGCTGGAGTGTCCTTTTTCAACTGCGCCTTTTCTAGATAATTCCAATAGCTGGTGAACTGATATTCTCGCTTTCTCAGTGCCTGGCAAACTAACCACTAGACATTCCATATCACACTATGGTCTTGTTTCGGTGAGGGGATGGAGTGGGGTAAAAGCGGGAGGAGAGGACATAGCTCTGGTACAGGCAGCCACACTTGACATCAGGAGGGAAGTACATTATTAGCACTCGTATGCGTGGTGACGCAGGGAGGGCGACATTTAAGTGGAACTGTGGAACGCCTGACAAACACACACACACACACACATCCACACACACACACACACACACACACACACACACACACACACACACACACACACATGCGCAAGGGAGGACTCGAACCTCCGGGCGGCAACGACCGCCCAGTCGGTAGCACGATGCCTTAGACCACGCGACCATTCCGCGTGGCTTGATATCCTCCTGATGTCATTTTATCCCTAGGGGTTGAGGGTGAAATGTATAGCATAACTCACTAAACTTTGTTGTAATTTCGCGAAACTTGGCGTGTGTATCCTGAAGCGTGTGTAAAAAATATTGTGAGACCAAGACACTCCTAAATAAGTGGTGGGTGTAGTGATTGAGCGAGTGAAGCCTTACATGTAGAGAAAGTTACATTATAGGCAAATTTCGTTCTTTTCTTGTCTACAATCAGATAGGATTTTTAAAAACGGACAACATAATTATAATGAACAATTGTGATAGTTCCTACCTACGCGGTACATTCCTAGATGAATTTCTCAGAATGTTACCATTTTCTCAGTAAATTACAGTAACGCCAAGAACGTAAATTCCAAGTGATGTTCCTTGTTGACTTGAATAGGATACATTAGCTCTCCACGCTCATGTATCATATTCAAGTCTCTTCATCTTTGATGCTTGATTACTCCAGACCTTCATCCCTGTGACCCTCCTTACTATAGCTATCCTTCATTTTCACGCACATTTCCTCAGTTTACGATACTGCACTAAATGCAGCCAGAATGAGCGTGACCCATTTGACGAAGACTAAGTTTTGTTCGTGATTTTCTAAGCTACAGTTATTGCAATGTATGCAGGAAGAGACCATATACAGTGATCCTCGTTTGTGATTTAATTTCCTGTTTCTTATTTATTTTACAAACTTGAGCTGAACTAAAATAATGACACCTTGGTGGTTATATCTGCAACTCCGGCTCAGAACATAATTTTTAACGGTCATTCCGGATTAATTAAGGCTTGTACATATCTTTTATCCTTTTTCTTCTTTAATTTTTTTTCCTAAGTAACGAAACTGCTTAGTTCATTGGACACTAACCTTAGATACTACTAAAACTAAGCACTGTCCACACACACCCATGCCCGAAGGAGGATTCGAACCCCCGACGGAAGCGACCGCGCAAACCACAGCGTGGCGCCTCAAACCGCGCGATCATCCACGCGTGGTTATATAAATCACTAACGACTACGATGTGATCACAGTATTGCTGCCTTTTTCCATTTAAAAAAGCTAAAGCGTTTACATTTTGATCCACATAAACATGTATCCTAAGGAAAATTACGCATCGAATTTTTTGGCCAGGAAAGAAATGTAACAACCTGACCCGGCACTGATAACCTTTGTCGTTTAGTCCCTTTTAAAATCAAACCAACAAGCTGGCCCGCGAGGGAATGGTTGCGCGGTCTGGGATGCCTTATCACGGATTTACGGTCGCTCACGTCGGAGTTTCGAGCTATCCATCGGGCATGGAGGTTTGTGTTGTCCATAGGATAAGTAAGTTTCATTCAAAGTAAAGTCTAGGGAGTGATGACCTTAGTAATTCGGTCGCTTAGGATTACAAACCTTTGAATACTTATGAAGCTGAAAAACTCGAACATCGTACTTCAGCGATCAAAAAATTGTAAAGTGAGAAAATCAGAAGTTTCACAAATGTTTAACTACCACGTAAGAAAAATTTTAATTATAATTGGTCGTAGTTTACTGAATCGGCTAAAGACACACCCAGTGGCGACAGCATCTGCTTCCCGTGTGGATGGTAACCGTGCGACGATTGATGGGAACTGAAGACAGACAGTCATAAGTCAGGCAGAGCGAACGAGAGTGATGATATTCATTTCTTTTGTTGAGTGGATGATGACTCAACGTTGAGAATCTATGAGTACGTCGTTTATCATTTATTTCGTTTCGTAAGATATTTTGCTACTTTCTACGAAGAAGTCATTTTTGGAGCGTATGTCTGTCTGAACAGGAACCAAAGAGGGCATCTTAATCGTATTTTCCACTCGCACTTGTAACATTTTGCTGTTTTCTACTAAATGTCACGATTACTCGAGAGTGTAGTTCCGCAGGAACCTAAGAGCACAGCGAAAGTACGACGTCAACGCAACAATCGTTTACAAAGCGAAATATGTAAACAACGGCATTCTGTATGGCTGTCTGTACGTGACTCGCGATTGGCTGACATCACTTCCCATCAGATCAGTAATCGCGGCGTTACCAACATCTACACGTCAAACAGAAACCGCCAAAACAGCAAGTGTATTTTAACTATCGAATGCAACCGCCTAGGAAAATTTGATTTCGAGCCACGCAGCCAAGCATAAAATCTTTCGCGGTTTGCTTATGCACTAGTCAGCGGGTTGAAACTATACAACAGGCGTACATGTGAGCAAAGGTTACGGGAGATTCCTAAGAACGATCACTTTGTCCTTGCGGTTAATATTAAACAGACTGTATTTTCGCCTGCTGCCAACCTATATTCTTTTCTTTTCACTACGATCAAACCACTACAAAAGGACCTGGTAATGGAATGAAGACAGCCTGCAATGTAAGTATTTCACGTTACCTTGACGGCAGACGTACAGAGGTCGACATTAAGGCATGTTGTTGTTGTTTGTTGTTGTGACCGCAATTCGCAACCCGGTTTCACTGTCAATAGCGCGCGCACTGGCTGCGAGACGCCCGCGCGCAGCTATTTCTGAATAGCGCCTGCACAGACTCGGCTAACCTCGGCAACGATCGGCGGATTTCATAACTCGCCAACCTCTGTGACGAATTAGCTTTTGCGCGTGACAGGGGTTGGCGCCAGCGTTTCTCTCTCTCTCTCTCTCTCTCTCTCTCTCTCTCTCTCCTTCTCCCATTATCGCCTTCCCCTCCCCTCTTCCATTCTCTCTCCTTCCAAACAACACCCATTCCTGACTTTCTCCCATTGTGTATTTGTCTTTCTAACACCTCTCTAACTTCTCTTTCTCACAGTCTCTCCTATCCTCTTTCAGTTTTCTTCTCCACCTCTTGTCCCCATTTAGTGTTCCCCAAGCGGGTCGCCTGATTATTTTAACGATGAAATGAGGTAGTCGTAATCAAGGAAAAACAGTTAATGTGATACAGGAGCGAAACTTCCCCTCGCCGATTAAACTCATATTGACAGGGTGTTTACAAAGTAACGAAACTCAATTTTTTCATATAACTGGAATTTCCTGGTATGCAGGTTTTTAGTTCCTATCTTAACGCTATGAGGAAAGAAGTAATAAAGATCAAAGAGAAATCATTCAAGAATAATCAACTCATAGTTATGCAAAATTAAGTAATTAAAATTTTCAAATAGCTTATGGGACTTAACTACGGGGTCATCAGTCCCTAAACTTACAAACTACTTATGAACTAGCTAACACTAAGGACGGCACAAATATCCATGCCCGAAGGGGGAATCGAACCCCCGACCGTAGTGGCCGTGCAGACCGTGACTGACGCGCCGCGGTCTCCTATTGATGTGCTCTTGGTGCACATTGCGCTCAATTGATTTTAATCAATGTGTTTTATAGCTGATTCATCGTATTTTATTATGATAACTACGTCGCCCTGTGTAAGTGGTGCTAATAAAATATATCCGCATTTGGAGGAGAAAGTTGGTGAAAGAAACATCGCAAATCGATCTCGCCTTAGGGAACAATGCCTTTCTTTAAATCATTTCCACCCTATATCGTGCATCATTACCGTGACAGTCTGTCCCTTGTATCGCGATAATACAAAACGTGCTGCACCTTAGTGGCCGTACAGACCGTGATGGACGCGCCGCAGTCCCCTCGGCCACCGCGGCCGGCAATTAAAATTTTGAACTTACTTGAATTCTTTGGTAGTAGCAGCTGACCAGAAAATTATTGTTTCAGGATGACACGCAAGAGACCAACAACTAGAAATAACATTATTCCGTTACTGCGATATTTTGATTTATACTGCTGACAGTATTTTAACTGCTCTTAACGGTTGCATACACACGTTTGTTTGGTTTTTATTCCATATCTTTAGCAAAGCCGCTTTCAAATCACATGTTTCATTGGTCTCCTTGTACAATATTACAGACTGGTACTTCAGTTTTCGTATTCGGATAATTATGATTTTCCTGTGACGTAAACAGAAACATTGTCGTTTTGTACTTGTGTCGCTTTTCTCTCTGGGATGCGATGTGTGATTCGCTAGTATTTAAGCAATCTGCAGCAGAACAACTAAGCTCTTAGTTTCATAAGCACTAGGTCTATGGATCAAATTATTTTTCATTACAAATGTAGATACAATTATATAAGTAAAGTGACTATACTAATTTCAAATGAAGTTTACGTGTACCACATTTACGTCATATCTCCTTACAAAAACAATTTCTTTTTTGTAGATAAAGATGATGAAAGTAATAAATAAATCATGAAATCTTTGTAATCTGACACTAGTGATTCACAATTATTATCCACGACAGCAACGTAATCACAGTTAAATTCTTGATCTGTGTCAACATTAAAACTAATTAAGACATCTAATGTCCCTTAATATAGTTTTCAGCTTATATTTCCTTTGAATACCGAGAGAGGCGGCGCATTTTGGAGGATGGTGTTTCAAATCCACCTCCGGCAATCTAGATGCAAGTTTGCCGTGATTTCTCTAAATCATTCCAGGCAAATTCCGGGATGGTTCCTTTCAACGGGCATGGCCGATGTCCTTCCTCAGCTTTAACAATAGAAAATAAATTAAAAAAAAAAACGAGCTTGCGCTCCTCTCAAAAGACCAAGCCTGTCGTCTATTCGTTAAACCCGAATCTTCCTTCCTTCTTTTTGGATATAAAAGTCTCTAAAAGAGTTTGCTTCGACGAACAATTAGAAACAAGATACTCCATAATTTTTATGGATCAAATACGAAAGCGTATAACATATTAGGATTATCGGGTAAGCCACACTGTACACAATGTCACTTACAGCAATAACCGAGTTCCGATCCCGAGACCTCGCTCTTATGAAACTAAGCGCCTACTCTCTCAGGCGACTAGCTGCGGAGCGCGTCACTCCTCGCCGTCGGAGGTTCGAGTCCTACCTCGGGCATGAGTATATTTGTTGTCTTTAACACAAGTTAGCTTCAGTAGTTCGTAAGTCTAGGAGCTGATGACCAGAGTAGTTAAGTCTCATAGATTTACGAACAATTTTTTGGTTAAAAAATGCGTTTTCCCTTTAACATATAGTCATTATCTACGGACCCAGTCAATATGCATTAAATCACTGATGGGATTGCTACGGTCCACTTCTCAGTTTAAATGTCTACCCACGTGAATAGGAAAGACTAATAGGGGGTGTGATTAGGTCAGATTATTTAGTCTGCATTGATAGCGGCCTTACATTACGCTCTGTGTTTGCTTAGATCCCGACAACAATGTAAGCCGAAAAACCTTTGGTGTTACAAACAGGTGGCGCACAGATTATGTAATTCATATTGTGTATGGAGCCCAGACAGCGATCAGCCAACATCTTTTATCTTCAGATCGAAGGGATACGGGTAGGAAGCTATGAAATATCTTTGGTATTATTACAGCGATTCAAAGTATTCTGTCACGTATATCACGTATAATATGATTGAAAGTCTGGGATGCTACAAAAAACAATAAAATTCTGACATTTGGGATTTCGGGTGTTCTGCCGGATATCACGGCAGGAATTTCGCTTACGAGCTACGTAAACGATCATTCGATCACCAAGAAAGCATGAAGACCTACAATAAATAAATTAATTGAATTTTGGAGTTTTAGTGCAGTTTCATTAAAGGGTAATCGAGCTTTCGTCCTTGTGATCATATTAGCTATGAGTTTAAACATTAATCGTCAAATCCCATTTTACCAGAGTTTAAAATAGGTAACAGGTAATGATTAGACCGAACGCTTCAGCTAAATCGATAAATACTTCTATGAATTTTGGAAAGTTGGAGATGGGGTAGAGGTGAAAACAGATCAAGCAGGAGATTTAATCGTCCTCCCTCTGGCATGTGTGTTTGTGTTGTTCTTACAATAAGTTAAGTAGTTTGTAAGTTTAGGGACCGATGACCACTGCAGTTAGCTCCCATAACTTTACAAACATTTGAACACTTGAGAGTCGGATTGTTTGGTTAAGGATGGGAAGAAAATGCCTTGCGCTTGCAAGAGATCCATTCCTGATTTTGCCTGGAGTGATTTCCCTAAAGCACAAAAAACCTAAGTCTTGACGGCCGGAGGTGGATTTGAACCCCCGTCATCCCAAATGTTAACTCGGTCGGTACAATACATACAGCTAAATCAATTTTGCTAGAGGGTTTAATCTGTAGACTATTTAAGACATCTGCATCTTTGTATTACACATACATCTGCATCAATAATCACGGTTTGACATGGAGCGTACTTCTGATAACACTAGCTGATCACTCTCCCCGACCCTCTTGTCCCTGCGAATGGCACGTGGGGAGCACGATCGCCACTTATCCGCTGCATTAGAGGATCTTCGCGTTCATTTCGCGAGACGTATGTGGCATGAAGTAATTCGTTTTCCGACTATCCTCGATAAGTACATTCCAAAAATTCCAAGGCACCGTGTTGATGAGTCCTTGCCCATTATCTACCGCCGAAAAACAGCTTCGTTCGTTCCTTTCCTCGTCGCTCGCACGATAGCACCGTAGATAACCGTGCACGTAATGCCCAGTTTCTGACGTCAAACGTGCAAATCGCAAGTCTGGGAGGTTTTCAGAAAATGCAGAGAAGTATCTAACATGTTAGTATTCCGAACTGACGTCCGATTGTTCACCAATGACGTGGGAGAGCAGCGCGGGCTCTTTTCGGCACACAGATGGAGACGTCATATTGGCTTGGCTATCGGTGGAAACACTTATTTGATGGGTTTTCAATAATATATAACTTTAATCTTTTTTGTGCGTTTTAGGGCGCAAAACTACAAAGGTCATTAGCGCTAAAAACTTACATGTTATGAATTGGTACACTGAGGATATGGTCGAAAACAAAGCGTTATGGATACTATTTGTGTAATAAAATGATTAGAAACAACTAATTGGTAGTTAAAGAAGTTTCGTATTATGAACATTTGCCCTTTAAGGCATCGGCACATTGAAAACCCAAAAAACCAATTGTTGTTGGTACAATTTGTTACAATTACATTTCATTTAACAACATGTCTACGATTAGTGTATTCAGTAAAAGATGTAAGATGGTGGCCAGTTTCACCGCTGACTGGCATAGCACGGTGGGTACGGTCATGAAACTAAACCATGGAACAATGTGCTAGTTCGCGTCTCAATCTAGGCAAATGTTCTTAATGTTTTTTTTTATCATCACCATCATCATTAGAGACTGATTATGCCTTTCAGCGTTCAGTCTGGAGCATAGTACCTCTGATAAAATTCCTCCCCCCTATTCAATGCTAACATTGATGCCTTGTCTGACTTTTGCCTTTTACTTCAAAATCATTCTGTACCGAATCTAAATACTTTCTTCTTGGTTTACCTCGACTCCTCTTACCCTCCGATGCCGAGCTCATGAGTCTCTTAGGTAACCTTGCTTCTCCCACGCGTGTAACATGACCCCACCATCTCAGTCTGTTCGCTCTAACTGCTTCATCTATGGTGTTCACTCAAAGTTTTTCTTTGATTTCCTCATTATGGACACCCTCCTCAGGGCCGGATCTAGGGGGGGGGGGGGGGGGGGGGACAAATGGGGCAATTGCCCCGGGCGGCAGAATTTAGAGGGCGGCATTTTTTATTTTTACAGAATATATCCTTTTGGTATAATTTAATAAAATTAACTGACACAGAACTATTAAAAGTAAAATGACTGCAATAAGTACCGAAATCATTTATTAAAACTAAAATTCCTGGTTGCTGACTTCAGTGTTGCCCTGTCACAGGTACTTCAGCTAATCAAACTTTAAAAATCTACTAGATATTAGCCAGAATGAAGATGTTTGCGTTATTGCTTAAGTAAAGGCACAATGTTTATTAATTTGCATAGATTTCCTTTTTTAGATAAATGAATATTCATATTCATATGATTCTTGTACCTCTGAAGCTATTTCTGAGGCCAAAGTGCTAGCAGAAGATAATGAGGTATCAACGGTATTCTCCGAAAAAAGGATTCGAAGAAAGAAGGAAATGGTCGATGAGATTTGTGAGGAACAGAAACAATAAGGAATAATTGACAGAGCTTAGCACCAGGTTTACCGCACTTGAGAAAATTGGTGCAAAAATTACTTTCCTGCGTGGTGTGCAAATTCGAGAAATGCAGCGGAGCTGGCAGAAGATCTTTGCGAGGAAGAACTTGAAGTTTAAAGTTTCAGACAACATGCGCTGGCAGTAGACAGAGCCTTGCAAGATTCCACTGCGTCCAGTGGCGTAGCTATCATAGGGCTAGGCGGGGCAGTGCCCCGGGGCCCCCGAGCCTAAGGGGCCCCTTGACCTTCGTGAGCGACGATCGAAAAAAGTTACAGTAGAGCGTAGAATTTTTTTATTTAATTTTTCTTACTCCCCCACCCTATCGTCCATCATATCCCCTTCCCCTCAAACCAAGTTTTCCACAGTAGCCACACTGGGCCACCGGCTGGCGGAACAATGTTTGTAATTGGGCCATCAGAATACGCGCTGCCAGCCAATGTGTCCAACAATCGGCACAATTCAGTTGGCAGAAGTAGCGGCAGCATTAAAGCTGCTCACAGTAACAGCTGCGTCTTCCGAGTGTTGCAGCGAGCAATGTGAAGGATCGCGCTCCATCAAATGCAGTATAAATACATTTAGTGTACAGTACTTCTTATTGGCAACTAGAAGTGTACAGTTCGAATATCCGAATAAAACGGTTTTCCGAATATCCATGTCCCCAAATTACTTCGGATAATAGACGTTATACTGTTTATAATATTTTAGTTGAATGAACGAATTTCGACTTTTAATTTCTCCTGCCGAAATTGACTCCAACATGGACAGTTCGCCAATTATGTAAGAAAATTATAACAAAATATGCATTATTAGAATGTGAGGTTACGGAAGTATTTACCGCAGTTCTATTCTTCTGCAGCAGCCGAAAGGTCTTCAGCAAATTAAAAATTTTCAAAACGCATCTGAGGTACAGATGCACTCATAGCACTCGAAAACAAGGCTGCATCAAGTCTAGATTTAACAGACCTTATTGATGATTTTGCAAAAACCAAAGCCAGGAAAAGATTGTAAAATAATTATTAAAATAAAATTGACTACTTTTTAATTGCGTACCCATATTATTACTATAATGTACTGCAGTCAGTATCGCTTATCGACAATTACCAATCAGAAATCATATCTTTGCCAACATATGGACTCTAACAGTTTGAAGCATTGTATTACTCCAGTAGGTATTCTTTCATTCTGACTTTGGTGCGTGAGGAAACACGAACGAAATTCCCACGACTTGAAAAACGCCACTCATTAAGTTCGTGATACACAGTGAGGCGCGAAAAATAATTATGAATTTCTTTCAAGGACTAATAGTATTCGTGTTACAAGAAATAGAAAAATTCCCAATTTTTAGAAAAAAATGTTTTAACACATTGACTGACACGTGAGTTAAATATAAGTCACAGGAAGTCATCTCTTCGGACCACCTGAAGTATACACAACTCACGGACATCTTTCCATTTAAAGCTCCATGGTGCAGTTGTAACTCACAGCAGCGTGCTGTGACTTGGTGTTACAGTACCTTATGACCCCAGTAACAAATCATGTTCGCGGCCTCCAGTTTTCAAGAGCTCAAGAGTAGTTATTGACACTTGAAATCGTGAATTATAGATAACTCACATGGCCCAGTCATATTGGAGTTTCCTTGTTTTTATAATTTATTATTTGGTGTTACATATTACTTACGGTAAACAGTAGATTGTATATCACATACAGTTTTAATTACATTCTCCAACTCTAATTGCAACAACAATGAAACAGACTGAAAAAATGGGTAATTCCACTTTGTATCCCTAACACCTGAATGCACTGTGCTTTATGAAGAAACAGTCTTCGCAAAAATATGAGTCACAATTTCTTACATTTCCATGTAGTTTGTTTACATTTCTTAACAGCTTACTCTCCTCCAAATTCATGCATCCTACACCTATGACTTGCTGCTCCCATGTTCACAAGAGCACAATCTTCAGGCAGCTCGGTGGCTACGGTGAGAGATTTCTCAGGGGCATCGGCATCTTCTGTATGGAGTAGTCTTAAAGTCACTTCCTCTATGAATTCTGTGATTAAGATGATCTTGTTGTTGATGTATCGGTCAATCACAAGAGCATTTACCAGTGCTGACCCTGTCAACAGTACAATTACAAGCTTCCTGTACTATGTCACTCCCCGCCTTAGACAACATAGGACTTCATTTGCCGAGAGAGATCTATAAATGACTGATTATAGTTATCATTGCTGGTTTTTTTCTTTGTGCCCCTCTTGGTTTGAACTTCAGCTTCTTCCTCTCCATGAACAGTACTCAGCGTAAACACATTCCTCTTATTTTTTCCGTTTCAGTAGTATCTTCTTCACTTATGTCCATAACTTCATCTTAAAGCTTCTGTACATGCTTTTGTTCCTCTACGTAACTTCTATGAGACACTTTCTCCTGCTACAATATCACTGTAACACTGAATAAAGACTGTAGCAACAATGCAGAAAAACAATAATGCAACGGTACGCAAATAATGTTGTGGAATGAAAGACTTACGGGAGTACCAACCCAAAATTATTAGCGACATAGCTAATGACACACCTGGCACTTTACTCTGGCGCCATGTGAGTCATATATAACTCACATAAAAACATAAACTAAGGTACTAAATTGCAATATTTTCAACTTATTTGTACTTAAATAGCTTAATTCAAGCAAACTAAAGCAGAATATGAAAAAAAAAGTAAATGGTAACCCAAGTATACGTTTGGCAGCGAATATGTTAATACAGTTATTGTTAAACAGAATGGACTAAGACAAAATATTAAATGTATACAGCATATTTAAGTACAGTAGAACAGTATTGGGCATATGATTTGTTGTAGAGATGTGACAGGTGACAATAGGAAAGGGGCCTGGGGGGGGGGGGGGGGTGGAGGGCAGAAGGTGCGGGAAAGGAAATTACAAAGTGTTTTACAAAGTTATGTCGACCCTTCCATAGAGCACCTCATACATCACAGATGACGAACTGCCCAGACAGACCTGGAGAGTGCGCATTTTCCACAAAATGTGTTGCGCCAGGAAACAGGCATGGTATTTTTTTTTTTTTTTTTTTTTTTTTTTTTTTTTTTTTTTTTTTTTTTTTTTTTTTTTTTTTTTTTTGTTTCACAAATGCGTTGATACTGAAAGGAATACCGAACAGAATCTATATACCTTTCTACACATTACCTTGCAATGATAGGCGGGAAATATATTTGTTGCTTTTTTTCTGGCAACGGCGCCTTCCCATACCATAAGAAATATTCGCTCTTCAATTTAAGTTCATACTAACACTATACCCTCCGCCGCATTCTGCTCAGTTCTTGTATGTGAAAAACAATACAACTTCACTGTGGTGAGAATTCAGCACTTCACGCAATCTTTTAAGGTACGTTTCTAACCACACACTATTTGTTTATTCTGCCATTTAAAGGTTTAATTAGATTCACGGATCAGAAGTTTCATGTAATAATTACTTTGTCTCAAAAGTGAATTGTTCATCAAGACGCTGCCCTCTACCAAACTGTCGCGAGAATAAGCGAAGATATCGACCTCGTTATTTTACTTATTACTTTTTCCTGGCCAGACACTAATGTGGTGTCGCACAAGTCCAAAGTGCGCGCCACGTACTTTCGCCGCGCGCCGCCATGCACGCACGGCGCGGCGTTCTTACGACGACAGCCACGAGCGCCCTCTGCGACAACTCCGCTCGTGGCCACCAGTGAACGACATCGTTCACTTGGGACTGAGATAGCAACAAGTTAGGACCTTCGTAATCAGATAGGCACCAGTGAAGACTTGGCTATCGTATAGGCACTAGAAAGCAGTACTAGGCAGGCCTCTAGCTCAACTATGTATCTGCAGTACTGAGCAATGTAAAAGTTAAGTATTGTATAAATTCTGTGCAATATAAATCTCGTTCTAATTTACTCTAGTGTTTCTAGTTTCTGGCTGCTCCCCTCCGTACCTGCACCAGCGTGCTATCTTTATTCCTGTGTCGGTCTCATTCCACTCAGCCACCGACACCTACGAACGGAAACGAGACACAAAAGCGGCGACGAGGCTGGGACACAAAAACTAACATATACTTAAAGAAGCCTGGTAGGGGCACGGCTCAATCCAAAGTGTTTCATCAAACAAAATCCGGCAACTTACTTTTGCTGAAACCATCCTACACGAATATTTCCCCTATTCTCCTTCTTTGACTGGGCTATCAACGAAATGAGCTAACAGCGCAGTAGTTTAGCGAGAGTGAGTTGTCGGCACTGACAACAGTTCGCCTGCTGTCACTGCTGACGAAAACTATCCCATGGTGCATTTTCATCTGTATGTCCTACCCAGGTCCAACTCTATCTCTATACCTCTGCAAAATTTTATCCAAATCACCTATTAATTTTTGCCTGAAAGCATAACAAACAAACTTTCACAATTATGTTAGAGAGTACGATTACATTTTATCTGCTGCGTGACACATAGTAACTTACTTAGTAGTATTTAGGTTTGGCTTATTATGTCTTCCAGTGGACGGTAAGGAGCAGACAATGAAATAGTTTGCATCTGTTGTACAGTTTCAGTTTAAAGAGGCCCCAACGTCATTTTTGCCCCGGGGTCCTTGGTGACATAGCTACGCCACTGACTGCGCCATCAACGTTAAGTTTAATTTATAAAAATAAATTGGTAGAGGTGTATCCCAACCTTACTACAGCGTTAAAATATATCTTACCATTCTAGTTGCTGTTTCGTCTGGAGAAAGAAGTTTCAGCAAGCTGAAACTAATTAAATACACTTGAGGAGCACGACTGCTTAACTAATCTGAGTATAATATCCATAGAGCACAAAGAGCTGCTTCTCTAAACTATGATGATATCAAAAACAGTTTTGCGGCAAAAAAAGCTCGAAAAGCGAAATTTTGAATTGATTTTTGTACGATGAGTAATCTTGTAACATTTTTGTATGTATTAAAATTGTTCTGTTTTCCTTTGAACTTAATTCAGTCAATAAAATAAGTTCATGTTGTGAGATTGTGACATTTATTTAGAAATATGTAACCCAATTAGCGTCAAAAAGTCTATTCTTACAGGGAGGGGGGGGGGTGGTGAAAGAAGGGGCGGCAAATTTAAGCTTGCCCCCCTTGGCAAATGTCCTAGAGCCGGCCCTGCCCTCCTCACACCCATACAACAAAGTTGGTCGAAAGATAGAGCGGTGCACTGCTAACTTAGTCTTGGTACTGACTTCCTTCTTATAGAAGAGAGTAAATCTTAGCTGAGCACTCACTGCATTAGCTTTGCTGTACCTCGATTCCAGTTCTTTCTCTATGTTACCATCCTGTGAGAAAATACGCCCCAGGTACTTGAAACTGTCTACCTGTTCTAACTTTGTTCCTCCTATTTGGCACTCAATCTGTTTAAATTTCTTTCCCACAGACATTAATTTCGTTTTGGAGATGCTGATCTTCTTATCATAAACCTTGCACCTCTGATCGAGCTCTGAAATTTTTATTTACGTAATTCTCTACACAATCACCACAAAAAATAAAGATTGAAAATTAAAATTGACTTCGATGATGTCTTAGGTGGAGGTGGGTAACACACCTCCACCTAAGACATCATCGAAGTCAATTTTAATTTTCAATCTTTATTTTTTGGGGTGATTGTGTAGAGAATTCCATAAATATGTATTTAAGCTGTGGTTGCCCTTTTAAGAAAATTGTTTCTGAAATATTAGTCGCAAACTTTCAATCTAATCTGCCATTACAACTAAGTCATCCGCATCTGCGAGACTGCTTATTTTGTTTTGACCTATTTTAATCCCGCCCTGCCAGTCTACTGTTTTCAACATATGATCCGTGAGTAGTATGAACAACAGTGGTGACAGGTTACAGCCTTGTCTTACTCCTGAGCTTAATTTGCCATCTACTCTAACTGCTGCCTGACAGTATACGTAAGCCCTTTAATTGCCTGCAGACGTTTACCTGCTATACCATAATCTTGCAGAACTGACAGTAGCTCCCTCCTAGGAACACGGTCATAAGCCTTTTCTAGATCTATGAAACATAGATACAATTCCCTGTTCCACTCACAGCACTTTTCCATTTGAAAGACGACCGTCTGTCGCTTTCCACATATGTTTTGTATATTTCTGTAAAGTTATAATTTATTTAATGTCGCTAGATTATCATTTTGTTAAAACTTGAACCTCACTCTTTTCAAGGCTTGAGGAATAGCATTTTTACTTCATGTTTTAAAATATTAGTTAATATTGCTAAGTCTTTCTTATTTTGTTATGTTAATAATTTATTATTATTTTATTAATTAATGTGGCATAAGTATGGCTTTACCGCTATGCCACTGTCCCTGTGAGAATGAGCAGTTGTTTTAAGTGGGTGCAAGAATGTATGGCTGTCTGAATGTGGGGAGTGATAGCTCGCTTTGCATCATTCTCTCTGGCTCAGTGTCGATAGCTGCTGATACTACCAAAGAGGTTTCCACACCTTTTGGTTGCGAGCTAGTTAGCGAGCCTTCCCTCCAGCACATGTCTCGCTGTCTGCCCCCACCACCACTGTTTCTTGGATTTTCCGGCTTCCGGTGGCTTCCCGCATCTTGTGGCTGCTCGGTCTGGTCATTCTGGGCTGGTCATCTGATGAGGTAAGGTTGGTTCTGCTCTTGTTTTTGGAGATGGTAGCGTTTCATTGACTAGCACTTTTAACTTAGATTCGTGAACCTAGAATTATTATTTGGAATATTTTCTCTGTTCATGTACGGAAATGTGTTCTGGTTTTTCAATTCAGTGATTTCCAATAGATAAACGCGGTGTGTATGATTCTAGTTGCAGTTTGATAACGGCCTGGTGTGTTAAAACCTTTTCTGTTCTTGTGGCGGTGTATGAACTCTTTGTAAATACTTTTTAGCTTTGTGGGGCCCGATTTCTATTAGGTGATATGTTCATTTTTGTACAGTGCATGTAAAAATCTTCTCATCGTTTCCTTCCTTTCCTTCCACATGGTTGGTTCATAGAACAAAGCCTTTAGCTTCCACTCTTGTTTGTTCCATGCCGCCGGCCGCGATGGCCGAGGGGACTGAGGCGCTCCAGTCACGGTCAGCATGGCCACTACGGTCGGTGGTTCGAATCCCCCCTCGGGCATGGATATTTGTGCTGTCCTTGGGATTAGCTAGTTCATAAGTAGTTTGTAAGTTTAGGGACTGATGACCCCATAGGCACATTTGATTTTTTTTGTTCCATGCCCATCAGGCAAGTAACTATGCGGGTATCCTTCTGATTTGCACTAATATTTCGCGATCTTCTCTCCCTGCCTATTTTAATTTTGCTGTTCTTCTTCCATTTGTAGTATGCACTCCTTTGTCACTAAGTCTCTCTGAGCCTTGTACAACCTCCTTTAATAGCTTACTTCTGTAATTCTAAGCATTTCTATGTGTTGCATGCTGTAATTCTTAATTTTATTTTTCCGACTTAGTAATTATTTCACTTTTACGAGTTTTGGAGACTGGACTTCATCCGTCTCTGAAATCGCTCCCTATCGCGTGTAGCTGCATTTCTTTCGCTTCTTCGTGTAATTCTAAGCATTTATATGGGTTTCATGCCGTAGTTCTTATTCTTATTTTTCCGACTTTGTAATTATTTCATTTTTGTGGTTTTTCTGAGACACGACCTCATCCGTCTCTGTAATCGCCCCCTATCGCGTGTAGCTGTATTTCATTCGCTTCCTTATATAATTCTAAGAATTTCTATGGGTTGCATGCTGTAGTTAATTTTCTTTATTTTTCGGAAACTGAATTTATTCAATTTTATCGGTACTCGGAATCACGTGGGTCGGAGCTCCGACTTCCGGGGTTTGCAGCTAGTCACCTGAATTCACGCCACTTTTCATATAAAACCAGTACCTACATCGATTTCTAACAGACTGCAACTTAATAATCCACAGTGATTTTGTTTAATGAATCCGATTTTCAACCAATTCACCTTCGGTGGAGTGCGTTCATGTAACGCAGCCGTGTGTCGCCGTTATCGTGTTTGCTCGCGGTCCAATTCAGATGTAATTTAACTTGTATATACACACGCACCATCTCAAAACAGGCACGACAGACCAGAGCCAGCTTCATTGTTTTTGTGTATTGTGTTTTGTGCTACCGCCGACTTGCTGAATTTCGCTTACGATAGCGGCGCCTGCTTCCGCCTGTCTCAGCACGCTGATTTTGGTGAGTTTCGCTGTGGCATTGCGTGTATGTGAGCGAACGAGTGTTGTTTGTGACTCCTTCCCCCCAGTAGCGTTAAATCATGTATAATGTAGGCTGTGCACCGTACGCATTAATCCATGTAAGATTGCATTTTTATTGTATTAAAAAAGTTGGATCCCCATTTTGTTTGTTTTCTATCTGAATAAACAAGTTTAAGTTCAGCATAATCCGTAAGTTGCCTATAAATAGTAGTTTTAGAGCACCTTCCCTCTTTTAATATGATTCTTCAGAAGTGCTGAGAACAAGTTCAGATGCTAATTTTCTTAGGTCTAAATTCCGTTGCGACATAAATGTTTTCTTAGCCACATTTCTAAGATAATTTTAATTGTGGTGGCTTGCTTATTAATGTCTGTGTGTAATAACGTGTGAGCTGCTATGTATATTGACCACTGTAGTATTAATTTCCTGTTATTGAAGTAACTTGAAACGAGTCAGTTCTTAGTTTGGGCCAGGGAACAAGGTTTTTTTATAGCAGGGAGTAACCGGTAGTTCACGCGGACCTCATTTGCTAATTTTAGTGAGAAAACAAAGCTCCTGTTTCGTTCAGTGGTCAACTTCTACATCACCTGCCGTAAGCTAAATATCTGGTCCTGACAGCCTCTAAGAAGCCTAAACCCGAACTGATTTTCAACTAATTTGTCCTCAATTAATTCTCGCACTGTCCTTTCAACAATACCTGAGAATATTTTGCCTACATCGCTAATTAAAGAGATACCTCGATAGTTGTTACAATCTTTTCTGTTTCCATGTTTGAAAATTGGCGTGATTACCGCCTTCGTCCAGTCAGACGGAACCTGTCCCGATTCCCACGCCTTCTCAATTATCCTGTGTAACCATTTGAGACCACTGTATTTGACGAGTTCCGGCTTAATTTCATCCACCCCAGCCGCTTTATTGCACTGTAATCTACTGACCATTTTCTGCACTTCTTGAAATGAGATCCTGTTTCCATCGACGTTCCTATCCCATTCTACCTGAAAATCTGACAAATCATTGACCGTTTCTCCTACATTGAGCAATTATTTAAAATATTCCCTCCATCTGCTCAAGGCATCCACAGGATTGACTAGCAGCTTTCCTGAGCTGTCCAAAACACTTGTTAATACCTTCTTCCCTCCCTTTCGAAGATTGATCATTACGCTCCAAAATGGTTTACCTGCGGCTTGACCCAGAGTTTCTAGCTTATTTCGAAAGTCTTCCCATGATTTCTTCTTGGAGTCTGCAATTATTCGTTTGGCTTTGTTTCTTTCTTCAAAGTAACTTGCCTGATTTCTAGTATGGGCCATTTTTGAAATGCGTTCTTTCTCTTTTTACAGGCTGCCTTTACTGTGTCATTCCACCAAGCTGTCTGCTTCTTCCTGCCTTTACACACTACAGTTCCAAGACATTCTCTACCTGCTTCTCTACCTTGACCATTCCTCTTCCAGTGACTGTAAATCATTACATTCAACTAACTGGTATCTTTCCGAGATCATTGTTACGTATTTTGAAACACGTCCACATAATGTGTTCCATTTAATTGACTCCCCATTAACAAATGTTGTCGAGCTTCAGATTATTTTTTTTTATTATTATTTTTTTTTTTTTTTTTTTTTTTTTTTTTTTTTTTTTTTTTTTTTTTTGAGTGTAGCAAGACACTCCACTCGCAATATACGAGATACCATGCATTATATACTGATTTAGTTTTATCTGTATGTAAATTACTAAGTGTCTATGTTGAATGAATGAAACTTTGTATGTAAGAAAGTTTAGAAAGTGCTAGGCGCACCTCACCTATTTTTTGTCGTCGTTGCTTTCAAACTCTGGGCGTTGAATGTCTCTGGGAGAGAAGTAGGTTTGCCAACTGCTGAGGAGAACCTAGTCTTAGCAAAGATTACTAATGTAGCTTATTCGTAACCTCCTTGGCTGGAGGTTGGTCAGGTTACCTGCATGATGAACGGTGACACTCTCTGCGTTCCCCTCCACTATCCCTCCTCGGTAATGGCTAGGCGGTGGTGAGAAGAGCTATTCATTCGCTTCTTGGTTCCTGGTACGGTAAGTACCTCTGGTTTTGGTTCTGCTGTAACCTCGTGGCTCGACTTAGTTTAGGCTCCATAGTCGTATTTATGCCTTTTCGCGAGTTACTATGTGTATGTGTACACTATGTGTAGTAGTGAGATTTTGCTTAATTTGCAACAGGATTGCTAATTTTATGTCGATTTTTGCTGGAATCTGATTCCGAGGCTCGTTAGCATAGTTCTTGCACTTTATAATTTTTAAATCACTTTTTCGCCTGTTTAAATGTGTTCAATGTCTTTCGCGTTATTATCGTAGTTGAATTCTAATATTTTCGGGGATTCGCAATGCTTATACTGTTCGTACTTTGTCGACAGAACACGTGGACGATATCAGACTAAGCCTTCAGCTTTTCCATCATTCAGTGCACATGAGTGCTTAATAATTGTATAGCTAATTTGCTAAGGTGTTTTCTAGTGAGTGTAGCGTGATAATTTTCCCCGAAAATTGTCCATTCTAACTTGTAATCTGTGTACTCGTCGGCCCACGTGTGCGCCGATTAGCGTGTTCCCTGTCGTGGTTATTACCATTAAATAGATATTTTTCCTCTGTGTAGAAAGAACCGTTGCACGACGTATATCGTGTTTTTTAATCTTCATGAAATAGAATTATTTCATTTCTCTGAATTTTTGTGACCGAACTCTATATTGTGCTGTAGCAATCCGTAACCTTGCTTATCTAATAGATATCATTCCTCTGATCAGAAAGAATGGTTACACGATATATTTCGCGATCTTATTCTCTTTGAAATTGTTTTTGTTAACTTCTTGCATATTTTGTGTTCCGATTTTGTAGAGTGCTCTATTAATCTAACAACTTTAACCTTCCGTAGTTATTTTCTCCCTGTGCTAAACGAACGCCAGAGCGACTGTTTTTATGTAATGAAATCTTGATTTAATGTATAGTTAGAAGTTCTTGGGAAACTTTAACTTCCGTCTGTACAACGCACTTTGTGGTCTTAAACCAAGTGCGTTTGTTTCTGATAGTTTATCTTGAGCCTAAGCCACTAGTTTGTCACGTTATGGAAGCGATGTACATTGTGCGTAAGTGAACCTTCGATCTGCATTCTCCACATTGCTTGGCTGTTGTCTTGGTTTATTGATATCGGTTGCATGGTAAGTACCTGCATGGCTTGGCGTATGAATCTGTGTGTGAATGTGTCCCCCACTATGAAACGTGATCGTAATTAAGTTGTACTCAACTTTGCAGATGGGAAATTTTAGGGCCATGTAATTGTGGATATTTTGAATATTTTGAAAGGTGTGTTTTTATTGTAATTTAAAAAAAAAATGGTCTTACCTCCTTGTTGTTCTTGTTTTGAACAATAAATTAATTTCTTAAAATATAATCCTTTTGTGCTAATTTAAATTCTCCCGTTATCATTTATTTTGGATTAATGTGGGGTAATTTGTTCATGTATCCTGTGTCTCTGATCCCTTCTGGATTAGATAATAGTTGCGTTTCCGTTGCCAACATTTATTTTTTATTTAGATCCATGACTGCGGATCATTATTTAATTGTGTGTAGTTTCCTCGAAAGATTACAGTAAAGTTAGAACTCTTGCTTAACTTATAGAATCAGAGTTTTGCTTAAGGGAACTGTATACTTCCGCCGCTGTGTGAATATCGCCGTAATTAGACATTGTGAGCAAGCAGTCAATTGTTAACTTCACAAACACGGCTAGTTAACAGACAAACGAACAGCGGGCGAGTTTCACTTGGCGTACCGCTGCTAGGATTCGTCCTTCTGGCGTGTTCTGATATATTTTATTATTTTATTAATTCAAATATCCACCCGTCCCCTGCATTTGTGTGAGTGTGTGAGTACAATAGTGCAGTGTCTTTTTCTTTCAGCAGTATATTTTTGTGTATTTTGAAGTAGTGTTTTTATTAACGGCAATCTTCGTGCCTTTAACAACGTGTGAATTACGTGTGAAATTTTATTGAAGCACCCTTGTCCTGCCACGTCGGTTGCTAAGCTGTTGCCCTGAGTTTCCGTCATTGTATTCGCTGTAAGATTGAAATGGATAGTTCCACAGCTTCGGCGATTGAAACACGTAGGCGCGCAGCAATGATAGAGCAAGAGAGTAAAAGAGACAGGTCGCGGGAAACTGAAAGTAACGCGGTGTTAGATTCTCGGGGATCCCTGTCGGTTGAGAACTTAGAAATTTCGAACCAGGGGATATCCGCTCCCGTGGACAAACATCCCATTAACACGGGAAACCCAGAGCTTACACTCGCCGGAAGCCGTGGCGCGCCTAATCTAGTGGCGCTTGAAAGCGAGTTGGGTCCGCTCTGGGACAAAGCAGTGGCCGGCCCGGCAGCTGAGCCCGATGCTCCACCCGCACCACCACCAGCGGCCGCCCCTGTGAACAACGATCTAGCAGTTTTACTCGCCAACCTCGTTGAAATTCGAAGCGAGATAGATGGAATTAAAACGCGACAGGACGAGGTTATCGGTCACCTGCACGAGATGGCAAAGGTAGTAACCGAACGGATTGAACGGAACTTCGACGCCATCAGAGGAAACCAGGATGAGATCGGCAAGGTAAACGCGAGGGTCGACGCGGTAGAGGTGCGCGCCGACAGTATTGTAACGAGCGTTAATCAGGTGAAAACGCGCGTCAACAACGCAGAAGCATGTGTCGGCGACGTGAGTAATCGTGGTTAATTTTTTTTTTTTTATTTTTTTATTTTTTTTTTTTTTTTTTTTTTTTTTTGGGCGCACAACTGCTAAGGTCATAAGGTCATTAGTGCCCAGACAAGAACAGTGATTCGCTAGACCTCAAAAACTTGGTAACTGCCAGTTAGGATGTCAAGAGAAGGCTAAAAAAAAGATAAAATACAATTAAAAGGGTTAAATAGCCTGTGATAAATTGGCCGAGTTGATAAAACGCAAAACTCGAGCAGCTGCCCGTGCGTCATCAGCTAAAATTTCCTCCAGAGTAGACGGAAAGTGAAGGGCTACACGGAGATTATTAAAATTAACACAAGACAGTAAAACATGTCGCACCGGCAGCAATTCACCTCAGGAGCACAGCGGTGCAGGATCGGCGGTTAGCAAATGACGGTGGTTGAAACGGCAATGACCGATCCGCAACCGGGCCAGGATGGCCTCCTCCCGCCGAGAGGGGCGTGAGGAGGTCCTCCAAGCGGTCGGGATCGGTTTTACAGTTCTCAATTTATTGTCGTACAGTGAGAACCACGCACTGTGCCAGGACGACACGATACTCCGGCGAAGAGCCCGTTGAACATCGTCCGATGGGACGCAAAAGGTATCCATGCGAGGCAAAAGAGCTGCTGCCTTGGCTGCTATGTCGGCGGTCTCGTGGCCAGGGACCCACAGGAAAGAAACGTGACAGCTGTCATCTGCTAGCAACTGGAGGGAGCGTTGGATCCGATACACGAGAGGATGGTTCGAGAAAGGGTCCTTAAGACTCTGCAGGGCACTAAGGGAGTCCGAACATATGGCATAGAAAGGTTGGCGGTGGCAGCAGGTATACAAAATGGCCTGGTGGAGGGCAAAAAGCTCAGCCGTGAAATTCGAGCACCGGTCAGGGAGCTATTGGAAACGGTTGTCCCCGACGACGAAGGCAGATCCGACACCGTCAGTGCTCTTGGAACCATCAGTGTAAATAAATATGGCATTTCGACAAGCCTCGAGCGTTATACCAAATCCGGACTGCTCTCCTTGGGGAGCGAACCAAGTTCAAAGTGAGTGTGAACCTGGGCCTGATGGCACGGTGGCAATGGGCTTTCGCTCAACCGAAAGGTGGAAGGAAAGGTAAAATAGAGCCGCTGTAGCAGGCGGCGAAACCGAGCTCCAGGTGGAAGCAAGGCTATCGCAGACAACTGATATTGGTGATCGAGTGAGTAGTCAAAAAATAATCGGTAAGATGGATGGTTGGGCATCGATCGCAGGCGGCATGCGTACCGACACAACAGTATGTCACGCCTAGTGGGCAAGGGTAATACAGCAGCCTCGGCATACAGACTTTCAACAGGGCTGGTATAAAATGCACCGGTCGCCAGATGTAATTCCCGATGGTGAATAGAGTTGAGACGGCGGAGAATCGACGGCCGTGCAGAAGAGTATACAAGGCTTCCATAGTCGAGCTTCGACTGAACAATGGCCTGGTAAAGGTGAAGCAGAACGGTACGATCCTCTCCCCATGACATGCCACTGAGGACACGAAGAACATTAAGGGATTGGGCACAACGGGCAGCCAGGTAGGACACGTGTATGGACCAGCAAAGTTTACAATCCAACATGAGTCCCAAGAATTTCGCAGTCTCCACGAAAGGGAGAGCAACAGGGCCGAGACGTAGAGAAGGTGGAAGAAATTCCTTGTATTTCCAGAAGTTTATACACACCGTTTTCTCACTGGAGAATCGGAAGCCGTTTGCGATGCTCCAGGAATATAGACGGTCAAGACAGCGTTGAAGACAACGCTCCAAGAGACACGTCCGCTGGGCGCTGCAATAAATTGCGAAATCGTCTACAAAAAGGGATCCGGAAACGTCGGGTGAAAGACAATCTACGGTCGAATTGATTGCAATGGTAAAGAGAGCCACACTCAAGACGGAGCCCTGCGGTACCCCACTCTCCTGGCGATAGGTATCTGACAAAACAGAGCCCACCCGTACCCGGAACTTGCGATCCGCCAAAAACGCTTGAATGAAAAGAGGGAGGCAGCCCCGAAGGCCCCATGTGTGCAATGTGCGGAGAATGCCCGCTCTCCAACAGGTATCGTATGCCTTCTCCAAGTCGAAGAACAATACTACTGTTTGACGCTTCTTTAGAAAGTTATTCATAATGAAGGTCGACAACGTAACGAGGTGATCAGCTGCAGAGCGGTGTCGACGAAAACCGCATTGGACATTTGTTAGGAGGCGGCGAGATTCGAGGAACCAGACCAACCGAGCGTTAACCATGAGTTCCATCACCTTACAGACGCTGCTCGTCAGAGAAATAGAGCGATAGCTGGAAGGAAGATGTTTGTCCTTCCCTGGTTTGAGGATGGGGACAACAATGGCTTCACGCCAACTTGTGGGAACATGATCTTCAGTCCATATGCGGTTATAGGTGCTAAGTAGGAAACACTTGCCCGCAGGAGACAGGTTCTTCAGCATCTCAATATGGATGGAATCGGGGCCGGGAGCAGAAGATCGGGACAGGGCGAGAGCACGGTCTAGGTCCTGCATGGTGAAGGAGACATTATAATTTTCACGATTAAAAGAGTGGAAAGAAGGCGGTCGTGCCTCCTCTGCCTGTTTGCGAGGGAGTAAGGCAGGGTGGTAATGGGCAGAGCTCGAAACCTCCTCAAAGGAACGGCCCAGTGCGTTGGAAACATCAACGGGTTCCACAAGGACTGCGTTCTCGACGGTCAGGCCAGAGATCGGGGAGTGGACCTTGATGCCGGATAAACGGCGTAGGCCACCCCAAACAACCGTGGAGGGAGTAAAACGGTTAAAAGAACTAGTAAAAGCAGTCCAGCAAGCTTTTTTGCTGTAGTTTATAACTTTACGACATTGCGCTCGCAGTCGGTTATAATTTATACAATTCTCCAACGTCGAGTGGCGTTGGAAGGTGCGTAAAGCACGTCGCCGGGCTTTAAGAGCGTCGCGGTAGGCTGCAGTCCACCAAGGGACCGGGACACGAAGTGGAGATGAGGATGTACGAGGTATGGAATGTTCGGCGGCTGTGAGAATAACCTCTGTGAGGTATTCGACCTGACTGTCACAGCTGGAAAAATTCTGATCGTGAAAAACAGCCATGGAAGAATAAAGCCCACAGTCAGCTTTAGAAATGTTCCAACTGGTAGGACGAGGAGATGGGGAATGATGCAGGAAGTGGATGACACAAGGGAAATGGTCACTGGAGTACGTGTCAGAAAGTGCATACCACTCAAACCGACCGGCAAGCTGAGGAGTGCATATCGCGAGGTCTATATGGGAATAGGTGTGTGTCGTGTCGGAAAGGAAGGTCGGTGCACCGGTGTTGAGGCAGACAAGATTGAGGTGTTGGAGAAGGTCCACCAAAAGGGAGCTTTTCGGACAGGGTGCCGGAGAGCCCCATACGGGGTGGTGGGCATTAAAGTCGCCTACCAACACGAAAGGTGAAGGGAGCTGGTCAACGAGGTGTAGCACATCTGCCCTAGTAAGGGCGGATGACGATGGCGAATAGATATTACAGAGGGAAAAGGAAAAGTTGGATAGAGTGATGCGGACGGCAACTGCCTGTAGGTGAGTATGCAACGAATGAGCATCAGAACCCCTCCATGGGCTGGGGTACCTTCCACAGGTGGCAGGTCGAAACGCACAGAGGTGTAGTGTGGGGAGTCTGCACGATCACTTGGACGTGACTTAGTTTCTTAGAGACAAACTAGAAGCGGGCAGTGCAATCGAAGTAGTAGTTTTAATTCCTCCCGATTGGAACGAAAGCCGCGAATATTCCATTGAAGGAGCGCCATGATCAAAAATAAGAGAAGAAAAGAAGATAAAAAGGAACAAACAGGTGGGGTCACCTCGACGGCCGCTGAGGACTGGACTTCGAGGGAGCACTACTACCGCTATCTAGAGGCAGAGAATCATGTTCCATAGGTTCATCTCATTCATCTGCCACCTTCCAGAGTTGATCAGGAGGGGTAGCTTCCGCCGCCGGTAAAATGCCGGTTGCCCGGCTAACAGTAGTGCGTCCCGGCAAGACAGAAGATGATCGGGGCCGACTACTGTTGGGCGGCATGACGGATGGGTCACGCCTCGGCAGGGAAGGAGAGGAACTCCTTTTTTTCTTGGCTCTTCTGGAAGAGTGACGGTGAGAAGAGACAGTTGACGGTTGAGAAGCCTGAGTATGCAGAAAATCTTCACGGACGGGCTCCTTTTTCAAAGTCCGGGCATCTTGTTTAGGTGCCCGCGGTTTATTAGAGGTTGACGAAGACTGAACTTTAGAAGCAGCAGGAGGAAGCGGAGAAGTGGAACGGGCTGGCCGATCTCTCAACTGTGTCAGCGAAGGTGAAATCACAGGTCTGTGTACCTGCATCCTTAGTAGGTCGAGTGAAGGTGAGGACATTACTGTATGTGCCCGCTGGGAGGACAGTGGGCTTTCGACTCTCCAACAACTTTCGAGCGGCAGATGTTGATACCTTTTCTGTAACCCGAATTTGCTGAATGACCTTTTCATCCTTATATACAGGGCAGTCCCGAGAGGAAGCCGCATGGTCACTGTTGCAATTTGGGCAGTGAGGGGACGGAGGTGGGCAATCCCCCTCATGGGCGTCCCTACCACAAGTGACACATTTTGCTGCATTAGGGCAAGATTGACGGGTGTGGTTGTATCTGTGGAACTGGAAACAGCGCGTTGAGTTTGGTATATAAGGGTGGACGGAAAGGAAGGAACCAAGGAATAAGAGAAACTACAACGAGAAACCACCTTAACTCGCGAAAGACGCCCGTCTCCGGGCGAAGGCATAAACCGGGAGGGAAAGTGAAGCAGCCTGGGACAGAAGAAAGGCTGCTTCGGCTCGGGGGCCCGTGCGCGCCACACACGTATCCACAAAAGAGCTGTGGGTCCCCTGGGGGGACGTGAGTAATCGAGTAGATACAATTATTGATGCGCGCGTCGGTGTAGTGGCCGGCCGCGTTGATGAAGCAATCTCTTCTGTTGGTGCCGTAGGCGGACGTGTAGGTACGGTGGAGTCTGAAATTGTTCAATTGAAGAACCAGCTCGGGGACATCACCGGCCGAATGAATGAAATGCGCGTCGCCGGCGGAGAGCCCGCGTCTAGTAGCCACGCAATTACCGTGCGTGAGCGGACGGATAAGCGGCCGTCTGACGCGGTCAGTAATCGTGCTGTAGCCGCGGCGCCGAATCTGATAAGGACGCCGATTCGGCTCTTGAAGATGATGAGGTTGCGCATCATCCACGTTCGGCGAGCAGTCCGAACATGTCGAACCGCAGTAGCCGAGAACCAGCTCCTGCCTTTGACTACAACCAGTTTCTCACCGTGCAAAAGTTCGAAACCTTTCGTAACGCTCCCACCGGTATCCACCCCCGCGCTTGGCTGGATCAATTTGAGTACAGCCTCCCTCCAAATTGGCCGGAGTGTAATAATGTAGACTTTGTGGTAGGGTTGCTTGAAGGCGAGCCCGCCACAAGGATGCGCGCATTGCTAAGAAACGGGTTCGATTACCGGGGGTTCCGTTAGCATTTTCTCGTGTCCTACTGGTCTGAAACCCATCAGGATCGCGTGAAATATAGCATCTTAATGATGCCGCATTACAACCCCTCCCAGTACTCAACCCGTAGTGAGTTCGTACAGGTGATGCTTATGAAGAACCAGTTCCTGGATTTTCCATACCCGATACCTGAACTAATTAGAATCTGCTTAACGAAGTTGCCGAGGAGATTGCGCAACGCCATCATTGCCGGAAGATGCAAAGATGAACTTGAGCAATTTCAGACGATGCTAGATGAGCTCGAGTTTGATTATAAGCCGCCGGCAAGTAGTTCAAATTCGAGCGGCAGTTTTAAAAGAAACGGGTATCAGGGACAGCATCTCCCGCCGCGCCCGCATGATGCTGACAGCAATGCAAGTACGCACAGCTCGGCAGGACAAAACGAGCGCCCGAGTCCGTACGACGGTGCATGGCATGGCAAGGTTCCGTGCCAGAAAATCAGGGGCGCAAAAAGAAACGATGGGGTAACAGTAATGGTAGAAACGGCCATCATAACCGTGTACACTGGACATGGCCGCCGACACCTCCGCAAGGTGTCGAGTTGCGATCGCCTGACCCCCGACACAATAAACCCGTAAATCTGCCGGGTCCGTCGACTTCGAAGGAATGACGACCTCCATCCGTTGCTGAACATTCGGTGAACTTCATCGAACAGGCAACGGAACCGGCAACATAAATTACCGACATGTTCGAGGTTTTTGTAGCGGAGGAATAGATTGTGACTGCGAGTACGGAACGCGTAAACCATTTAAAATTTGATGACCTACGAGAGGTTCTTCTGGCGGAGGAGACGCAACCCGTCCTGGAAATTGAAGTTCAGGGGGTGAAATTACGGTGTACGTTAGACACGGGAAGTGTTATATCGGTAATGAGCGAGGATGCTTTTAACCGATGCCTGGCAGTAGGTTCTTGGCCAGTGCTACCTCTTTAACGCACCAAGGCTAAAGGAGCTTTGGTTGGAAGGAGCGTGGAGGTTAGGAAGCAGGCCGAAATTCAGTTTAACTGCCAAGGCTATACTTTCGTCGCCAATTTTATATTTGCGCCGTCGCTCGCTGTGGACGTGTTGATCGGCGTTGAATTTTTATTAGCGCACCAGGCCACACTGAACTTTGGAGAAGGTGAAATGCGACTGTTACTTGATGGGTCAAACATAAAGTTAAAATTTGACGAATGCACTACGACGTTATTTCCGATGATCCCTCTTGTCACTTTCTCTCTGACTTCCTAACCGATTATCGGGCGATATGTGGTGCCGACCCGGTAACCTCTGATTGCGATCAACCAACGCTATTGTTGCTTAATTCGGATGAACAAGCCGACATTGCGTCCGAGATTGAACAAAAGGTCAGTTCAATAGAAGACGCTCCACCTCTGGCTAAGGCTGAAATGTCCCGCACTTTGTATAAACATGCTTCAGTTTTTTCTGGTGCCCCCGGTACCATTAAAAACTTTCGTTATCAATCCAAAGTGCGGGAATATACTAAGTTTTTTGACAAGCCTTACGGTATACCGTGGGTGTACAAAGACGAGGTAGCCGAGGAAATTGAATGGATGAAAAAGGATGGCGTAATTGAAGATGCTGTGAGCTCTTACAACAGCCCCTTATTAGTCATTCCCAAGACAGACAAATCAATACGACTCGTCCTCGATTCACGGCAGATAAATACCATTATCGAGCCCAAGACAGATCGGCCACAGACGCTAGACGAGCTTCTGCAGAAGTTCCACGGTGTCCGTGTGCTTTCGTCAATTGATTTACGTGCCAGCTACTGGCAAATCGAGCTCGAACCTGCTTGTCGCCCGTACACGGCATTTCTTTGTTTCGGGAAGTGTTACCAGTTTAGGAAACTTCCGTTTGAGTTGAACATCAGTTCCGCTGCCTTCATTCGTGGCTTTAACAGCATCCTTCCTGAAAAACTGCGTAAACGCATCACCACTTACGTGGACGATGTGTTAATTGCAGAAGAATCATGGGAAGGCCACAATGAAGTGTTAGAGGAGCTATTAGGTGTCTTTGCAAGTTCCGGTGTTACCGTGAACTTAGGAAAATCAGAGTTCGGTCGTCCCCGAGTTAATTTCCTTGGGCATATTATTACGGGAGACGGCATTCTGCCGGATACCTGTAAACTCGACGCGATTCGAGGCTTTCCTGTACGCACCAGTAAGAAGCAAGTGCGCTCATTCCTCGGCCTTATAAATTTTTATAAACGTTTCTTATCGCTTGATACCTTGGCCACCCCATCCTCTGCGCACCCACCAGTAAGAAGAAGCCTTGGAAGTGGGACGCAAACGCGCAATCAGAGTTTGAAAGCCTCAAGCGCGCGCTCTTGTCCGCGCCCCTGCTCCCACACCCTGACCTCACTGAGGACTTTATAACCCTACCCGTCCTACACCACCGGTTAGTATATGATAATTAGATAAATGACCCGTGTGCCTAATTATCTTAATCTGGTGGAAAAGCTATCGGTAATGAAGCCGATGATGTAGCGGAGGCTATAACCGGAACGTTGCTGCACCTCTTTGGTAGACAACAACGATCGATAGAAATAAAGAAAGTGGAAGGTAAAATTTGGAATAAAATTATTATTTTTTAAATGAAAATAATTACGGAACAAACGGAACACAGGGATTAATTTGGAAAAAGTGATTAACTTATTGAATTACGGTCGCCAGCTCGATGTACGAGCAAATAATTTGGTGGGATATCAATAATAGCTAAGTTAATTAACAACGTGAAAAAATATGTAAAATTTGGGTGGACAGAAAATCACAGTATGTGCATCAAATTCGGTACAAAAGACACTGACAATATACAAATTACTGAGAAATAGTTCATTAACACAGGGATTGAATGTAAGACAGCGAAATGCAAGCCATAGACACGCAAATGCAACATGTAGCAAATCATGCAAAACTCTCACCTTAATACTTACTATTTACAGCTTCAAATAATTAATTGTTTATATAAGTACCAGAAATTATTCTACAGAAAGTATACCATGCGCTTTAGCAATAATCAAGTTGTAACTGAACTATGAACTGTTTTGGCAAGCTCAAAAATTAATTAATGACTTGTCGTGATAACACTGAATATTTAGAAAAGAACCATTTAACCTTCTGATTAACTTTTTCTTTAACCAGGAATTATTAGCATTCAAGCACTTATCAACAATTACTATTCTCACTAGTCAGTACTTGCAAGTTAAAACAAGCTTTACCTCAAAATAATATGCAGTGGAAAACAATCTTTTACACTGTTATTGAAATATCTCTTGAAATTGAAAGTTAGTCTAGCAGTTTCGTTCAACTTAGGAAACCTATTGATCAGCAACACTGGCATAAGCTACATTTAGTAACACTTTTCTGAACACATTTTTTCCTTAACAACTGTCACATTGTCTTTAATGACTCTGATTTTTAGTTTTCTATAACTTTGTGAATATTCTCGGAAAAACAATGGATGAGGAAGGAACCTGTGCCAATGACTATGGGTAATGATTTTTAAACACAGGTTCACAAATAACAGTGTTCGCTATTGAACAATCATCACTAATACGCTGGTTAGCTGTACATGCTAAGACAAACTGGACAGATCTTACTGAATTTGGTGTGCGACGTGGTGCTGCTGATTGAAGACTGTTGGCACTTAACAATTGGCAAACACAGGCTCTTCTTGGCGACGAATGTTAATTACAGTTTAGGGCCCACAGCATTCCTCTTGATGCATTTATTAATTATTTGAGCCGTGGCCGTATGAGTAAACAATATTGCCTCTTCGCCGTCACCTCCACTAGTGCCAATCCACGTACTTTTGCCGTACACCACTGAGCGCACCGTCTCGAATCCGTCTCTCCGCCGCTACTTCTCAACAACGACTCCTTCTCGCTGAGCGCCTCTGCGCTACCAGCGATAAAAAACTCCCTACTCAAAGATGATTCTATACAATAGCAAAGCCCTTGCTAACCCAGCGTGTCTACTACATTTACAATATTTTTGACATATATGGAAATTAGCAGGACAATGCAAATATATTACAGAAACAAAATATACAAATACATAATAAATTACAAAAAATACAAATAATGAGGAAAAATACATAAAGCATCGTTTTATATATCACCCTGTACGCACACATGACTGGAAAACACCGTTGGTCACTGTGTTGTTGTGTCACAACTTCTGTCTTGGGGCGGATAGTTCAAGGACTGGAGTAGCTGCCGTGTTGTTCCAAGAGGTTGAGGAAGACCGGGTAATGCGCAGGAAGACAATTGCGTTTGCGAGCCGCGTTCTCGCCAAGTGCGAGAAGAATTACTCGGTGACAGAGCTGGAAGCCCTTGCTGTCGTTTTCGGATTCACGAAGTTCCGTGGATTTCTCTATGGCCGAACGACGAAAGTGTATACTGATCACCGTGCTTTGCAGTTTTTAATGTCGGCTAAGCTGACGCACGGTCGGCTGGCCAGGTGGGCGCTATATCTCCAGGAGTTTCATTTCACGGTCGAACACATACCCGGGAAAGAGAATGTAGTGCCAGACGCTCTCTCTCGTTCTCCGGTAGGATTGACTCAAGGGACGAACGATGAACTTAATGAAAATAATTTCAGTTTGCTGTATTTGCGTGGCGTAGCCTTTGAAAATTTCATTTCCAGCTCCCTCCAAGACATAGCGCGAGAGCAGGACAAAAACCCCATCCTGAAAGACGTGAAGACTAGACGGAATGACAATAACAATCCCTCGATCAGGAATTACTATCTAGTTAGGCGTAACATCTTGTATCGACGTAGCGATCCCAGCAAGTCGAACTGGGTTGTGTGCATTCCAGATGAATGGGTGAATAAAGTGGTATACACACCTGAGCTACGCCCACTATGGCCCACGTAAATGTTACATGAAACTCCGTGATACCTGCTACTTCATAAATATGGAAAAGAGGATCCGGAAGGTTCTAACAACCTGCAAGGCCTGTCAGAAGGCCAAGCCGCGCCCCCCCCCCCCCCCACTATGTCTCACTATGCCCCTTTGTTTCCTATCATTTCTTCTCGCTTCCACGGACAGTAAACGGGCACTCCTACATTTTTGTTGCCGTCGAGTTAACTTCAAAATTTGTCACCTTCACCCCATTGAAAAAGGCCACAAGCAAATCTGTATCGCGGGCTTTGGTAAAAGATTTCTTAACTCATGCCGGGCACGTCGAGAAGGTCATTTCAGACAATGCTTCTCAGTTTCGCTCTCCTATCTGGAAAAGGACGCTACAGCGGAGGCGTATTAAACCGGGTTCATTTCTATCACCCGCAGTCAAACCCATGCGAACGTGTAATGAAGGAACTGGGGAAGTTGTGCGGCTTGTATTGTCACCGACGTCATCGTACGTGGAATCAGTATATACAAGGTTTCCAGCACATTATCAACGAGCTCCCGAGTGATTCAACATCTATGCTGCCAAAGCTCGTTCTGAAAAATGAATACGCGGAGGACAAGGTGCGCGAGGTGGTGCCTTTTGATCCACCCATTAAGTTAAGACAGAAGGCAGTAGTTGACCTTGAATTAAGGAACATCCATAAGGCCGCGGAAAGAAGACAACAAGACAAGGTATGTCGTGTTGTGCGACGCTTTGTGGTTGGGGACAAGGTCCTCGTACGATCTTGCAAGCTCTCCAGTAAGCGCAATGTCTTGACCCGCAAGTTTTTCCTAGTATTTTTCGGTTCCTTTCGGGTGAAAAGAATTGCGCATGAAAATGCTGTTGAGCTAGAGACCATTCGGACCAAGAGGTCCCGTGGTGTGCACGTCTTTAGCTTAAGACTCTATAGAGAATAAGTGTATTAATGTGTATATTTTATTGTATTTACAGGTTCCATTTTTTTTGTCTTGTGTATTTACGGGTACCGTGTCCACCAAGGTACCACGAAAATTGTGTCATAAGGGTTTGTCTGTATTCCGTAGCACGTTCAGCGTTGCTTGCGATTCAATAGCTTGGATGAGTAATTCGTACGCCGGCCGCGGTGGCCGAGGAGACTGAGACGCTTCAGTCACGGTCTGCGCGGCCACTACGGTCGGTGGTTCGAATCCCCCCTCGGGCATGGATATTTGTGCCGTCCTAGTAGTTCGTAAGTAGTTCATAAGTAGTTTGTAAGTTTAGGGACAGATGACCCTGTAGTTAAGTCCCATAAGCCTTACAAACATTTGAACATTTGAGTAATTCGTACTTGTACTGTTCTGTCAGTAGACGCGTAAATGCGTCCCGGTTCTGCGCAAATAGTTGGTGTTTGCCCTTCGTTGTGGTGACGCCAGCTATTGTATCTTTTGGAGCACTGGTCGGTAAGATTTCTGCTAAATTTTGTTCAAAAACTTGAATGTTTTTGAAGTTCCTAAACTCTTGTCTTTTGGTGGAGTGTATGGACGCGAGAAATGTGAATTCCCGGTACTGTCTGTACCGAGTAACTGGCGTAATTATATGTGTTGCAATGTCCTTGCTGTAGGATTGTGTTAAGTACCTCCATTTAGGTAGAGGGAAGTGCAATAAAATTGACGCGGCAGGTGTCCGCGTGCACGGTCTCCAGAGAGTCATAGTATTTATTTAGTACCATGACGGTACCGCCACCGTAGTGCCTGTACAGGCTTCCACCGCCCGAGTGGGGTTGGCGTTATTAATTTTGGGGAAAGGTTCCCCTGGCTCTCGAGACGTGTTATTTGTCTTTGAAAAATGGCACGATGAATGGGAATAATTCTTAGAATTTTCTGCAACTTGGGCGCTATAAGCAACCATTCGTAGTACACCCAGTAATGAAATCTTCCAGTGTAATGTTTCAGACCGTACCTGAGTAATGTGTAATTGGGAAAGACAAGAAGAGGATTGGTATAGAAGTAAACAGACAAACGGACGCGAGCCCATGAGTTTTATGGGATAGAAAAAAACGGATTCGGAACAGTACGGCCCTTCAAGTTTACGAAGCAGTAGAACTGGGTAGAGTAACGCCTATCACAAACAGGTGGTATAAGTCCCGCTCTTGGTGCACTAAACAATAATATGTTTTTATTTCAGGAATCCCGTAAGTAAATGAAGCTGTAAATAATTGATGTATGTGTCATGTCATCTTGTATGATTTAATAAGATATACATTTTCTCTTATCCAGGTTGATATTTTTATTGTGTTTTCTTTCCCTAGATATTATACAATAATGTATTTTGTGTCTGTAATTATCTGATGTTGCAGTTTTATTATATAGGCATAGTGTGTTTTATTGTTTCACCCTGCATCGTAACATGTGTTAGTTTCTAGTAATGTTGCAGTTTTCTCTCATATTGGCGTAATGTGTTTTATTGTTGTAATATATTGCACATTAAAGATGTCTTTTATTTCCAGGTATTTCCGGAGCATGCATTTGTTTCCCTAATTATTTTGTATCTCTAGCATGACATTTTGGGGGAAATTAAAATTGTTTATCTTGTTTTGTTGTGCAAATAGCATTTTGTGAATGTTCGTTGCTCCATGACGGCACGCCACTGCTGGGTGCGGTTGGTTTGCCTATTACATATCATGAAGAAGGATACAATGTTAAAACCCACTGAAACGGGATAGCAAGTCACTGATATTTAAAAAAAACTAATTAACTAATTTCCGCTCCCGGGAGAAGCAAAGTGTTTGTGCCTTTGTTTGTTCTCCATTTTCAAACAACCCAGCACGCAAGAGGCAAGAGGGAAGGAATGGCGCTAGTAGTTAGATGGTAGCTAGTTGCGGTAATGTAGCTTGGGTTAAAGGGTAGATAATGTATGACAAGTAGCAGCGCAACGCGCCATTTCCAATGTTTGTAGTGCCTTGCTTGTAACACGACCGCTCAGTCATATTTTAATTCCGCGCTTCTGCCGCATGCGCACCTTCTGCTTGCTGCCTCCCTGTGAATCTGTGTATGTATTGGCCACGTAGGGATAACTACTTTTTTTTTTTTTTTTTTTTTTTTTTTTTTTTTTTTTTTTGCCTCATAGCTTATCACCTTGTTTTAATGGTAAAATTTGTGTTCTTGTACTTAGTCTTAAGTGATCGTCTGCTATGGCAGCAGTGACTTAATTTTATTTGTTTTATTAAAACAACCATTGTGAGGACATATATATTTTATGTTTTTTAAATGTGTAATTGTAAAGATCTGAGGAACGTTGCCGCGGTGGAGTAGTCGAGCGGTCTAAAGCGTCTTGCTGCGGAGCGCGCGGTTCGAGTCCTCCCTGGGGCATGGGTGTGTGTGTTTGTCCTTAGGTTAGTTTACCTAGGTTTAAGTAGTTTGTAAGCTACGGACTGATGACCAAACAGTTTGGTCCGATAGATTTACAAACATTTGAACATTTTTGAGGAACGTCGTCCTGTAGGATGGACATTTGCAGGCGACGAGGTTTAACATTCAGAATCTTGTGAAGTGTGAGTTTTGCGCAGACACCGCCACCGACAGCGGCAGCACGACGCGCCGCGGTCTGGACTGCTCGCCATCTGCAAGCCCAGCGCGGCCACCGGCAGCCCTTCGTCCCACCGCCGGCTGCCATGGGAGGCCCGCTGTGACGTCGACGGGCAGCCGCCGGCATTAGCTACGCCCGACAGCGCTCGCCATCCTCGTTGTGCCGCCGGCCGGCGTGACGCAAGCAGACACGCCCCCGCAGCAGCAGCCGTCCGGGGGGCCAACTGACTAAACGGCGCGATCGACGACCCCGGTCCAGTCCAGAGGTGTCCCTGGCTGACAACGCTGAGGACAACAGGCGCCTGACTATCAACTCCTGGCTCTGCAGCAGAGGCTCCGAAGGCGGAGATCTTACGCGGACTGCAGCTCGATCGCGGACCTTACACCATCGACTTGCCATGAGCTGTCAAAGAACCACAAAACTGACATAGCCCCTCGCTGTGTTGTGCGAGAAAAGCTGCATAACCTGTCACCCAGTAAGTGCACAGTCCGTTTGTGCAATACTAGTCTCGTCTGTTGCTAATGTGTGGTCAGAAGAGGGTAACTAGGGAACGGCCCCACGTAATACAAGACGATACCACTGGTGAAAACTTGATGCGTGGGAAGGTCTCTGTCACGGACGCTCAGGCAAGCTGGTTTTCCGTCCATGGCAACAATGAGATGTTTCTACATCTACATGGGATACTCTGCAAATCACATTTAAGTGCCTGGCAGAGGGTTCATCGAACCACCGTTATCTCCCATTCCATTCTCGAATAGCGCACGGGAAGAAAGAACACCTGAATATCTCTGTTCGAGCTCTGATTTCTCGTATTTTATTCTGATGATCATTTCTACCTATGTAAGTCGGAGTCAACAATATATTTTCGCATTCGGAGGAGAATGTTGACGATTGGAGTTTCGCAAGTAGCCCACGCCGCAGCGATAAGCGCCGTTGTTGTAATGATTCCCATCCCAGATCCTGTATCATTTACGCAACGCTGTCTCCCCTGTATCGTGACAATACGAGCTGTCCTTCTTTGGACTCTTTTGATGTCCTCCGTCAAACCCACCTGATAAGGATCCCACACTGGGCTGCAATACTCCAAAAATGGACGGACAAGCGTAGTGTATGCAGTTTCTTTTGTAGTTCTGTTGCATGTTTTAAGGGTTCTGCCAATGAAACGCAGTCTCTGGTTCGCCTTTCCCACGATATTATCTACGTGTTCTTTCCAATTTAAGTCTGAAGTAATAGTAATTCCTAGGTATTTTGTGGAGTTTACGGCCTTCACATTTGATTGATTTATCTTGTAAACAAAGTTTAACGGATTTCTTTTCGTACTCATGTGGACGACTTCACACTTCTCATTATTTAGAGTCAGTTGCCTTTTTTTACACCATACTGATATCTTATTCAGATCGTTCTGCAGTTGGTTTTGATCTTCAGATGATTTTACTAGACGGTAAATGACGGCGTCATCTGCAAACAACCTAAGAGAGCTACTTAGATTTTGCCCTAAATCGTTTATATAAATAAGGAACGGCAGAGGACCAATAACACTACCCTGAGGAACGCCCGATATCACCTCTGTTTTAGTCGATGCCTTACCATCGATTACTATGAACTGTGTCCTCTCTGACAAAAAATCCCCTATCCAATCTCAAATTTGGGGCGATGTACCATAACCACGCAAAGTGATCAAAAGCCGTTTGTGAGGTACGGTGTCAAAAGCTTTCTGGAAATCAAGAATCTGGAATCGATTTGCGAACCTTTGTCGATAGCACCCATCACTTCGTGTGGATAAATGGCTAGTTGTGTCTCGTATGAACGATATTTTTCTAAATCCGTGTTGACCTTGGGTCAATAAATCGTTCTGTTCGAGATAATTCATAATATTTGAATACAGGATATGTTCTTCAAATCAGTCATGGGCGAGCCGACGTAACCAAGATGCTGGTGCCGGATCTACTGTCAGAGACATTCAAGCAGTATAAATATACTTACATTGCGGTCAGTAGTGTCCTCCAAGTTGCTTTGGAAGAAAGTCCCTCCCCATGCAAGTGAACTGAATCGTGTGTAAACATGTGTGGCGATAAAAAGTCGTGTTGATAACTATAACAAAAACAGACCTGTGTGACACACAAAGACGTGTTGATTTTAGATTGTAGTGGACCTGATATGTTTTTCAACTTCTAATATTGAAAATCAAGACTTAAATTTAGCCTTCGGGCAAGAACACATCTACAAATGTGTGACAGACTAAAATGAGAGTGTTTAAATACTTGTCTTTTTTTCCTGTCTGATATTGTCTATGATATGTGTTTTTATGTGACCTATGTGTTAATATTACACTGATGTATGTCCCCAACCTGTGGTCTAACCAGCCATACCAGCAAACACACCGTTTGTTTTCTTTTGATAATTTCTTAGATGGGTTTATGATTTGTCTTAGTTGTATAAGAGACCAGCCCACTCTGCCCATGCTCTGTTTTATGCCATGATTTTCTAAGGACAACCTGGTAAATAAAAAAGTGCCTCAAGCTCAAAATTATATGATAAATTTGAGTTCAATTTTTTCTTACAAAGGAAGGGGTGATGAAACACGTCCACATAACGTGTTCCATTTAATTGACTCCCCATTAACAAATGTTGACAAGTTTCAGACTTTTTCCGAGTGTAGCAAGACACTCCACTCGCAATATGCGAGATACCAGGCATTATATACTGATTTAGTTTTATCTGTATGTAAAATACTAAGTGTCTATGTTGTACATGAGGCCCCAAATATCTATTAGTGTGTACTGTGATGTGCTCCCACTGGCCCTGGTTTCCACAGAATGAATGAAACTTTGTATGTAAGAAAGTTTAGAAAGTGCTAGGCGCGCCTCGTCTGTTTTGTGTCATCGTTGCTTTCAAACTGTGGGTGTTGAATGTCTCTGGGCGAGAAGTAGGTTTGCCAACTGCTGAGCAGAACACACTCTTAGCAAAGATTCCTAATGTAGCTCGCTCTTAACCTCCTTGGCTGGGGATTGGTCAGGTTACCTGCCTGACGAACAGTGAGGCTCTCTGGGCTCCCCTCCACTATCCCTCCTCAGTAACGGCTAGGCAGTGGTGAGGAGAGCTATTCATTCGCTTCTTGGTTCCTGGTAGGGTAAGTACCTGTGGGTTTGGTTCTGCTGTGGCCTCGTGGCTCAACTTAGTTCAGGCTCTATAGTCGTATTTATGCCTTTTCTCGAGTTTAATTCAGGGAGTAGCAGCTACACTATGTGTAGTAATGAGATTTTGCTTAATTTCCCACAGGATTGCTAATTTTATGTCGATTTTTGCTGGAATCTGATTCCGAGGCTCTGATGGTGTTTCGTTAGCATAGTTCTTGCACTTTATAACTTTTAAGTCACTTCTTTGCCTGTTTAAATATGTTCAATGTCTTTCGCGTTATTATCGTAGTTGAATTCTAATATTTTCGGGGTTTCGCAATGCTTATACTGTTCGTACTTTGTCGACAGAACACGTGGACGATATCAGACTGCCTTCAGCTTTTCCATCATTCAGTGCACATGAGTGGTTAAAAATTGTGTAGCTAATTTGCTAAGGTGTTTTCTAGTGAGTGTAGAGTGATAATTTTCCCCGAAAATTGTCCATTCTAACTTGTAATCTGTGTACTCGTCGGCCCACGTGTGCGCACCGATTGGCGTGTTCCCTGTCGTGGTTATTACCATTAAATAGATCTTTTTCCTTTGTGTAGAAAATGAAATAGAATTTTTTGTGTCCCAGCCTCGTCGCCGCTTTTGTGTCTCGTTCCGTTGTAGGTGTCGGTGGCCGAGTGGAATGAGACCGACACAGAAATAAAGATAGCACGCTGGTGCAGGTACGGAGGGGAGCAGCCAGAACTAGAAACACTAGAGTAAATTAGAATGAGATATATATTGCACAGAATTTATACAATACTTAACTTTTACATAGTACTGCAGAATGTTGATACATAGTTGAGCTAGAGTCCTGCCTAGTGCCTAACTGATAGCCAAGTCTTCACTGGTGCCTATCGGATTCCGAAGTCTTTACTGGTTCCTAACTCAGTCCCAAGTGAACGATGTCGTTCACTGGTGGCCACGAGCGGAGTTGCAGCAGAGGGCGCTCGTGGCTGTCGTCGTAAGAACGCCGCGCCGTGCGTGCATGGCGGCGCGCGGCGAAAGTAGGTGGCGCGCACTTTGTACTTGTGCGACACCACAGAATTATTTCATTTCTCTGAATTTTTGTGACCGAACTCTGTATTGTGCTGTAGCAATCTGTAACCTTGCTTATCTAATAGATATCATTCCTCTAATCAGAAAGAACGGTTACACGATATATTTCGCGATCTTATTCTCTTCGAAACTGATATTGTTAACTTTTTGCATATTTTGTGTTCCGATTTTGTAGAGTGCTGTATTGATCTAACAACTTTAACCTTCTGTAGTTATCTTCTCCCTCTGCTAAACAAACGCCAGAGCGACCGTTTTTAGATAGTATTTAATGAAATCTTGATTTAATGTATAGTTAGAAGTTCTAGGGAAACTTTAACTTCCGTCTGTACACCGCACTTTGTGGTCTTAAACCAAGTGCATTTGTTTCTGATGGTTTATCATGAGCCTAAGCCACTAGCTTGACACGTTATGGAAGAGAAGTACTATTTCATTGTGCACGAGTGAACCTTCGATCTGCATTCTCCACATTGCTTGGCTGTCATCTTGGTGTACTGGTGTCGCGTGCTTGGTAAGTACCTGCATGGCTTGGTGTATGAATCTGTGTGTGAATGTGCTGCAATTCCTCCGTTCCCCCCATGAAACGTGATCGTAATTAACCTGTACTCAACTTTGCAGGTGGGCAATTTTAGGGCCATGTAATAGTGGATATTTTGAATATTTTGTAAGGTGTGTTTTTTATTGTAATTTAAAAAAATGGTCTTCCCCTTGTTCTTGTTTTGAACAATAAATTAATTAGTTAAATTATAATCCTTTATTCTAATTTAAGTTGTCCCCTTATCATTTATTTTGGATTAATGTGGGGTAATTGTTCATGTATCTTGTGTCTCTGCTCCCTTCTGGAGTAGATAATAGTTGCGTTTCCATTGCCAACATTTATTTTTGATTTAGAGCCATGAATGCGGATCATTATTTAATTGTGTGCAGTTTCCTCGAAAGATTGCAGTAAAGGGAGAACTGTTGCTTAACTTATAGAATCAGAGTTTTGCTTAAGGGAACTGTATACTTCCGCCGCTGTGTGAATATCGCCCTAATTAGACTTTGTGAGCAAGCAGTCAATTGTTAACGTCACAAACACGGCTAGTTAACAGACAAAAGAACAGCGGGCGAGTTTCAATTTGTGCCTAATTTCCTTGTCTTGAAGCTTCTCCACTCTTATCCTTATACACATGGACTTGACTTTCTGCTCTTTTGGCCTCACAAAACCAATTGCACTGGAGATTAAATAATGATCCGTATCATCAAAGAACCCCCTGAAAACACGTGTGTCCTTAACTGTCTTCCTGAATTCCTGGTCTGTTATTATATAGTCAATGACAGAACTGGTTCCCCTTCCTTCCCAAGTTGTTGTTGTTGTAGTTGTGGCCTTCAGTCCGCAGACTGATTTGATGCAGCTCTCCACGCTACCCTGTCCTGTGCAGATCTCTTTATCTGATAATATGTTCGGCAACCTACATCCTTTTGAATCTCCTTACTATATTTGTCCCTCGGTCTTCCTCTACGATTTTTACCCCACACGCTTCCTTCTAATGCTTAGTTTACAATTCCTTGATGTCTCAGAATGTGTCCAACTGATTTATCCCTTCTCTTAGTTAGTATATGCCAGAAACTCCTTTTCTCCCCGATTCCGTTAAGCACCTCCTCATTAGTTACGTGATCTACCCTCCTAATTTTCATCATTCGTCTGTAGCACCACTATTCACCACTATTTATCTGAACTCCTTATCGTCCACTTTTCACTCCCATACAATGCTACACTCCAGACAAATGCTTTCAGAAAGGATTTCCTAACATTTAGATTAATATTGGATGTTAACAAGTTTCGCTTCTTTAGAAACGCCTTTCTTCCCAAATCCATTCTGCATTTTATATCTTCTTTACTTCGGCCATCAGAAGTTAGCTTGCAACCCAAATAACAAAATTCATCTTCAGCATCGCCTGATTTTCTGACATTACATTCCGTTTTACTCTTGTTAATGTTCATCTTATATCTTCCTTTCAAGACACTGTCCATCCCATTCAATTGCTCTTCCAGATCTTTTTTGGTCTGACAGAATTACTATGTCATCCTCAAACCGCAATATTTTTATTTCTTCTCCCTGCACTTTAATGCCCTCTCCAAATTTCCCCTTCCAGTCCTTCACTCCCTGCTCAATGTATAGATTGAACAACATTGGGGAAAAGCTACAACCCTGTCTTACTCCCTTCCCAACATCTGCGTCCCTTTCTTGCCCTTCGACTCTAATAACCGCTGTCTGGTTTTTGTATAGGTTGAATATAACTCTTCGCTCCCTATATTTTACCCCTGATACCTTCAGAATTCTCCAAATCGACAAACGCTAAAAACGTAAGTTTTCCTTTTACTTAACTGTCTTCTAAGATAAGTGGTAATGTGAGTAATGCCTCTCGTGTTCCTACATTTCTCCTAATCCAAACTGATCTTCCCCGAGGTTGGATTCCACAAGATTTTCTATTCGTCTGTAAATAATTCGTGTTAGTATTTTGCACCCATGACTTATTAAACTGATAGTTCTGTAATTTTACACTTGTCTGCTCTTGCTTTCTTTGGAATTGGAATTACAACATTCTTTTTGAAGTCGGAGGGTATTTCCCCTGTCTCATACATCTTGCATACCAGGTGATACAATTTTTTCATGACTGGCTCTCCTAACGACATCAGCAGTTCAGACGAAATATCATCTACTCCAGGGGGCTTGTTTCGACTGAAGTACTTCAGCACTCAGTCAAATTCTTCTCGCAGTACCATATCTCCTATCTCATCTTCCTCCACTTCGTCTTCCATTTCTAGAATACTGCTTTCAAGTTTCTTTCCTTTGTATAGGCCCTCTATATACTCCTTCCAAAGCTCAGCCTTCCCCTCTTTGCTTAGTATTGGTTTTCCGTCTGAGTTCTTGATATTCATACATTTGCTTTTCTTGTCTCCAAATATTTTATTTTCCAGTAGGCGGTATCTATCTTTCCTCTATTTATACATTCTTCTACGGTTCTGCATTTGTCCTCTAGCCACTCCTGCTTAGCCAGGCTGCACTTCCTGTCAATCACAACATTTTTCAGACGTTTGTACTCCCTTTTTCCTGTTTCACTTGCTGAATTTATATATTTTCTCCTCTCATCAATTCTGCCTATATGGTCCTCTGCAGCCTTCACTACCCTATCTCTGAGCTACCCATTCTTCTTCTACTGTATTACTTTCCCCCGTTTCAGCCAATCCTTGCCTAATGCTCCTTCAATTTGTCCAGGTTCCATCTCCTAACCTTTCTACCTTTCTGCAGTCTCTTAAGTTTTAATCTGCAGGTCATAACCAATAAGTTATGGTCAGTCTGTATCTGCCCCTGGATATGTCTTACAGTTTAGAACCTGGTCTCTAAATATATTCCTTACCACTATAAAGTCAATCTGGTACCTTCCAGTCTCTCCTAGTCTCTTCCACGTATACAGCTTTCTTTCATTATAATTAAACCAAGTGTTGGTGATCATTAAATTGTGCTCTGCTCTAAATTCTACCAAGCGATCTCTTCTTTCATTCCTTTTTCCCAGTCCACATTCACCTACATTTCCTTCTCTTCCCTTTCCTACTACCGAGTTCCAGTCCCCCATCACAATCAAGTTTTCGTCTCCCTTAACTTTCTGAATTATTTATTTTATCTCCTCATGCATTTCTTCGATATACTCGTCATCGGTCGTGCTGATTGGCATATGAACTTGCACTACTGTAGTCGGTGTTGGCTTCGTGTCTATCTTTACTGCAATAATGCGTTCACTATGCTGTTCATAGTAACGTACCCGCATTCCTTTTTTCTTATTCATTATCAGACCTCTCCTGCGTTACCACCAACTGATTTTGTACGGATAACCCTGTACTCACCTGAACAGAAATCCTGTTCATCCTGCCACCGAACTTCACTAATCCCTACCATATCTAACTTTAACCTATCCATTTCTCTTTTCAAATTTTCTAGTTTACCTACGCGATTAAGGGTTAGAACATTCCACACTCCGACCCGTAGAATGCCTGTTTTGTTTTTCTTGATGACGACATCCTCCTGAGTAGTCCCCACCCGAAGATCCGAATTGGGGGACTATTTTACCTCCGGAATATTTTACCCAAGAAGACGCCATCATCATATAGTCATACAGTAAAGCTTCATGTCCTCGGGAGAAATAATGACTGTAGTTTCCCCTTGCTTTCGGCCGTTCGCAGTAACTGCATGACAAAACCATTTTAGCTGATGTTACAAGGCCAGCTCAATCATCCAGACTGTTGCCCCTGTAACTACTGAAAAAGCTGCTGCCCCTCTTCAGGAACCACACGTTTGTCTGGCATCGCCACAGATACCCGTCCACTGTGGTTGCACCTGTAGTACGGCTATCTGCATCGTTGAGGCACGCAAGCCACCCCACCTCGGCAATGTCTGTGATTCATAGGGGTGGCCTTCCCAAGTATAGCGGCGAATGTCCTTATGCTTAAAGAAGGAGTTTGTGATAATTAAGCCCATACTTGAACACAAATCCAAGAGCTGTTTTCCGTTCCTGTTGGCCTCCATATCCTCTCCAAACTTACCCGTAACCTTTTCATAAAACCTTCTGTTCGATTTCCTATCCTGGCGTTGAAATCAATCATGAGTAAAACACTATCCTTATCCTTCACTCTAACAACTACATCACTAAGTTAGTTGTAAAATCTGTCCATCTTATCTTGATCTGTCCCTTCACAGGGTGAATACACAGCCACAATCCTAATTTTCTTGCTGGAGATGGCCAAATCTATCCACATCAGTCGTTCATTTACATACCTGATGTAAAACCCAACAACCCACTGTGCTCTTCCTACTTTGACTCCTGACAGGTAGACCTTGTGTTCTCCAACTTCATCCTCTTTCTCTCCCCTTACTCTAATGTCACTAACAACTAAAACATCTAACCGCATCTTACTTGAAGCCTCCTCCAGCTCTACCTTCTTCCCAGTGTAATCCCCATTGATATTAATAGCTCCCCATCTCATTCCCGATTGTTTGCCAAGTCGTATCAGAGGAGTCCCTTGTCTGTCATTTAGAGGTGAGACCCCATCACCTCCAAAGGTCCGAGGCATTTTGCTCTGGTTGTTGCCAGCATAATATTGAAGTACCTGGAAAGCAGATTGCTAGCCTTACTGGGGTTGGAACACTTGCGGGGAAACCAAGGTCCTTGGGGCGGCTAATGGCTTTTCCTGGGTACAGGCACACCAAGAAGTCTAGCACTGCTGTTGTCAAGTTTCCACACTGTCAACATAACATGAAACTCAGTGAAATTGCACAACCCTTTGCTAGCTGAAGAGCAATGTACTAACTTGTTCTAACTACATATCAATTAGTTGAGTGTTCCACCTGAAAACAAAACGGTATTTTAATAGTGATAAGGTTTGGAGAGTTGCAAGTTGCAAGAATTCAGGGAAAATGAAGCGAAATTGGCAGCCAATAGTTCGTTATAAATTACATTGCCTGTTAACTGTATAAATATAAATTACGGAATATGTGGAACTCCTGTTCAGTACAGTCAGAAAGGTCTAAGGTAATAGTCAGTGGTTTACAATCAGATATCCGTATCACTCTCCTCCTCAAGAAGTCTGTGTGAAGATTTATATTCAGACCATTCAAGAAAAAGTCTACTGTGGTATTGAAACTACAAGAAGCAGCTCATTTATTCAAGAAGAAAACGTTATGGTGCCCGTAAATTTGAATGGCTGTATCTCTTGTAGTAACATTCATTTTTTGATAAAATGTTAAAATCCAATATACCATAATTTTTCTTTTCTAAACTCAGTGCCAACTTTTTTGTCGAAATTTTTGCAGGAAATAGTCTTGACGTGATTTCATACTTCTGTGCATTAATATTATCAACCATGTAATTTGTGTCACAAATTGCGCAGCCGGTCCGGTCGGAGGTTCGATTCTTTCCTCGGACATGGGTATGTTTGTTTGTACTTTGCCTAAGTTATTTTAAGTAAGATTAAGTAGTGTGTAAGTCTAGCGACCGATGACCTAAGTAGTTTGGCCGCATGAGACGTAATTTATTTATTTCATCACCACATTTAAGTACTAATAATTAAAGAAACTTAAATGTAGAAATTTGAAATAAACACTGAAAACAAATGATTGATATTTCTCATAAGATGAATGCACAAAACCGTTGAATTATGTCTTGTGAATGTACCTACAAAATCTGCCATATGAAAATTGTGGTGTGAGTCCCAAATTTGTTTTTTCTATAATAACATTAAAAATATATTAAAAATTCAGAACTCGAAAACCAGTGAAGTTATGGACTTGAAGCGTTTTGTTTTGCTAAATCTTTACATAGTAGACACGATTTTAAAATTTGGTTGCTATCGCCAATGTAGACGAAAAGTTAAATTTTTTGGTGTAATCTTCGTCTGTAGACTGTATGTAGTAGAAGTCTACGCCGAACCTAATTATAATCATACCTCTGAGGAGAGAACTTTGTTTGCACTTCTCCTGCGTATCCAGTCGGTCGTGCTGTGCTACGTAACGACATCATACCGTTCCATTTTACCGATAGCTATATATGTATTGGTGTGATATCTGTTCTTTCGAAATAAGACATCACATCATTTAGACGCAAAGATTCTGGGTTCTGTTTTCATCGCTAACGCAATTAACAACGTTAGACTTCGTGTGTAAACAGTTAAAGGTTATGAGTGCCACTGGAAAAATGCATAAGTAACACCTGTTGCTTGAGACTTGAAAATGACCTGAAATTAGCCGAAATCGATATTTCATAATAAACATAAATTGTAGCTGTGTATATTTTATAATGAGATTGTATATAATTCCACGATCAAATTGTGTTTTAGTTATTTGTAGTAATACACCCAAAGATATGCCTTTGCTTTTAGTGCCTTGATCAGCTTTTTGTTTTTAGAGGTATTACTAGGGACAGGAAAAATTCGCATTTGTGATAAATGCGAATATAGATGCGAATTCTGACTCAAAATGCAGTAAATCCGAAATTGTCATAAATTTTATTTTGTTGTGAAACACTATTTTATCAGAAATATTGAGAGATAACTTTATTTTCTGCTCTTAAATATGTACAAAGTAAACGGTAGGTACCGGAAAAATTCGCATTTTTCAATGAATGCGAAATATAGGCCCATGCTAATTTTGAGCCGAAATGCGAGAGACGTGAATCTTGTAATATACGCTATTTTTAGCGAATTGTTTCTTTACTACTGCTCCATCTCGCTCGGTGGGCCTTTCCCTGAATAAGGCACAGGTAGCGGCTGGAGGGCGTGGAGTAGGGGTGGCGTATCCCTACTTGTGGAACACCCTGTTCACTACCTGCAGCCTCCAGGTCTCCCCGCAAGTGTCTACACATTCCCTTTCCCCGCAAGTGTCACTCCCCGCAAGTGTCACAAACTCAGCCTTACTTGCCCAGGGCCCCACGAGTTTGTGACACTTGTGGGGAGTGACACTTGCGGGGAAAGGGAATGTGTAGACACTTGCGGGGAAACCCGGACGCTGCAGGTAGTGAACAGGGTGTTCCAGAAGTAGGGATACACCACCCCTACTCCACGCCCTCCAGCCGGAACGGTTCGATGTCGTTACGTAGCGCAGCAAGGCCGACTGGAAACGCAGAAGTGCAAACAACGTTCTCTCCTCAGAGGTATGATTATAAATTAGGTTCGGCGTAGACTTCTACAACATACATTCTACATGGCGAAGATTACACCAAAAAATTTAACTTTTCGTCTACTTTGGCGATAGCAACCAAATTTTAAAATCGTGTCTACTGTGTAAAGATTTAGCAACACAAAACGCTTCAGTCCATAACTTCACTGGTTTTCGAGTACTGAATTTTTAATATGTTTTTAATGTTATTATAGAAAAAACAAATTTGGGACTCACACTACAATTTTCATATGGCAGATTTTGTAGGTACATTCACAAGACATAATTCAATGGTTCTGTGCATTCATCTTATGAGAAATATCAATCATTTCTTTTCAGTGTTTATTTCAAATTTCTACATTTAAGTTTCTTTAATTATTAGTACTTAAATTTGGTGATGAAATAAATAAATTATGTGTATATGCGTAGTCTTATGCAGCCAAACTACTTAGGTCATCGGTCGCTAGATTTACACACTACTTAAAATAACTTAGGCAAAGTACAAACAAACATACCCATGTCCAAGGAAGGACTCGAACCTCCGACCGGACCGGAAATTACATGTTTGATAATATTAATGCATAGAAGTATGAAATCATGTCAAGACTACTTCCTGCAAAAATTTGGACGAAAAAAGTTGGCACTGAGTTTAGAAAAACAAAATTATGGTATATTGGATTTTAACATTTTATCAAAAAATGAATGTTACTACAAGAGATACAGCCATTCAAATTTACGGGCACCATAACGTTTTCCCTTCCTGAGTAAATGAGCTGCTTCTTGTAGTTTCAACACCACAGTAGCCTTTTTCTTGAATGTTCTGAATATAAATCTTCACACATTCTTGAGGAGGAGAGTGATACGGTATCTGATTGTAAACCACTGCCTATTACTTTAGATCCTTTTGCCTGTACTGAACAGGAGTTCCGCGTATTCTGTAATTTATACAGTTAACAGGCAATGTAATTTATAACCAACTATTGGCTGTTCGCTTCATTTTTCCTGGAAGTCTTGCAACTTGTTTCTTCCTGTTGGTTTATGTCAAGTTCAGAGTAAAAATGGTTCTATTTGACGTGATAGAAAATTGAGTTTATCTTTAGCATTTTTCGGTGTGTGATATTCCCTTACACATTCCGTATTTCATACATTTCTTAGATGTATTTGTAATTCGAATACAGCCAAATCGTTTTGGGGTCTACGAATAAACGCTTCAAGTATGTAAAATACTCATTGATTTATTATTAACGTTTTTTAAAAAGCATAGTAGCTACTTTTAAAGAAATGGAAGTTGTGTGATAGTGGGGTTAACTACATAGCGGTCAATTACATCAACGTATCTGTGCAGGATGCCTAATATATTTATTGCTTGTGCAGGTGTCTTGATATGTTTAGTGTCCTGAATAATATGCTTTTAGGAGGTATGACTGTGGAAAGTCATCGTCTTGTAGTAGCAGAGAATGTCTTCATAACTCTCCAAACATTATCACTATTAAAATACCTTTTTGTTTTCAGGAGGAACACTCAACGAATCAATATGTAGTTAGAACAATTTACTATATTGCTCTTCCGCTTGCAAAGGGTTGTTCAATTTCACTGATTTTTGTGCTATGTTGACAGTGTGGAAACTTGACAACAGCAGTGCTAGACTTCTTGGTGTGCCTGCACCCAGGAAAAGCCATTAGCCGCCCCAAGGGCCCCGGGTTCCCCGCAAGTGTCACTCCCCGCAAGTGTTCCAACCGCGGGCCCCACTGGGTTTTACCCCTAACGGTTGAGGGGCTAACCGGTGGATTTGGTAGTCTTTGCCGTCTGAGCACAAAAGTAGGTCACGACTCAGAATACGTCCGAGATGCCCAACCTTATTCCAAAGTAACTGGTAACCCAACTTTCAGGACCACTTACTTGGCAACTCATATGTTGCCTGTGGTTCATGAACTAGGACATGATTACAGGAACCCACGCCATTTTTTTCCTTATCTTCTCATTTTTTGATACCTCCCAAGACTTGCACATTAATTTGATAGCATACTGTATAACATTCGATGTCGATGTTAAGTAAATTCAAATGTGCGTACCGTGAGGGGTGAGTTTGTTCAAGAGGCTTATGGACGGGACGGCTTACATATTAGTAGTAATAAAATATTTAGCACTTTATTGTTTCAAGTTCTTTACTTTACGTATACTTTACGTGTTATACTACTACTATTTTACAGCAACAGTCACCAGAAAGAATAACCTTTTACTAAAAAGTGAAACCGATGCAATAATGTTTGCCTTATGTGAAGGTCTATTCTAATTTTCTATTGCAGTGCTTTTCAAGAAGCTTTGGTAAGTCGCTATTCATATTGACTGCATATGAAACATAGCCATAGTAGCATAGTCTTATAATATAAGTGACAACGTAAAGTACGCCAAAGTGCTAGCAGGATCATCTTGTTTTTGGCGCATTTGTTCGTAATGCACTGTTATTTTGTAGTACATTTATGTACGGTATGTAAAAAGAAACAGTTTCCAATATATCTTCAATGTTTCAAGATGTAGACTGACCACTAGTTGTACCCGTTTTTAAAGACGTTTTGCTGCAAATCTGAAGCTCCTCCTCACTCATTTAAACCGGTAGTCTAAGGTCCACATTTTGTGATCATTGAGGTAAATAAAGAAATTTATCCTCCGTTAAGTGTCTGGATGATGTTGAGACACTTCATCGCCAGTAAAATCTCTAGATCTGCCCCGAATAGACATGAGGAATGAGTTGGGAAGTAAAGTAACCAATACAAGAACAATTAGTTATAACAGCTGGGGAGTCATGGTCAATTTCACTCAGGAGAATACAACATTTTTATAAGCACTTCCCAACCTATTAAGTATGTGCGACCATCCCAAAGAACCTTACTAACTTACAAAATTTGTTGAACAAATAGGATTATTAACAAAGACATGACGTTAATTTATTTACGAAAGAATTGCACTGAATCATCCAAGGGTGGCCCATACTGTCAGTTTCTCTGTAAATCTGATTGGACTTCGCTATTACAGAAATGGCAGTATATGCTTCCTCAACCCGTGATGTTTCATTTAGTTTCTATATAAGTTTTTTTGTCAGTACTTCTCTCATCCGTATTCTACATCAGTGGTTCCCAAACTGTGGGTCGCGGGATCTATTCAGGTGGGAAGCAGGCGATTTTAAAAATCTCCAAGTAAAGTACTTTACCAACTGAAAAAAATGTGGAAATATATTTCATTTCAGAAATCTTATTATTTTTCTGACAGATTTCAGCCACTGAATAAAAGTAACGATTAGTTGTACAGTTGTACTAGCTGAAAACCCGGCGTCGTCCGCCTGTTTATTTACTCGTATTCTACTCTCTCGTCGTCCATCTCCCCTCCCATCTTTCTGTTCATTCCCACCTCCTCTTGTCTCGGCTCATTACTTCCACACACCCTCCGCCTTCCTCGGTTCATCTCGTCCCCCCTACCCCCTATCTAGGAAAACTCATATATTTTACCTTCTGTCATGCACCATTCAGTGGCTTGCAGATTATAAAAACCCTCTCCAAGAAAATATACGTTCCTTAGATAACCTTCACTGTAATTGGTAAAACGAAGCCTGTTTTAAGGTATCTTCTATCATGCACCATGTGAAACATTGGGCCGTGTGAATAAAACTTTATGCTCTGGATTCTAGACAAAATGCTCAGCTTCGCATGAATAAAGCGAGTCAGAGAATATACTTCAACCGAGTATGTTCTCAGCGTGAGTAAAGGGGTGGGGGAAGTTTCTCACAACCATCTCCGATTTCGTATGAATAAAACTAGAGAATTAACATGTTAGTGTAGAACAACAACCAGGCTGATTGCTGTTATACACCAACAGGTTATTTCACAAAACAGCCAAGGTATCAAAAATGTATGTTTATGACAAAATTGCATAAAACTAGAGAAGTCTCTCACAACCAGAGAACATTCTCTTTTTTCTGAAGTGAATTCTGTAGCATATTTAGAGCTTTGTAAATTCTGTTAGGGTTACGTTTTATTGTGGTTTATAATGAAAATGATTAAATTTGTATGGCTTAGAAGGCAATAAACTTCCTTCACACGTAGGCTAGTCTGAAGAAATACGGGAGGAACTAAAAAGATCATGCAAATAAAAACATTTTACTGACGAGTCACTTCCTTCACAAAAATCATAAGTGTGACACTTCAAGCATGTTATATAGTGACTAGAGTGATCTTAGAGGAGTTTTTACATTAACGACATAGAAACACAATTGGATTCAGCTGCATGTTTTACCTGTTTGTTTGGAAAGTGTGCCTTATGGCATTAATTCCAAATAAAGTGCATCCCAGGACTTAACAGTCTACAACAATAAATAAATATTGCTGCAATACCGGGTGCTGAAGTATTGTTTTTTGTACTGCTCTTGTACATTCTACACAAACCGGTTGGCCTGTTTAAGATGCGTTTTTTGAATTCGTAATCGTAACTTCTGTTATGTTAGAAGTAAGTAGACACAACAGGAAAATTAATAACTGATTAATTACAAATCCTAGCAATGTGTTTCTTGCAATAAAATCGCATGGCCTACCGCTTATGAGCAGAGTATTAGGTGTCATATTCAATACAAAGTATTTCGTGTTAGAAAGCTCTGACAGCGTTTCACGTTGAAACAGATGAAAAGTGATCATTTCTTAAAATATCGTTCGCAAATTGTGCTAACCCAACATCAGCAACATAAAATTTCTATCTTGACGAAAATTTTGTAACATCGTCAGAAAAATACATTTTCGTAAAAAGTCCATATTTAGTCTTAATAACATGCTGCTGCACAACAAACTAATATCGAAGCATAGTACAATTCTTACTGAACACGTAGATGCCTGAATCAATATTTGTACACTGAGTAATTTGCCTGATCGAAGTCTGCAAGTAAAGTACCCTGCGCTATATATACACCATATGCAATGTTACGAAGACAGTGATCTTGCTCTAGTTTTGAATTTGAAGTTGCAAAATTTCTTCAAAATTGGAATAAAACGGTACATCGGTGTAGATGTCTGTGCGTAAAGAAATGTTCAAATATTTGTTAAGCTTAAGAGACTTAATTGCGGGGTCATCAATCTCTAAACTTACAACTTATGAACTACTTATACTAAAGGCGACACAAACATCCATGCCCGAGGGGGAATTCGAACCCCCGACCGTTGAGGCCGTGCAGACTGTGACTGGCGCGCCGCAGACAGCTCTGCCACTGCGGCCGGCTGTACGTAAAGTACACTACGCCAGACGCTACACGAAATTTTATGTAGAGAGTCGTCTTCCTCTTGGTTTGAAGGTCAAGTGGCGAAACTTTCATCACAATCGGAATACAACTATAGTTACATAAAACAGCGTAACTGAAAGCAACTATTTTTAAACTTGCAAGACATTGGCAGAATGACACGCTGCATGGGTTTGTGATACCCGAATCCTTTCAATTTAATTTCGCTCTTCACGTTTGTAAAAATATATAAAATAAATTGTGTAAAGATGCATATGGAGATTTTAAAAAACCTTCTCTATGAAAACATAAATGTACATGAGCCGAGAATCATAGTAATGTCATCAAGATGGGATTGAAAACTTAGATTTTGTCGAATTGCGTTAGATAAAGTACTGTTCGCCATACATCTCAAGAAATTTTATGTAGTCAGACCTTCTTCTTGGTTTGAAGGTCAAGTGTGCAAAAATTCATCAACATCGTAACAAAACTGTAGATCTGTATGTAATAGAAACACACGGTAACTTGATAAACGCACTTCCAGTTTTTCTCAAATTTTCCAATTTTCAGGTGCATTTGAGAAAAAATTTTAATTCTTAACAACCTTAGACTTACGGATACAACAAAAGAAAAGATGAGCCAGATCGGTCGAGCCGTCCCTAAGTTATGGCTGGACCAAGGGAACATGTATTCATTTTTATATATGAAGATTATGGGTACAGGTTGATGTTTTGAGTTTAAGGTGTTGACAAAGTGAAAGATTTTTCGTTTGTGCAAGAGTATTATTTGAAAATTGGCTTTGTTTTAGGACTTACTTTCCAAGAAGCTAATTTGTTATCGATAAAAAAATCCGTTTATAGAGGAGAACCTTATAAGCTAAAAATTGTCAGCATCTGAGGAAGACTACTAACGGCAGAATTGTGTGTCGTTTTTGAAATTCGATCTTTACAAGCTCAAACGTAATCGTATTCTTTATAAGAATAAACGTAGAGCATCGAGTACTTGTAAATACAGTTTTGAATGAAGTAATAGGATTAACTACTCCCTTACGCAAACATGTATTAGATTTTTGAGAAACTAAATATAGGAATAATCTTTTCGTGGAAAACGATTTACGCCTAAAACTAACTTCAGTCCAGATATAGAAAGTATCATTAATACCAAGACCGAGACTAAACAATGTCACAAATCACATTGAATTTTCCGTTTATTTTTTTATAAAATAAAATATTTAATGGTCAAAATATGAAATCTTAAACATGGCTGCACACAGGAACGGTAGTTCACAGCAGTAGAAGTAACAACAAACCAGTTGAAAATTAAAGTTTAATAAACTTTACCGCGGTTTCGATTGATATAAATCAATTTTCTTCAGAAGATACATGGACATTACATTACTATTGTGGAAAATTTACACAGATTGACGAGTGTAAATTTTCCACAGTAATCATATCGCGCACGGCAGTGCGCGGTATTAATATGTTCGTAAACGGCGCGTGCGAATTTGCGATTCTTTAGTTGCCCATATCTCAGTTCTATTCATCTCAGTGTGAAGGGGTAAAGTGTTCTGGATAGATCTTGGCCTAGTGATCATTTGTGTACATGTTAGAAGAATGGCTGTACTACAGCTATCATACAGTACATCGTCAAAATTTTCAAAGTTACACACTTCCTGAAGCCCATCCAAATTGAGCAGATTAGTTGGCTTTTGTACATGACTTGTAGTGATTGGTGGGCTTTAAACGGATTACAAAAGCACCATTCATACAATGGCGGTTCCTGAAAAAATCTCAAAAAAACCATGATTTTTGGGTACCAAAAAAAAACGAATTGTGGGGCTGGTCACTTAGATACTTTCTGTTCATTGAAAATCTTCGAAATTATTACCATATGTTCTTACGATGATATTATCGAGGCCGTTTTTAATTTTTTTTTTATCGTTATCCGTTACCGAGATCAAGAGGTTGAAACTTATCATAGTTTTGCGCAAAATCACAAAACCCGATTTTTAGCCGTTTTAGCACCGTGAATCGCAAATATCTACATAACTAACCATAGAAAATTGTTCAAATATTTACAATACATCCTGTAGACATTTATCTAAATAAGGATTTTTTCAGTTTTCGTAAATCTTAGTCCGTTAGCAAGATACGGCCGAATAACCGCGATATTTTGCTAGAAGAAGTGCGCATTGTGCTGAAAGACGGCATTCCAACAGCTCTGGAACTTACCATGCGATTAAAAAAAATAATAATAAAAAATAAAAAAATAAAAAAATAAAAAGAACTCGGCGAAAAAAAATTGATTTTTGTACATCTTAAAGATTGAAATCTTCGGTCGATGAAGGGGTTATTTTTGTTTTCATTTACTTTACAGTTAATATGCAGCATCCGGTTTAGTGAACTACTGCAACATATTTTAAAGAGTTTGTAGAGGTAAAAACACATTGCGCAGACTTCTCGTATGGTTGATTTTAGGTTACACATAGCTGTGTATGAAATTTAGACAACATATCTAAATTTTATTTAAAGTTTAGAGCAGAATGATATCTTACGTGGTTCTTGAGATATCGGTCAATGAATGATATCACGCGACAATTATAGGTTCGAAAACGATAGCACGCGACAATAATAGGTTCGAAAACGCTATTTATGATTGTGAGGTAACGTATCTTGAGGAACAGGAAATGACTAAAATGTTATGTGTATGCTGTTTAGGTGTTTATCTGGAAAATCCGTTTCCAGTTTTTGGAAAAGTGTATTCCTTATCGCGATACGCTACAAAAATCATAATTTTTGGTATCAAAAGATCCAACTGCCTGCATTGGCAAATCTACACTTCTGTTCATGGCAAATAGTCGAAATTTTTACGACGCGTTCTAATATCATGATTTCGGAAAGCTTGGAAAGTTTTTCCGATGATACTATCCATTACCGAGATCTGTAGATTCCACGTTACCGCACATATTCATGACAAATATGCATGTAATATCCGATATGACGAGTAGTTATGGTTTTAACTAACGTACGGAACGTAACGTACAGCAAGGGTTCTTGGTTTGGAGGTCACGAACCTGTGTTCCTAGTCGCCGTTTATTCACCGATAGCATTTATAAAAGTTACAAATCATCGTAAATCTTTCAGGCCACTGGACGTGCAAAATTCGTCATCGTAATGGTTGGATCAACGTGAACGACTTGAATTATCGTGAAATAGCAACATCATATAAAACTAAATTCTCAGCTGGACTCGAAATATTTACATGCTTTTTCTGGAACGATATTGATAGTGTTTAACAATGTTCTCTGAAATAGTTAAGCGTGTTTAGCAATCAACTTAATGTGAAGCTCTTATTAGAAAGTAAACTACTACATAGTCAATTTGGTCTGTTGTTGTTGTTATGGTCTTCAGTCCGGAGACTGGTTTGATGCAGCTCTCCACCCTACTCTATCCTGAGCAAGCCTTTTCATCTCCTCATAACAACGACAACCCACATCTCTTTGAATGTGCTTACTATACGCGTCTCTTGGCCTCCCTCTGCGATTTTTACCCCACACACTTCCCTCCAATGCTAAATTTACGATTCCTCGATGTCTAAGAATGTGTCCTACCAAGCGATCCCTTCTTTTAGTTAGGGTATGCCAAAAACTCCTTTTCTCGCCAATTCTGTTCAGTACCTCTTCATTAGTTATGTGATCTACCCACCTAATCTTCAGCATTCTTCTGTAGCACCACATTTCAAAAGCCTCTATCCACTTCCTGCCCGCACCGCTTATCGTCCATGTTTCACTCCCGTACAAGGCAACACTCCACACAAATGCCTTCAGAAAAGACTTCCTTACACTTAAATTAATATTCGATGTTAGCAAATTTCTCTTTTTCAAAAATGCTTTTCTTCCCATTGCCATTCTGCATTTTATATCCTCTGTACTGCGACCATCGCATGTTATTTTACTACCCAAGTAACAAAACTCATCTACCACCTTCACTGTTTCGTTACCTAATCTAATTCCTTCAGCATCGCCTGATTTTCTAAGACCGCATTCCATTATTTTTGTTTTGCTCTTGTTAATGTTCATTTTGTACGCTCTCTTCAACACACTGTCCATTCCATTCAACTGCTCTTCCAGGTGGTTCGCTGTCTCTGACAGAATTACAATGTCATCAGCAAAACGCAATGTTTTTATTTCTTCCCCCTGAACTTTAATTCCTATTCCAAAATTTTCCTTGCTTTCCTTCATCGCCTGCTCAATGTACAAATTGAATAACATCGGAGAAAGGCTACAACCCTGTCTTACTCCCTTCCCAACTGATGCTTCCCTTTCATGCCCTTCGATTCTAATAACTGCGGTCTGGCTTTTGTACAAGTTGTAGATAACTCTCCTTTCCCTGTATTTTACCCCTGCTGACTTCAGAATTTGAAAGAGTGTAGTCCAGTCCACATTGTCAAACGCTTTCTCCAAATCTACAAAGGCTAAAAATGTAGATTTGCCTTTCCTTAATCTATCTTCTAAGATAAGTCGTAAGGTAAGTATTGCCTCCCGGGTTCCTACGTTCCTCCTGAATCCAAACTGATCTTCCCCTAGGTCAGCTTCTACTAGCTTTTCCATTCTCCTGTAGATAATTCGTGTTAAAATTTTGCAACCATGACTTATCAAACTGATGGTTCTGTAATTTTCACACCTGTCTGCACCTGATTTCTTTGTAATTTGTATAAATTGTATTGACGTTTGTATAAATGTATCAAGGTATATAAAATACTAACCAAATTTTACTCACCATTGATTTCATGTAATATAAGCAGTACACTCTGATGTAACAGGAAAAAGACGGAAACCAGCTGAAATATGCTCCTGCCGGAGCACAGAAAAGGCGAATATGTTCTCTGACACAAAAGTGTGGAACCAGCTGCCTCAATTCTCATTCCGACTTTCTCACCAAAAATTTTGGAATGCGAACATATTCGCGCTTTTTTCGGCTGAATGTGAGTAGGACAGAGACAGTGCAACAGGCAGAGAGAGCCATATACTATGAAACAGAGAAAGTGTCAGTTCAGGACAAAAGGCATATGCATGAAAACAGCAGTGGGAACCGATACGAGATATCGGAAGTCAGGAACAGTGGCGACAACAAACTAAGACAGATGTAGACAGTAGCAATTGGAGCAAAAGATAAAATGGAAATTGAGACGACCAACCATACATAAAGCATGAGCGTGCTGCTCTCCAATAACACAGCACGAAACAATTTGTCCATTTTTTCCCATCCCCAGCACCCGCGTGCCAAAGTTTTCCGGTCTATAGGTCAAACCCCAAGCCAATCATCCCCATGGACATATGTGTAAAGGAGAAAATCGTGATTGAAGACAATGAAAGCCGACTCTAAGTGAGAAAGAAAGGATACTGGCAACAGGACAGGAAGTGAATGGGATAACGTCAGTGGGGTAGAGAGACGATGAAAGTGGCAGAAACAGACAGCGGTGAGGAATCTAGAGGGAAAGGGATGAATACATTGAAATTTTGACACAGACAGAAAGCGGCAGTGGGAGAGACAGGAAAGAAACGGACAGAGACATATATAGACACTGACAGTGAGACGACATTGCTGACTGACAGCTTAACTGGGCAAAAATATTTACAAAGTTATGCGCTAAAAGTGCGCGAATGTGTTCGCATGCCAAAAGTTTTGGTGAGGAAGTCTGAATGAGGCAGCTGGTTCCACACTTTTGTGTCAGAGAACATATTCGCCTTTTCTGTGCTCCGGCAAGAGCATTTTTCATCTGGTAATTTAATGTCCATGTATCTTCTGAAAAAGATTGATTTATATCAAGCGAAACCGCGGTAAAGTTTATTAAACTTGAATTTGCAACTGGTTGGCTGTTACTTCTACTGTGGTCAAAATACGGTTTCTTTTCTTTAATGATGTTCCCTTCATCAGTTTCAAAACTGTTGATCAGCGAAGGATCTGCACATATGATAATAATTTAAGTTACAATTTAAACAAAAATTTATACTGCTATCAACTGTAGTCGCTGCAGGAGTCGCGCAAATTTCTTCAGAAAAATTGTGAGCCCCGTAACAAAAATAACAGGGGACCACTTTCCTACATTAAATTTTTTTTTTATTTTCGTTGTCCTGGACTTTCTGTTGCAGATAGCCTATTTGACGGCTTACGGGGGCAACAAAAATTTCAAAAAAATGTTCAAATGTTTGTATAGTCTATGGGACTTAACTACGGGGTCATCAGTCCCTAAACTTACAAACTACTTATGAACTACTTACGAACTAGGACGGCACAAATATCCATGCCCGAGGGGGGATTCGAACCCCCGACCGTAGTGGCCGTGCAGACCGTGACTGGAGCGCCTTAGTCCCCTCGGCCACCGCGGCCGGCACAAAAATTTCATTTTTAGAATCTCGCATAATTATTGACCGAATTTAAAAATTTAAAGTGCTGTAACAATCCGTTCATCTGCAGTGGGGAGTCTAACGTGGGTGGAAAATAATATCTCAGGAATACACATTTTATTGAAGGCAGCTAGAAAAATTAATTTGCCGGCCGCGGTGTCCGAGGGGATTGAGGCGCTCCAGTCACGGTCCGCACGGCCACTACGGTCGGGGGTTCGAATCCCCCCTCGGGAATGGATATTTGTGCTGTCCTTAGTCTTAGCTAGTTCATAAGTAGGGACTGATGACCCCGTAGTTAAGTCCCATAAGTTCTACAAACATTTGAACATTTTTTTGAAAAATTAATTTGAACAACATTTTCAAAAGACGGAGAGCTATATTCTTTAGAGATATTTATGTTCAAAATCTAGAGCGCAAAAAGTTATTTAATTTAACCGGTTTCGTTTTTACCTTAGGTCATCTTCAGAAACATATATAGGGTAAAGTCAAGTTACTCCGTGATATCAAGTAATTCCGTGATAAACAATATTTCTTGTGTCACGACTAAACTCCAAGGGTTCCAAGATATACCAGCATATGGCACAGGATTCTAGGAAGCCTTCACACTCTATCTTTCGGGCGTTCAAGGAAGTTTTAGACATGTGTTCCTTCAGTGTCTTCGTGAGAGCGGGTCACGCACAAGCAGTGAAGACGCTAGTGAACATATCAATTTCGCGTATGCAGGTGTTCCAGTTTATACGTTCCATTTTAACAACAGTAAAAGGTGTGAATCATTCACATATAAAATTGACTTGTTAAGTTAGGCCACGCGTTGACAGTGTATGACATTATCAATGGGTTGGTTTTTCTTGGTTTTGATGCTGAAATGGCAACAAAGCGGAACAAAGCGACGTATTCGTACACAACTGAAACGATTAAAGAAGCTTTTTCGCATGGTGAAGTAAGAAGGATGGACAATTTATAAGTCTAGTAAATGTTTTGGATCCCTTGGAGTACACTTGGGGATTATCACGTGAAATTTTCATCTGATCCAGAGGGTGCAACTCGTTAAATTGGAAAGCCATTCGTTTTGCCGCCTGAACTTCTCCCTGCAGCTTAGCAAGAAGCCTTCCAGACCATCACTATCTGCAACAGCTTTGCAAAGACTGGGATATTTCCCTACGACAGAGATGCTGTTTCTGATTATGCTCTTGCCCCTTCCTTTGCTACACAATGACAGAAACAGGAGTTATCTGATGAAAAGACAGTTATTGTGGAAGAAGTTCTAAAACTCCCAGTGAGCCAAAAAGAGCGTATAGAAGTAAGACGTGATACTTCCGCAAAAATAAATTCACCAAACCACAATAAGCCATCGACATCAGGATTAGGAGTATAGAAGAAAACAGTAAAGAAGGCTACTCCCATGTCTATATCCAGACCACAGAAAAATTATGACCGTGGATGTAGTGCATTTGGAGGTTCATATGCAGATAGTGTCAAGAAGAAAAATGGACCCGAATGGATCGAGTTCCAGTTTTGTAATGTCTGGCATCATGTGAAGTGCCAGAAAGTTTTAGATAGTGTCTACTTTATATGTGATGGGTGTGAGGACTCAGATAGTGACTAACAACGTCTCAGTAGACTTAAAACAAGAAATGAGATTTTTTTTTTTTTTTTTTTTTTTTTTTTGTGTGTATTAGGGCGCACAACTTCTACGGTCATTAGCGCCCATACAAGAACTTTGATTCACTTGATCTCAAAAAATAAAAAAAAATTGGTGACTGTCAGAACATCAAGAAGAGGCTAAAAACGAAAGATAAAGGACATGAAAAGGGTTAAATATCCTTCGATAAGTTGGCCAAGTTGATAAAACGCAAAACTCTAGCAGCTGCTCGTGTGTTATCAGCTAAAATTTCCTCCAGTGAAGACGGAAAGTGAAGGGCTACACGGAGATGATTAAAATTAACACAAGTCAGTAAAACATGTCGCACTGTCAGCAGTTCACCGCAGGAGCACAGCGGTGCAGGGTCGGCGGTTAGCAAATGACGGTGGCTGAAACGGCAGTGACCGATCCGCAACCGGGCCAGGATGACCTCCTCCCGCCGAGAGGGGCGTGAGGAGGTCCTCCAAGCGGTCGGGATCGGTTTGACAGTTCGCAATTTATTGTTGTACAGTGAAAGCCACGCACTGTGCCATGACGACACGATACTCCGGCGAAGAGCCCGTTGAACATCGTCCGGTGGGATGCAAAAGGTAGCCATGCGAGGCAAAAGAGCTGCGGCCTTGGCTGCTATGTCGGCGGCCTCATTCCCGGGCACACCCACGTGGCCAGGGACCCACAGGAAAGAAACGTGACAGCTGTCATCTTCTAGCAACTGGAGGGAGCGTTGGATCCGACACACGAGAGGATGGTTCGAGAAAGGGTCCTTAAGACTCTGCAGGGCACTAAGGGAGTCCGAACATATGGCATAGAAAGGTTGGCGGTGGCGGCAGGTATACAAAACGGCCTGGTGGAGGGCAAAAAGCTCAGCCGTGAAGTTCGAGCACCGGTCAGGGAGCTTGTATTGGAAACGGTTGTCGCCGACGACGAAGGCAGATCCGACACCGGCAGTGCTCTTGGAACCATCAGTGTAAATAAATATGGCATTATCGAACCGCGGACGGAGTTCGACAAGCCTCGAGCGGTATACCAAATCCGGAGTGCTCTCCTTGCGGAGCGAACTGAGTTCAAGGTGAGTGTGAACCTGGGCCTGATGCCACGGTGGCAATGGGCTTTCGCTCAACCGAAGGGTGGAAGGAAGGGTAAATCGAGCCGCTGTAGCAGGCGGCGAAACCGAACTCCAGGTGGAAGCAAGGCAATCGCAGACAACTGATATTGGCGATCGAGTGAGTCGTCAAAAAATAATCGGTAAGATGGATGGTTGGGCATCGACCGCAGGCGGCATGCGTACCGACACAAGAGTGTCACGTCGAGTGGTCAAGGGTAATACAGCAGCCTCGGCATACAGACTTTCAACAGGGCTGGTATAAAATGCACCGGTCGCCAGACGTAATCTCCGATGGTGGATAGAGTTGAGACGGCGGAGAATGGACGGCCGTGCAGAAGAGTATACAAGGCTTCCGTAGTCGAGCTTCGACTGAACAATGGCCTGGTAAAGGTGAAGCAGGACGGTACGATCCGCTCCCCATGACGTGCCACTGAGGACACGAAGAACGTTAAGGGATCGGGCACAACGGGCAGCCAGGTAGGACACGTATGTGGACCAGCAAAGTTTACGATCCAACATGAGTCCCAAGAATTTCATAGTCTCCACGAAAGGGAGAGCAACAAGGCCGAGACATAGAGAAGGTGGAAGAAAGTCCTTGTATCTCCAGAAGTTTATACACACAGTTTTCTCAGTGGAGAATCGGAAGCCGTTTGCGATGCTCCAGGAATATAGACGGTCAAGACAGTGTTGAAGAGAACGCTCCAAGAGACACGTCCGCTGGGCGCTGTAATAAATTACGAAATCGTCAACAAAAAGAGATCCGGAGACGTCGGCTGAAAGGCAATCTACGATCGGATTGATTGCAATGGCAAAGAGCGCCACACTCAAGACGGAGCCCTGTGGTACCCCATTCTCCTGGCAAAAGGTATCTGATAGAACAGAGCCCACCCGTACCCGGAACTTGCGATCCGCCAAAAACGCTTGAATGAAAAGAGGAAGGCGGCCCCGAAGGCCCCATGTGTGCAATGTGCGGATAATGCCCGCTCTCCAACAGGTATCGTATGCCTTCTCCAAGTCGAAGAACACTGCTACTGTTTGACGCTTCTTTAGAAAGAGATAAGATTTCGTTTGTGCTTATTTTCTGGAATTCTTTTGTTTTTGTTGTTATTTTCTACAGCAGAATGTTTCAAAATTACCAATAATAAATAACATAAACTTTTACATATGATTTGAACATTTAGATTACACCCGTTTCCAAAGCTTAAACGGTACTCTAAATGATGAATAACATACTACTACGGAGTAATTTGAATACTATCACGGCATTAACTGAATATCACGGCGTTACCTAGTTCTATCACCAAAATTTTTGAATTAATTGCAAGAAATAACTAGTCAATATTTGATATATATATATTACAGACATGCCTTGTAGGCTATCCATCTTTCAAATTACATAAACCAAATAACCATTATCTAAAGCCGGCCGCGGTGGCCGAGGGGACTGAGGCGCTTCAGTCACGGTCTGCACGGCCACTACGGTCGGGGGTTCGAATCCCCCCTCGGGCATGGATATTTGTGCCGTCCTTAGTTGTAGGTAGTTCATAAGTAGTTTGTAAGTTTAGGGACTGATGACCCCGTAGTTAAGTCCCTTAAGCTTAACAAACATTTGAACATTATCTAAAGTTCTTGAATTTCTAACAGAGAAAGCTTAGTATCGCGGAGTTAGTTGACCTCATCCTAAAGCCCGTGTCGCTAGTGCTGACGTCTCCAGGGCTGCCGTGACTGCATTCTGAGGCTGCACGCGCAGATGACCTAAGGTGAGGTAAGGTCGAAATCACCTTATGCGATCTAAACTGTTTTCAACATAAGTAGCCAGAAAAATGTTTCACTACTTATAACATTAGTTTGAGCAGCGTAAGTGATTTACTGATGGCAAACTCCAACAAATTCATTAGTTGAACCGCCGGCCGCAGTGGCCAAGCGGTCTGCGGCGTGCCAGTCACGGTCTGCACTGCCGCTGCGGTCGGAGGTTCGAATCTCCCCTCGGGCGTGGATGTTTGTGCCGTCTTTAGTATAAGCTAGTTTATACGTAGTTTGTAAATTTAGGGACTGATGACCCCGTAGTTAAGTCCCATAAGCTCTAAAAACATTTGAACATTTCATTAGTTGAAACAATTTATTTACATAGTAATTTATCGTTCAATATGTTGATTATTCTGTTGACGATAAGACTATCGAAACTTTGGAAAGACTTGCACTTTCCCTTTATTTAAATTCTTGACCATTATCTAGAGGTATATGTGAGTCGTCCTGGGAGTCAATACATAAATAACGATAAATTCTTCTCCTCCTTAGTTTATACATATAAATCCACGCCTCGAAATCACACCTATATTCAAGAAAGGCAGTAGGAGTAACCCACTAAACTACAGGCCTATTTCATTAACGTCAATCTGCAGCAGGGTTTTGGAACATATCCTGTGTTCGAATATTATGAATTATCTCGAACAGAACGATCTATTGACCCAAGGTCAACACGGATTTAGAAAATATCGTTCATGCGAAACACAAGTAGCTCTTTATTCACACGAAGTGATGGCTGCTATCGACAAAGGTTCGCAAATCGATTCTGTATTTCTTGATTTCCAGAAAGCTTTTGACACCGTACCTCACAAACGGCTTTTAATCAAATTGCGTGGTTATGGTATATCGAACCAAATTAGCGATTGGATAGGGGATTTCTAGTCAGAGAGGACACAGTTCGTAGTAATCGATGGTAAGGCATCGACTGGAACAGAGGTGATATCGGGCGTTCCACAGGGTAGTGTTATTGGTCCTCTGCTATTTCTTATTTACATAAACAATTTAGGGGAAAATCTAAGTAGCTCTCTTAGGTTGTTTGCAAATGACGCCGTCATTTACCGTCTAGTAAAATCATCTGAAGATCAAAACCAACTGCAGAACGATCTGAATAAGATATCAGTATGGTGTAGAAATTGGCAATTGACTCTAAATAATGACAAGTGTGAAGTCGTCCACATGAGTACGAAAAGAAATCCGTTAAACTTTGTTTACAAGATAAATCAATCAAATGTGTAGGCCGTAAACTCCACAAAATAAATAGGAATAACTATTACTTCAGACTTAAATTGGAAAGAACACGTAGATAATATCGTGGGAAAGGCGAACCAGAGACTGCGTTTTATTGGCAGAACCCTTAAACATGCAACAGAACTGCAAAAGAAACTGCATACACTACGCTTGTCCGTCCATTTTTGGAGTATTGCAGCCCTTATCAGGTGGGTTTGACGAAAACAACGAAAGGGCAGCTCGTTTCGTATTGTCACGATACAGGGGAGACAGCGTTAAGGAAATGATACAGGATCTGGGATGGGAATCATTACAACAACGGCGCTTATCGCTGCGGCGTGGGCTACTTGCGAAACTCCAATCGCCAACATTCTCCTCCGAATGCGAAAATATATTGTTGACTCCCACTTACATAGGTAGAAATGATCATCAGAATAAAATACGAGAAATCAGAGCTCCAACAGAGAGATGCAGGTGTTCTTTCTTCCCGTGCGCTATTCGAGAATGGAATGGGAGATAAATAGTATGATTGTGGTTCGATGAACCCTCTGCCAGGCACTTAAATGTGATTTGCAGAGTATCCCATGTAGATGTAGAAAATAGAATAATTATACGTAAGCGGCTGAGCAGAAAGCAAGGACGCGCGTTTTAACTAAAGCAGAGCCCAGTGTGTTGACTGCTTTGTGTTGGCCAATATCTTGGCTCTCGTATCTACATCAGCAGTTTAGGACGCCTTTACGCGCGTCTAAGCGTCGCATTACTCCGTTTTACGTCCGTGGGCCGTCTTAACGTCGCTCTGCTGCGTGCCTCTGTTTGCTTTGACAGCGTTAGTCGTCAGCTAAATTTCAATATCCTTTTCAACGTCACCAACTCAAACTTTGGTGGCCTTTGTGGTGAGAGCAGTAATTATTTCTTCGGTGCCCATTCTTTGGAGGGCGTTTCATGGGGATGTTCTTTGACAAATGGTTGCCGCGACAGGAAGGAAGGCTAATTGTACGTCCCATATGGGAGCCATCACGTATCGAGGACAACCTTGGATTACACAAGGATGCATGCAGTTTTGGCAGTGTTCGTGTTTAACAGTGGTAGTTACATTACCGGTAGTGGAAAAGAACTCTGCCATTGCAGCAAAGAACTTGAGCATACCTATCATCTGCTTCGTCGCCTACGTTTGAAGTTAAGTTCAGAATATCCACCAATCTGTTTGTGACTGAATATTATTTACTAGCTAAAGACAGTTCCATGCGATATAAAATTAATGGGAAAGGAAATAAAAATATTCTTGCGAACATTGACTCGCCAAGAAAACACATTATTACATTCAGTACCCGCCTCTCCTTACAGAACCTATGTCGAACAAAAGAAAAAGAAGAAAAATGTGTTCACAGAAAATTATTTATTGTAAAGCATGTAGATTGACTACATTATGTTTGTGCAAATTCTGCATGAACAGAAACAAAAGAACGTTACTGATTCTGGAGCAAGTGCATTTAATTTCCCATGATAGCAGCTATCTCTTCAACATCCTATCCATCTCCTCCTCCCCGTTTATTTACATCTTTCTATTCCTCCTCCCTTATTTTCGACCTCTTCTCCCTGTGTCCATATCAACCTCGCCCCCCCCCTCTCTCTTTCTCTCTGCCCATTTCCCTTTCCTCTTTACATCTCCTCCTCGCCCATATTTCTGTTCGTCTCCCACCCCACCTCATATTCCTCATCCTCTTTGTCCACCTCCTCACCCCGCTTCTCTGTACATTACACCGTCATGACCACACCCCACACTTGCGGTATTTCTTTCTGCATAGTAAAATGTTTACCAGCTTGGGGAGAAATCTACCCGGGGTCTCACGAGACGTTGTCACAATAACTGTACACATGTATTTCTGGACTTCTGCTGGTTTACATTGTACAATTCCAGAGAGAATGCGAAAAAAATCCATCCAATTGGATTTATAGGAATTTTGATTTGCAGTTTTATTAAGCAGCTCAATGTTTTATGACATATCTCCTGGAAAATATATCGTCCAGTGACATATTTATGTGGGCATTTTGAGTACCATATGTGGACACTGTCAGCAAAGTATATTGCGAATCAAGTTTGTAATAATAAATTAAAACGTCATACAAAATGCAGCAGTTTTTCAAACTTCTCAATTTTGTGAGACAAAAACAGCTATCAGTAGCAAAATAAATTGTTCATTACAGATCAATTTTAGCTACTCAATAACCATCATCAGTGTTAAAGCATATGTCAGCAGGTGTGATTACAACAGACAGTCTACTGTAATCTTTTTACAAAATCTTGCACATATTGCACTTCAAGTGCACCTGGAACTAATGTAATCACACCTGCTGAAATTCGCTGTAACACTTATAATGGCTAGGAAGTAGCCGAAATGTAGCTATAATAAACAATGTGTTTTGCAACTAATTACTATTTTCCTGCTACAAATCAACGGTCGCTCCTGCATATTCATGCAAATATGGAATCAAACACAGAGTATGTGACGTAAAATCTTCTTAGCTGTGTCGTAGCATGATACAATTTTTCACGCACATTCATTGAAATATTCGAATATCTTCTACAAAACATGTCTCAAATACAGTAATCAATATATAAGTAATGAATTAAAACGTTATGTCTTATGTGGCAGTGTTTGTACAGCAATGATATAGTAAGTGACACTCTTTTCAACATTTTGCAAGAGGTTTCAGACTGAAAGTTTGGGAGAAGGATAAAACTAAGTGTAAAGTTTTTGTATGTCAATAAGTGCTCTCCTTTACAAATACAAATGTATGAATCCTGGGTATTCGCGCATCGTGGGCTACAAGTCTCTTTCATTCCCCACCCTTTTACCCGAGTCAGCCAAAAAATTGGCCAGCTGTCGGCCTGTTCGCACGCGGGCCATTCCTTATGACCTTGACACTTACAGGGCGTGACACTTGCCCGGGAAGTGTGTTCACGTTTGCCGGAAGAAGGCAGTGGACAAGGTGTTCTAGAAATAGGATACACCAGCCTGTCCGCTGCATGTACGTTTGGAGGTATCTCCAGTTTCCTATTTGCCCAGCAGTATCCATGAGTACAAAAGTTGGCACTGAGTTAAAAAAAAAAATCTGGTAAATGGATTTTTACATTTCATAAAAAAATTAATGTTACCACAGGTCGTACAGCCATTAAAATTTACCGGTAACATAACGTTTTCTCTTCCTGCTTCTATGAGGCTTCTTCTTGAAGTTCCAAAGCCAGGGTAGACTTTTTCTTGAGTTTTCTAATACAACACCTACTCACAGAGTTGTTGAGGAGGAGCAGTGGTACGGATATCTGTTTGTAAGACGCTGCCTATTTCGTTGATGCTACTGAACAGGAGTTCAGTGTATTCCCTAATTTATATTTACAGTCATCACGCAAAGTAATCCAATGATTGGCTGCCAATTGTTTCACCTCAGTTTTCCTGCAAATCTGGCAACTTTTTTCTCCCTACTTTGAGTTTATGCTCAGTTTTGAGTAAAATCAGTTACGTTTGATTGAGATAAATATCATATTTTATCTTTGGTATCTTTCTGTGTGCCACAGATATTCCGAGTCGTTGCCACCTTTGTGCTCAGACGGCAAATACTACAAAATCCACCGATTAGTCCCTCAACAGTTAGGGGTAAATTCCAGTGGGGCACTGGGCAAGTAAGGCTTGCAACCTGCTTCCCAGGTACTTCAATATCATGCTGGCAACAATCAGAGCAAAATGCCTCGGACCTTTGGAGATCCCACCTCTAATTGACAGACCAGGGACTCCTCCGATACGACATGGCAAACGATCGGGAATGTGTTGGGGAGCTATTAATATCAAAGGGGACTACACTAGGAAGAAGGTAGAGCTCGCGGAGGCTTCAAGTAAGATGGGGTTTGATGGGTTAGATGTGTTAGCTGTTAGTGACGTTAGAGTAAGGGGAGAGAAAGAGGACGAAGTCGGTGAATACAAGGTCTACCTGTCAGCAGTCAAAGTAGGAAGAGCACAGTGGGGTATAGGTTTTTACATCAGGAAAGCAATTGAACCCAGAATAATTGCAATAAGGTATGTAAATGAATGACGGATGTGGATAGATTTGGCCATCTCCAGCAAGAAAATTAGGATTGTGGCAGTGTATTATCCCTGTGAAGGGACAGATCAAGATGAGATGGACAGATTTTACAACGCACTTAGTGATGTAGTTGTTAGAGTGAAGAATAAGGATAGTGATTTACTCATGGGTGATTTCAACGCAAGGATAGGATCGAACAGAAGGTTATGAAAAGGTTATGCTAAGTTTGGAGAGGATATGGAGGCCAACAGGAACGGAAAACAGCTCTTGGATTTTTGTTCCAGTATGGGCTTAGTTATCACAAACTCCTTCTTTAAGCATAAGGACATTCACCGCTATACTTGGAAAAGAAGGGGAACCATATAATAACAGACCAGGAATTCAGGAAGACGGTCAAGGACAAACGTGTTTTCAGGGGATTCTTTGATGATACTGATCATTATCTAATCTGCAGTGAAATTGGTTTTGTGAGGCCAAAAGAGCAGAAAGTCAGATCCATATGTAGAAAAATAAGAGCGGAGAAGCTTCAAGGCAAGTAAATTAGGCAAAAATACATAACAATGATCTCGCTAAGGTACCAGTTAGTTGAATGTAGTCATTTACAGTTACTTGGAGAGGAATGGACAAGGTACAGGAACATACTACTGGAAGCAGCTAGAAAATCTCTTGGAACAGTAGTGTGTAAAAGCAGGAAGAAGCAGACAGCTTGGTGGAATGACACAGTCAAGGCAGCCTGTAAAAAGAAAAAGAAGGCATTTCAAAAATGGCGCCATACTAGAAATCAGGCAGACAGAGAAAGTTATTTTGAAGAAACAAAGAAAGCCAAACGGGTAATTGCAGACTCCAAGCAGAAAACATGGGAAGACTTTGGAAATAAGCTAGAAACTCTGGGTCAAGCCGCGGGAAAATCATTTTGGAGCGTAATTAGCAATATACGAAAGGGAGGGAAGAAGGAATTAACAAGTGTTTTGGACATGTCAGGAAAGCTGCTAGTCAATCCTGTGAATGCCTTGAGCCGATGGTGGGAATATTTTGAAGAATTGCTCAATGTAGGTGAAACATTCAATGATGTGTCAGATTTTCAGGTAGAATGGGATAGGAATGACGATGGAGACAGAATCTCATTTGAGGAAGTGGAGAAAATGGTAAGTAGATTACAGTGCAACAAAGCGGCTGGGGTGGACGAAATTAAGCCGGAACTCGTCAAATACAGTGGAATATCAGGTCTCAAATGGTTACACAGGATAATTGAGAAGCCGTGGGAATCGGGACAGGTTCCGTCTGACTGGACGAAAGCGGTAATCACGCCAATTTTCAAACATGGAAACAGAAAAGATTGTAACAACTATCGAGGTATCTCTTTAATTAGCATTGTAGGCAAAATATTCTCAGGTATTGTGGAAAGGAGAGAGCGAGTATTAATTGAGGACAAGTTAGATGAAAATCAGGGTTGGTTTAGGCCTCTTAGAGGCTGTCAGGACCAGATCTTTAGCTTACGGCAGGTAATGGAAAAGTGCTATGAGTGGAACAAGGAATGTATCTATGTTTCATAGATCTAGTAAAGGCTTATGACCGTGTTCCTAGGAGGAAGCTACTATCAGTGCTACAAGATTATGGTATAGGAGGGAAACTTTTGCAGGCAATTAAAGGGATTTATGTAGACTGTCAGGCAGCAGTTAGAGTAGATGGCAAATTATGCTCATGGTTCAGGGTAGTTTCAGAGGTAAGACAAGGCTGCAACCTGTCACCACTGTTGTTCATACTATTCATGGATCATATGCTCAAAACAGTAGATTGGCAGGGTGTGATTAAAATAGGTGAAAACAAAATAAGCAGTCTCGCAGATGCGGATGACTTAGTTGTAATGGCCGATTAAATTGAAAGGTTCCAAACTAATATCTCAAAGCTCAATCAGAGGTGCAAGGATTATGATATGAAGATCAGCGTCTCCAAAACGAAAGTAATGTCTGTGGGAAAGAGATTCAAACAGACTGAGTGCCAAATAGGAGGAACAAAGTTAGAACAGGCAGACAGTTTCAAGTACCTAGGATGTATTTTCTCACAGGGTAGCAACATAGTGAAAGAACTGGAATCAAGGTGCATCAAAGCTAATGCAGTGAGTGCTCAGCTGAAATCTACTCTCTTCTGCAAGAACTAAGTAAGTACCAAGACTAAGTTAGCAGTGCACCGCTATATCTTTCGGTCAACTTTGTTGTATGGGAGTGAAAGTTGGATGGATACGGGTTACCTTATTCACAAGGTAGAGGTTTCAGATATGAAAGTAGCAAGAATGATTGCAGGTACTAATAGATGGGAAAATGGCAGGAAGGTGTCCATAATGAGGAAATCAAAGAAAAACTGGGAATGAACACCATAGATGAAGCAGTTTGAACGAAGAGACTGAGATGGTGGGGTCATGTTACACGCATGGGGGAAGCAAGGTTACCTAAGAGACTCATGAGCTCGGCAGCGGAGGATAAGAGGAGTCGAGGTAGACCAAGAAGAAAGTACTTAGTTTCGGTGAAGAACGATTTTGAAATAAAAGGCATAACATCAGACGGGGCATCAATGTTAGCATTGAATAGGGGATCATGGAGAAATTTTATCAGAGGTACTATGCTCCAGACTGAACGCTGAAAGGCATAAACAGTCTCTAATAATAATGATGATGATGATGATGATGATGATGATGATGATGATTCAAAGTGAAGGTGTCTTGATATGCTTAGTGTTCTAAATAAAATGCTTTGAGAGTCATCATATAGTAGCAAAGAAATAAACGTCTGAACAAATTTCCAAACATTTTCACTGTGAAAATATACGTTTGTTTTCAGGAGGAAACTCAGTGAAGTAATCTGTTGTTACAGAAAGTTACTATACAGTTTCATTGATGTTCGTGTGATGATGACAGTGTGGAAACCTGTCTACAGCAAAAATTATACCCCTACAGAGCGAAGTTTGCATGACTAGTTTCATAGCAAAATTTGTCTCATAGATTTTTGTTTATTCAATGTAAATTTGCAGCTACAATTACGTCGATTTTTAGACTGTACATGTAGATTTTTTACGAAATGAAGAGAATGACATCCACCCACTGAAGCTCACTGGAAATTTCAAATTAAGAGATTGTCTTCGAATTATCATTACTGGAAATGTGGTCTCCGACAATGATCCTTAGTGAAAAGGAAAATAAGTAATTTTGTAATATTCATTGACAATCTGTGTTTTTTGTTTAATGTTTAAATAAAACGGCAATGAAATACAAATTTGTCAATTTAAGTTTAGTCTTAAAACGGCAATAAGGCTGTAATTCTTGTAAGAAATACCCGATCGTCGCATCACCAAAATATTAAAACAGATTATGTGTTTCATTGTCAGTGCTCTTTACCTAACAGTCTTAAAAATAAATTTGTCTGAAATGCGTTTACGAGCCACCTTGAAGCGATACATGCTTGCAGGCTGCTGTGGTCTGGGCGCTAGCGAGCTCACAGGAACGGCTATGCCGAACTGCTAGATTTGTTGGTGTGCCTGTACCTTTGAAATACTGGTTACCCCTGCGAATGCGCCTGGGCTCCGTGCAAATGTGATTCCGTGAAAGCGTTCCAAGACTTCCTTCTCGTCTGACTGCGCCGCTGTACCCCACTGCGCCGCTGTGTCGTCTGAGCAGGAACTGTGACGTAATAAATTACAGACTGGACGCTTAGGCGGCAGAACCGTCGCGCACTGAACACGAGACCGGCGTGCATGCGGCTACGTTTCATATGATGTCGTATTAGGAAACTCTAAAACTGAAGCTATATTTCGTAAGAGCAGAATTACACAATTACTGATGGTACAAAAATAAAAAATATAAATAAAAATAAAAATAGTTTGTTTTACACCTGCATTGTTGTTGTTGTTATGGTCTTCAGTCCGGAGACTGGTTTGATGCAGCTCTCCACAATACCCTATCCTGAGCAAGCCTCTTCATCTCCACATAAGAACGACAACCTACATCTGTCTGAATCTGCTTACTGTATCCATCTCTTGGTCTTCCCCTGCGATTTTTTCCCCACACACTTCCCTCCAACGCTAAATTCACAATTCCTTGATGTCTAAGAATGTGTCCTACCAATCTATCCCTTCTTTTAGTCAAGGTATGCCAGAAATTCCTTTTCTCCCCAATTCTGTTCAGTACCTCCTCATTAGTTACGCGATCCACCCACCTAATCTTCATCATTCTTCTGTAGCACCATATTTCAAAAGCCTCAATCCTCTTCCTGTCCGCACTGTTTATCGTCCATGTCTCACTCCCATACAAGGCAACACTCCATACTCCCTTTCCAACCACTGCATCCCTTTCATGCCCTTCAACTCTGACAACCGCTGTCTGGTTTTTGTACAAGTTGTAAATAACCTTACGTTCCCTATATTTTACTCCTGCTTGCTCCAGAACTTGGAAGAGTTTATTCCAATCAACATTGTCAAAAGCCTTCTCCTAATCTACAAAAGCTAGAAATGTAGGTTTGCCTTTTCTTAATCTATCTTCTAGGATAAGCCGTAAAGTGAGTATTGCCTCCCGTGTTCCTACATTTCTCCTGAACCCAAACTGATCTTCCCCGAGGTCGGCTTCTACCAGCTTTTCCATCCTTCTGTATATAATTCGCGTTAATATTTTGCAGCCATGACTTATTAAACTGATGGTTCTGTAGTTTTCACACCTGTCTTCACCTGCTTTCTTAGGGATGGGGACTATAACATTTTTCTTAAAATCTGGGGGGTACTTCACCTATCTCATACACCTTACACACCAGGTGAAACAATTTTGTCATGGCTGGTTCTCCCAGAGACTTCAGTAGCTCTGAGGGAATATCATCTACTCCAGTGGCCTTGTTTCGACTTAGGTCTTTCAGGGCTCTGTCAAATTCTTCTCTCTTCTCACCTGCATTACACTATTAATATTAAGCCTAGCCACGTTACACTACGTAAAATTCTTAAATTTTAGCTACATATAGAAAGAGGCAAATACGAAATATAGTGTCTGTAGCATGACGTTAGGAATGGAACAAATTATCACAACTACAAGTGAAAGAAAGAATAATACATTAGCTAGCACTTCTCTGCCGACAGTGGTATGACTGCAGTTCTGAACAAAATGTACCACAAAAAAATTATTAATCATGACTTGCTTAAATATAAAATGGACTTTTAATTTCCAACTTGTTTCGACTCAATGTTGGGCCATCTTCAGGATGAAATCCGATATGTGGAGCGGAGCAACATCCTGAAGATGGCTCAACATTGGATCCAAACGAGTCGGAAATAAAATTCGCACTGACGTGTTTTACGGCCCACTTTAGATTTGTGGTTTTATAAGTTTTTGCAAACATTTTGGACCAAAACAGTAATATAAATAATAAAAAAATTAATTAATAGGAGTGTCTGAAACCCTTTTAGGAAAAAAATGTAGTGTCGGGTTCCGAACCACTGACCTTTAGCATCATAGCCCAACGCCTTACCCACTACGGTACGGATCTCAATGAAATGAGAAGACCTTTAATCTCATACTATTGATGGCCACTGTTAACTGATGCTAATATGGCATTTGTAGACACTAGATTATTATTTATCGTACGAAGAATGAAGTGTTTTTGTCAATTATTCAGTGAGCCATTGCTCTGAAATGACAACGTGTAAGTTACAATAAGACAATCATCAAATACGCAACGCAATATGGGGTATGCCACAGAGAGTTGTGGGCGATGAATGTCACGTGACATCTCCAAACGACTGGTTTTCGTCCATTCAATGCAGGGTGTCAAAACACCGTTATATTTGCAAATATGTCTCAAACAATACGAGATATGAAAAAAACATAAGGGAGCTAAGTTGTAGAGAATTTTCTCCCCTACCAATTAGGTTATTCATTTTCGTATCAAATCAACGGTTCGTTTGCAATTACAATAATATTACAAACGGCTTTTTTTTGTATTACTACCGTATTTTTTGTCCGAAAAATTTGAAAAAGGGAGGTTCTGGTCTCTGGCGGCCTACAATCATGTCTGTAAAATTTGGTGCTAATCGGTTGAACGGTTCATTTTAAAAACAGGGAACACTTTACGGACAGACAGACGGACAGACAGACAAGACAGACATACATCCCAAATTTGCCGTTATATTTGCAAATAACTTTGAAACGTTACGAGATGTGAAAAGAACATAAGAGAGCAAAGTTGTTGAGAATATTCTGCTCTACAAATTCGGTTATTCAGTTTTCGGGTCAGATGAATAGTTAACCCGTTATTTTCATTTAAATTTCGATCTGTCAAAGATAAGAGCTCTGTTAGTCCCAATAGGAAACAAATATGTTTCCTCTTCTCGAAGAAATACTTCATAACAGTCATGAACGGTTTTACCGTAACAGAATTTGAAGTTGGCAGTATCCTGAAACAGATTTGAAAACTATTCCTGTATTTATCCCAAAACTAAAATGTATTTCACAAAATTGCATTTTCTTTAACACTAGAGAGCTTAGGGAAATGGGTGCTGGCACTTGGAAAAATATCGCTCGATTAGCCGCAAGAAACAAAGCCGCATTGAACTTTAACCTTAAATTCGCGCCTTAGCGAGTACTTCCGAGAAGTGCTGAGCAAAGCAGAGACAGTCCCAGCCGGACCCGGTGCGCCCGTGGACCGTCGAGCTGGGCCACGTGCCATTGGCACACCGTGGTCGGCCGGTAATGAGGCGAAGTCCCGCGTTCTAGACCTAGAAGCGGCAATCGGACACGACCGATGGCGAGTTATCCTTTACCAGTGGCGTCAGTCTATGCCGTATGGAGGGGCATATAGTCAGCACACCGCTCTCCAGGCCACAGTAGAATTTCTTGGAAACACTGCTGCACTGTGAAGTAGTTGCTCATTTGCCTCACAAAGCTGAGTACATCCCATTACAGTCCTCGGACCAGTGAAAATCTTTGACAGTTCCGGGAATGAAATCTGACACGCAGTCATGCTGACAACTCAGATAAGCAGGCGGATAAGACATTATTGTAGCTACAATAAAATACACTAGTCAAAACAATTAGGGGATCAGTCGAGATATCTAAGTTCTGAAGTACTGTCATCGGCAGAATGAACTAGAATGGTCCGACGTCTTTCTGTCGGTTCTACGGAGTGGAGACAAGAAAATTACAGCAACCGAGATAGTGGTAGTAGCAGAAAGTTTCTGCAGAGGGGGTTGGTGTTGACTTGTGTTTACTCTACAAAACAAATATTACACAAGCAGTTGTGTTCAGATAGTGTCGTGAGCAGGTAGTGCAATGCAACAACAACGTGACTTACCCAAATATATGACATGGAGAGCCATAAGAAGGATGGAAGCGGGATACACACAATGGGAGTTGCCTGCTGCTTTTGCAGTGCCCCAAATTGTAATTTCGAGATCCTGGACGCAATTTCGGACAACAGAAACAGTTAGGCCAAGGTCGTCCACGAGTAACATCGGCAAGAGATGACTGTTACTCCGGTTAACAGCCCCACGAGACAGGTGACTGAATGTAATTCAACTGCAAGGCACCCTCCAGTCAGCAAAAGGACCCGTCTTTGGGTATGTGGCCTCTAGGCACGACACTGTTTAGCCGGCATAAACTGGGCGGAGGAACATCAGGATTGGAGTCGTAACAAATTCCGGCTTCTGTTCACTGGTGGGCCGTTCCCAATTTGCAGAGAACGTGGAACTCAACAATCCTGCTTATGTGTAGAAAACATTACTATATCACGGTGGTCGACGAATAGTGTTGGCAGGAGTCAGTATTGGCGGACGCATGGACTTCTATGTCTTTCAGAATGGGCCTTTAACCGCTCAGAGGTATAGAGACGAGATCCTGCGACCTTTACTTGTGCCCTTGTCTGGTGCCATAAGAAATGGGTTCCTTCTGGTGGACGATAAGCTCGTCCCCACATAGATACAATGGTGTACAACATGTTTGAAAAATGTTCAAATGTCTGTAAATCTATCGGACCAAACTGCGTGATCATCAGTCCGTAGCTTACAAACTACTTAAACCTAGGTAAACTAACCTACGGACAAAACATGCACCCATGCCCCAGGGAGGACTCGAACCTCCATGGCGAGCAACCGCGCGCTCCGCAGCGAGGTGCTTTAGACCGCTCGGCTACTCAACCGCGGCTACAACATGTTTGAAGCTGAGGCATTTGAACGAATGGAGTGGCCAGCATGTTCACCAGATTTAAACCGATTGAGCATATCTGGGATGCATTGGCAGATGTATTGTAGTCAGATCAGCACCTCCCACAACAGTCGCAGAGTTCTCGTGGAACAATGGCCAAATATCCTTCAAGAGATGATTAATAACCTCATACTGTCCATGCCACGTAGGTATGCAACTGTAGTGGCGGTCCAAGGTGATCCCAAACCATATTAAAGGGCAACGAGAATGACTTGCACTTGCACACACCACAGTCCATTTAAAGTCCCAACCAGAACAAGGGCCCATTCCATACAAGGAAAACGCACCCTAGACCACAAAAGAGACACCTCCGAGTTGGGCCACACTTCTTTTCAGGTGGAATTCAGTCGCCTCAAATCGGCACAGTGCAACTTATTATTATCTGTGTGTATGGTCAATGTATACTGTGATGATACTGCAGGCTCTCTCGTCTCAATGTTATCGTACGTTACCGCCGGCGTCGGACCCGGAATCAGGTGGTCTAATAGTGATATATGTTGCATGTGAAGTTAGTTACAAACGAAACAGCCAGCCCAGGAATCAGTGTAGGACAGTGTCTCGGTGATACTGTGATTAATTAACAAGTGATAGATTTCATTAATGAAGAGATTCGCATATGAGGTTTCCAGACAGTTGTATAAACAATAGTTTCATCATTGTACGTCATTTGAATAACTAGGCAGACAAATTGTAGAAACTTTTGTAAAACAAAAAGACATGAAAATAAATAGCATTGTGTATATGTTAGGCTCATAAACAAGTTGTGTTGACCAGCTAATTGTTGTAATTAATGTAATAGTCAAGATTTCAATATTGTAATTCTTTGTATATATTGACTGACATGAGATTTTGAGCCTATTTTGAGAATTGCCAACATATTTGATAGTTCAATATATGTTAGGAACATGTATGATGTACTCATTAACTAATTAATTGACATTTAACATTCCGCTTTGTTGTCAAACAAAAAGAACCGAGATTAAGACCTAAAAAGACATGCGCCATCTAAAATTATTGTAGGTACTGTATAGTTTTCATTTTATATTGTGATTATTTTTGTGAACATGAAATGTTTTACTTGTGTGTCTGGTAATTGTAAATTATTATATTCAATTGTTATGAAAAATGCATAATGCAATGTCATTATTGTCAATGTTATATATTTGCCTCACCGCCTTGCGTCGGGGAGTTCGAGTTTTGGCGTTCGTTATGTGCTCTTGAATCTATGTCAGTCTTTGTCTTAAAATGGAAGTACTATCAGTTAAGTTCTGTGTACGCATGATATGAAGTTGTAATGTTTTGCTGGAATAAGAAGCAGTTTGATTGCAAATTAAAGAAGAAGTGAAAGATTGTACATACAAGTATTTATTTCTACCACGACGCCCCAGGTGAATAATTTTGCAGCGAGCAGAACCCCCAAACATCATACTGTTGAAAAGCTGAGTATCGTCTTTGATATGTTTGTCATTGGTAGAAAGACTGAGCTGTAAATTACTTAATAGCCTAGTAACGTTATAGTACATATGTGAACAATGGTCTGAATATCTGAGACGGCAGCACCACGGAGGGGTTACCTGGGAATTGTCAGTATACCTATTAAATGGTTCTGTTCACAGTTAAGTGTGTGTATGGTTTTGCTTCCTTTATTGGAATGGATAGGTTTGTAACGATTAAATCTGGAGTTGTTATTAGGGTAACCAATTCTTCAGTATTTCTCGGAATCTCCCGTATTTGAACATATTTTTTCATTATCTCCCGGCTCCCGTATTTTCAGGCTCAGTTGCCGTTTTTCTCCCGTGTTTAACTTTTTTTTTTCTTTTTTACATACAAATATTTGTCTGGGATTTAAATTTTGCACGCACTGTCAGAATTCGACAAAACGGGAGACAACTGATTCTGTATCGACATTACGTTTATCAATACTTAAAGATGGTCGACCGATGCTGGGCAGTTAGATGTGTCTTTGTTTCTCTGCTTACCAGAATTGGACTGTGTGCTTACTGTGAATTGTTGTTAAATATTTTATGATGGACAGCGAGGACGAAGCTAAAACACCGCCAAAAAAGAAAACAAAGTATATGTGTACTTCTCTTACGAAGTGGGAAGCTATATATTCTTGGATTGGACCAGCATGGTCAAATGCATACCATCAGAAGGGGTGAAATCAATCACAAAAATCAGTTTTTCTGTTGTTTTCGAGGGAACCTCTGGAAGAATTCGTTTCAAAAATATTACGTGTAATCCTTAGGATTTCGACATTATATCTAATGTTGAATATAGAAATAGCGTATTGTGCTTTTCAAATTCTTTTAACTTAAAGGTTGATCGGCTTCAGCCCACTGGGTGGGGTGAAGCCGATCACTCACTTTTTGAAGACCTATAACGGCTTCGCCCAGACAATGGGGTGAAACCGATCGTCTTTTACATTGAACTGTCTCCCAAAGTAAGGTAGGCTATGTTTATATGAAGTTTTAAAATAGTAGAGGGTCTTTCTCAGGGATCAAACAACTATTAAAATTAACAAATAAACTATTTTATGGTTAGAACATTGTATTTTCCTTTAAAAAAATAACCACTGTACATAAAATTATCTTGCATCATAAAGAATTTTCACTCAATGTTTGAAATGTCAAAATCTGGGAAACTGTTGGGTCCACGACCAATGACCTTATTCTTCATTTTTGTTACAATTTGTGTGAAGGGAGTCTTTTGTACATCAGGAACATCTGGAAATACACTTGATCAATCCATGAACTAAACATTCTTCGTCTACTGAACTAAGAACAGACTGCCCACCATATTTATATCTATGTTTGCCCTTCACCCACTCATTTAACGTTGTATAGGGCACATCGTAACACTCAGATTCTTTACAAAAACTCAACTTCCCTTTCTTCACTTGCTTAATGGCATTTTCCAGATATGCTGGATTGTAGTTCCTTCCTCCCTATCTTCTCACCTTCTTCACGTATGTTCGCGGCATGATCAACTTCACCCTACAAAATACGACAATTCAAATTTTAGATCACTACTCATCTATACAACAAACTTCTGCTTTTGGAAATACATAAATCAAATGACAGTGAGTTAACTTACCGACTAACAGTCCGAAAACAGCAGAATTATATGACTATAATGTCGTATTGTGACAGGTTTAGTCTTGCTTCATTCACGGGCCACCAAAATGCATTTGTTTATATCCCACAATCTCTCTGAACGGATACTCAGAGCGAAAATAGGGTATTTTCCTGTGTTAAAAATATGGTTCCAATTGTTGTTATTCTGAATGATTATAACATTCAGACAGCATTTTCGCTCATAATTCTTGCAAAACATCTGTTATTTTAACGTAATTAAAGCTTAAAAATTAACAAATTTCACGATTAGATCACGTGATCGAAAACGCTCCGTTATTGGCTGAAGTACTGGTGACGTCATAGAACACCAACAGCGCGGCAACTAGAAGTCGGAGCTGTATTATTGTACGCGTTTCCTCCATTTCGCAGCTTTAAGTTCAGTTTTTTCGTGATCTAAACGCGTTTACAGTTTTTATGCCACAATGGAAGATGATTATGTGAAGGCTGACAGCGGAAACCTCCCCAAAGTTGATGCAATTATGGTGTCTTCATTCTTTAAAAACAATCCAAATTTTTACGTGCCAGAAATAAGAAACGTGAAACCTGCATTGTAAGTAACGTGTACCTACATTTTAAAGCTAGTTATTGCGAGATATATTTTATGCCATTGGAAAAAATGACCCTATTTGTTGATGTCAGCAGACTTAATCTGAAGTCACCATATTATGCAATAAAGGGTGAAATTTTATATTCTAGCCAAGCGGCCTTGAGTGATTATGTTGGCAACATCAACAACAAGATAGAAAATCTTTGTCCAGATGTTCACACCACATAGAATGACTAGATTAGTGTATCGTACAGACCATGAAGAAATAATGCTGTTCCTGATCTATGATTCTTGTATGTACCCTTTTCCGGTCAGTAAAAGTAACCGGTGCGCCTCGGTTGCACAGTGGTAGAGTGCCAGACTACAAATCCAAATGGTCGCAGGCTCGATCCCCGCCAGGTCCTAGGATTTTTATCTGTCACTTTCCACTTCTTTCACCTCTGGCAGTATTGCTCAAGTGAAAAAAACCGAGTAGCGCCGTGATTCGGAACCCACGTTAAACTGTAGGTCCCCCTATAACTGGCTGGGCAAGTCAGTTCGAAGGTCGGAGGAAGGCAACGGCATACCACCTCCAAACAGGACCGTGCCTAGTAAAGCACTGTGGTGTTCAAACCAATCCTTGGATTGTTGACTGCTTTACCTTTTAAAAGTAACTGCCCTCGTAAATCAAAGGTTTCACGACAAAATATTTGCGCTGTCACGCGATTGGCTACTGGCGACGTCTCATGATACTCGCTATTTAGCATCTGTTGCCAACATAGTCACAGGAACCCCGTAAAGCACGCAGTTAAGGGAGTAGTTTTATTTAACTACTTCAATACTGGTGCAAAGTGGAACAATAAAACCTGTAAATACAGCAAAAATGCCTTGTGTATAGTTATACAATTTATCTATATTCTAGAACAGCGACAGCGGGTTGCGTCGGCGGTGTTTTCATATCGCTCGTAGGTTGGCAACGCATATTTCGCGTAGCCAAAGGCATGTCACTTTCACGTAAACATTGCGAGCGAGACACGGTGTAATAAATTTATAGCGCCGAAATTACAGCGCTTTTCTGGTTTTTTTGTTTTTGTGCGTGAATGTTTGCGATTGTATGTAAACTTTCTGCCATGCAAATCAGTATTTTTCTTACATATTCAAGATTCGGTTTGATATGAATGTGTCACTACTTTTGATACTACAAACTAATCCATTTACGTTTACTCGTCCACATACGAAGCCCATGCTTTAATAATAATAATAAAAAAAAGCTAATCAGTTGAAACGTTATTTACTTGCAATGACAATTGCTTGGTAGAGCCCTGTGCAGAAGAAAAGGCTTACATTATTTTATCTAAGATCTATTGGTGATAAAATTGCACTTACTGGAGATAAATAATCAGTGCCATACTTTTATAGTGGGCTGCAACAATATTCATGTTCTTGAATGGTTCGCGGGAGTACCGTCGGATACTATTGTAATAATCGCACAATATTTCTGCGAGACAGCTGCTCGCCATCTTCAGGTGAACTGCCGCTGTTGCTTCTCTGCTCGCAATATATATGGTGGCTCGTTACCACGGCGCAGGCGCCGCTGCTGTGACGTCATGGCAGACCAGAGCGTCGCCGGCGTAAACATGGAGAGCCCCCTACCGGAGGGCCGTTGAGCGGGCCGCTGGTGGTCTGCGCAGGCGCGGCGCGGGCAAGAGCGGCCGCTGGCGGTGGACCCCTTGTGCGCGCACCAACCGGAGGAAAAAGTGTGTGTTTTACGCGTCTTGACTTCGATGACCTATCTGCGTCGATTGGCGACCATCGTCTGTCTGCGGCTGATGCTGCCTCAGTACTGCCAAGGCCGGTTCCCATGCTTTACTAAGTTGGAATCCCGTGTCTCTATTAATTAGATCTTTTGCAATGCGTATTTCGACGGCCTCTTTAATTATTGAGTCCCAGTAGGTGGAAGCGGAAGAAATGATCTTGGTCTCTTCGTAATTCATGCAGTGTCCCGAATCAAGACTGTGTTCAGCCACAGCCGATTTTTCTGGTTGACACAATCTTGTGTGGCGTTTATGTTCGTCGCATCTGTCTTTCACAGTGCGACACGTCTGTCCAATATAAGACATTCCACACTGGCACGGGATTTTGTATATTCCCAGTCACCTGAGGCCGAGGTTGTCTTTAACGGAGCCCAGCATTGTCTGCACTCTCACTGGAGGGCGGAAGACACACTTTATATTATGTTTTTTGAACAGTCTGCCAATCTTGAAGGACACACCACCAACGCAGGGAAGAAAAACCATCTTAGTGGAGCTCTCCGTTTCTTCTAGTTCCTCTTCAGGTTTCGAGCGAGCTACCATTAGGTAAATTAAATGTTGTTGCAGCTACACATTATTGGAGACTTTACTGTGTCTGCTATTGTAGTGCAGATATAAAGTCTATTGCCTTTCACAGAATAAAGGTCTATACATGTCAAAGAAACATCACTGTGAAGCATGGCTTGTCATCATAGTCTCATCGGCGAGTAGATGTAAACGTTGATAAATATTACCATTCTGAAGAAGCTGAATCCAAAGGAGATGATGTAGACGGAATCTCAAACCATTATGTCTATGAGGCAGTAATGAAGATTCTTATGAATCTCCATCTGTACAAAGTAATCCCAAAAAAAAAAAAAAAAAAAAAAAAAAAAAAAAAAAAAAAAAAAAACGTAACTGAGATCGTGTTTTTGTTTTATTGATGAATTTGTACTCAAATACATTGAGGAATTAACAGAAATTTTAATACTAATTTCAGAGTAACATACAAAAGAAGTTTATGGCTCAAAAATGTGATCACAAATTTTATTTATCAAAACGACATTGAAGTCAGACAAGTCAACTTCTCCCTTTGTCCAACTATTGATTTGGCAAATTTTTTACGTCATTTGAAACCTCGATCGTGTCTACATCTTCAGTTACAAGCTACACAAGATGAGTCATTCCAATGATGAAAGAGTGTAACTATTAGCTGTCCCCACAGACATGTATGTCTGTGGCTGTCCCTGACATTTCGTCACATAGCCTTTCTATGATGTCTCAAAGCAGTATTGAACTATCATCTATTCATACCAACTTCGACTTTTGATATGGAAAGAATAGAAACTAAGAATGAAAATTTGATAACTTATTAGAAGCAGAGAGAAGAAAACAGTAAAGTACATCATCTAGTCTACATATTTACTCTGCAATCCACCATAATCTGCGTGGTGGTGGGTCACTGTACCACTAGGCATTACCTATCGTATTCCACTCCCAAATAAAACGAGGGGAAGAAAAGTCTATATGCCTCTGTACAAGCCCTAATTTCTCTTACCTTGCCTTTGTGATCTTTACGCGAAATGTAAGTAGGCGGCAGCAAGATCGTTCTACAGTAAGATTCAATTTCTGGCCCTCTAAATTTCCTCAACAGAATTACTCGTAAATAACGCCTTCCCTCGAGCGATTCCCATTTGAGTTCCCAGAGCTTTTCTGTGACACTACCAGTAACGAACCTAGCTGCTTGACTCTGAACTGCTTCCATGTCTTCCTTTAAACAGATCTGTTGCGGGTCTCCTTTACAGATGAAATACATCTTCCTAAAATTCTCCAAATAAACCTAAGTCAGCCGTCTGTCTTTCTCACAACTGTACTTAAATGTTCGTTCCATTTCATATCGCTCTGCAATGTCATGCCTAGATATTTGAATGATGCGACTGCATCAAGATGCTCACTACTAATACTGTATTCGAACATTATGGGATTATTTTTCTTACTCATGTGCATCACCTTACATTTTTCTATATTTAAAACTAGCTACCACTCTTCACACCAAATAGAAATTTGGTCTAAGTCATCCTGTATGCTAATTCAGTCAATTAATGATGACACCCTCCTATCACCACAGCATCATAAGCAAACAGCCGCAAATTACAAGTTACTCTGTCCATTAGATCATTTATATAGATAGAAAATAATAGCGATGCTATAACACTCTCCTAGGGCACACTTGCCTCTGATCAACACTCGCCTTCGAGAACAACGTACTGCGTTCTATTACTTAGGAAGTCTTTCAGCCAGTCAGTAATCTGTGAATCTATTCCATATGCCTGTATCTTCGTTAGCAGTATGAAGCGTGGCGCCGCGTCAAATGCCCTTTTGAAATCGAGAAAAACACAATCTGGCTGTTGTCCTACATAAATGGCTCACAAGACGTCACGATGCAAGAAAAGGGCAAGCTGAGTTTCACAAGAAAGATGTTTCCTAAACCCGTTCAAATCAAATGTTTATAAATCTATGGGACTTAACTACGCTGGTCATCAGTCCCTAGGTTTACAAACTATTTAAACTAACTTATGCTCCGACGGCGAGCAGCAGCGCGTTCCGCAGCTAGGCCCCTTAAGAACGCTCGGCCACTCCACCACGGCCCTAAACCCGTGCTGATTCATAAAACAGAAGCTTATCCGTCTCTAGGAAATTTACTATATTCGAGCTCAGAATATGCTCCAAAATTCTGCAGGAAAATGATGTGCACAATGTTAGCCTGTAATTATGTGGGTCTGTTCTTTTTCCTTTATTATAAAAGGGAATCACTTGCGCTTTTTTTCCATTCACTAGGAACTTTGTGCTGAATAAAAGATTTGCGATAAATACAAGCAACGTAAGGGGCCACTGTCGCAGAATACTCTTTGTAAAACCGAACTGATATTCCATACGGACCAGGAGACTTTTTTGTATTCAGGTATTTCAGTTGCTTCTCTCCACCAGTAATGCTTATTACTATGTCCTCCATTTGGGAGATAGAGTGTTGATCAGATGATGGTACGTTTGTACAGTCCCCCTGTGTGATAGATTTCTTACAGGTTAAATTCAGAACTTCAGCTTTGCGTTTGCTTTCCTTTATTACTGCCCTAGAATGATCGACGAGTGACTGGTTACTGATTTTACATAGGACCAGAATTTTTTCGGGTTCTCGAAAAGATCCCTTGCGAAGGTATAGATGTGTGTAATTATTGTATGTTTCGCGCATCGATCTTTTTATAGACGCATGAATCTCTACTAACATTTGCCTGTCTTAATTTGCATGTTCTTTATTAAAAAGTGTGTGCAAAAGCCTGTGCTTTCTCAGTAGCTTTCTATTATTATTATTATACCACGGTGGGCCTTTTCCATCCTTAATCGACTTTATAGGCACATGTTTCTCTAATACTTTACTTACAATGCATTTAAATTTAGTTCAGAATTCATCTACATCCATTGTACCGGAACTAAACGATGTACATTCATTTTCTAAGTGTGATGCTAACAAATGCTTATCGGCTCTTTCTAACAAAACATGTTCCTAGACTTCATGATTGGTCGGGCCTGTTTGTAGCTATAAGGACTAAAATATTTCCATTGCATGTGGGATGTCGGTTTAACTGCTCAAGACAGTTTTCGGGAAATGTGTCCAATAGTAGTTCGCAAGACTGCTAGTCTGTGCCGCCTGAAATGAAAATAGAGGGGTCCCAATGTATACTCTTAAGGTAGAAGTCTCCCCCATCTAATAATATTACTTGGCCCGGATACCTACACACTACCTGGCATAGACTCTCTCTGAATGACTAAAACTGCTACAGCGGCACTGGGAGGCTGGTGCGAACACGCAACTACTAACTTTATTTCTCTTACATATGTTATACGTGTCCACATAACTTCACAGTTACTCTCAAGCTCAACCTCTTGTGAAACAATATCTTTGTCCACTGTGATGAACACTCCTCCTCCAGCTGTGTCCGATCTGTCTTTCCGATATACATTTCACGTCTCGTTAAATATTTCTGAGCTTCCCACATCATGATTCAGCCAGCTTTTGGTACCAAAAACTATCAGTACAATAATTTCCCAGCAGTACGGTAAATTCTGTAACTTTGTTTTTAATGCTTTGAAAGTTTATGGCTAATATTTTGATAATCGAATTATTGTTCTGAATGCTGCCTGAATTAGCTGTCTGAATGTTAACTGACGAGTTCTCATCAGAGCTAGCGCCTAGCCTAAAAAAAAAAAAAAAAAAAAAAAAAAAAAAAAAAAAAAAAAAAAAAAAAAAAAAAAACCATGTGCACCTCACAAGTACCCTGCTACCCAAGTAGCTGCTACCTTAGTGTAGTGCACGCCTGATCTATCTAAGGACATCCTACAATTCCCCACCTGATAACACAGATCCAGAAATCTCTAGCCATGACTGTCACAGAGTCGGCGAAACCTCTGGTTGAGACCCTCCACTCGGCTCCGCACCAAAAGACCCCAATTAACCCTGGAATCAAAGCTAAAAATCGACAGCTCTGTCCTCACCCCATGTGCGAAGTCGGCAGTCTTCACCAATTTCAACAGCCGCCCGTAGGAACTGAGGATGTCCTCAGAACCTAACCGACAAGCGTCATTGTTGCCGTTGCCGACCGTACCCCCTACACTTGATAGCCACCTCGGATGAGGACCTCCTGGCAGACACACCGAGTGTATGTTGGACTTCTTTCTGGATCTCGATGCTATTTGCCTAAGGAGCTCCTTCACAAGCCTAACATTGGCGCTACCAATAACTGATAATCCCTTCCCCTGGTGCACCTGCTTGGATCCTGCTGAATGAGTGACAACATGTTCGCTCACAGGACAAACAGACATGGCTGGATGGCCAGCCATCTCAAGTGGCGCGAACGCTGTTCAACCTACCACTCCCCTTGCAGAGAGGATGGCTCGACCACGTCTGGAACACCTTGAGGTGCCTCGACAGCAGGGACAGAGGGTGAAGCATGGAACACTTGAGATGTCTGACTCGACGCATCAAAGACTCCCCACCGCTACTGCATCCCGAAACAGCAACCTGAAAACTGCTGACCGTAGCCAGCAGCACGCTCAACTGTCCGCGAACTGCAGCCAAATCCTCTTGCGTCTGCACATAGCAGGCACAGAGCCTATCCATCCTATTGATACAATTAACTGAAGAGTAGAAAACTAAGTAATCAACATCTAGCTAGTCTAGTACTTTAATAAAGGCGACTGGTAGCTGACTAAACTGCGGTCAGTCGTAACTATACTATCAAAAACAACGAAACTGTCTCTGGCTGTTTCCAAAATAAACACGAAAATCTGTGGAGCACAATATTATCAAATACACAAGAATAAAAGTTTTCTAAAAGCGAAACACACGAAATAAAGAAGTGACAATTACGATAAATACAGTTAATACTTAAATTATGTAGCTTGCAGCACAAACAAAATCTGCTAAGTACACGAGAACAAACTTCTTAAAAACAGAAGCGCTAAAGAAAATGAAGAAATTTACTGGTAATGAAATTTCACACAAATTGTGTTATGCTACGTAGCGCTCTGAAGGATGTGAGACTGGTAACAGGTGGCAGTGGACTAATAACAAGCTGTAGCAACAGTCTCTGACTAGTTTTGAAATACACAAGTCGCAGACGAAAATGAAATACAACAGTATTTATTAAATACGTGACAATAAAATCTTACAAAAAGTAGTACAAACAAAATCTACCAACCAACAATAAAATCACCATTAAAAACAGCATTAACAATGAAATGCAAAGCACTTATTAAGATTGCAAAGAAAGAATGAATAACGACATTTACTCTAATGAAATCTGTAATAGTGAATAAAAGATTAAAAAAAATAGAAATCAATAATAGAGAACAGATGACAACTCAGCGTAAAGACGACCACAGTGATACATCACATCTATGGTGGAATCTTCATCTGCAGGGAAGATGATTGGTACCCGGTTTGAGATTATGTACCACTATCCTCTCTTCTGACGAGATTTTGGTAGTCTTACGAAGTAACTTGCAGAAAGGTGGTGATGCCAAGTTGGATGTGAGAAACTCTTGGAAAGTGAGCAGAGGATGGTTAGATGGGAGTGAGGAGGGATCACGCTTGGATGGCGGTATGAATTCAGAGTCACAAGGTCCAACGTTGGATTTAGAAGGGCTTTGGTTGGAGGGATGTTGGTAAAGTAATGTTTACACTGTAGGGATTGGCAGAAGGATAGGAGATCTTCAACAAGTCTAACATTATTAAATTTGGATGTGGAGCTGAAACTGAGGTCTTTGGATAGGACTGAAACTTCTGCAGGGTTCACATTTTTAGTAGACATGTTAACAACAATGTTCTGGAGTTGTTTCGGCTTTGACTGTTGTGAAGTGTTGGTGGGGAGTTTTGGAGGATGTGGCAAGTGTAAAAGGTCAGAAAGGCAAGGTGTGAGTACTGTGAGAGGTTCATGAGGAGGAATAATTTCGGTAGGATAGGGGGTGGCTAGTGATGCACCAGTTGGCAGTAGAGTGTAAGCAGGCTGCATAACTTGTGGAGGTGTTGTCTGGAATGCTACTCCAGCTGCTGGAGTGTAAGGGATTAAATTAAGAATACGGAATGTATTAACTGGGATTTGCACATTAGGAATACCTTACAGTAGGACGAGAACTGATTCTGGAACGTTTGTGCTGTAGAAATGTGTTTTTGTTACTGGGTTCAAGAGTGACAAGGACTGGTGGAATCTGAAAAGGTGATCATTGTGATAGGAGGGTTGGGTTTCAGAGAAGGGAATTTTAATGGTTAGGACATTGTGAGGGATTCAATGGTTTAGGCAGCACCTGGGACTGGGTTTTAGCCAAGAACAGGGAAACTTTCCTGAGCTCGTGCAGAAAGATGGAGCAGGGATCCATTGGGGCAGGAATGGTATTGGGAAACGACAGAGAAATTGACAGATGAAGGTGGTAGGAGGCTGGGAGGGTAGCTGGATAGCTAAGAAGGACGTGTGAAAATATAAAAAATGTGTACAGATGTACAAACGTGTGCAATTTGCAGAATTGCACACCAACATGCAAATTTACATAGCATTGTGCGAAAGTACAAACTAATACACAAAAGATATAAACTAACAAATGAAAAAATAATAATAATCATACAACAATACGCCAAATTCTCCACCAATAAGTAAAAATGTGAAACCAATACATGAAACTGTGTCCCAAAACACACATTCATTTACTATCAAGTAAAATCATATAGAGGAAAGCAAGGATATGCAAAATCATGCTCAAGTAGGCAAAGATGTGTAAAAAAATTAGAAGAAACTCTAAACTGCATCCCACACAGGCTTCGAAAGGCCCACCAGGTACCAACTGCCCGCCGTGTCATCCTCCACCTGAAGGCGTCACTGGATGTGGTATGCATGGAGATGTGGTCAGCGCCCCGCACTCCCAGCTGATGTGTCGGTTTTCGCGACCAGAAGCGCTACTTCTCAATCAAGTTGCTCCTCAACTGGCTTCACAAGGGCTGAGTGTACTTCATTTGCCAATAGCACTTGGCAGACCTGGATGATTGCCTCTCTAAGTGCTAGCCAAGCCAGAGAGTGCTTAACTTCAGTGATCTAACAGGAACCAGTGTATCCACTACAACATGCAACATGTTCATTGGCAAAAATGACTATAAAGTCAAGGGAAATGACAGGAAAAGGATCCACAGAGAGTATGAGATGAAAAAGATATGAGTATCTGTGTGCATTTAATTTGTGAAGGAGGAGGAACTGGTAGGTGTGGAAAGGAAAAATTACCTAATAAATAAATATCAGACAAAATATGCGAGGAAATGGGCGAAAATGAATATAATGGGAATGATTGGGACAGGAATAATTAAACTGTTCTTACTAAAAGTATTTCGGCTCTTGTTGACTAGCAACTGCTACTCACTGTTCAAAATCTATTCTCTCACATCCAAGATTCCAATCACTTATTTCACTGATTCTCTACCATCATGATCACTTTACCGCCTGTGTCCTTTCCCATCATTGTTGATGCCAATTCCCTACCTGCCAATATCCCACATGCCCATGTTCTTGCTGCTCCCAAACAATACGTTCATTGGCGTCCTTCAAAGCCCAACAACATATTCCTCATAACCTTTACCCATTACAATCTTACAAACAATTTCTTTTACTTTGAATGAGAAGTATACAATCAAATCTGCAGCACAGCCATGGGCACTTGTAAGGCATCCTCCTTTGTGAACCTTTATATGGGCTGTCAAGAGGAAAAATTCCTAGCCTCTCAAACCCCCTGGTTTACTACAGATTCATTGATGATATTTGCATGATTTGGACTCAGATCCAGGAACCCTAGCTTCATTCCTTCACAACCTCATCTACTTCTCTTCCTTCAGTTTCACTTGGTTCTTCTTACACCAACATGCCATCTTCCTGGATGTTAACCTCCAACCCACTGATGACTCCATCCACACCTCTATCCACATTAAACGCACAAACTAACAACAGTACCTGCACACTGACAGCTGCCATCCATTCCACATGAAAAAATCCTTCCCATACAGCCTTGCCACCCATGGATGGTGAATTTGTAGTGATGAGAAGTCCCTTACCCAATATTCCAAAGGCCTCAGAAAGGCATTCTCTTGACCTAGTCCACAACATTTCCCTTACTATATCCCCACACACCACCCATCTTCCCTCCAACCCCAATAACCAGACACAAAGGAGTGTACTTGTCATCCATTACCACCTCAGGCTGAAACAATCAAAACACACACTTCATCAGGGTTTTGATTATCTGTCACCATGCCCTGAAATGAGAGACATCCCAGCCCAAGATCCTTCCATCCCCTCTTAAAGTGGTGTTCTGACGCCCACCCAACCTCCACAACATCCTAGTCCGTTCCGATACCATTCCCAATCCTAACCCCTTGCCACAGGGATAATATCTTTGTGGAAGACCCTGATGCAAAACCTGCCCAATCCACCCACCAAGCATTACTCATTTCAGTCCTGTCACAGGCTTATACTACCCCATCAGATGCTCGGACCACCTATGAAGGCGACCATGTGATTTATCAACTCTGCTGCAATCACTGCACTATGTTTTACATTGTCATGTCAACAAACTTGCTGTCCATTAGGATAAATGGCCATCAAACTGTGCCAAAAAGCTAGATGGATCACACTGTGGCACAGCATGCTACTAAACGCCACATCCTTTATCTTGGTGGCTGCTTTACTTCCTAAGCCATCTGGATGCACCCCTCCACCACCAGCTCTCTTGAACTGCGCAGATGGGAGTTATCCATCCCAACACATTCTGTGGTCCTGCATCACCCTGGCCTCACTCAAAAGATAACTTTCCATCCTATTCCTAACACCCCCCCTTTCCCCACTCATTAGCCTGAATTTCTCCAGTTCATTACTTCCTTCCAGTAGTGTGTCGGCCCACACAACATCCCCTTATGTAATTACTGTTTTATTTTTACTTTCTAACTTATCATTTTTATCATTTCAAAAAAAAAAAATCCTCTCCCTCCCTACACACCTCTAAACCTCCCTTTTATCCTCTCCCATCCCTTTCCTTCACTGTAGTCAATGCTGAATTTCACATTCCCGCCTATCAGAGCTTTCACAATTAATCATGCAACGAGGAACTCTCCATTCACACCCTTACCTGGCATCCTTCCCCCTCCACTCCCCTTATCATTGACTGTCAAGATGCTTCTAGCACTGGAGCAGCCAGAGAGGGTCGTTGAGTGTGTGTGTAGTTGTCTGAGTGGTTATATGAATGTATGTGTATTTCTTTCTGATGAAGTCCATGGCTGGAAATTTGTAATTTGATTTTCTGTTTTACATGCCCGTCAGCAGCTCAGCAAACGTCTTTATGGTGATATGATATCTATCCTCCATTATTGACTGTCTGAAATTTTGTAATGTGTATTTACACACACACACACACAATTTCGTTAAAGGTATCTGGACGCCGCCAAAAACATACATTTTTCATATTAGGTGCATTGTGCTGCCACCTACTGCCAAGTACTCCATTTCAGCGACCTCAGTAGTCAATATACATTGCGAGAGAGCAGAATGCGGTACTCCACAGAATTCACTGACTTCGAATATTACAGGTGATTGGATATCACTTGTGTCAGAAGCCTGTACATGCGATTTACACTCTCCTAAACGTCTCTACATCCATTGTTTTTGATGTGGCAGTGAACTGGAATAATGAAAGGACATGTATAACATGAAAGCCAGACCAATCTCGGCTCTTGACTAACAGAGACCACCAACAGTTGAAGAGGGTGGTACACTGTAACAGACATTCACACAGGAATTCCAAACTGTAAAAGGATGCACTCCAACTACAATGACACTTAGACGAGAGGTGAGAAAACTTGAATTTCACAGTTGAGCGGCTGCCTATAACATCACACAGGTTTGAGGCATATCACACCATGCATGGTTTAAGGAGCGTAAACACTGGACTACTGAACAGTGGAAAACCGTTGTGAGGAGTGATTAATCATGGCAACAATTTGGCGATCCGATGGCAGGGTGTCGGTATGGTGTATGCCTGGTGAATATCATCTTTCTGTGTGTATAGAGTCAACAGTAAAATTCACTGGTGGTGGTGGTAGAATGGTATGGTCTTGTTTTTAATGGAGGGCGCATGTACACCTTGGTGTTTTGAGTGGCACTATCACAGGACAAGCCTACATTGATGTTTTGAACAGCTACTTGCTTCCCACTGTTGAAGAGCATTTTCGAGATGGCGATTGCATCTTTCAACACAATTGAGCATCTGTTCATAATGCACGGCCTGAGGCAGAATGGTTAAATGATAAGATCCCTCTAATGGACAAGGCTGTACAGCATCCAGACTTGAATCCTATATAACACCTTCAGGGTGTTTTGGAACCCAATATCATGCCAGGCCTCACCGAGCTACATCGATACCTCTCCTCAGTGCAGCACTCCATAAAGAATAGGTTGCCATTCTCCAAGAAACCTTCCAGCACCTGTATGTATGTATGTATGTATGCCTGTGAATGTGGAATCTGTCGTCAAAGCTGAGGGTGGGTCAACATCACATTGAATACTGACATTACTGATGGAGGGCGCCACAGAAAGAAATTTTCAGTCAGGTGTCCAGATACTTTTGATCACATGATATATGATTTTACATAATTATGTTCTAAGCGGTCTATAACTGGCCGCTTAGAACCTAAGACAATGGTCAGTCTTTTTCTTCTTACCTTCCCAGAACTCCTTCAAGTGTTGCTGATGCCTGCGTTTGTTCAATTGACATAATCCTCCTAAGTTGTAGTTTTTGTAGTTGGATGGGAAATTTTGCAGAAATGATCTGTAGACTGAGATTTTCCTTGCTTTGTCTTCTGTGACGTTGAGTTTTCACAAATCTGTTTTTGTCCCTTCCAGCCACCCTGTGGTTCTCTTCAATTTGGAAATAAAATATATTTTTTCAACTTATTGTCATTCATTCTGTAAATGTGTCCATAAAACGTTAATTGCTTCTTCCTTATTGTGTCTGTGATGGTTTCTATGTTTCTGTACAAATCTTCATTTCTTCTTTTCACCCAGTTATTTTCCTTGTTCATTTGTGGTCCTTAAATTTTTCTGAGTTTTATCCATCCTTTCTTTCTTTTCTAGTACTTCTTGTACACCTTTTTTATTCAGATTTAGGCATACAGTGTTAGATACATACAGTGCTTCTGGTTTAATTACTGTTGCCTACTGATCTTTTATTATAACGGGTTTGGATGAATTTGTACACTAATTCCATTTTCCTTGATCTTTCTTTACTTGTGGTATTATCCAGTCCGTTCGTTTGTATCTATACTCCCAAATACTTAAACTTCTCTACTCTTTCACTGTTTACAAGTTGTGTTTACAAGTATTTCCCTCTGTTGTGTTTATGTTCAATGTATTCCGTTTTTTCATATGATATTTGTAAACCTGTTTTGGCTGGAGTTACATGAAGTGCTTCTATCATTATTTTTGCATTTGTTTTGTCCTTAGAAATTATTGTGATATTGTCAGCAAAAGTGAGACTTCACTTCAGATCTTCCCCTTTCTTGTCTTAAACGAATTCTTTCTATGTTTTTCTCTTTCCTATTCTCTCATTACTTTGTTTAAGACCAAACTGAAGAGAAATGATCAGAGTCCATCGCCCTGTCGAGCTCATGTGTTAATTGTGAAAGGTTCAGAAACTTCTCCAAACAATTTAACTTTGAAGTTGTGTCTGTTCAAGTGACCTTCTGGTGATTTTATTGGCGCCTACTTTTCCCAGTGTTAGAAATACTGTTTGTATACAGAATAATAAGCTATTTTAAAATCAACGGATGTAACGACTGTGTAAATGTTTTGCATTGTTTTGATCCTCAGAATTATTTTCAGATTAAAGATTTACTCTGGGCAAATTCTACTTTTGCTAAGCCTCGTTTGGTGCTCGCTAATTATGAGTTCTGCTTGTGCTTCCATGTTAATAAGCAAAGCTTTTGTGGTGTCACACAAGTCTGAAGTGCGCGCCACGTACTTTCGCCACGTGATGCCATGCAAGCATGGAGTGGCGTTCTTACGATGTCACCCACAAACGACCTCTGCTACAACTCCGCTCATGGCCACCACTGAACTGCATCGGTCACTTGGGATTAACACAAGCACTAGGAAAGTCTCTCATCAGTAGGCAGACCTCTATCTACTTAAACTATGAATCTGCTTTCCATTAGACTTCAGTTAACAAAGCTAAGTATTATACTCTCTCTCTTCGAAATATATCTTGTTTTAGTGTTTCTAGTTTCTGCTGTCCCACTGGCTGGTCACCTCAGACTCTGTACCTGCACACACGTGCATCCTATTTCCTGTGTCAGTCTCTCTCTACTCGGCCACCGACACTTAGGACAACCAGCGGCAACGAGATACAAAGTGGTGATGAGGATAGGATACAAAAATGGCGATGAGGAGCGATAGAAGAACCTGCTCCCTCCCACCCACCCTTATTATAAGATTTTTGGGGGACAATATTGTTACATGTTCTGTGGACGTTTTTGTTGCAGAGAGTTTTCTTTCACATTGTATTTGTGTTTTGTTCTAATTTTCTTGTCTGCACGGCTCCTAATTGGTCAACATGGCCACTACCCCGAAACCAAACTTAACGGAAATTATTCAGTTACAGACGACACAAATCACGCAATTACTCCAAGCGGTGTCCCAGTTGACAGTGCAGGCAACTCACCAACAGCTGTCACATCAGCCACCCACATCTGCCGCCGCACCGCTTCCTACGTTTCGCCAGTACAACGAACGTGAGGAAGAATGGAGCGATTAATTGGTGCAATTTCAAGAACTCGTCGTGGCTCATCAACTTACAGGTCAGACTATAAAGCATTTGTTCCTCTGTGTGGTGGGCACCAAGACCTTAGTGTTACTGCAGAAACTTTTCCCCCACGCATCTCCTCATGATCTAGAATTAGATCGAATTGTAGATGCACTGAATGCTCATTATGAGAGAAAAGTTCTCGTAGCTGCGGCGCAGTACCGATTTTTCAGACTAAAAAAATCACTGGATCAGTCACACCAACGGTGGACTACAGAGTTGAAGGGCTTACCTTGCAAATGGAAATTTACTTGTTCTTGCGGACTTTCTTATAGTGATGTGATGTTGAGAGATTTTATTACACAGAACATTCAGGACCCCAGAATTAGGGCAGCAATTCTAAAACAGTCTGACCCTTCATTAGACAGTGTACTGCAGCTTATAGAAGCGTATGATACCTTCCACTTAGCAGATGTAGAAATGCAAAGCCACAGTGTAAATTCAGTGCACTGTAACGGATGCTTTTCTAGTCACAGTTTTCAGTCTAGCCCTAGTGATATTTATTATTCTGCCGGCCGTGCTGAACAGACAGTGAACAGTAGCCAGTGTAAGTGCGACACAAATGTCGCCCCGTCATGTTAGACAAAGAAATTTAACAAACAGGCGCCGATGTTCTTATCAGAAAATGTTTGTACGTCTTGCCCACAGTGTGTATCTCAGCACAAACGTGCGCAATGTCCTAGTCGCAACGCAATTTATTATCAATGTGGCAAATCAGGACATGTACAGACAGTGTGTATGCAGAATAAAAACTCAAAGAACAGTACCGTTATAAACAGTGCTTTGCAGTGTGCAAGAACAGTTCATACTGTAAATGTCATACATGCCGAGGATTTGGACAGTGTTTCTCTTGAGTCTGAAATGCAAGACATTTTTTCTGCGCCTGCGGTAAAACTATGTAGTGAGCCACATTGCAAGTGCCGTCGAGTGCATAAAACTGTGCAATGAAAAACGGTTCAGGACAAGCAACATGACTATGTACAGTGCAATCCTGTAGTGAAACTAGTGCCTTCTGGAACTTCTCATTGTAATAGTGCCCAGTACTGTGTAGCTGGTAACAATAGACTTGATGTAGCTACTCAAAGTTAGTTCAATGCAGTAGCTGGTGTACTGTAGTAGCTTCGCAAGTTTGCGCGGAAGTGCGGTAGTGCCATCTAGGGACAGTGTTATTAATCTGCTGTGTGCCAATTCAGTACGTGGCCCGCACATGCGCAAGCGCAGCAAACAACCTATATCAGACATTGCCCACATTCACGCACCTGTCGAGCGCCACAAGCAAAATCTTTTTGTGAATCTCTCCATAGAAAATAAGACTGTGCAATTTCACCTTAATATTGGTTACGCTATTACATTAATGAATAAAGAGACGTATGAACTTCTAGGTTCGCCAAAATTGTCTCCATCTAAACAAGTGCTAACAGCATACACAGGACAAAATATTCCCATGCTAGAAACGTGTAGCCTGCCCACCTCGTTTCAAGGTGTTACAAAAACAGTTGCTTTTGTTGTTCTTCAGGCACAATCTACACAGAACATTTTTAGACTAGATGCATTTGACTAGTTTGGATTATCAATTCAAAGAGATGTGCTTCAAATTTCGTCAGCAGTGCCTCAGGACAAACTCAATGCATTGTGTGAAAAATACTGTGACTTGTTTTTGCCGGAACTAGGTTGCGCAAAAGACTTTGTGGTACATGTAACTTTAAAAGAATCTGCAGTACCAAAATTTCGTAATGCTGGACCAGTGCCTATCGCAATTCGGGATAAAGTTGCTGAAGAACTTAAACAAAGGCACGATATTGGGGTGATTTCTCCTGTTTCTGCGAGTTAGTGGGTCTCTCCTTTAGTGATTCTAACCAAACCGACAGGAAACCTTCGTCTCTGTGCGGACTTCAAATCAACAGTGAACAGTCAAACAATTGTCGATACTTATCCCCTGCCCAGACCTGAGGAACTGATGGACAAATTAGGACAGTCTTGCTTCTTTTCTAAGATTGATTTAGCAGAGGAATACTTACAGATTCTGCTTGATGACGAGTCAAAAAAATTTTTCGTCATAAATACTCAAATGGGTCTTTTTCAATTTCAACGCCTACCCTTTGGCAGTTCTTCCGCCCCCGCTACTTTTCAGCGATTTTTGGAACAGCTGACAGTTTCTGTACCGTGCTGTTCGAACTATTTAGATGATATTGTGGTCTCAGGGCGCACAGTTGAAGAACATTTGTCAAACCTGGAGTGCCTTTTCAAAGTGTTGACTGCAGCAGGTCTACGATGTAATAAGGCAAAGTGTTCATTTTTTCAAACTGAAATAGAGTAGCTAGGCTATGTGATTAATGCCCAAGGAATCCATCCCTTACAGTCACATCTTCAAGCAATCAAAGACTTGCCTCCTCCTAAGAATGTGCACAAACTGCAAGCATTAATGGGAAAACTTAACTATTATTTCAAGTTTATTCCCAATGCCTCTCATATTGCAGCTTACATAGGAAGAATGTTTCTTTTGTATGGTCTAAAGACAGGTAGGTTGCCTTTGATAAATTAAAGTTTGCACTACTCAGTGATGCATGTTTGACCCACAGAAGCCTGTAGTGCTAGCAGTGGATGCCTCGTCTTACGGTCTGGGTGCAGTAATGTCACATTGTATTGGATCTCACGATCGTCCTATTGCCTTCGCATCCAACCTACTGACACCAACGCAACAGAATTACAGTCAGATAGAAAAGGAGGCCTTAGCAATCATTTACGGCGTCACAAAGATTCATCATTATCTCTGTGGTAGAAAATTCTATTTGTTGACAGACCACAAGCCTCTCACAATGTTGTTCTCACCCACAAAGCCAATTCCGCCACAAAAGCTTCTGCGATGGTCCTTGATATTGTCAAACTACCAGTATGAGATTTTGTACCGACCTACCACTTTTGAGGCTTAGAGTAGGTTAGTTGTTGTGTCAGTTCTTCACAGTTTGGAAAGTTATTGAAATATTTCACTTTCGCACAAACAACTAAATTGAGACAAGGACGCATCTTTTTGCAGTTGGACTGTGAGCTATCGTTCACACAAGAATTCACAAATACTACTTAGTTGTGCAGTTTTCAATATGGCGTCCGCAGTCTCAGTTGATCACTATTTGCACAGCACATTTCATTTGCATCAAAACAACCGTTACACTTTGTTCCACAAGCACACAAAGTGTTTCCTTAATTTATTCGACATTTTAGCTGCAAACAATGATGCCAAAAATTAATAAACAATGTCGAATGTCGATATTTGGTGGTGGGGGAAGAAAGTGGCGAAACAAAGTATAACCAAGTTGAAATTTTAATTGCATGGAATAATTAGTGTCCCTTAAGTGGCGCAACTACAAACAATAAGTTCACACTTGCTACTGAACTACAACTTCATTATGCAACTAGATGTTGCACACCATTAGTTGCTTGTCTGATCCCTGCTTAATTCACAGTTATCTTTGTTGTTTGTAATCAGTTTGCCTCTTGAATCTAAGTAGAAGCTAATCGGATTGTATCTCCAATTACTTCTTTGAAAACTTTATAGAAATCTGTAGTATTGTTCTGTCTGAAATATTTATCTATTTCCTCAAGTCATTATGTTTCTCTAGGCCCTATTTGAATAATTTTAATGTTTATTTTCTGATCTGTCACTACGTTTACATGCAGCACATTTTTCGGTAGCTAAAAACTGAATATCGTAAACCGTTTTTTGCTGTCATGTTTATATATTATAGCCTAAAGCGGATTTCCTAGACCACTCAGTATGGCGGCTGAAAAACAGCTGATTCTGTTCCTAATTTAGTCAGAATAATAGCTATTTTTCTTTACCTAGATACACAGATTCATGCTCTAATATTTATACTTCTCTCTAACTGCAGAAAATGTCACATGGGCACGAAAATCGTTTGTGAACTGGAAAACCGCTTTACAGAATTGGATTTCCATAATCTATTTTGGGGTGTTTACATGTCCAACCAAAAGTGGAATTTGGTAATCAGTTTCAAATGTTTGTAGAGCTTATGGGAATTAATTACAGGGTCATCAGTCCCTAAACTTACAAACTACTTATGAAGTACCTTATACTAAAGATGGCACAAACATCCATGCCTGAGGCGGATTCAAGCACCCAACAGGGAACGGCTTCATGCATCCTAACGTAGTGCCTCAATGGCCTCAGCCGCTCCAGTAATCGGTTTATGAATTCAGGTTTCGGGTGCCCAAGTAAACGGGATGAGAGAATGTGTTCCAGTCACTTGCCTTCTTGCAGATGTTTCATTTTCCCCAGGTTGTTAATCTATTCTCCACTACTTCATCACATGTCTTATTCCATCATCTATGTTTCCTTCTTCTTGGTGGCTGTTCTAGTTCTTTTACCATCTCTATCATTGTTTCTCTGATCTCATTCCAGTTCCCCATCTTTCTTGTGTGTAGCTTTTTAAAGAATTCATCCCTATTGTGTTATAAATATTGTGTCAATTCTATTGAATTTCTTAAAATTGGGATATGGTTTCTTAGATTGAAATATGGTTTTAATTTAAAAACTGGTCTAAATCTATTACTAGCCCTGTCTGAATGGTACATACATAAAAAAAAAAAGTTCAAATGTTTGTAAATCTTATCGGACGAAACTGCGTGGTCATCAGTCCGTAGCTTACAAACAACTTAAGCCTAGGTAAACTAGCCTAAGGACAAACACACACACCCATGCCCCAGGGAGGACTCGAACCTCCACGGCGAGCAACCGCGTGCTCCGCAGCGAGACGCTTTAGACCGCTCGGCTACTCCACCGCGGCGGTACATACATAATTTCCCTAAGTTTGGTATTGTTATTGCCATGTGATCCAGCCTAAATCTGTGTTAGGAAAACACCATATATAAAGTTTCCAACCGATTTCTCATACACAAACAGCAGTTGAGCAGTGTTGCCTGGTGAAACATTGTTGTGATGCCTCTTGTAAGGAGGAGAAATGCGTACCATCACATTTCCAACTTCAGTAAAGGTCGGATTGTAGCCTATCACAATTGTGGTTTATTGTATCGTGACACTGCTGCTCGCATTGGTTGTGATCCAATGACTGTGACCATAATATAGAATTGGTGGGTTCAGGAGGGCAATACGGAACACTGTGCTGGATCCCAACGGCCTCATACCACTAGCCTCTTGTTCACATTGATGGCACTTTGAACAGTGGCCGTTACATTTCAAATGTGTTATAACCTGTGGCTCTACCCTTCATTCGATCCCTATGAAACCTGACATTTCAGCAGGATAATGCACGACCACATGTTGCAGGTCCTGTAAGGGCCTTTCTGGATATGGAAAATGTTCGACTGCTACCCTAGCCCGCATATTCTCCAAATCTCTCACCAACTAAAAACGTCTGGTCAATGGTGGCCGAGCAACTGACTCGTCACAATATGCCAGTCACTACTCTTGATGAACTGTGGTATCGTGTTGAAGCTGCATGGGCATCTGTACCTGTACACGTCATCCAAGTTCTGTTTGCCTCAATGCCCAGGCATATAAAGGCCGTTATTACGGCCAGAGGTAGTTGTTATGGGTACTGATTTCTCAGGATCTATGCATCCCAATTCCATGAAAATGTTATCACATGTCAGTTCTAGTCTAATATATTTGTCCAATGGATACCCGTTTATCATCTGCATTTATTCTTGGTGTAGCAATTTTAATGGCCAGTAGTGTATATTCCCTCCAAGGACAACTGGAAGTCGCATCTTTATAGGCAATAGAAACTTTCGACATAATTTTATTCAAAATAATTGATGATTTCCGCAAGTCTTAATATTAATAATGAAACTCTGTGCAAGTTTTATATTTTCGTTTTTACCCATGTTTCATACGTCAGTATTTGAGAATTTATTTGCATTCTCAAGTGCCAATTTCTATGTATTTTTTGTCATGTTTGCACAGGGTCTGTGTCTCGCACTGTAGTCTTCTTTTGAGGCACACTCTACAATGTGCAGATAAACATGTGCACAAACATACTTGCATATATATTAGCACTGCATAAGAAGAATAAAATCTCAAAATGTGTTATGTTAAGCATGAAAAACTACTACTCAGACAAACTAAGTTGACACTCGGGGCTGTGGCTGATGAGAGCAAGTGTAAATGGAAAAAGCATTCACAAGCAAAGCTCCCATCAGCCAAAGTGCTATGACTGAACTTGGCTCAAACTGAGAAACAACGAAATATGAAATACAGATTTCAATAAACCTGCAAAGTGTCAAGAAAATTAAATGAATAACATTCACTAACATTACTTTCAAAGCGAAAGCCATTCCAGCATCAATATATGTTATTTAATTGGTAGTTCTGAAGATAAGCTGGACAGCAAACAAAAATTTTTAACAAGCCATACGTCAAGCCCTTTATGTTTTTAATGCCGAATTTTGGACACTTTCCAACAAATTTATCCAGTTTATCTGCAGCACTACCAATTAATTTGACCCTAGTCATCCGCCTCTTTCACGACTTCAGCTCACATTTACAATTATGTGAATTACGTCATTTGTTTTCTCCACAAACATGGTTTCATGAAGCGTAAATTGTGGGAAATGTTAACGTAAAAGATGAGATGAATTAACACTGTGAACATAGTAAATTCGATTTTATGGGCAAGCACATTTCTGGAGCCATGTAGAGGTGCATCAAATACAAGGTACGGTACTGTATTGCTTCCTCATTTCTTGTCTCAAATGTGAGTGAACATTTATTGGTTCTGTGTAAAACTCTTCCTCACAACTCGCCCTGACAAGTGCCGTTTGAGGAATTAGTGCATGTGATTACTAATGATAATCAACAAACAATGAATGTAGCAGCAGCTAGATTTCAGTTGTATAATTGTCGTTGGCAGGCAGGAAAATCTTATAGACAGTGGGTAACGCTGAACTACAAGGTTTAACTAGGAACTGTAAATTACGCTGTGACTGTGCCAAATGCCATTCAGAATTAATTATATGAGATGCTCTTACTAGAAATGTCACACTCGTACATCCATGAACATATCTTAAAAGTATTCTTATCCTTCACTTGAAAAAGTGCATCAAATTATTGAGTACCAGGACACTTATGACTTTGCAGCAAGTAGTTTCTAAGATGGCAATATATCTGCTATAGCGTGTGACAAACAGTGTACTCTCTCAGCCCGATGCAACTGTAGTTGAATAGTAGGGATGGGACTGTGAGGCACGGCGACTCGAGCACACCAAGAATTTCTAGAGCTACCGGCGCTCGAACAGCTCTCGAGAAGCTCACGAGAAGCGGCGCATGCCGCTGTCCGGCGGTTGACTGGGGCATGCGCCACGCCACACGCTGCAGTTATTTGCAGTGCTCGCAGCTCGCTGTAATTATTATTTAAATGTGGGCGTTTAATACAAGAATACCAAAGTCACCCGGCTGGCAGTGCTTTACGGATGATTAAGATATCTTGCTAAGTTCCATAGTGTAGCCAAAAATACAACAGGTGGGGTAAGACATTTAACATTACACGTATCTGGCAATCAAACAGATAAGTTCACAGATACAAAAAGTGCATTCTCATATTAATAAAAGTCAAACAAAAGACCAAGCTATTATGTATGTTATCTATTCAATATACATTAAAAGGAAATTCGGTAAGAAGGTTGGATAGTGCTTGAAACAGTCTGCTAGTATCAGAAAATTGTAGTCTTTAAGTTGGCCTTGATATCGTACAAAATGCATCAAAATTAACACCAAGGAGGTTAGAATAAAGGGAGGTGGCATTATCTATGCAGAGCACGTACGTCAGTTGAAACCTGTCCGCCATCTTAGTCAGTGCTGGAGTGCTATTTCTCCATTAAAACTATGCATTAAGTCAACCTTCTTACTGTTAATGCACTGGACTGACACTCACTGTGAAGTATGTACTTTCAAACAATATACTTTCTTGAATAAATAGTAATAAATACTCGGCATATTATATTTGAAAACTTAATTTTTAACGACTAATTTGCACTTGTTTAACACTTCGTACAGCGAGGAAAAACTGTCGAACGGTTTATTTCTGTTATAAGTGACAAATAACATTAGCTCTACAATACGAACACTTCTCCAAAACTTAGCAGTATGGCGGAGGCAGGCTTCACTTTTTCAGCCTAAGGGTGTCTCCCTATATTCTAACCTCCTTGATTAACACTATCCAAACTTTTAAAATAAAAAGAATGAGGACATAATAACCAACAGTCAGTATTGTAGTTGTATATTGTGGTGGCTATGTTGAGAAAGTACCAGAATTTTAAGCTGAAGGACTAAGCTTAGGCATGTAACACTGGCCAATAATGTAAACTCTGCCGAATTATTTGCTACAATTAGTGACTGTATCAGTTTTTGGGTTTAACAGTTGTAGTATTTTTCTCTCATATAAGTACAAATACAGGCACAATGTATATTTGTTTTTGGTAACATATGTGCAGAATGCATATTTGTTCTTGGTAACAATTAAGTTCTTGTTTTGTGTAAGATACATGTTTTAATAATAGTCCTGTGATTTTTGTCTTCTGCGAAACATTCTACTACTTACTACTGCTGTTGCTATTGTTGTTAACCTAAGTGAAAAGGGTGCGTCATAGCAGGAGGAACTAACCAGTGAATAAAATAGAATCAGACAACACACGCTCCAATAATAATAATTCAGTTTCTGGAGTGCACATACGGAAGACAACAATTACGACTGTATTGTCGCAATGCTTTCTTGTTGAGTAGTTTTTCTCAGCCTCTCGAGAGCACAGCACTGTCGACAATTTCTCCAGAGTACTCTAGAATTTGCCTTAGCGGCACGTGTTTCTCGAGAGCGCTCGTAGCCCATCCCTATTGACTAGTGCTCAGGCCACACCCAGCCGTATTTCCTGTGAACAATCACAGTGCCAGCCTCGTGGCAAGCAAGCCAATGTTAAGTCCTGCCCCAGGTGTATTTCTAAGCATTGACAGATCAGTGCCCTTCACGTCACGCAATTTCCTTTTCTTGCGGTGAACAAGGGCATGTTCAAAGTGTGTGCGTGTCACTTAAGACTGCTCTGCAGCAGAAGCATTTGCAAAAATTTGCTCACACGACGTGCAGACTCAGCTTTTGCTATTCATTCTAAGCCTGCTGCCACTGACTCTGGTGTTTCTATAACTAATGATCTGGCGATACTTCTTTGCAATGCCACAGAAGCAGACTGTACATCTGAAATTTGCTGGCAAAACAGTGAAATGTTTGCTTGATACGGATGCCACAATATACTTGTAATTTTCCTTCAGTATATGGGGCTATAAACCAGACAGTTCTCTTTTGGTTCTTGAATCCTATGACAGTGCAAATATTTTTGTTTTGGATCTGTTTGGTCTTAGCATCACTAGGAATGTTTTATCAGTGACGTTATTTGACCAGAGTGAAAGTGTAACTAACCTGTATGCCGAATTTCCTGAATTCTTTTCTGACTTGGACAGGCATCTAATGTTTTTGCACATGTGACATTAAAAGATAATGCACAGCTCTGTTCCTTTTGCATTACACGATCAAATAGCACAGGCTCTCAGAAAGTGGCAGACCCACGATATTATTGCGCCCACTTCAGCAAGCCAGTGGGCTTCTCCTTAAGTGATTGTCAAACAACCATCTGGCAAATTCAAAATCTGTGTGGACTTTAAATGCACTGTGAATCCTCAAACAGTGATTGAAACTTTTCCATTATGTCACCCTCAAGAGCTTATGGACAGATAAGAAGGTGGCAAATATTTTTTTTCAAAATTGATCTTCAAGATGCATATCTGCAACTTCTGCTCGACAAGCCATCACAAAAATCTGTACTTATGAATACTCAGTTGGGGCTCTTCAAGTTTCTCAGGTTACCATTCGGTTTCTGAATGGAGTTTGGACATCTGTTGCTTAAATGTCCAGAGGAAGTGTTCCACAGAGGGCAAATTCCATTTATTTTGCTGTACACAGACTGTTTGTATATGACCTTTCTTGCAGCATGCATAGCATTTCGCTGAGTGGGATGGACAGTTGTCTTTTGCGCCACGAGAAACAGTTTGGGCAAGACTTCACGTTCTTATTTGTCAAGAATCTGTGTTTATCAACTAATTTATGCTTGGTGCGGGCAGCAGGAAGTACACGGTGTCTGATCTGGCGCTCGCCGGCACGTGACATTGTTACAGTAACCAGTGGAATTGAATCAAAGTTTTCTGCTGCTGAGGCACCTGAATCATCCTGTTTCAAAATCTGTTCCACTTGATGGAAAGATGGATCTGACATTTTTAGATTCTGCTCCCTAAGTCTGTCATCAGTTACATTATAGACAATAGCGTCACTTAACATCACATCTGAATACAAAGCTCCACACAAATATTTAAACTTACACTTTCAAGTAAGACCTTGATGATCTGTTATCCACTGCTGGTATGTTTGGTTCTGATTTTTTCTACATCGAAAAAAAATGATACCTAACAGCCACTACATTGATTTGCTGTTCATAATAGAATGTGATGGCTCTTGACACTGAATCATAAGAAAGTTCAGAAGGTTCCACAGTGGGAAACAGTTTTTTGACAAGACGGAAAGCTGGGGGGGGGGGGGGGGGGCTACACAAGAGAGTAAAAAGTTTAGTTTGACAGTTTCTTGTATCCTGTGCACTGTGGCGTAGGCTTCAAACTGTTGAAACCATTCTGTCCATTCTTCTTGTGTTTCATCATACTGGCGAAATGGTGGAATCACTGAAGGTGGTGGCTGCTGCAGTGGTACTTGCGTATTTTGCAACACAGGAGCGGCCAGAAGTTGTTGCACAGTTGACAGTAGAGAGGCAATTTGTTGACTCTGGAACTGAAACATCTGCATTAATTGCTGTGCATCGAGTGCAAGAAGCTGCGGCGCAGTGGCAGTGTTAGTGGAGACTGACATATTGGAAAAACAACAAGAAGAAACAAGGTAAAAATATAAAAATTGACTTGTCATATCCCTGCAATAGAAATTCACAAAAGATTAAATTAATTTCACAGCACAGTGACAGCGATTTCTCCTTCCTCTGAAAATTAATATCTTATAACAATGCGGCTATTTGCCATTTGTTTTGTCATCCTTGTCAGCATCTGTTTAGTCATTCTCAGCCTAGCTTTCAGGAAAGGTTCTGTGCAGGAAGTATTGACCTCTATAACAGTTATTCGGGTTAATAACACAAGTGTTGTGATTCTTCAGTTTCTCCCAGCGTATTTGATAATAAAAATATCCACGGGTGTACTGCCGGTTTACAGTGTCCAACTGGCACAATATTTCGGCGATCATACATGTCGCCATCATCAGCTGAACTTACGATTCGAGCTCCTGGAAACGCGCCGGCACGGAGATCCGCACGCTACGGCTGCTCGAAGGGAACTGGGTTCTAGCTCGGTAGTGGGCCATTTAAATACCCTCGGCCCGCGGAGCGACCCCTCCGCGGTCCGCGCCCCGCGGCCATGCAGTGGAACCGAATGCGACGGCGTCTGAGATGACGTCGGTGTGAGGGCTCTGTCTGCCGTGGTCGTCACTTCATTACGTTTGCTAGATCTACTCTTAATTAACCCAATCGCTGGTTCCCAAGCTTTGCTAAGATTATAGCCACAGTCACGGTTTATGAGGTCATCACTTGTGCGAATTTCAATGGCCTCTCTAACGACGCAGTCCCAGTATCTCGACGTCTGTACCAGAATCCTAGTGCTTTCATACTCCAGCACATGATTCTCCGACAAACAATGTTCAGCGACCGCCGACTTGCTCGGATACATCAATCGTGTGTGCCTCTGGTGTTCAACGCATCGATCCTCGACGGTACGCATCGTCTGTCCAATATATGACTTTCCACACTGACACAGAATCTGGTACACGCCGGCCTTCCTCAAGCCGAGATCATCTTTAGTGCTCCCCACCAGTGCACGAATTTTATTCGGCGGACAAAAAACAGTTCCAACCTGGTGTTTTTTCAAAATGCGGGCGATCTTCCCCGAGAGTGCGCCGGTATATGGAACGAACGCAGTGCTGAGTGGCATGGAGTTGAGTGATGATGCGGTCTCAGTTTTGGAGAAAGTACTCAACTTTGCTCCTACCCCCAAGTTCACACCGGTCGCAGAAATAATTAGTGCTGTTGAACAGGTTGCAGCTCCACTTCCGCCTGAATCAGCTGAGGAAATACGTCGTGAAACTTGTCATGCATTGACAAAATCCAAGCCCATGAAGTCTAACATCACTAGTAAAGAGAGGGCGGCCATTCGTGACCTGAGGGAGCGCCCTGAAATTGTTGTCTTACAAAGGCAATGCTACGGTTGTTGTCTCCCATAAGGACTACACTGAAAAGATGCAGAGCCTGCTAAATGACGATTCCTACCGAAAGATCGGTGTTAACCCCACAAAGAAGGTGGAAAACAAGACGAGGGTGCTTCTCAAGGATGCAGATTTACCGGCAAGAAACTGCTACCTCAAGGTCCGGTACCGCCAAGACTTTATGGACTCCCTAAGGTTCACAAAGATGGGGTGCCGTTACGTCCCATTGTCAGTAACATCAGAGCACCTACATATTTGTTGGCCAAATACTTGACGGGAATATTAAGTCCTCATGTGGGTAAATTCCCTCATCATATCCGTAATTCCGTGGATTTTGTTAAACGCCTGAACAACTTCAGGCTGGATGAGTGAGATATCATGGTGAGTTTCGACGTCGTTGCGTTGTTTACGAGGGTGCCCCTTTAAGAGTCACTAGATTTGATTGGTCAGAAATTCGACGAGAAGACCACCGAACTTTTTAGGCATGTCTTGATCTCTATGTATTTTCTTTTCAATGGCGAATACTACGAACAAATGGAGGGAGTCGCCATGGGTAGCCCACTCTCCCCTGTGGTCGCAAATTTGTATATGGAGAATTTCGAGGAGGAAGCCCTGGCATCATCTCAATGGAAACCTACTTGCTTTTTCCGTTACGTGGACGACACTTTCGTCATCTGGCCACATGGTATGGATAAACTCCTTGACTTCCTTACACATCTGAACTCCATACACCCCAACATCAAATTCACTATAGGGACTGAAACGGAGGGTAAATTGCTGTTCCTTGACGTCTTGGTCAAGAGAAGAGCTGATGGCACCCTGGGTCATAGTGTATATCGGAAGACAACGCACACTGATCTGTATTTACACGCAGACAGCTGTCACCACCCTTCACAGAGGAATGGGGTACTTAAAACTCTAGTACATAGGGCGCGCACTATCTTCGACGCAGAGTGTCTACCCCAGGAATTGGAACACCTGAGAACTGTATTTCGAAAAAATGGGTACTCAGAGTGGCAGATTCAGCGGGCTCTCCGCCCAACCACTACAACACAGCCTGTGGAAACGGATGAAAACACGAGGGAGGATGTGGGCACTGCGTTCGTTCCATATACCGGCGCACTCTCAGGGAAGATCGCCCGCATTTTGAAAAAACACCAGGTAGGAACTGTTTTTTGTCCGCCGAATAAAATTCGTGCACTGGTGGGGAGCGCTAAAGATGATCTTGGTTTGAGGAAGGCCGGCGTGTACCAGATTCCGTGTCAGTGTGCAAAGTCATATATTGGACAGATGATGCATACCGTCGAGGATCGATCGTTGAAGACCAGAGGCACACACGGTTGATGTATCCGAGCAAGTCGGCAGTCGCTGAACATTGTTTGTCAGAGAATCGTGCGATGGAGTATGAAAGCACTAGGATTCTGGTACAGACGTCGAGATACTGGGACTGCGTCGTTAGAGAGGCCATTGAAATTCGCACAAGTGACGACCTCATAAACCGTGACTGTGGCTATAATCTTAGCAAAGCTTGGGAACCAGCGATTGGGTTAATTAAGAGTAAATCTAGGAAACGAAACGAAGTGACGACCACGGTGGACAGAGCCCTCACACTGACGTCATCTCAGACGCCATCGCATTCGGTTCCACTGCGCGGCGCGGGGCGCGGAGGGGTCGCTCCGCAGGCCGAGGGTATTTAAATGGCCCGCTACCGGGCTAGAACCCAGTTCCCTTCAAGCAGCCGTAGCGTGTGGATCTCCGTGCCGGCGCGTTTCCAGGAGCTCAGCCCGTCAGTTCACCTGATGATGGCGACATGTATGATCGCCGAAATATTGTGCCAGTTGGACACTGTAGACCGGCAGTACACCCGTGGATATTTTGAACACAAGTGTTATTTACTGAACTTTTTACAATTACTTAACTTTGTAAAGTATGTCTCGTCTCTTCTTCTTGCGATGGTGTTTTCTGTATGATGCTAGCTGTGCTGAGACCTAGTGACTGCCTATTTCATAGCAGAGTTCAGATGTGCTCGTCCAGATGCATGTCAGTCTAGTTATAGCCGCTTGTAGAGAGCGCACTTCTAGGTTTTCCCTCCAGGATGCACAGCGCCAGCGTGCAATTGGCTGCCGGTAGTCCACTGCCTTCTGAACAATCGTTCTTGAGCATCTGGCATGTGTTGCTGACTTTACGCCACAACAATTGATTAAGCTGAAATAAGGACAAAAGCATATGTACGTAACGCTGGCAAATACTGTAAGCTCTGCCAATTTTTTTTTTCTGCAATAGTAACTGTATGTAACGAATTTTTGGGTGTAATAAGTTGCAGCATTTTTTCTCTCTCGTGTAAGTATAAACTCACGCAGAAAGCAAATTTGTTTTTTGTAACAATGAAGTTCCTGTTACCAGGAGCAGATCCAGGATGGCCCCCTGGGGGTTGGTTGAAATAATGTTTCTTCGTTAGGTAAACTCTGCCTCGTAAGTAAGACTCTACCACTTTTCCCCCAAGCCCAATCAAACAAAAGTTTCACAGTTTTAAAGACTGAGTGCAGTGAAAGCACCTTAGCTTCGCATCCTTAAAAAAAAAAAAAAAAAAAAAAAAAGAGAGAGAGAGAGAGAGAGAGAGAGAGAGAGAGAGAGGGCCCTTTGGATCCACCTATGCCTGTTACATGTAAGATATATGTTACAATAATAGTCCTGTTATTTTTGTGTCCATCATTCTACTACTACTTTTGTTTCATGACAATGAGGTTTTTGTTTCATGTGAGATATGTGCTAGTTCTATTATTTCTGTTTTGAGCATATTCTGTTTTCACTTCCCCCAACCAGGGGGGGGGGGCGCAAGCTGCTCTTCATCCGAGGGCTTAACACTACTTATTAATAGCCATGTACAAACAAAAAGAAAATAAAGCTTTTTTCTTTGTCAATGATTCAATTACCCCCACCTGGAGGGCTACCTGCAATCCCTTTCTTTTGTAATAATAATGTTTGCGTTTCGTGTGAGATACATGTTTTCATTGATAATAGACCAATGATTTTTGTCTTCTGGGAAACACACTACTACTACTGACTACTAATTCAGTTTCTTCGCTGCACTATGGGTGACAACGATAATTACTGCTTTATCGCAATGCTTCCTTGTAAAGTAGTTTCTCTCAGCATGTAAAGAGTGCAGCAGTGTCAACAACGTCTCAAGATTACTTGAGAATTTGCCAAAGCGTCACACGTTTCTCGAGTGCGCTCATAGCCTATCCCTACAGAACAGGCCCACTAGCGTTTGGAGATCCCTCAGGTTCTTCAGGTACTGCATTGTCATTGGGGTGCGGTTCGTATCAAACAACTGGTGAGCAAACATTGCACATGGATTGGTATCAACGTGCAGATAGAAAGGATGACAGCTCATTGCCACACTTGTGCAGAAATCAATCTGCCCTTCCTCAATGGTTTCCATAATGACCCACCCAACCACGCCATGGGAGCACATGAATTTAGACTTTGTGGGGCCATTCTGGAATACAAGATGACTCAACATTGTGAATGCCTACAGTAATCTTCCTTTTGTGGCCCCTATAAACCCTCCGACTACTTGCAGCACGCTACAAATTTTTCAGTCTGTTTTTTATATTGAGAGTCTACCAGAATTGATACTGACAGACAATAGTCCACTGTCGATGTTGAGAAAATATAAACAGTTTTACAAAGCCAAATGAATTCGCCATTTGACCAGTCCTCTGTTCCACCCGAAATCAAATGGTACAGCTGAACGTTTTGTGAGAATATTCAAATCACCGATGGCCAAGCTCAAGTACCACCACATGCATGAACAAGCTATTCTGCATTTCCGTGCCTCTTAATGCTCGCAGCCATGCAACACTGTCACCTGTTGAGTTGTTGAACGGATGGTGCTACTGCATTCTGCTGCATCTCATGCACCCACCAGATGCCACCCACTCCGCAGAATCGGGCACAGTATTACACAAATGCATGTCTTTTTTCTGGCTCTAATTCAGATGCAGGCATTGGGAGTGTGGTACCATCATTTGACAGCTTGGCTGTAACATGTTTTTATTGCAGGGTGCAGATGGCGTACAGCACTGACACAGAAACCAAATTCACCCTTGTGTACTACAGGATGCTGCCACTGATTTGTTGTCAACAGATTCACTGTCCCCTCAGATGGTGGCACCCACACATGATCCAATGTCCACTATCCCCTCCGATGGTGGCACCCATGCCTCTTCCAATGTCGCAGGTTCGGCCAATTTACCTTCTTGGCCCTAAGCTCATGAAGCTTGACACTTCGATTCCAGCAACACTGCCACAACATCCACCACTGAGGGCTCATCACCGTGTGTTGAGGGTCCTTCTGATGCAGCAGTACACCATGGGGCCACCTCTGCACCTGTTGTTGAGATGGTAGCTCCAGCACCTGTTCCTTCTGTACCTGTGTCCGTGGGAGTGTGAACTTTGGCATGTTTTCTCCCCAGCTTTTCGTGCCAAGCGCAGGCCAGATGGCAAGTCGTGACATGTGGTTCATAGCTGGGTATAGATTCAAACCCTGGTTCCTCGTCTGCTCCCAAGGTCACTTCCCCCACCCCCCTCCCCACCACCCCGCTGTCGTTTCGCTCACTACACGATGGTGAGAAGATTTTGGGGGTGTGTGTTGCGGCATCACTATTAGCCACAATGCCAGTGGTCCACGCAAGTTGCTGTGCCACTACAAGAAGATGCCGATAAATCAGCCGCAGTCTCTGTACCTCTTTGCCTGCTTCTTGTGCCAGTCAAGCTCACCTACAAATGCTGGTCCACCACACCAGTACAAAAGTGTTCCAGTGAGTACAAGGCCATTCTACAGTTTGTCAGATTCCAGAACATTATTCTATCGACAGAACTCTTAAGTGATATATTGCAGAACTGTATAATAGGAACAACTGTGTACCACTCAAGCACATCAAAGTATAAACTTCAGAAAAAGAATATGGGCAGGCACCCTGCAAGCACTGGTGATGGGGACGGAGAATCCAGTGTCATCTTGACATCACTGCTCGAAGAAGATGCCTCCCCGCTAAGTGTTCCTCCTACCGTAGGTGTGGAAGATGTCCTAGGCACTGCCGTAGGAGGAACTGAGCAGGCAAGTGGTGGGTGCAACGGAGGAGGCCCAGCAGTAGAGTCGACCAGTGGAGAAAATGGACGCATTTTGATGTTGGTATTGTCCAACCATTCTTGGTGTGGAAGACCATTAGTAGTGCCCCTCCCACACACCTCTTCATGTGTTTGTGCTGGTGGTAAGGTATTGACAGTTGAGCCAGGAGGGGACAAGAGTGCAGCTGAGGCCACCAACGGTGGTAGACATCTGGTGCCAGCAAGATACTGGAGGTGTTTACCTCTCACCTTCCGAATCTGCCAGAGGGCACCCCACAGGCACTGGTTGTAGGTCCGGATGTGGTGCCCCATCGAGGGTACAGCTGGTTGAGATGGCGGAAGAGAGTCACTCTGTTGCCATCTTTTGTGTCCCAGCCTCGTCGCCGCTTTTGTGTCTCGTTTCTGTCGTAGGTGTCGGTGGCCGAGTGGAATGAGACCGACACAGGAATAAAGATAGCACGCTGGTGCAGGTACGGAGGGGAGCAGCCAGAAACTAGAAACACTAGAGTAAATTAGAACGAGATATATATTGCACAGAATTTATACAATACTTAACTTTTACATTGTTCAGTATGGCAGAATGCTGATACATAGTTGAGGCCTGCCTAGTGCCTGTCCAATAGCTAAGTCTTCACTGGTGCCTATCAGATTCCGAAGGTCCTAACTGGTTGCTATCTCAGTCCCAAGTGAACGATGTCGTTCAGTGGTGGCCACGAGCGGAGTTGTCACAGAGGGCGCTCGTGGCTGACGTCGTAAGAATGTCACGCCGTGCGTGCATGGCGGCACGCGTCGAAAGTAGGTGGCGCGCACTTTGGACTTGTGCGACACCACACCATCCACAAAGGAACATCTGCTGGCCATGCGCTTGTTGTACTATCGCACCACGACCTGTGACCAAAGTATGGGTCCAGGCGTCGCAGGCCATGGTGACGGGGACAGCAGTTTCCAGGTCTGGCGGTTGTGTAGGACCTACCATTTATCGGCATGGTCTGATAAGTGCTTAGAAACAAGCGGAGCACACTCTCTGTGTATGACTTCTCTAGGCACTTATGAAGGTGTGATTTCAATGTACGCACCTTACACTCTGCCTCCCCATTAAATTGGGGATGGAAGGGAGTGAAATGAGGTGGGAAATACCATTACTGTTACAAAAGTTTTGGAAACTCATCGACGTGAACTGATTGCCATTATAAGAGACATGGTTCCAGGGTAGTCCTTCAATAGCAAAGATATACACAAGGTCACTGATCAAATCTGTGGTAGTGATACACATACAAATGATGTATGGATAACACTTCTACCACCACTAACCACATTGATGACATAAGTGGCTGGCCAAATCCACATTAATGTGGTCCCAGCAGTGGCAGATCATGGATCCAAATTCTGGCAGGACAGGAACCAAATTGGAAAATCCTTTCCTTTGTTTTAAATGTAAGCTATTATTACTACTGCCACTGCTAATAATAATGACAGGAATCCCAGGAGCATAAAAGTGTTATGTTATCAATATGTCTGGGTGTGATTACCCACTAATATGGTCCATTGGGAGATTGAAGTGGACGAAAATCTTTTGATATAAGTTGGTTTTAACACTACAGGTACCATGTGGGTCATTCTTGGCCCATATGGGTGTTTCGAGAGCCCAAACCACCACAATACTCTCTGTAGGACCAACCTAGAAGTACACCAGTAGCACTGTGTGTTGTACAAGTTATCACTGGTGATATAAGTTGATTTTTTTTTTTTTCAGTACGATTCAGAGACAAAATGCCAAAATTTGCACTGGTGCTCAAACCGATCACCCAGACAAAAAAAAGGTGGCATGTCAAAGTTGAAAGTGAAATACATGCTTGTGTGCTTATTTGATTCCAAGGGAATTGTTCATAAAGAGTGGATGCCTCCTGGACAAACAGTTAACCAATATTACTACAAAGGAATTTTAAAGACTTCATATAAGAGTTCTTCGTGTCCACGCCAATATTGCTGATAATTGGATTCTGCATCACGATAATGTGCCATAACATAGAGCTCTGTAAGTACAGCAATTATTAACCTTAAAACAAATTTCAGTACTACTAGAGCTGCCTTATTTACCATATATAGCTCCATGCGATCTTTATCGATTTCCATGAGTCAAAACAGTGGTCAAAGGACTCTGCGTGCATATGTATGCACAATCTGTTGAAAATATGTATTTGATTAACTTCCACATGCAAGGGTCAGACACAACAGAATGAAACACCTCTACAATTTTATCACTTAACAATTCCTTTATAACACCGTGACAATTAAGCAAGCTATGACGCAAACGTTTCAAATTTCTTATTACACCACTGGGTGGCATTAGTGTAGCATATCTGATTTAAGAAACTCATACAGCAAACCCACAAACAAGCAACTGTGCTGACAGCAAATTTATTCTACATAAAAGTCTTAGTTGCAGTGCAATACAATCACAAACAGAAGAAGTTCGTTGATCACTTGAGACCTCAACACACATCCAATTCCACCTGCTTGCAACATAAACACAAAGAAACAGGCTATTTCCTTCTTCTAACTATTCATCCTTGTGATGTAGCACCACATGTGTTAGTTTATTGCCTGTATGTAATAGTATTGTATATAGTGTAACTTTGACAAGTCACCTATGTCACAATCTTTGATTGTATAAGACATGTAAAGTGACAATAAAAATTGAATTGAATTGAAAAGGCGTTAAAAATGTTACAATGTTAATTAAAGCCAACTTTCAACACAAAACATTCAGAAAAAAATATTCAATGTTACTGTGGTTTAAAGCAGTTCATTTAAGACCCTCCTTCCATTCTTACATACCTCAAACTGACCTCTGTCCATCGATGCGAGGAAGCAGTCCATAACATCTACTAACAAACACTCTCACCACCAAAAGTGCTAAAACACTATCCAACAGTCTTCATCTATCGCACAAAGCCAATTGTTCTCCTGCACCTCTTGCATCTTTATAATTACAAAATTAATAAGTCAACTGACTACATTATACTAGTGAATTTAGATGGTTCAATAAAAATGCAAATTCCTGTCACAAGAGCAAAACTGATCTTTATGCTGAGACCTACATACACTACAATGGAAACATAGAAAACAAAGATAATAAAATCACAAATATGATTACCAGTGCATATTTATTAAACAGACGCCAAAATTCAATTGTATATTTTAGCACACCATCAACTAACTTCACATCCTCAAGTCACAAATCCTCCAAAAAAGTATTACAGTAAAACCTCAATTTTGCATTCCTGGATTTTGTTTTCGTGCCACTTACAAAATTTTTTTGTCAGTTCTGTCAAATTACCTATGTTCACAATGTTAATTAACTCATGTTTTTGCGTTAACATAACTGTGTTTTTCTTGCATTTTATGCTTTTCGAAACCATGTCTGTGAAGGGGGGAAAAATGACGTAATTGACATAAATGATGCTGGGATGGTTTTGCCTTGAAGTATAGTGTTTATAAAAGTTAAGCAGTCAAGTTTCTTGACATTTTGCATTTATTCAAATGTATATTTCATGTTTTGTTGTTTGTAGTAGATGCCTAGTTGACTTACAATGCAATGGCTGATTGGGAGTATATCATCTCATCACCCACCATGGCAATTGTCAGCTTGGCTTTGTTTATACAACAAGTAGTTTTTCATGCTTTGCATTATGCGTTTCAAGAATTTATTCTTGTTGTGAAATGCAGATATTTATCTAAATATTTTTGTGACTTTCATAAATGATGAGACTGATGGTTTGCTTGTACATGTTTTTCTACACATTGAAGGGAGCACAGTACATTATAACCTCAAAAGAGTGATAATAGGTGAAATGCCAAACCTATGAAAAGTCACAAAAATATATGCACCTATTGCACTTGGGGATGCGAATAAATTCTTTTATATCATTGTACGAGAACTTTTGCAATTTTACTACATAAATGATTAATGCCGGTTAAAGGCTTAATGAGTAATCGGTTATGATGAATGAAATTACGTCACAAATTTCTACATCCCATAAAATTACAAGTTCCAGTTCCGACTGGCACTTAAAATGGAAAAAATCTGGATAATCTACATTATATAATAAACTTCCTGAGGAGTATTTTGATGCCTATTATGTACATATATCAGAACCTACCAAAATGTAAGGGTGATCCAGTAAGAATATTTTACCATTTAAAACATTATTCCCAGCATTTTGCACCATTTCACTGAAGTCACTTGAAAAGCGTAAAAACGGGATTCTACTTTTCTTCAAACATAAGACTATGGTGATTACCCTATCATGCAGCACTTAGATCACAATGTCACATTCAAATTATTACTCTATTTCATAATGGAAACCTCATTTTACTTTTACTCACATTTCAAATATTTGTGTGATGGGATGGGGTAATACAGGAAAAATTCCCATCAGACCCTTCAAAAAATCATAACAACTCTCATATTCCCTTCAAAAGTCTATCTAAGATCATTTCACAGTTAGTTGCTGTGATGCAGTTAATAGGTTGCTAGGCAAACGGAAAAAAAAACCCACACTTATTGATATTTATTATTTTTCATACAACATGTGAGGTTACACATCAGCTCATACTCTATCATACAGTACAGATATCTCTTTATAGATCTCTTTATAACAATTCATAAATCTTCTGAAAAGGATGATCGATGTTACTCAATAGAGAAGGCACAGAGACGCCCACCGCCTCGTGGCTGACTGTGGATGGTGGCCCGATTTTTTTAATGCCAGTTGGGGCTGCGGTGACACTGTTCCTGTTCATTGTGGCACGTCGGTCGACCAGGAAACATACAAACCAAACACAAACATTTTTTCTAATATCTTGTCACATGAAATATCACAGATATAAAAAATAAATAAATTATACATCAACTTAGGAAAAGAAGCTATATCATGAATCCTATTCAAAGCAAAAGCTTAGGCCAACATAAGGGAGTATGGCTCGCAAATCCTGTCCCACTACATTCTCCACCCACAAGCTTTGTTTTGAAGGGCGAATTAATCTACTCTCCTCTTACCAATCCAAATCTAAACAAACCTGTATATCATTTCTATTCAATCATTATTATTCTAGTGATATCTTTATAGAAAATTTCTTTCCAGTTTTGGCATGCATAGCTATACTCAAACTTACACTTCCCGCACCATGGGGTTTAATCATTACGGATCACAGACGATCAGCTAGGTCTAGGTTTGAAGTCTTCTTTCTTTCTTTCTTCAAATCCTGTCTTTCTTAGTTTCAACCAAATAGAAGAAGTCACCTACTCAAATAATACTCTATCATTCTTATTTAACTGACCTCTTGTGAGAATCTTACTTGCTACATCTGTAAATTTTACTTATCGGTTAAATCTTTAAAGAAATGTCTTTCCTCTCATGCAACTGTAGATCAAATTAACATATACACCTTAGTTTCTCATCACATGTCACTTACTCATCTGTGTGTTATGAAATTGCTAATTTTCTTAATACCCAGATAAAATAATATGCATAATCAGGTATAAATATTAGGATTCTATCTTCTTCTCCCCACCATAAAACTCTCCTTTAGTTGTTGAGGTTTTATCTAATTTACTCCAATATGCTAACTCCATTAAATAGCTAGAGTATTTTCTAAACTATGGAAAATAATAGGCTTCCTCCTCATAATATAAAGTATTGGCATTCGAGCTGCCATAAGTAAGGTTGTCCATCGCGATGCCGTAAGTAAAATTTTCCACTCACCACCTCAGGTAAAATACTCCTTTAATGAGTATTGCAGTAATTAAATTACATTTTAACTTAAAACAAAAACCCTCATACTAAATAATTACCTAATTATAATCTCATAGTTCCCAAGAACACCTGTATTTATATACACATATGTCAACTTGAGGTTATAGAAAATTATTTATGCATCCATTGAAACATCAGAACTGCTCTTGCTTTGTCTTCGAATGTGGTGGAATAATAGATGTAGTATATACTATCTATGTGAAATGTGAAAATGTCTTATTTGGCCCCATGCCACTCATATAAAGTCATCTCACTGAATTCTCGTGAGCACATGCTCCTGACACCTCATGGTCCAATTCCTTCAAACTAACATCTATTCCCTCACTACAATCCATGTTTCATATTCATCTCAACTAAATATACCTCTATGCACCTCGGCTATACATTAAATAAAAAACCTATAAAATGTATATGAATAATATAAAATGATAAAATTATTCTACATGGTTCCACATTAATTACATTCTTATTACTCCTTTTACTTACTATGTTTAAACTTTGCATGGTGAAAACTTACTTAAGATACCTGCTCATTTTTCTCAAAGGACAACCTTTGTATATATTGTTTAACTTACCCAAAGCACAGGCTCATAGATAGACACAAAAACACAAATAAAAACACACATAAACATTCAAGCTTTTACAACCATTGGTCGCTTCATCAGGAAAAGAGGAAGGGAAAAAGGGAAGGATGTGGGTTTTAAGGGAGTGGATGAGGAGTCATTCCAATCCCGGGAGTGGAAGGATTTACCTTGGGGGAAAAAAAGGAAAGGTAAATAAGCACGCACGCACACACATATACACACACAAACACACCAAGGCAGACATTTGGCTTTCCCTCTTTTCATTAGACAGGAACTCGCTCGATTGACACTTGTCATCTATTTCACTCTCGAGATTACTACTAAGTTCACATTGATACACTTCCCATTCGAAATCTTTGGAGTTCGTTAATGAATTTGGACTAGCCTCCATCTTAATTCCTAAGGATTCATGATCACACTCGTTCGAAGTTTTCTTATTAAAGGGTACTTCAATGGCATCCTCTCGGGTAAAATATTCCGGAGGTAAAATAGTCCCCCATTCGGATCTCCGGGCGGGGACTACTCAGGAGGATGTTGTCATCAGGAAAGACAATACTGGCATTCTACGGATCAGAGCGTGGAATGTTAGATCCCTTAATCGCGTAGGAAAATTAGGAAATTTAGAAAGGGAAATGGATAGGTTAAAGTTAGATATAGTGGGGATTAGTGAAGTTCGGTGGCAGGATGAACAGGATTTCTGGTCAGGTGAGTACAGGATTATAAATACAAAATCAGTTGGGGGTATCACAGGCGTAGGACTGATAATGAATAAGAAAATAGGAATGCGGATAAACTACTATGAGCAGCACAGTGATTGCATTATCATTGTCAAGATAGATACGAAGCCAACACCGACAACAGTAGTACAGGTTTATATGCCAACTAGCTCTGCCGATGATGAGGAGATCGAAGAAATATATGAGGAGCTAAAGGAAATTATTCAGACAGTTAAGGGAGAGGAAAACTTAATTGTGATGGGAGACTGGAATTCGGTAGTAGGACTAGGAAGAGAAGGAAAAATAGTAGGTGAATATGGACTGGGCAGGAGGAATGAAAGAGGAAGTCGCCTGGTAGAATTTTGCACGGAACATGATTTAATCGTAACAAACACATGGTTTAAGAATCACAAAAGAAGGTTGTATACATGGAAGAGACCAGGAGACACTGGAAGGTATCAGATAGATTTTATAATGGTAAAACATAGATTCAGGAACCAGGTTATAAACTGTAAGGCATACCCAGGGGCAGATATAGACTCTGACCATAACTTGTTAGTCATGAACTGTAGGATGAAGCTGAAAAAACTGCAGAAAGGTAGGAAAATAAGGAGATGGGACTTAGACAAATTGAAGGAAAGTGAAGTTCTGGAGAATTTCAGAGGGAGATTTAGGCAACAATTGACGGAAACAGGGGAAAATAAAACAGTAGAAGAGGAATGGGTAGCATTGAGAGATGAAATAGTGAAGGCAGCAGAGGACAAAATAGGTAGAAAGGCAAGATCTACAAAAAAATCCTTGGATATCACAGGAAATACTAAACTTAATTGATGAAATGAGAAAATACAAAAATGCAGATATTTGGGGACAAGAAAAGCAACTCTACGAATATCAAGAACTCAGATGGGAAACCAGTTCTCAGCAAAGAAGGGAAAGCTGAAAGGTGGAAAGAGTACATAGAGCAGCTCTACAAAGGAAATGAATTTAGAGACGATGTTGTAGGAAGGGAAGAGGAAGTAGATCAAGATGAAATAGGAGATACTATACTGAGAGATGAATTTGACAGAGCCTTGAAAGACCTAGGTCGGAACAAGGCCACAGGAGTAGATGACATACCCTCAGAGCTACTAAAGTCTCTGGGAGAGCCAGCCATGACAAGACTATTTGAACTGGTGTGTAGGATGTATGAGACAGGCGAAATACCCTCAGACTTTAAGAAAAATGTAATAATACCTATTCCAAAGAAATCAGGTGCAGACAGGTGTGAAAATTATAGAACCATCAGTTTGATAAGTCATGGTTGCAAAATTTTAACACGGATTATCTACAGGAGAATGGAAAAGCTGGTAGAAGCTGACCTTGGGGACGATCAGTTTGGATTCAGGAGGAACATAGGAACCCGGGAGGCAATACTCACTTTATGTCTTATCTTAGAAGATAGATTAAGGAAAGGCAAACCTACATTTTTAGCTTTTGTGGATTTGGAGAAAGCATTTGACAATGTTGACTGGAATACACTCTTTCAAATTCTGAAGTCAGCAGGGGTAAAATATAGGGAAAGGAGAGTTATTTACAACTTGTACAAAAGCCAGACCGCAGTTATTAGACTCGAAGGGCATGAAAGGGAAGCATCAGTTCGGAAGGGAGTAAGACAGGGTTGTTGCCTTTCTCCAATGTTATTCAACTTGTACATCGAGCAGGCGGTGAAGGAAAGCAAGGAAAAATTTGGAATAGGGATTAAAGTTCAGGGGGAAGAAATAAAAACATTGTGTTTTGCTGATGACATTGTAATTCTGTCAGAGACAGCAAAGGACCTGGAAGAGCAGTTGAATGGAATGGACAGAGTGTTGAAGAGAGCGTATAAAATGAACATTAACAAGAGCAAAACAAAAATAATGGAATGCGGTCTTAGAAAATCAGGCGATGCTGAACGAATTAGATTAGGTAACGAAACAATGAAGGTGGTAGATGAGTTTTGTTACTTGGGTAGTAAAATAACATGCAATGGTCGCAGTACAGAGGATATAAAATGCAGAATGGCAATGGGAAGAAAAGCATTTTTGAAAAAGAGAAATTTGCTAACATCGAATATTAAGTTAAGCGTAAAGAAGTCTTTTCTGAAGGCATTTGTGTGGAGTGTTGTCTTGTACGGGAGTGAAACTTGGACGATAAATAGTGTGGACAGGAAGAGAATAGAGGCTTTTGAAATGTGGTGCTACAGAAGAATGCTGAAGATTAGGTGGGTAGATCGCATAACTAATGAAGAGGTACTGAACAGAATTGGTGAGAAAAGGAATTTTTGGCATACCCTGACTAAAAGAAGGGATCGCTTGGTAGGACACATTTTTAGACATCAGGGAATCGTGAATTTAGCATTGGAGGGAAGTGTGTGGGGTAAAAATCGCAGAGGGAGACCAAGAGACGCGTATAGTAAGCAGATTCAAGTGGATGTGGGTTGCTGTTCTTATGAGGAGATGAAAAGGCTTGCTCAGGATAGAGTAGGGTGGAGAGCTGCATCAAACCAGTCTCCGGACTGAAGACCATAATAATAATACAATGGGATTATTTTCTAGCTGCACGACAACCACCTTTTGTTGAAAATCTATTATAGTTTGGTGTTTACACAGCCAATCAATACCCCATTATCATAGCAACATTCACTTTTTCCATTACTAAGAGAGCATGCGAAAAATAGTTTGGTTAACCTCAAACGTCTTATAAACTTCCTCATTAATACTCTGGCTTTTGGTACGAGTTACCCCAACTATCTTAACACCCTTCATTGGTAACACTGGAAAATTCCAAAACCTCCTTTTTACACTAAACATTCTCTCAAAATAATACTAATCACACTTCCTGAGTCAATGACAATATCAAGTTCTGTGCCCTTAATTCGTGCTGTAATCACCAATTAAAATACATTGGTTTATCGATCTGTTGTTCTTCTTGCAATTAATCTTCTTGCCATTCATGAACATATGATAGAATATAATTGGGTCTTACATTTACATTCTTGGGAGACCCTACCAGTCGACCCGCACCAAGGGACTGGCTTAATTTTTCTGATTCTTCATAACAACGTCTCCAATGACTTGTCCCTCATTGACTATCTGCGGTCGGACCATCTCTGTACCATTGTCCGGGGACCTCTGTGTTCTCTTCTTATTTAACCGATTATTCTGGCTGTTAATGTCACTATTTTGTCTTTTCACTTGACAAACGTTGCTGTTATTATTGCTCTTATTAGAAATCCCTGATCTTCACGACCCTTGCATATTTCCGTTATTAGTATACTGATTTCCGTTGGAATTATTGCTACACTCAGTATGGTTGTTGTTACAGTTTAACCGAGCATGCTCATCCTCCTTTCCTTTGTTCAGATTGTCAAGTTTCTCAAGATAACTAAGTGACTGACGTGGCCTCGTAAACTCCCTTTCCATTATTTTTTCTATGTCATGATTGGGTCTACTGATTAGTACACGAATTAGATGATCTTCTGCTATTGGTTGTTCTACCAATGCAGCCTATTTAAATACCAATCAAGATACTGGCGGAACGTTTCCCAATGCCTAGAGTAATACGGGGGTCTAGCAATTCCAAAACTAACCTCTGCTGTTCCCCTTGTGACCAGTAACACTTTTTACATTGGCCTACCAAAATCGTGGCATATATAAAAATCATTTCTGTGAAGCACAGCCCACTCAATTGCTTCTGCTTCTAAATAACCAATGACGAACTGTATTTTCGTCGTTTTTCAAACGACTTTAGAAATATAACAGGATGTATTTTACCACAGGGACTAAATACAGGAAATTTATTGACAATATTTGCATGTTCTGCGATGTTAAGCAATTCTGATTCGTCCACATTGTCTACTGGCCGATTAGATTTGGCTTATTTTTCTGTTATCATACTACTTTTGTTTATTTCCAGATGATTTTCAAAGTTATTAGTGTTATCATCGACATCAACAAAAATAGTATGAACATTATCTCTGGAGAGTATCTTCGTCTGTTCGACTGAAATAGTTTTCTCTGAGTTTGCAGTCATCTGAAATAACTGCTGAGTCAATTCTCGGACACGCATTTCTGTCTGCGATAAAATATTAACCAGTTTAGGGTTATCATCTCTGTCACCTCAGGCATGTGCTGCCTCTCTCGCAATTATGCAGTCTTGGTTTGTATATCTATTGCTGGCATTTTGACCTGGTGAATTTTGCAGTCAGTCTATTCAGTCCTTTGTGACAAAGGAGTTGTGGCGTAAAGTCAGCGCCACACGCCAGACGTAAGAGAACGATCGTGGAGAAGGCAGCGATCGACCGAAAGCCAAACACAAGAAGGTGCCGCACATTCTGGAGGGAGTAACCAAAGATGCGCGCCCTCCACTAGTGGCTATATCTAGGCCGACATACGTCTGGATGGCCCGTCATTTACTAATCAGAACTCAGGCAGTTACTAGGGCACAAATCAGCTATGAACCAAGCAGTCACTAGGTCTCAGCGCTACTAGCATTATATGGAAGACACTGCAAGAAGCGAGAAGAAAGAAGAAACAGACATATTTTCTAAAGTCGAGTATTATAATTTTCAGTCAATAAAACTTGTATTATTAATCTGAATAGTTGTTATGGTTGACAGTGATTCCTGCACCAGTACCTTTCCTGACTACTAGACCGGGATGAGTACTCAACTAACGGCAGTTAAAAGATGCATTGCTCAGTGATCAATGTTTCGTGCACTTCGATCAAGAAAAACCAGTTCTTTTGCAAGTGGATGAGTCATCGTTTGGTCTAGGAGCAGTACTGTCACATAGACATGGGATACGGAACGTCCAATAGCGTTGCCTCAAAACGTTTGGCAGACACACAGTGCCGTTATGCTCAGATTGAGAAGGGAGCTTTGGTGATAGTGTCACAAAATTCCATCACTATTTGTATGGGAGAAAATTTTATTTAGTCACTGACCACAAGCCTTTGCAGTCATTGTTTCATCCAGCCAAGCCAATTCCTAAGTGCAAGGCACACAAATTGTAACGCTGGGCTTTGCTCTCATTGCAGTATCAGTACCAGATTGTGAACAGACCCACAACTCATCATGGAAATGCCGACGCACTTCCCCATCTTCTGGTAGGCCATGATAAAGACTTCGACACTTCTGAGATGTCTTGTTGTCAGATAGATGCACAGGAAGATAGTTTGTTGCATTCTTTCCCTTTGGACTATAGGAAAATTGTTTGGGCCACAGAAACAGACCCCTATTTACGTATTTTGCTGCACTACATTTGCACAGAATGGCTTTGTTCACAACGTGACATTGAAAATTCTCTGGTGTGTCACTATTTTGCTAGGAGGAATGAACTTTTAGTGCATAGAGGTGTCATTCTAGTTTCAACTGACAGTGAACACTCACGTGTGTTTAATTCCACGACGTTTGCAGAACGAAGTATTGAACTTACTTCACCAAGAACATTGGGGAAAGGTTGGTACTAAGCAACTGGCACAATGACACTATACTTGGCAGGGTATGGATGCATATATAGAACAGAAGACGACACAGTGTTCAGTCTGCCCCACCTCAGAAATTCTTTGCGTGGCCAAAAGCAGGTTCATCTCGGCAACGAGTGAATGTCGACTATACTGGTCCGTTCTGTAACAGTAAGTGGCTTATTGTGGTTACCCGTTTGCAGTACCAATGTCTTCCAGACTGCTAGTAGCACCATTAGCGCGTTGTCTTCAATTTTTTGTCTGGAAGGTCTCCCTGAACTGATAAATCACTGAAAACGGCCCTCAGTTCACATCGCAAGAATTTCGCTCCTTTTGTGAATGCAATGGCATTAAGCATCTAAACGGTGCACCGTTTCACCCGCAGTCAAATGGCACTGTGGAATGCTTCATCGGGACATTTAAGCAACAGTTGTCTAAACTTCGTTCGCAGCACTCGTGGGAGGCAGCACTACAGCTGTTCCTCGTCTCCTACCACTCACATCCATGAGAAGGGTCATCGCCGACCGAACTTTTACATGGCCGCCGCACCCTGCTTCATCTGCTCCACCCACTGTGCCACCTAGCAGAACAGCCGCCGACACGCAAGTATTGCTTTGCTCAGTGTAACCCAGTTTTTTTTTTTTGCAGAGTATTTGGCCGTTGCAGATGATGGGAGTGGGATGAGATTCTAAAATTATGCGGTGCTCACTTGGTTGAAATTTCAGGTCCTGATGGTGTCATTGGCATGCACCGCAACCAAATTTGCCCTTCTCATGTACCCTGTGATCCTTCTGCGTTTCTCTCGGCCAATTCATGCCTCACGCAGACCGCGCAGCCTTTGCCACCTGCGCGACCTTGGCTGTCACCCCTGCAACAGATCTCCATGCCACCGCAGCCCGACGTCATGGAGACGGAGCCCTTGCTATCTCCACCTCACCTGGACATCCCCATGGACATCGAGCAAGACGCCACGCAGCATCCAACACCGACGTCACCATCTACGACATCACCAGGTCATGGACATGGGTCCTTCAGAGTTTTCCCCAGAGGATGTTCCCTCGCGAGCTCAGGCCGGACTGTGGAGCCCGCCTGGTGGTCTGACGTCCTCTGAAGCTACAGACACCAGTCCATCAGTACGTCCACGAGCCTGCCTCCTCCCCTGTTGTCGAGCTCCATACACAACAACAGTTTGTCGCTTCGGGGGGGAGGGGGGGGAAGGATGTTGTGGCATAAAGTCAGCACCACATGCCAGATGTAAGAGAACAATCATGAAGAAGGTAGCGATTGACCGAAAGCCAATCGCAAGCAGGCGCCGCACATCCTGGACGGAGTAACCGAAGATGCGCGCCCTCTACAAGTGGCTATATCTAGCCCGACATATATCTGGATGGCCCGTCAGTTACTAATCAGAACTCGGCTACAAACCAAGCAGTCTCAGCGCAGCTAGCATCGTACAGAAGACACTGCGAGAAGAAAGAAGAAACAGACATATGTTCTAAAGTTAAGCATTATATTTTTCAGTCAATAAAACTTGTATTGTTAATCTGAATAATTGTTACAATTGAGAGCGATTCCTGCACCAATACCTTTCCTGACAACTTGACCGGGACGAGTACTCAAATAATGGCAGAAAGTATGAAACAACAAAAGGTGAGGTCACAACAGCAGTGATCTAAGGATTCTATTGCACAGAAATTTCTCTAGCTTCTGCAGAAATTTCTATGGCCGACTGTATTAGTATTTTTTTTTATTTTTTTATTTATTTATTTATTTATTTTTTTTTTTTTTTCTGGAGCTCATCAGATTGCTCTTTCATTTTGGTACAGAGAGTTTGGCTATTCTTTTTTATCTCCTCACTGACAAGTACACTAAAAGTGTTGGGTCTTTTAGTTAAGTAATATAGATCACTACACAGCTTTGTTTTTCCTTCCCTAGGCTCGTTTATATGCACTTCTACGTTGTAGGTCAGGCTCACTAACTGCTCCTTAGTTTCAGCTTCAGACGTGTCTATATGCTGTTTCAAAGACACTAACTGTTGTTGAGACACCTTGATTCTTTCTCATAACTTTTGCTCTAAAACATTACTAGACTTGGCAATAGACTGTTTAAGTTCTTCCTTTCGCGCTTCCATAGACTCAGTAATGGACTGTTTTAACCTCTTTTCTCTAGCTTTATTATCAAGTTTCAGATTCTCATACATAGCCTCATTCTCCTGTTTTAAAATTCTTCTAAACATTCTCCTTATAGACCTAGTCTGCCTGTCCATACCAGATTCGGATTCTGCCAATGTCACGTTTAGCAAAAAACACAATCACAAACACTAAACACAGTACCTAAGTCACAAACAATGTGAGGATACCTATAATAGCACAGTACATACATTCAATAGTCTGAAACTGACTCACCATTAGCTTGATGTTTAATATGTTCATTAGTACTCAAAGGGCTGCTGCAGCAACCGACGGCCGGCACGGCGAAGTTGTAGCATAGGTGGGTGTAAGCACAGCACTTGATTGGATGCCAATTGCACTGTTAACATCGCCCACCTCGCGTTGACTGCGTCGGCAGCCTAGCCTATGACATGACAGTGCCCCCAGGCTGATGCCGCGCACTTCTATTTTATAGAGCCACACACATCGGCATATTTAAATCGCGCGCGCGCGCGCGAACGCGTGCGGGAAATACGAGCTTCGGGAAGTTTGTGATGTAGGGGTTTTTCCGCGGGGCTGGAAAACGGAAGCCGAGTCGCGCGGAGGAAGGCAGAGTCGCGTGGACTGCCGAGGACGGCGGAGCGTGGTTGCTCGTCGCGGCATTTTCTATAAAAACGTGGGATAGCTTTTCGCGGCTGAAGTACCGTTTTTTCATATGCCTTTTGAGTTAAACGATTCCGGTGTGTGGGCTAAAGTGCGAAGTTGCGTGGGGGCTCGAGTCACAAAAACATTTTTATAACTTTAAACACGTGCAGTGTCATAGAAAAATTAAACTTATTTAAAACAACATCTGTGTGGTGAACATTATTTTTTCGCAACTCGCCCTGTACGCCCATAAATGTGTATAATTGGTATGTACTTTTGTTTATTAATTGAAAAATGTATTAAGGCGCACGTGGACGGAACAGCACCAAAGCGGGAATCATTTATTGTCATCCCCTAAACGACCACAAAACGTTTTTTCCACTAGAAAGAGGGAAAAGCATGTTCCGCCCCGTCGCATATGGGGGCTCGTCCATTTCGCGAAACAGTGTGTAGTGTGTACTGAGACACGTTCCGACTCGTCCATTTCGTGAAATAGTGTGTTCCGGTTTCGCCCATTTGAAGCGAGAAGTACGTCGCGGCTCGTTCATTTCGAGTGCGAAGTACATTCCGACTCGCGTGTTGAAGAAAATTTTAGCGGCCCACGGCAGCGAGTGTGTGGCAGGCAGCAACAGCGTAACCGGGAGACCCGGCGGCAACAGCCGGTATATACCAGACCATCACCGTGCGGCGGCAGGACGCGGCAGATACGGCGCACAACAGCGGCGATTTCGGCATCGGCAGCTCAGCACGGAAACACGACGCAGTTACGCAGTGGACTTGCAGCACAGACAAAGAGATAAGTGTCGCAGCAGGCTTTTATTTTGTTGATTTCAGTTCTCTTGTCCCCAGCCATGAGTACCGAAACTGATAGGGTTTTAAGTGATAGTGAATCCTTAGAGAGTGGTAGTGGGTTTGAGGCCCCAACACAATCTAAGGCAGATGAAATGAAAGCAATGATGGGTTGGATGGTAACTGAATTTAAAAATACTGTAGGGGGCCTGGAAACAAAAATGGGAAATTCAATTATAAGTATAAAATCTGAAATGGGGAATTCAATTGCTGAAATGGGAAACTCAATAAAAAATTCAATGGGTGTTTTAAAAAATGAAATAATCTCGGACTTTGACAAAAGATTAGAAGATTTGACTGAAAAATTTGAAGTTAGAGAAAAGGATCTGAATGCCAGAATTGGTGCTGTTGAGACTAAGTTGAATGACAGGATAGAATCAGGAAAACAGATTTGTGAAATCAGGAATGAGGACACTAGGCAGGCTTTAATTGACATAAACAAAAGGATTGTGGCTGGTGTTGATGAAACTAAGACAAGTTTGGAAAATACACAAAGTGTTTTAAGAAAGGAAATAGAACAGGTAGTAGCTGTAAATAAATGTAGTATAGAAAAGGTGAATAGTAGGATGGCTGATTTAGAATTGTGCTCTGCATCTGCAAATACTGGTTGGTTTGGGATGCAGATACCAAGTTGTAAAACTTTTTCAGGGGAAAGTAACTACCATGTAGTAGATTTTATTGCAGCATGCAAAGATCAATTCCTGCCTGGAATGACTGATAATTGCAAAATAAAATACATCAAAAGAATGTTAGAAGGTTCTGCACAGACGTGGGCTAACCAATGTGCTGAGAAATTCATTTCCTTTGAAGTTTTCGAAAAGCTAATTTTAGATAAGTACTGGAGCCAGGCTAAACAAGTCAGGTTACAAAATGAATTCTTAAATGGAGTTGCTTACAAGGGGGATAAACAGACTATGAAAGAATTCTGTCAGGAAGAGTTAAGGAAATTGGTGCACTTAGATAGACCATTAGGAGCTCTTACTGAAATATACACTCTTTGCCGGAGGTTGCCACAGAATTTAAATTTGCAACTTATACACTGCCGTACTGACTCTACTGAAAAATTTCTAGATTTTATAGAAAAACTAGATCATGCAATGGCATATGAACCTAGACATGGGGAGCCTCAACATATAGCTAACCAAAGGGAACATAATAGGAATACCAGAAATTGGGGAAATAAGCAGCATGACCACCACCAAGAAAGGAACGTGAATGAAAATCATTTGTATTCCTTTTTGTTTTCTCTCTCTCTCCCTTTCATTGCTTTCATGCCAGCTGAGAGGACAAGAGAGCTAAAATCATTGCCAGTAGCCCGAGCTGCACCAGCTTACAAACTGAAAAAGACAGAAGTGTAAGGACCAGTGCCCATATACTGAAGTGCAACACAAGGGATGTTGGAAGTGTAACTTAACAGTGCAACGGGAAGTTTATATTAAAAACGATGGTATTCATTCCATAATGAGACAGACATGGGGCATATCCATGAATATTAGTGATATTTTTATTGTATGTTCTTGTTGATATGTGTCACATATACAAACTTTAAATATGTACAATTTCACAAAATTTAATTTTTGTCTCTAGTTGTAAGATTTTTTATGTATTGTATTTTCTTAATTTTGTTTAAGGGGTATGTGTGTTCTATTTTGGTGCTACTTGCGACATCCTACACTATGTTTGGAAGTCGCAAGTGGGGGTATTATGACATGACAGTGCCCCCAGGCTGATGCCGCACACTTGTATTTTATAGAGCCACACACATCGGCACATTTAAATCGCGCGCGCGCGGGAAATACAAGCTTCGGGAAGTTTGTGACGTAGGGGTTTTTCCGCGGGGCTGGAAAAACGGAAGCCGCGTCGCGTGGGGGAAGGGAGAGTCGCGTGGACTGCCGAGGGCGGCGGAGCGTGGTTTGCTCGTCGCGGCATTTTTCTGTAAAAACGTGGGATAGCTTTTCGCGGCTGAAGTACCGTTTTTTTGTATGCCTTTTGAGTTAAATGATTCCGGTGTGTGGGTCAAAGTGCGAGGTTGCGTGGGGGCTCGAGTCACAAAAAACATCTTTATAAATTTAAACACGTGCATAGAAAAATTAAACGTATTTAAAACAACATCTGTGTGATGAACATTATTTTTTCGCAACTCGCCCTGTATGCCCATAAGTCTGTATAATTGGTATGTACTTTTGTTTATCAATTGAAAAATGTATTAAGGCGCACGTGGACGGAACAGCACCAAAGCGGGAATCATTTAATATCATCCCCTAAACGACCACAAAACATTTTTCCACCAGAAAGAGGGAAAAGCATGTTCCGCCCCGTCGCAAACCTCATCAACAGCACTGCGGGCTGCAAGTGCCACGATGGGTGGAACGCAGGACCTGTAAATTCAAACAAAGTGGGCGGGGAGCGGCAAGAAGCTGCCCCGCATTCACCGCACTGGCTCGATGAAAACTGCGGGACCAATCGGCAGGGCAGGCCCTGAAGGCTCCAAGTAGGACAGCACCGCTTGTTCACACTCTCGATAATACCTCTGTTGGGCTGTGGTGCTCTGCACAACACCGATCTCTCTCTCTTCCTATGAGTATTCGTGGGCTGTACAAACTCACAAGCACCTGAATCCTGGCTAACTGGTTGCGACGATTATGCGATGGGACAGGGTAATACAGGAAAAATTCCCATCAGATCCAACAAAAAAAACATAACTCTCATATTCCCTCCAGAAGTCTATCTAAGATCATTTCATAGTTAGTTGCTATGAGGTAGTTAATAGGTTGCAAGGCAACTTCATCAATGAAAATGGACCATGCCATTAAATTATTTCCGAAGTCCCCATCATGTCACATAACACAAAATTTAGTTTTCAAATTTAATTTTCAGGCACAACACAAGTTCTTATATCCGCGGGAAAGAGGGAAACAGTCTGCAGCACCTCACTACACATTTACATCTCATATACACCAATGTAAGTCTCAATCGATATGTCAAAATCAATCTCGTTCCACAGCTTGCTGAATCGAAAAGAATAGAAAAAACTCTTACTTCAGTATATTCCTTTCATAAACACCAACGACTAAAAACACAAATTGTCAAAATTCTCAATTGTATTCACAAAGACATGAATAGGCCCAATCTCGAAAATTTCCTTTAATTCTTAACAGTCAAACATAATACTTCTCCATAACTATGATTTATTCACATTATTTCAAAAAACATTTCTTGATGTTCATTATATTCCATACAACATGTGAGGTTACACATGAGCACATACTCCATCTTAACAGTACAGATATCTCTATATAACAATTTGTAAATCGTCTGAAAAGAATGATGAATGTCCCGCAATACAGAAGGCGCAGAGACACCTGCCATCTCGTGGCTGTTGACTGACTATGGATGGTGGCCTCATATTTGATGCCGGTCGGGGCTGTGGTTACGCTGCTCCGGTACATTGCGGCATGTTGGTCAACCAGGAAACATACAAACCAAACAAAAAAAGGTTTTTTAATATCTTGTCTCATAAAATATCACACGTAAGAAAAATAAATAATTTATACGTAAACATAGGAAAAGAAGCTATCTCACGTATCCTCTTCAAAGCAAAGCTTACATAAGGAAGTATGGATCGCAAATCTCGTACGACTACACTTGGGACATACCAAAATGACAACACACATCCAAGTTAATCAAATACACATTGGTCACTCAAAAAAATTTAAAATACCAATCAAGAAGGAAGACCACCACACAGAGCATACAAAGTACAATAAGACACACCACTCACTGCACAAACTTTCTTTCATTGACATTGCTTATATTCAACACTAGCACTACAAATGTTAGCTCGAGTTAACGATTTAACAACACATAATGTCCACAGATTGTGCATACACATGCACACAGACACAAATTTTGCAAATCAATAAACACATTGCTTAACTTGATGCTACTCATTCATCAGGACCCCTGTTGCAGAAAATACATCACAAAAATCATCTCAGCTACGTCAGAAATAAGCTGCAGTAATATGCACACAGATTTGCCTTTAACATATATTAGAAATCACAATTATAACTGAAACAGCCTCGATACTGCCTAAAGAAAAGCCCACAACACAGATCACAAAGGGTTGTTTGTATCAACAATAAATAGCAATCACTTTTGTCATGCCACTTCATTGAAACACAATTCGACATAGATACCTTAGACACAGTGTAATAACATGTCATTAACGTTTCTCCTTCATCACTATGAAGCACATATGGTATGCAATTTAACAACTCATACACACAACTAGGAAAAACATTGTCCTCACAACACCACAAACAACAGGAATCCTAACATTCCTGGCACAAGAGCAAAACTGATATTTATGCTGATACCTATATAAACTATAATGGAAGCAAAGATCATAAATACACAAATACGACTACCAATGAATATTTAATCAGCAAACACCTAAATTCAAATTTATACTTTAGCACACCGTCAACTTACTCCACATCCTCACGTCACAAACCCTCCTAACAAATATTATCTTCAAACATAAGAGTACGTGATTACTGTACCACACAGCACAAAGTCACTTTCAAGTTACTACTCTATTCCATAATGAAAAACTCATTTTAATTTTACTCACATTTGAAATACGTGGGACATTGTTTTGCATTTACGGCTATGGCAAGTTCTTTTTCTTATACCCACATCCACAACAAGTGCCTTATTCTCAGCAAGTTAGTGTTCCATTAGCACATTATCACTTCATGTCCACTAGCTGGACACTCATTTGCAAAACTATCACGTTTATGCAGCACATACAACAATCTTCACTAATTTCACTATTTAAAATGAATGCCGAGCTTGGCCTCCAGTGTATACTCATACAAACAATTCTGTGCCTTGTCTCTCACATGCTGTTTGTTATTCTACCTGTCACAAACCAAAATGACAACACACATCCAAATTAATCAAATACACATTGGTCACTCACAACTCTTTTTCAATACCAATCAAGAAGAGAGACCACCATACAGAGCATACAAAGTACCTAATTTTTAACACACACCATTCACTACAAAAAATTGCTTACACTGAAATTGCTTACATTCAACACCAGCACTTCAAATGTTAGCTCAAGTTGACAATACAGTCATATACTTTGTCAACAGACTGTGCATACACATGCACACAGACACAAAGTTTGCAGAAGCCATGTCCTCTCACAGCATGCTTCTCAACCAACTATTCATCATTAATCAACTGTGCAGTAGTCATGTATTGTATGAATCTGATATGTAAACATTTCCTCTGCATCATGCAAAGTGATAATGACAAAGCTCCATATGACAGGCTGCCTCACTGCTCCAAAGTTAATTACAATTTCATATACACGAAGGGCATTGAATTTGACACCATATTGCATCACGTTACAAAAACAATACTATACCTGCAAGAAACAATTTACAATAGGCACACACACAACCAAGAACCATAAGTTAATACTACTAAATCCCTGCATGCTGCTTAGACAGACAGGCAAGAAGCATCAAATAACCTCATTAAAGAATTACTTTAAATAAAGCAAAATGCAAACAATGTGTTTCAGGAAGAAAAATATTAATCCCTCACCCAATCTTACACGTACACTAATTGCTGTATTACATATCAGTAAACAGTGCAATACTGACTACCGTTAATATGCATTTTAACTGGTACACTTGAAATGTGTGCAGTCAAACAAGTTACACTATCACCACAATCACAATGAAACCTACAATTCATTTATCTTTCTCACCACGTCTCTGTGAATAGAATAATATACATTACACATGCACCAGATTTGACAAACTAAAATTACCCCGTCTTCTTTATCACACGTACTGCGATACACAGAACGTCTTAGTAAACACATTACTTAATTTGATGCTATTCATTCATCGGGACCCCAGTTGCAGAAATTGCATAACAAAAAACATCTCAGCTTCTTTAGAAATGGTCTTCTGCAATATGCACAGAGATTTGCCTTTTAACATATATTGATAACTACGGTTATAACTGCAACTGGCTGGATACTGTCTAAAGAAAAGCACACAACAGAGGCCAGAAAGAGTTGTTTTTATCAACAATAAATAGCAATCACTTTCCTCATGTCACTTTATTGAAACACAATTCAACATAGATACCTTAGACACAGTGTAATAACATGTCATTAACATTTCTCCTTCATCTGCATCAGCTCGCATCACTATAAAGCACATATGTTACGCACGTACAACTAGGGAAAACACTATCATCGCCACACCACAAACAACAGCAATCACAACATAGATCCAATCTTCTTCCAAGAGTGTCCTGCTCAATCTCAAAAGATGGTTACTAATGTGTACTCTCAACATGCACTTTTAGCTATTGCCACATGTGGCCTTCTATAAATAAACCTTCTTCATCGTCTTCCATGCATTTGCATTTGTTCCTATATCACTCATCTATGTGTATAATAACACTACTTTCCATAATAACCACTATTATTCCATCTGAAAATAAATGGATAAACATACCATGAGCCATATGACATGGTTGGTCTCAGAAAAATAAACACCTCTCCCATTTTATAACTTAACAATTCCATTATAATACAACGAAAATTCAACAATCTATAATGCAACCATTTCATACATCTCATTACACCTGTGGATGGCATTAGTGTCGCATATCTCATTTAATAAGCTCAGACACCACCCGACAAACAAGCACATGTGCCAATACCAAATTTCTTCTACACCAACACTTAGTTTCAGTGCAATACAAACAAAAAGGTCAGTAGTTCGTTGATCACCTGAAGCCTCATCACACAATCAATTCCACCTGCTTGCAACATAAGCACAAAGAAACAGACTTTTACTTCTTCTAACTATTCATCCTAAAAGGCATTACAAATATTACAGTGTTGGTTAAAGCCGAAAATGGCACAAAACCAATCACACACATAAATCTACAACTTGCAACACAAAACATACCCAGAAAATATATTCAATGTTACTGTGATTTAAAGCCTCCTACCACATTACATACCTCAACAATGCATTACGAAACTGATCTGTGAACATCGACGCCCCATGGCAGGCAGAAGCATCTACTACTAACCAAACTGTCTCACCACACCAAAGGTGTTAAAAACGCTTTGTCCAACAGTCTTCACCCATGACACAAAGTAAACTGTTCTCCTGCATCGTTTGAATCTTCCATAATTTTACAATTAATAAGTCACCTGACTGCTTTCTACTAGTGAATGTAGATGGTCAATAAACATGCACATTCCTGGCACAAGAGCAAAACTGATATTTATGCTGATACCTATACAAACTATAATGGAAGCAAAGATCATAAATACACAAATACGACTACCAGTGAATATTTAATCAGCAAACACCTAAATTCAATTTTATACTTTAGCACACCGTCAACTTACTCCACATCCTCACGTCACAAATCCTCCTAACAAATATTATCTTCATACATAAGAGTACGTGATTACCGTACCACGCGGCACAAAGTCACTTTCAAATTACTACTCTATTCCATAATGAAAAACTCATTTTAATTTTACTCACATTTGAAATACGTGGGACATTGTTTTGCATTTACGGCTATGGCAAGTTCTTTTTCTTATTGCTGTAAGGCACACACACACAGCCGATAACATACGTCGGAAGTCAGCCGCGAGAGTGCGCCGCGGGAAAATGCGGCAAACGCCAGAGCACGCCACGGGCGGGTCAATGACCCAAACAGCGCGGAGTTGTGCTCTGCTCGCAGTGTGTTGTTTACGAGGTACGAGCGCACTTCGCGGGTACTCGTACAGCCAGTGCACGCCAGTGTTCTGTGTAGCAGTGAGAGAGTTGTTTTCCGTGACTACAACATTGGTGACGAGTGCGGTATTTTTTTGTTTTCCTCCGCGCGTTTTCCGTCTGCAGTGGTTGTTCGTCTTACGCAATGTCTACTGGTTCTTCCGATGAGATTCTGCGTCGCCTCGTCGAACAACAAGAGGTTTTTGTATCGGCGATTCACGCTCAGAACCAGGTATTACAATCTCTTGCTACAGCCTTGTCTAGTGGGTCCCAACCCCCGTCCACCCCACAGGTTGTTTCGCCCCCCCGCGCCCCCTCTGTCTTATCCGCCATCTTTTCCGGCGTACGACGAGTCCGTCGAAGAGTGGGACGCTTATGAAAAACGGTTAAGACAACATTTTCAAGCTTTTGGCTGGTCTGATAGCACCTTATGTCGTGCGTTATTCCTGTCGTGGCTGTCGCCTCGTCTGTATCAGCTGCTTTGCCAACTCGCCCCCTTGCAGGATCCTGTGTCGCTGTCTTTCGATCAAATGTGCGGCCTTTTTTCACAATATTACCGCAAACGGACTCATGTGATAGCGGCCCGTGTTGAGTTTTACCGCTGCAGGAAGCAGCCACAACAGTCTTATCGGGCGTGGGCCACGGACCTCCATGGTTTAAGCTGTCGTTGTCATTTTGTTACGGATGTGCATAAAGAATTGTATGCCGATCATATGGTCCGGGACGCTATTATTCGGCTCGCTCCCGATCGCGAGGTTCGCGAACGCGCTCTCCTGTTCGAAAATCCTTCACTTTCAGAGGTTGTTAACATTGCGCAGTCTTTCGAGGTTTCGCGGGCGGCGGGCAACCAAATTGAGGCTTGGTGTGAGGTGGCGGAAATCCAACCCTCTTCTTCCCCGTTACAGGCAGGGTCGCAAAGGGATGACGTGGTCGCGGCAGTTCGCGCGCAGCTTCGGCGCCGGGGCGATCGGCCACGTGCACGGCCGCGGAAACTCGGGCCAGGCGGCGTGCAGTCACGCGACCGGAAAATGCTTCCTTCGTGTCCCTCCTGTTTTGTCGATCATGATAGACCTGACTGCCCCAAGCGGTGGTCCACGTGTCATCAGTGCCACAAGAAAGGTCACATTGCTTCTGTTTGTGCCTCCAAAATCCAAGATTCCGACGCAGAGATGGACGTAAATTGCGTCTCAGCGATTTCGGTTGCACCCAACAAGCTCTTTATTGACGTCACTGTTTTCCACAAACAGTTGCGTATGCAAGTGGACACAGCGCGGCCGTCACCTTATTGAACTCAAAGACTTATTTGGATCTGGGTTCTCCCTCTCTCTTACCGGTGTCACAGAAATTGGTCAGTTACAATAAACAAAATATTCCGATCCTGGGACAGTTCTCAGCGCCTGTTACATACAAATCTGTCACTCGTAGGCTCACTTTCCTTGTTGTAAACAATGCTCACATGGAGAACTTGTTTGGTCTTGACGCCTTTCAGGGGTTTGGGTTCACAATTTCCGACGACGTCAACATTGTCTATGACCAGATGCCCTTCCCGCAACTAGACTCTTTACGCACCGAATTTTCGGCGCTGTTTTCGGCAGGGTTGGGCTGTGCTAATAATTTCCAAGCCCACATCACCTTGAAGCCCTCCGCCAGGCCCCGCTTTTTCCGCGCTCGGCCGGTTCCGATAGCGCTCCGTGACCACGTCAAAGCGGAGCTGGACCGCCTGGAGGAAGCTGGGGTGGTAAAACGCATTCCGTCTAGTGAATGGGCGACTCCCATGGTCATTGTAAAAAAACCGTCGGGGCGGTTGCGCCTTTGTGGCGATTTCAAACGTTCCGTGAACGCCCAATCTATCATCGACACTTATCCATTGCCGCGCCCAGACGAGCTTCTTGCGAAATTGGCGGGTGGACAATATTTTTCAAAGATAGATCTCTCTGAGGCATATTTGCAAGTTCCTCTCGACGCTGACTCTCAACGTCTCTTGGTCCTGAACACACCCTTTGGTTTGTACCAATACTTGAGGTTGCCCTTCGGGGTGGCCAGCGCTCCAGCAATTTTTCAGCGTTTCCTTGAACAACTCACACTGTCTGTGCCCGGTTGTGTCAATTATCTCGATGATATAGTAGTGTCCGGGTCCTCAGCCGATGAACACTTACGCAACTTACGGGCACTGTTCACGGTACTACAGGGGGCGGGGTTGACGTGCAACCTGGAGAAATGCCACTTTTTTCAGCCTTCTATCACGTTTTTGGGGTTTGAGGTTCCTAGTGAGGGCAGCAAGCCCCTCCGTCAGAATGTCTCTCCCATGTTGGCTCTCCCTCGGCCGACTTCAGTCAAGGACCTGCAAGTGTTTTTAGGAAAGGTCGCTTATTATCATAAATTCTTGCCGGGGGCTTCATCTATTGCGAAACCCTTGCATGACCTGCTGCGCAAAGGGACTTCCTTCCATTGGTCATCGGCCTGTGAAAAAGCATTTTGCACATTAAAGGAGCTGCTGCAATCGGCTCCCTGCCTCGTCACCTATCAACCCGGCCTCCCTCTGGTCTTGGCAACGGACGCCTCTCAACATGGGATTGGGGCAGTGCTCGCTCATAAATATCCAGACGGATCTGAGCGACCGATCGCTTTCGCCTCCAAAACGCTCACTCCGGCCCAAACCAGATATTCGCAAATTGAGAAGGAGGCCCTTGCTATTGTCTACGCTCTGAAGAAGTTTCATGTCTTTCTGTATGGCGTAAAATTTCATCTCGTAACTGATCACAAGCCACTGGTTTCTCTCTTTCACCCTTCGGCGTCACTACCGGACAAGGCCGCTCACCGTCTTCAGCGTTGGGCGCTGTTCCTATCTCGATATAACTATGCGATACATCCAAACATGCCAATGCGGATGCGCTCTCCCGGCTTCCGGCTGGACCAGACCCAGACTTTGACCAGGAAGAATTGCTGTGCTTTCATGTCGACTTAGCCGCTCAGCAAGCAGTGGATGGTTTTCCCATCACGGGTGCCAAGGTGGCTCGGGCTAGTGCCGCAGACCCGGTCCTCCGCAAGGTGATCCGTCTGGTCCAGCAGGGCTGGCCTGAGACTCCGCCGAAACGGGCATCGGACCCCCTCAGAAACTACTACACATTTCGACACCGTTTTTCTGTTGTAGATGGCGTGCTTCTCCTTGATTCTGAGGAGTCCTCTCCTCGGGTCGTCATTCCATCGGCCCTCCGCTCCGAGGTCCTCAAGCTGCTACACGCCGATCATTGGGGGGTATCTCGTACTAAGGCATTGGCCCGCCGCCATGTGTTTTGGCCGGGCCTGGCCAGCGACGTGTCTCGTATGGTTACCTCGTGCTCGCTATGTGCGCAACATCAAGCCTCCCCTCGGGCAACATTCGCCCCCTGGCCTCAACCTTCGCAGGCCTGGGATCGCCTACACATTGATTTTGCGGGCCCCTTTCTTAATGCCTATTGGTTGCTGGTTATTGATGCCTTCTCTAAGTTCCCTTACGTGGTCCGTTGCCTTTCAACCTCAGCCACGGCCACGGTTGCCGCCTTGTCACGCATTTTCTCGATTGAAGGCCTTCCCACTACAGTGGTGTCCGACAATGGTCCTCAGTTTGTTTCACGCGAGTTTGCCTCCTTCTGCAATACCCGAGGTATCCGCCATGTCCTGGCCCCACCCTTCCATCCGCAGTCAAATGGGGAGGCTGAAAGATTTGTTCGCACCTTTAAGACCCAGTTAAAAAAATATGTGGCTCGGTACCCTTCTGATGTTGCCCTCGATCAATTTCTCTCATCTTTTCGGTTCACCCCGTTTGGCGACAAGAGTCCTGCGGAACTTCTCCATGGCCAGCAGCCCCGGACTCTGCTTCATCTCCTGCATCCGAGCCCGGGACATTCATCTGTGTCTCCATCTTCTCGCTTCCGACCAGGGATGGCTGTCTGGGCACGTGGGTTTGGACGTCGACCGAAATGGATTCCTGCCATCATCACCAGATGCCGCGGCCTCCGTCTCTGCGACATACGCACAGAAGACGGCATCACTGCACATCACCACGACCAGCTGCGCCTGCGTGTGGAAGAGCGGGAGCCCCCCATCCCTCAGCCGATGCTCTCGCACCAGTCTGCTCCACTAACCAGCCCACAGGCCGAAGAGAGGTTCCTGCCGTTACCTGCAAGTTGTCTGCCTCCGCCAGGGACTGACCCAGGTCCCTCCTCTCAGGGACCTACACCTTTGCGGGTACAGCCAACACCCATGCTGGATTCATCTCCTCCTGATGCATTGCTCCCTTCGGGTCCACCATCACCAGGTCCGGGGACTGAGGTGGAGATGGAGACCGAGCCACCATCACCGGTCCTGCCATATGGGTTGTCGGGGGAGGGGCGCCGACGCTGCCCGCGCTCCAAGTACTTCCGACCCTACGCAACGGTGCCTGCCCGCAACCTCAGTCAGAGCCCAACAGATGACGACGTCATGGACATTGCTCGCATCCGAGCCTCCCCAAGGGGAAAGGAATGCTGTAAGGCACACACACAGCCGATAACATATGTCGGAAGTCGGCCGCGAGAGTGCGCCGCGGGAAAATGCGGCAAACTCCAGAGCACGCCACGGGCGGGTCAATGACCCAAACAGTGCGGAGTTGTGCTCTGCTCGCAGTGTGTTGTTTATGAGGTACGAGCGCACTTCGCGGGTACTCGTACAGCCAGTGCACGCCAGTGTTCTGTGTAGCAGTGAGAGAGTTGTTTTCCGTGACTACAACACTTATACCCACATCCACAACAAAGTGCCTTATTCTCAGCAAATTAGTGTTCCATTAGCACATTATCACTTCATGTCCACTAGCTGGACACTCATTTGCAAAACTATCACGTTTATGCAGCACATACAACAATCTTCACTAATTTCACTATTTAAAATGAATGCTGAGCTTGGCCTCCAGTGTATACTCATTCAAACAATTCTGTGCCTTGTCTCTCACATGCTATTTGTTATTCTACCTGTCACAAACCAAAATGACAACACACATCCAAATTAATCAAATACACATTGGTCACTCAAAACTCTCTTTCAATACCAATCAAGAAGAGAGACCACCATACAGAGCATATAAAGTATCTAATTTACAACACACACCACTCACTACAAAAAATTGCTTACATTCAACACCAGCACTTCAAATGTTATCTAAAGTTAACAATACAGTCATATACTTTGTCAACAGATTGTGCATACACATGCACACAGACACAAAGTTTGCAGAAGCCATGTCCTCTCACAGCATGCTTCTCAACCAACTATTCAGCAATAATCAACTGTGCAGTCTACTAGTGAATGTAGATGGTCAATAAACATGCACATTCCTGGCACAAGAGCAAAACTGATATTTATGCTGATACCTATACAAACTATAATGGAAGCAAAGATCATAAATACACAAATACGCCTTGGAGCACCCATATCCAATCCCTATCTGAATCACAGTGTTCCTCCTCGTGAGCCCCTCACAGGTCCCAGACTATGCTTAGCTGACCTCTTGAACCTACCTCATCCCTCCAAACTCCCTACCACCACTGCACAGCATCCAATACCAAAACAACCCCAGAACACTGTGGTCAACCTATCCACAAAAAACCTAAACCCCACTGAAGTTTCTGTCCTATCCAAAGGTCTTACCTTTAGTCCTACACCCCAGTTCAATCATGTTGGTCTTGTCAAAGACCTACTCTCCTTTTCCCGATCCCTACGATGGAAACACTACTTTGCCACCAATCCCTCTGACCGCAATCTACCTAATCCCAATATTGAACCCTGCCTGTCCCAATTCTTACCACCATCCAACATAGATCCCCCTGCACTCCCACCTAACCACCCTCTGGTTACCCTCCAAGAGTTTCTCACCTCCAACTTGTCCTCACCCTCCTTTCCCAAGTCCCTTCCCAAGAACTCAAACCTTTCAGCAGAAGAAAGAAGAGCCATCCAAAACCTTAAAACTAATCCTGACATAATCATCCTCCCTGCTGATAAAGGTTCCACCACTGTAGTTATGGATCACAGTGACTACCTGGCAGAAGGGCTCCGCCAACTCTCTGACTCCTCCACCTACAAGTTGTGCCAGACTGACCCCATCCCCAAAGTCCAACAAGATCTCCAATCCCTACTAAAATCCTATGGCCCCTCCCAGAAACTCTCCCCTGAATCCATCTCCCTCCTCACCCCAGCAGCACCCCGCACACCCACCTTTTACATGCTCCCCAAAATCCACAAACCTAATAATCCTGGACGCCCTATTGTGGCTGGTTACTGTGCTCCTACCGAACGAATTTCAGCCCTAGTTGACCAACACCTCCAACCTATTGTCCAAAATCTACCTTCCCACATCAAGGATACCAACCACTTCCTTCACCGACTCTCCACCATTCCCACCCCTTTGCCTCCTGGATCTTTACTTGTCACAGTGGATGCCACCTCCCTATACACCAACATCCCACATGCCCATGGCCTTGCCGCTCTGCAACACTACCTCTCCCAACGTCCCTCTGAACGCAAGCCTGATACCTCATTCCTCATAACCCTTACCAATTTCATCCTACTTAACAACTACTTTTCCTTTGAGGGGAAAGTTTACAATCAAATCCAAGGCACAGCTATGGGCACCCGCATGGCACCCTCATATGCCAACCTGTTCATGGGCCATCTGGAGGAATCTTTCCTAGCATCCCAAAACCTCAAACCTCTGGCCTGGTTCCGGTTCATTGATGATATTTTCATGATCTGGACTCAGGGCCAAGACACCCTATCCTCCTTTCTTCAGAACCTCAATTCCTTCTCTCCCATCCACTTCACCTGGTCTTCCTCAACCAACCATGCCACATTCCTGGATGTCAACCTCCACCTCACTGATGGCTCCATCCACACTTCCGTCCATATTAAACCTACCAACCACCAACAGTACCTACGTTTTGACAGTTGCCATCCCTTCCATGTCAAAAAATCCCTCCCTTACAGCCTGGCCACCCGTGGACGGCATATCTGCAGTGACGAGAATTCCCTTTCTGAATATGCTGAAGGTCTCACAAAGGCCTTCACAAACAGAAACTACCCCACAGACCTAGTCCGCAAACAAATCTCCCGTGCCATATCCTCACACACCCCAAATCCTCTTCCTAACACCAGTAACCATCCACAAAAGAGCGCTCCCCTTGTCACCCAGTACTACCCTGGTCTCGAACAACTAAATTCCATCCTTCGCCAAGGTTTTGATTTTCTATCCTCGTGCCCTGAAATGAGAGACAAACTGCCCAAGATCCTTCCCACCCCTCCTAAAGTGGTGTTCCGTCGCCCTCCAAACCTTCACAACATCCTAGTTCATCCTTATGCCACCCCAAAACCCAGCTCACTGCCACAGGGATCATATCCTTGTGGAAGACCCCGCTGCAAGACCTGTCCAATCCACCCACCCAGCACTTCCTATTCCAGTCCTGTCACAGGCTTATCCTACCCTATCAGAGGCCGGGCCACTTGTGAAAGAAGCCACGTAGTTTACCAGCTGTGCTGCAAGCACTGTACAGCTTTCTATATTGGCATGACCACCAACCAGCTGTCCATTAGGATGAATGGCCACCGCCAAACTGTGGCCAAAAACAAGGTGGACCACCCTGTGGCACAGCATGCAGCAGAGCACATGCTTGATTTCAATGGCTGCTTCACAACCCGAGCCATCTGGATCCTCCCATCCACCACCAACTTTTCTGAACTGCACAGATGGGAATTATCCCTACAATACATTCTCCGATCCCGAAATCAACCAGGCCTCAACCTACGATAACTTCCCTATATATATTGTTCCATACCTTACAGTTCCTACCTCTCTATCCCAAACCTCGCCTATTTTGAGTGGTGTGTGAATGTGTGATTGTGTGTGTGTGTGTGTGTGTGTGTGTGTGTGTGTGTGTGTGTGTGTGTGGGCGCGCGCGTGCATGTGTATGCGGTCTTGTGTACTTGCAGTGTGCATACATTTTCTCTATATATATATTTATTTTACTTTTCTTACTTACTTTTTTTTTATTATTTTATTTTATTTTCTCCCCTCACCCGCCTCCCCACGCCATTCCTAAGCTGCATCTCGTTAATCCCATCTAACCCATCCCAACCACCGTGACGTAACCTTTCTATCCCCTCCCCCTCCCCGCCCCACCCGTCATCAATTCGCTGCAGAGCGTGATTCGAAGTGCGGCAGTCGGAGGTGATGGTTGTATGACTGTGTTGTGTGCCTGTGTGATTGCATGAGTGCTCTATTTTCTGAAGAAGGCCATGGCCGATAGCTGAATGTTTTGTATGTGTGTGTCTTTTGTATCTGCCTGTCGCAGCTCGTCGCCACGTCTTTGCGGTGAGTTGTAAACTGTCCTCACTATATTATTAATCCCAACCTGGACTTTCCATTATTAAATTCAATTTTATACTTTAGCACACCATCAACTTACTCCACATCCTCACATCACAAATCCTCCTAACAAATATTATCTTCAAACATAAGAGTACGTGATTACCGTACCACGCAGCACAAAGTCACTTTCAAATTACTACTCTATTCCATAATGAAAAACTCATTTTAATTTTACTCACATTTGAAATACGTTGGACATTGTTTTGCATTTACAGCTATGGCAAGTTCTTTTTCCTATACCCACATCCACAACAAAGTGCCTTATTCGCAGCAAGTTAGTGTTCCATTAGCACATAATCACTTCATGTCCACTAGCTGGACACTCTTTTGCAAAACTATCACGTTTATGCAGCACATACAACAATCTTCACTAATTTCACTATTTAAAATGAATGCTGAGCTTGGCCTCCAGTGTATAGTCATACAAACAATTCTGTGCCTTGTCTCTCACATGCTGTTTGTTATTCTACCTGTCACAAACCAAAATGACAACACACATCCAAATTAATCAAATACACATTGGTTACTCAAAACTCTCTTTCAATACCAATCAAGAAGAGAGACCACCATACAGAGCATACAAAGTACCTAATTTATAACACACACCACTCACTACAAAAAATTGCTTACACTGAAATTGCTTACATTCAACACCAGCACTTCAAATGTTATCTAAAGTTAACAATACAGTCATATACTTTGTCAACAGATTGTGCATACACATGCACACAGACACAAAGTTTGCAGAAGCCATGTCCTCTCACAGCATGCTTCTCAACCAACTATTCAGCAATAATCAACTGTGCAGTAGTCATGGATTGTATGAATCTGATATGTAAACATTTCCTCTGCATCATGCAAAGTGATACTGACAAAGCTCCATAAGACAGGCTGCGTCACTGCTCCAAAGTTAATTACAATTTCATATACACAATGAGCATTGAATTTGCAACCATACTGCATCATTTTACTAAAACAATACTATACCTGCAAGAAACAATTTACAATAGGCACACACACAACCAAGAACCATAAGTTAATACTACTTAATCCCTGCATGCTGCTTAGACAGACAGGCAAGAAGCATCAAATAACCTCATTAAAGAATTACTTTAAATAAAGCAAAATGCAAACAATGTGTTTCAAGAAAAAAAATATTAATCCCTCACCCAATCTTACACATACACTAATTATCAGCAAACAGTGCAATACTGACTACCGTTAATATGCATTTTAACTGGAACACTTGAAATGTGTCCAGTCAAACAAGTTACACTATCACCACAATCACAATGAAACCTAAATTTCATTTATCTTTCTCACCACGTCTCTGTGAATAGAATAATATACATTATACATGCACCAGATTTGACAAACTAAAATTACCCCGTCTTCTTCATCACATGTACTGTAATACACAGAACGTCTTAGTAAACACATTACTTAACTTGATGCTACTCATTCATCGGGACCCCTGTTGCAGAAATTGCATAACAAAAACATCTCAGCTTCTTTAGAAATGGTCTTCTCTAATATGCCCAGAGATTTGCCTTTTAACATATATTGATAACTACAGTTATAACTGCAACTGGCTGGATACAGTCTAAAGAAAAGCCCACAACAGAGGCCAGAAAGAGTTTTTTTTATCAACAGTAAATAGCAATCACTTTCCTCATATCACTTCATTGAAACACAATTCAACATAGGTACCTTAGACACAGTGTAATAACATGTCATTAACATTTCTCCTTCATCTGCATCAGCTCGCATCAGTATAAAGCACATATGGTATGCACGTACAACTAGGGAAAACACTGTCATCACCACGCCACAAACAACAGCAATCACAACATAGCTCCAATCTTCTTCCAAGAGTGGCCTGCTCAATCTCAAACGATGGTTAGTAATGTGTACTCTCAACATGCATTTTTAGCTGTTGCCACATGTAGCCTTCTCTAAATAAACCTTCTTCATCGTCTTCCATGCATTTGCATTTGTTCTTATATCACTCATCTATGTATGTAATAACAATACTTAAAGAAAAACACTTACTAAAGAAAAGCCCACAACAGAGGCCAGAAAGAGTTGTTTTTATCAACAGTAAATAGCAATCACTTTCCTCATGTCACTTCATTGAAACACAATTCAACATAGATACCTTAGACACAGTGTAATAACATGTCATTAACATTTCTCCTTCATCTGCATCAGCTCGCATCAGTATAAAGCACATATGTTATGCACGTACAACTAGGGAAAACACTGTCATCACCACACCACAAACAACAGCAATCACAACATAGCTCCAATCTTCTTCCAAGAGTGGCCTGCTCAATCTCAAAAGATGGTTAGTAATGTGTACTCTCAACATGCACTTTTAGCTGTTGCCACATGTAGCCTTCTCTAAATAAACCTTCTTCATCGTATTCCATGCATTTGCATTTGTTCCTATATCACTCATCTATGTATGTAATAACACTACTTTCCATAATAACCACTATTATTCCATCTGAAAATAAATGGATAAACATACCATGAGCCATATGACATAGCTGGTCTCAGAAAAATAAACACCTCTCCCATTTTATAACCTAACAATTCCATTATAATACAACGAAAATTCAACAATCTATAATGCAACCATTTCATACCTCTCATTACACCAGTGGATGGCATTAGTGTCGCATATCTCATTTAATAAGCTCAGACACCACCCGACAAACAAGCACATGTGCCAATACCAAATTTCTTCTACACCAACACTTAGTTTCAGTGCAATACAAACAAAAAGTCAGCAGTTCGTTGATCACCTGAAGCCTCATCACACATTCAATTCCACCTGCTTCCAACATAAGCACAAAGAAACAGACTTTTACTTCTTCTAACTATTCATCCTAAAAGGCATTACAAATATTACAGTGTTGATTAAAGCCGAAAATGGCACAAAACCAATCACACACATATCTCTACAACTTGCAACACAAAACATACCCAGAAAATATATTCAATGTTACTGTGATTTAAAGCCTCCTACCACATTACATACCTCAACAATGCATTACGAAACTGACCTGTGAACATCGACGCCCCATGGCAGTCCGAAACATCTACTACTAACCAAACTCTCTCACCACATCAAAGGTGTTAAAAACGCTTTGTCCAGCAGTCTTCATCCATGACACAAAGTAAACTGTTCTCCTGCATTGTTTGAATCTTCCCTAATTTTACAATTAATAAGTCACCTGACTGCTTTCTACTAGTGAATGTAGATGGTCAATAAACATGCACATTCCTGGCACAAGAGCAAAACTGATATTTATGCTGATACCTATACAAACTATAATGGAAGCAAAGATCATAAATACACAAATACGACTACCAGTGACTATTTAATCAGCGAATATCTAAATTCAATTTTATACTTTAGCACACCGTCAACTTACTCCACATCCTCACATCACAAATCCTCCTAACAAATATTATCTTCAAACATAAGAGTACGTGATTACCGTACCACGCAGCACAAAGTCAGTTTCAAATTACTACTCTATTCCATAATGAAAAACTCATTTTAATTTTACTCACATTTGAAATACGTGGGACATTGTTTTACATTTACGGCTATGGCAAGATCTTTTTCCTATAACCACATCCACAACAAAGTACCTTATTCTCCGCAAGTTTGTGTTCCATTAGCACATTATCACTTCATGTCCACTAGCTGGACACTCTTTTGCAAAACTATCACGTTTATGCAGCACATACAACAATCTTCACTAATTTCAATATTTAAAATGAATGCTGAGCTTGGCCTCCAGTGTATACTCATTCAAACAATTCTGTGCCTTGTCTCTCACATGCTGTTTGTTATTCTACCTGTCACAAACCAAAATGACAACACACATCCAAATTAATCAAATACACATTGGTCACTCAAAACTCTCTTTCAATATCAATCAAGAAGAGAGACCACCATACAGAGCATACAAAGTACCTAATTTACAACACACACCACTCACTACAAAAAATTGCTTACACTGAAATTGCTTACATTCAACACCAGCACTTCAAATGTTATCTAAAGTTAACAATACAGTCATATACTTTGTCAACAGATTGTGCATACACATGCACACAGACACAAAGTTTGCAGAAGCCATGTCCTCTCATAGCATGCTTCTCAACCAACTATTCAGCAATAATCAACTGTGCAGTAGTCATGTATTGTATGAATCTGATATGTAAACATTTCCTCTGCATCATGCAAAGTGATACTGACAAAGCTCCATAAGACAGGCTGCGTCACTGCTCCAAAGTTAATTACAATTTCATATACACAAAGGGCATTGAATTTGCAACCATATTGCATCATGTTACTAAAACAATACTATACCTGCAAGAAACAATTTACAATAGGCACACACACAACCAAGAACCATAAGTTAATACTACTTAATCCCTGCATGCTGCTTAGACAGACAGGCAAGAAGCATCAAATAACCTCATTAAAGAATTACTTTAAATAAAGCAAAATGCAAAGAATGTGTTTCAAGAAAAAAATATTAATTCCTCACCCAATCTTACACATACACTAATTGCTTTATTACATATCAGCAAACAGTGCAATACTGACTACCGATAATATGCATTTTAACTGGTATACTTGAAATGTGTGCAGTCAAACAAGTTACAATATCACCACAATCACAATGAAACCTACATTTCATTTATCTTTCTCACCACGTCTCTGTGAATAGAATAATATACATTATACATGCACCAGATTTGACAAACTAAAATTACCCCGTCTTCTTCATCACATGTACTGCAATACACAGAACGTCTTAGTAAACACATTACTTAACTTGATGCTGCTCATTCATCGGGACCCCTGTTGCAGAAATTGCATAACAAAAAAATCTCAGCTACTTTAGAAATGGTCTTCTGTAATATGCACAGAGATTTGCCTTTTAACATATATTGATAACTACGGTTATAACTGCAACTGGCTGGATACTGTCTAAAGAAAAGCCCACAACATAGGCTAGAAAGAGTTGTTTTTATCAACAGTAAATAGCAATCACTTTACTCATGTCACTTCATTGAAACACAATTCAACATAGATACCTTAGACACAGTGTAATAACATGTCATTAACATTTCTCCTTCATCTGCATCAGCTCGCATCACTATAAAGCACATATGTTATGCACGTACAACTAGGGAAAACACTGTCATCACCACACCACAAACAACAGCAATCACAACATAGCTCCAATGTTCTTCCAAGAGTGGCCTGCTCAATCTCAAAAGATGGTTAGTAATGTGTACTCTCAACATGCACTTTTAGCTGTTGCCACATGTAGCCTTCTCTAAAGAAACCTTCTTCATCGTCTTCCATGCATTTGCATTTGTTCCTATATCACTCATCTATGTATGTAATAACACTACTTTCCATAATAACCACTATTATTCCATCTGAAAATAAATGGATAAACATACCATGAGCCATATGACATGGCTGGTCTCAGAAAAATAAACACCTCTCCCATTTTATAACCTAACAATTCCATTATAATACAACGAAAATTCAACAATCTATAATGCAACCATTTCATACCTCTCATTACACCAGTGGATGGCATTAGTGTCGCATATCTCATTTAATAAGCTCAGACACCACCCGACAAACAAGCACATGTGCCAATACCAAATTTCTTCTACACCAACAATTAGTTTCAGTGCAATACAAACAAAAAGTCAGCAGTTCATTGATCACCTGAAGCCTCATCACGCAATCAATTCCACCTGCTTGCAACATAAGCACAAAGAAACAGACTTTTACTTCTTCTAACTATTCATCCTAGAAGGCATTACAAAAATTACAGTGTTGATTAAAGCCGAAAATGGCACAAAACCAATCACACACATATCTCTACAACTTGCAACACAAAACATACCCAGAAAATATATTCAATGTTACTGTGATTTAAAGCCTCCTACCACATTACATACCTCAACAATGCATTACGAAACTGACCAGTGAACATCGACGCCCCATGGCAGTCCGAAACATCTATTACTAACCAAACTCTCTCACCACACCAAAGCTGTTAAAAACGCTTTATCCAACAGTCTTCATCCATGACACAAAGTAAACTGTTCTGCTGCATTGTTTGAATCTTCCAAAATTTTACAATTAATAAGTCACCTGACTGCTTTCTACTAGTGAATGTAGATGGTCAATAAACATGCACATTCCTGGCACAAGAGCAAAACTGATATTTATGCTGATACCTATACAAACTATAATGGAAGCAAAGATCATAAATACACAAATACGACTACCAGTGAATATTTAATCAGCAAACACCTAAATTCAATTTTATACTTTAGCACACCTTCAACTTACTCCACATCCTCACATCACCAATCCTCCTAACAAATATTATCTTCAAACATAAGAGTACGTGATTACCGTACCACGCAGCACAAAGTCACTTTCAAATTACTACTCTATTCCATAATGAAAAACTCATTTTAATTTTACTCACATTTGAAATACGTTGGACATTGTTTTGCATTTACAGCTATGGCAAGTTCTTTTTCCTATACCCACATCCACAACAAAGTGCCTTATTCGCAGCAAGTTAGTGTTCCATTAGCACATAATCACTTCATGACCACTAGCTGGACACTCTTTTGCAAAACTATCACGTTTATGCAGCACATACAACAATCTTCACTAATTTCACTATTTAAAATGAATGCTGAGCTTGGCCCCCAGTGTATACTCATACAAACATTTCTGTGCCTTGTCTCTCACATGCTGTTTGTTATTCTACCTGTCACAAACCAAAATGACAACACACATCCAAATTAATCAAATACACATTGGTCACTCAAAACTCTCTTTCAGTATCAATCAAGAAGAGAGACCACCATACAGAGCATACAAAGTACCTAATTTACAACACACACCACTCACTACAAAAAATTGCTTACACTGAAATTGCTTACATTCAACACCAGCACTTCAAATGTTATCTAAAGTTAACAATACAGTCATATACTTTGTCAACAGATTGTGCATACACATGCACACAGACACAAAGTTTGCAGAAGCCATGTCCTCTCACAGCATGCTTCTCAACCAACTATTCAGCAATAATCAACCGTGCAGTAGTCATGTATTGTATGAATCTGATATGTAAACATTTCCTCTGCATCATGCAAAGTGATACTGACAAAGCTCCATAAGACAGGCTGCCTCACTGCTCCAAAGTTAATTACAATTTCATATACACCAAGGGCATTGAATTTGCAACCATTCTGCATCATGTTACCAAAACAATACTATACCTGCAAGAAACAATTTACAATAGGCATACACACAACCAAGAACCATAAGTTAATACTACTTCATCCCTGCATGCTGCTTAGACAGACAGGCAAGAAGCATCAAATAACCTCATTAAAGAATTACTTTAAATAAAGCAAAATGCCAACAATATGTTTCAAGAAAAAAAAAATTAATCCCTCACCCAATCTTACACATACACTAACTGCTTTATTACATATCAGCAAACAGTGCAATACAGACTACCGATAATATGCATTTTAACTGGTATACTTGAAATGTGTGCAGTCAAACAAGTTACACTATCACCACAATCACAATGAAACCTTCATTTCATTTATCTTTCTCACTACGTCTCTGTAAATAGAATAATATACATTATACATGCACCAGATTTAACAAACTAAAATTACCCCGTCTTCTTCATCACACGTACGGCAATACACAGAACGTCTTAGTAAACACATTACTTAACTTGATGCTACTCATTCATCGGGACCCCTGTTGCAGAAATTGCATAACAAAAAACATCTCAGCTTCTTTAGAAATGGTCTTCTCTAATATACCCAGAGTTTTGCCTTTTAACATATATTGATAACTACAGTTATAACTGCAACTGGCTAGATACAGTCTAAAGAAAAGCCCAAAACAGAGGCCAGAAAGAGTTGTTTTTATCAACAGTAAATAGCAATCACTTTCCTCATATCACTTCATTGAAACACAATTCAACATAGGTACCTTAGACACAGTGTAATAACATGTCATTAACATTTCTCCTTCATCTGCATCAGCTCGCATCAGTATAAAGCACATATGTTATGCACGTACAACTAGGGAAAACACTGTCATCACCACGCCACAAACAACAGCAATCACAACATAGCTCCAATCTTCTTCCAAGAGTGGCCTGCTCAATCTCAAAAGATGGTTAGTAATGTGTACTCTCAACATGCACTTTTAGCTGTTGCCACATGTAGCCTTCTCTAAATAAACCTTCTTCATCGTCTTCCATGCATTTGCATTTGTTCTTATATCACTCATCTATGTATGTAATAACAATACTTAAAGAAAAACACTTACTAAAGAAAAGCCCACAACATAGGCTAGAAAGAGTTGTTTTTATCAACAGTAAATAGCAATCACTTTCCTCACGTCACTTCATTGAAACACAATTCAACGTAGGTACCTTAGACACAGTGTAATAACATGTCATTAACATTTCTCCTTCATCTGCATCAGCTCGCATCACTATAAAGCACATATGTTATGCACGTACAACTAGGGAAAACACTGTCATCACCACACCACAAACAACAGCAATCACAACATAGCTCCAATCTTCTTCCAAGAGTGGCCTGCTCAATCTCAAAAGATGGTTAGTAATGTGTACTCTCAACATGCACTTTTAGCTGTTGCCACATGTAGCCTTCTCTAAATAAATCTTCTTCATCGTCTTCAATGCATTTGCATTTGTTCCTATATCACTCATCTATGTATGTAATAACACTACTTTCCATAATAACCACTAATATTCCATCTGAAAATAAATGGATAAACATACCATGAGCCATATGACATGGCTGGTCTCAGAAAAATAAACACCTCTCCCATTTTATAACCTAACAATTCCATTATAATACAACGAAAATTCAACAATCTATAATGCAACCATTTCATACCTCTCATTACACCAGTGGATGGCATTAGTGTCGCATATCTCATTTAATAAGCTCAGACACCACCCGACAAACAAGCACATGTGCCAATACCAAATTTCTTCTACACCAACACTTAGTTTCAGTGCAATACAAACAAAAAGTCAGCAGTTCGTTGATCACCTGAAGCCTTATCACGCAATCAATTCCACCTGCTTGCAACATAAGCACAAAGAAACAGACTTTTACTTCTTCTAACTATTCATCCTAAATGGCATTACAAATATTACAGTGTTGATTAAAGCCGAAAATGGCACAAAACCAATCACACACATATCTCTACAACTTGCAACACAAAACATACCCAGAAAATATATTCAATGTTACTGTGATTTAAAGCCTCCTACCACATTACATACCTCAACAATGCATTACGAAACTGACCAGTGAACATCGACGCCCCATGGCAGTCCGAAACATCTACTACTAACCAAACTCTCTCACCACACCATAGCTGTTAAAAACGCTTTGTCCAACAGTCTTCACCCATGACACAAAGTAAACTGTTCTGCTGCATTGTTTGAATCTTCCAAAATTTTACAATTAATAAGTCACCTGACTGCTTTCTACTAGTGAATGTAGATGGTCAATAAACATGCACATTCCTGGCACAAGAGCAAAACTGATATTTATGCTGATACCTATACAAACTATAATGGAAGCAAAGATCATAAATACACAAATACGACTACCAGTGAATATTTAATCAGCAAACATCTAAATTCAATTTTATACTTTAGCACACCGTCAACTTACTCCACATCCTCACATCACAAATCCTCCTAACAAATATTATCTTCAAACATAAGAGTACGTGATTACCGTACCACGCAGCACAAAGTCACTTTCAAATTACTACTCTATTCCATAATGAAAAACTCATTTTAATTTTACTCACATTTGAAATACGTTGGACATTGTTTTGCATTTACAGCTATGGCAAGTTCTTTTTCCTATACCCACATCCACAACAAAGTGCCTTATTCGCAGCAAGTTAGTGTTCCATTAGCACATAATCACTTCATGTCCACTAGCTGGACACTCTTTTGCAAAACTATCACGTTTATGCAGCACATACAACAATCTTCACTAATTTCACTATTTAAAATGAATGCTGAGCTTGGCCTCCAGTGTATACTCATTCAAACAATTCTGTGCCTTGTCTCTCACATGCTGTTTGTTATTCTACCTGTCACAAACCAAAATGACAACACACATCCAAATTAATCAAATACACATTGGTCACTCAAAACTCTCTTTCAATATCAATCAAGAAGAGAGACCACCATACAGAGCATACAAAGTACCTAATTTACAACACACACCACTCACTACAAAAAATTGCTTACACTGAAATTGCTTACATTCAACACCAGCACTTCAAATGTTATCTAAAGTTAACAATACAGTCATATACTTTGTCAACAGATTGTGCATACACATGCACACAGACACAAAGTTTGCAGAAGCCATGTCCTCTCACAGCATGCTTCTCAACCAACTATTCAGCAATAATCAACTGTGCAGTAGTCATGTATTGTATGAATCTGATATGTAAACATTTCCTCTGCATCATGCAAAGTGATACTGACAAAGCTCCATAAGACAGGCTGCGTCACTGCTCCAAAGTTAATTACAATTTCATATACACAAAGGGCATTGAATTTGCAACCATTCTGCATCATGTTACTAAAACAATACTATACCTGCAAGAAACAATTTACAATAGGCACACACACAACCAAGAACCATAAGTTAATACTACTTAATCCCTGCATGCTGCTTAGACAGACAGGCAAGAAGCATCAAATAACCTCATTAAAGAATTACTTTAAATAAAGCAAAATGCAAAGTATGTGTTTCAAGAAAAAAAATATTAATCCCTCACCCAATCTTACACATACACTAATTGCTTTATTACATATCAGCAAACAGTGCAATACTGACTACCGATAATATGCATTTTAACTGGTATACTTGAAATGTGTGCAGTCAAACAAGTTACAATATCACCACAATCACAATGAAACCTACATTTCATTTATCTTTCTCACCACGTCTCTGTGAATAGAATAATATACATTATACATGCACCAGATTTGACAAACTAAAATTACCCCGTCTTCTTCATCACATGTACTGCAATACACAGAACGTCTTAGTAAACACATTACTTAACTTGATGCTGCTCATTCATCGGGACCCCTGTTGCAGAAATTGCATAACAAAAAAATCTCAGCTACTTTAGAAATGGTCTTCTGTAATATGCACAGAGATTTGCCTTTTAACATATATTGATAACTACGGTTATAACTGCAACTGGCTGGATACTGTCTAAAGAAAAGCCCACAACATAGGCTAGAAAGGGTTGTTTTTATCAACAGTAAATAGCAATCACTTTCCTCATGTCACTTCATTGAAACACAATTCAACATAGGTACCTTAGACACAGTGTAATAACATGTCATTAACATTTCTCCTTCATCTGCATCAGCTCGCATCACTATAAAGCACATATGTTATGCACGTACAACTAGGGAAAACACTGTCATCACCACACCACAAACAACAGCGATCACAACATAGCTCCAATCTTCTTCCAAGAGTGGCCTGCTCAATCTCAAAAGATGGTTAGTAATGTGTACTCTCAACATGCACTTTTAGCTGTTGCCACATGTAGCCTTCTCTAAATAAACCTTCTTCATCGTCTTCAATGCATTTGCATTTGTTCCTATATCACTCATCTATGTATGTAATAACACTACTTTCCATAATAACCACTAATATTCCATCTGAAAATAAATGGATAAACATACCATGAGCCATATGACATGGCTGGTCTCAGAAAAATAAACACCTCTCCCATTTTATAACCTAACAATTCCATTATAATACAACGAAAATTCAACAATCTATAATGCAACCATTTCATACCTCTCATTACACCAGTGGATGGCATTAGTGTCGCATATCTCATTTAATAAGCTCAGACACCACCCGACAAACAAGCACATGTGCCAATACCAAATTTCTTCTACACCAACACTTAGTTTCAGTGCAATACAAACAAAAAGTCAGCAGTTCGTTGATCACCTGAAGCCTCATCACGCAATCAATTCCACCTGCTTGCAACATAAGCACAAAGAAACAGACTTTTACTTCTTCTAACTATTCATCCTAAAAGGCATTACAAATATTACAGTGTTGATTAAAGCCGAAAATGGCACAAAACCAATCACACACATATCTCTACAACTTGCAACACAAAACATACCCAGAAAATATATTCAATGTTACTGTGATTTAAAGCCTCCTACCACATTACATACCTCAACAATGCATTACGAAACTGACCACTGAACATCGACGCCCCATGGCAGTCCGAAACATCTACTACTAACCAAACTCTCTCACCACACCATAGCTGTTAAAAACGCTTTGTCCAACAGTCTTCATCCATGACACAAAGTAAACTGTTCTGCTGCATTGTTTGAATCTTCCAAAATTTTACAATTAATAAGTCACCTGACTGCTTTCTACTAGTGAATGTAGATGGTCAATAAACATGCACATTCCTGGCACAAGAGCAAAACTGATATTTATGCTGATACCTATACAAACTATAATGGAAGCAAAGATCATAAATACACAAATACGACTACCAGTGAATATTTAATCAGCAAACATCTAAATTCAATTTTATACTTTAGCACACCGTCAACTTACTCCACATCCTCACATCACAAATCCTCCTAACAAATATTATCTTCAAACATAAGAGTACGTGATTACCGTACCACGCAGCACAAAGTCACTTTCAAATTACTACTCTATTCCATAATGAAAAACTCATTTTAATTTTACTCACATTTGAAATACGTTGGACATTGTTTTGCATTTACAGCTATGGCAAGTTCTTTTTCCTATACCCACATCCACAACAAAGTGCCTTATTCGCAGCAAGTTAGTGTTCCATTAGCACATAATCACTTCATGTCCACTAGCTGGACACTCTTTTGCAAAACTATCACGTTTATGCAGCACATACAACAATCTTCACTAATTTCACTATTTAAAATGAATGCTGAGCTTGGCCTCCAGTGTATACTCATTCAAACAATTCTGTGCCTTGTCTCTCACATGCTGTTTGTTATTCTACCTGTCACAAACCAAAATGACAACACACATCCAAATTAATCAAATACACATTGGTCACTCAAAACTCTCTTTCAATATCAATCAAGAAGAGAGACCACCATACAGAGCATACAAAGTACCTAATTTACAACACACACCACTCACTACAAAAAATTGCTTACACTGAAATTGCTTACATTCAACACCAGCACTTCAAATGTTATCTAAAGTTAACAATACAGTCATATACTTTGTCAACAGATTGTGCATACACATGCACACAGACACAAAGTTTGCAGAAGCCATGTCCTCTCACAGCATGCTTCTCAACCAACTATTCAGCAATAATCAACTGTGCAGTAGTCATGTATTGTATGAATCTGATATGTAAACATTTCCTCTGCATCATGCAAAGTGATACTGACAAAGCTCCATAAGACAGGCTGCGTCACTGCTCCAAAGTTAATTACAATTTCATATACACAAAGGGCATTGAATTTGCAACCATTCTGCATCATGTTACTAAAACAATACTATACCTGCAAGAAACAATTTACAATAGGCACACACACAACCAAGAACCATAAGTTAATACTACTTAATCCCTGCATGCTGCTTAGACAGACAGGCAAGAAGCATCAAATAACCTCATTAAAGAATTACTTTAAATAAAGCAAAATGCAAAGTATGTGTTTCAAGAAAAAAAATATTAATCCCTCACCCAATCTTACACATACACTAATTGCTTTATTACATATCAGCAAACAGTGCAATACTGACTACCGATAATATGCATTTTAACTGGTATACTTGAAATGTGTGCAGTCAAACAAGTTACAATATCACCACAATCACAATGAAACCTACATTTCATTTATCTTTCTCACCACGTCTCTGTGAATAGAATAATATACATTATACATGCACCAGATTTGACAAACTAAAATTACCCCGTCTTCTTCATCACATGTACTGCAATACACAGAACGTCTTAGTAAACACATTACTTAACTTGATGCTGCTCATTCATCGGGACCCCTGTTGCAGAAATTGCATAACAAAAAAATCTCAGCTACTTTAGAAATGGTCTTCTGTAATATGCACAGAGATTTGCCTTTTAACATATATTGATAACTACGGTTATAACTGCAACTGGCTGGATACTGTCTAAAGAAAAGCCCACAACATAGGCTAGAAAGGGTTGTTTTTATCAACAGTAAATAGCAATCACTTTCCTCATGTCACTTCATTGAAACACAATTCAACATAGGTACCTTAGACACATTGTAATAACATGTCATTAACATTTCTCCTTCATCTGCATCAGCTCGCATCACTATAAAGCACATATGTTATGCACGTACAACTAGGGAAAACACTGTCATCACCACACCACAAACAACAGCAATCACAACATAGCTCCAATCTTCTTCCAAGAGTGGCCTGCTCAATCTCAAAAGATGGTTAGTAATGTGTACTCTCAACATGCACTTTTAGCTGTTGCCACATGTAGCCTTCTCTAAATAAACCTTCTTCATCGTCTTCAATGCATTTGCATTTGTTCCTATATCACTCATCTATGTATGTAATAACACTACTTTCCATAATAACCACTAATATTCCATCTGAAAATAAATGGATAAACATACCATGAGCCATATGACATGGCTGGTCTCAGAAAAATAAACACCTCTCCCATTTTATAACCTAACAATTCCATTATAATACAACGAAAATTCAACAATCTATAATGCAACCATTTCATACCTCTCATTACACCAGTGGATGGCATTAGTGTCGCATATCTCATTTAATAAGCTCAGACACCACCCGACAAACAAGCACATGTGCCAATACCAAATTTCTTCTACACCAACACTTAGTTTCAGTGCAATACAAACAAAAAGTCAGCAGTTCGTTGATCACCTGAAGCCTCATCATGCAATCAATTCCACCTGCTTGCAACATAAGCACAAAGAAACAGACTTTTACTTCTTCTAACTATTCATCCTAAAAGGCATTACAAATATTACAGTGTTGATTAAAGCCGAAAATGGCACAAAACCAATCACACACATATCTCTACAACTTGCAACACAAAACATACCCAGAAAATATATTCAATGTTACTGTGATTTAAAGCCTCCTACCACATTACATACCTCAACAATGCATTACGAAACTGACCAGTGAACATCGACGCCCCATGGCAGTCCGAAACATCTACTACTAACCAAACTCTCTCACCACACCATAGCTGTTAAAAACGCTTTGTCCAACAGTCTTCATCCATGACACAAAGTAAACTGTTCTGCTGCATTGTTTGAATCTTCCAAAATTTTACAATTAATAAGTCACCTGACTGCTTTCTACTAGTGAATGTAGATGGTCAATAAACATGCACATTCCTGGCACAAGAGCAAAACTGATATTTATGCTGATACCTATACAAACTATAATGGAAGCAAAGATCATAAATACACAAATACGACTACCAGTGAATATTTAATCAGCAAACACCTAAATTCAATTTTATACTTTAGCACACCTTCAACTTACTCCACATCCTCACATCACAAATCCTCCTAACAAATATTATCTTCAAACATAAGAGTACGTGATTACCGTACCACGCAGCACAAAGTCACTTTCAAATTACTACTCTATTCCATAATGAAAAACTCATTTTAATTTTACTCACATTTGAAATACGTTGGACATTGTTTTGCATTTACAGCTATGGCAAGTTCTTTTTCTTATACCCACATCCACAACAAAGTGCCTTATCCGCAGCAAGTTAGTGTTCCATTAGCACATAATCACTTCATGTCCACTAGCTGGACACTCTTTTGCAAAACTATCACGTTTATGCAGCACATACAACAATCTTCACTAATTTCACTATTTAAAATGAATGCTGAGCTTGGCCTCCAGTGTATACTCATTCAAACAATTCTGTGCCTTGTCTCTCACATGCTGTTTGTTATTCTACCTGTCACAAACCAAAATGACAACACACATCCAAATTAATCAAATACACATTGGTCACTCAAAACTCTCTTTCAATATCAATCAAGAAGAGAGACCACCATACAGAGCATACAAAGTACCTAATTTACAACACACACCACTCACTACAAAAAATTGCTTACACTGAAATTGCTTACATTCAACACCAGCACTTCAAATGTTATCTAAAGTTAAAAATACAGTCATATACTTTGTCAACAGATTGTGCATACACATGCACACAGACACAAAGTTTGCAGAAGCCATGTCCTCTCACAGCATGCTTCTCAACCAACTATTCAGCAATAATCAACTGTGCAGTAGTCATGTATTGTATGAATCTGATATGTAAACATTTCCTCTGCATCATGCAAAGTGATACTGACAAAGCTCCATAAGACAGGCTGCGTCACTGCTCCAAAGTTAATTACAATTTCATATACACAAAGGGCATTGAATTTGCAACCATTCTGCATCATGTTACTAAAACAATACTATACCTGCAAGAAACAATTTACAATAGGCACACACACAACCAAGAACCATAAGTTAATACTACTTAATCCCTGCATGCTGCTTAGACAGACAGGCAAGAAGCATCAAATAACCTCATTAAAGAATTACTTTAAATAAAGCAAAATGCAAACATTGTGTTTCAAGAAAAAAAAATATTAATCCCTCACCCAATCTTACACATACACTAATTGCTTTATTACATATCAGCAAACAGTGCAATACTGACTACCGATAATATGCATTTTAACTGGTATACTTGAAATGTGTGCAGTCAAACAAGTTACAATATCACCACAATCACAATGAAACCTACATTTCATTTATCTTTCTCACCACGTCTCTGTGAATAGAATAATATACATTATACATGCACCAGATTTGACAAACTAAAATTACCCCGTCTTCTTCATCACACGTACTGCAATACACAGAACGTCTTAGTAAACACATTACTTAACTTGATGTTACTCATTCATCGGGACCCCTGTTGCAGAAATTGCATAACAAAAAACATCTCAGCTTCTTTAGAAATGGTATTCTGTAATATGCCCAGGGATTTGCCTTTTAACATATATTGATAGCTACAGTTATAACTGCAACTGGCTGGATACTGTCTAAAGAAAAGCCCACAACAGAGGCCAGAAATAGTTGTTTTTATCAACAGTAAATAGCAATCACTTTCCTCATGTCACTTCATTGAAACACAATTCAACATAGATACCTTAGACACAGTGTAATAACATGTCATTAACATTTCTCCTTCATCTGCATCAGCTCACATCACTATAAAGCACATATGTTATGCACGTACAACTAGGGAAAACACTGTCATCACCACACCACAAACAACAGCAATCACAACATAGCTCCAATGTTCTTCCAAGAGTGGCCTGCTCAATCTCAAAAGATGGTTAGTAATGTGTACTCTCAACATGCACTTTTAGCTGTTGCCACATGTAGCCTTCTCTAAATAAACCTTCTTCATCGTCTTCAATGCATTTGCATTTGTTCCTATATCAATCATCTATGTATGTAATAACACTACTTTCCATAATAACCACTAATATTCCATCTGAAAATAAATGGATAAACATACCATGAGCCATATGACATGGTTGGTCTCAGAAAAATAAACACCTGTCCCATTTTATAACTTAACAATTCCATTATAATACAATGAAAATTCAACAATCTATAATGCAACCATTTCATACCTCTCATTACACCAGTGGATGGCATTAGTGTCGCATATCTCATTTAATAAGCTCAGACACCACCCGACAAACAAACACATGTGCCAATACCAAATTTCTTCTACACCAACACTTAGTTTCAGTGCAATACAAACAAAAAGGTCAGCAGTTAGTTGATCACCTGAAGCCTCATCACGCAATCAATTCCACCTGCTTGCAACATAAGCACAAAGAAACAGACTTTTACTTCTTCTAACTATTCATCCTAAAAGGCATTACAAATATTACAGTGTTGATTAAAGCCGAAAATGGCACAAAACCAATCACACACATATCTCTACAATTTGCAACACTAAACATACCCAGAAAATATATTCAATGTTTCTGTGATTTGAAGCCTCCTACCACATTACTATACCTCAACAATGCATTACGAAACTGACCTGTGAACATCGACGCCCCATGGCAGTCCGAAACATCTACTACTAACCAAACTCTCTCACCACACCAAAGGTGTTAAAAACGCTTTGTCCAACAGTCTTCATCCATGACACAAAGTAAACTGTTCTCCTGCATCGTTTGAATCTTCCATAATTTTACAATTAATAAGCCACCTGACTGCTTTCTACTAGTGAATGTAGATGGTCAATAAACATGCACATTCCTGGCACAAGAGCAAAACTTATATTTACGCTGATACCTATACAAACTATAATGGAAGCAAAGATCATAAATACACAAATACGACTACCAGTGAATATTTAATCAGCAAACACCTAAATTCAAATTTATACTTTAGCACACTGTCAACTTACTCTACATCCTCGCGTCACAAATCCTCCTAACAAATATTATCTTCAAACATAAGAGTACGTGATTACCGTACCACGCAGCACAAAGTCACTTTCAAATTACTACTCTATTCCATAATGAAAAACTCATTTTAATTTTACTCACATTTGAAATACGTTGGACATTGTTTTGCATTTACGGCTATGGCAAGTTCTTTTTCTTATACCCACATCCACAACAAAGTGCCTTATTCTCAGCAAGTTAGTGTTCCATTAGCACATTATCACTTCATGTCCACTAGCTGGACACACGTTTGCAAAACTATCACGTTTATGCAGCACATACAACAATCTTCACTAATTTCACTATTTAAAATGAATGCTGAGCTTGGCCTCCAGTGTATACTCATTCAAACAATTCTGTGCCTTCTATCTCACATGCTGTTTGTTATTCTACCTGTCACAAACCAAAATGACAACACACATCCAAATTAATCAAATACACATTGGTCACTCAAAACTCTCTTTCAATACCAATCAAGAAGAGAGACCACCATACAGAGCATACAAAGTACCTAATTTACAACACACACCACTCATTACAAAAAATTGCTTACACTGAAATTGCCTACATTCAACACCAGCACTTCAAATGTTATCTAAAGTTAACAATACAGTCATATACTTTGTCAACAGATTGTGCATACACATGCACACAGACACAAAGTCTGCAGAAGCCATGTCCTCTCACAGCATGCTACTCAACCAACTATTCAGCAAGAATCAACTGTGCAGTAGTCATGTATTGTATGAATCTGACATGTAAACATTTCCTCTGCACCATGCAAAGTGATACTGACAAAGCTCCATAAGACAGGCTGCCTCACTGCTCCAAAGTTAATTACAATTTCATATACACAAAGGGCATTGAATTTGCAACCATATTGCATCATGTTACTATAACAATACTATACCTGCAAGAAACAATTTACAATAGGCACACACACAACCAAGAACCATAAGTTAATACTACTTAATCCCTGCATGCTGCTTTGACAGACAGGCAAGAAGCATCATATAACCTCATTAAAGAATTACTTTAAATAAATCAAAATGAAAACAATGTGTTTCAAGAAAAAAAATATTAATCCCTCACCCAATCTTACACATACACTAATTGCTTTATTACATATCAGCAAACAGTGCAATACTGACTACTGTTAATATGCATTATAACTGGTACACTTGCAATGTGTGCAGTCAAACAAGTTACACTATCACCACAATCACAATGAAACCCACATTTCATTTATCTTTCTCACCACGTCTCTGTGAATAGAATAATATAGATTATACATGCACCAGATTTGACAAACTAAAATTACCCCGTCTTCTTCATCACACGTACTGCAATACACAGAACGTCTTAGTAAACACATTACTTAACTTGATGCTACTCATTCATCGGGACGCCTGTTGCAGAAATTGCATAACAAAAAACATCTCAGCTTCATTAGAAATGGTCTTCTGTAATATGCACAGAGATTTGCCTTTTAACATATATTGATAGCTACAGTTATAACTTCAACTGGCTGGATACTGTCTAAAGAAAAGCCCACAACAGAGGCCAGAAAGAGTTGTTTTTATCAACAGTAAATAGCAATCACTTTCCTCATGTCACTTCATTGAAACACAATTCAACATAGATACCTTAGACACAGTGTAATAACATGTCATTGACATTTCTCCTTCATCTGCATCAGCTCGCATCACTATAAAGCACATATGTTATGCACGTACAACTAGGGAAAACACTGTCATCACCACACCACAAACAACAGCAATCACAACATAGCTCCAATCTTCTTCCAAGAGTGGCCTGCTCAATCTCAAAGACGGTTGGTAATGTGTACTTTCAACATGCACTTTTAGCTGTTGCCACATGTAGCCTTCTCTAAATAAACCTTCTTCATCGTCTTCCATGCATTTGCATTTGTTCCTATATCACTCATCTATGTATGTAATAACACTACTTTCCATAATAACCACTATTATTCCATCTGAAAATAAATGGATAAACATACCATGAGCCATATAACATGGTTGGTCTCAGAAAAATAAACACCTCTCCCATTTTATAACTTAACAATTCCATTATAATACAACGAAATATCAACAATCTATAATGCAACCATTTCATACCTCTCATTACACCAGTGGATGGCATCAGTGTCGCATATCTCATTTAATAAGCTCAGACTCCACCCGACAAACAAGCACATGTGCCAATACCAAATTTCTTCTACACCAACACTTAGTTTCAGTGCAATACAAACAAAAAGGTCAGCAGTTTGATGATCACCTGAAGCCTCATCACACAATCAATTCCACCTGCTTGCAACATAAGCACAAAGAAACAGACTTTTACTTCTTCTAACTATTCATCCTAAAAGGCATTACAAATATTACAGTGTTGATTAAAGCCGAAAATGGCACAAAACCAATCACACACATATCTCTACAACTTGCAACACAAAACATACCCAGAAAATATATTCAATGTTACTGTGATTTAAAGCCTCCTACCACATTACATACCTCAACAATGCATTACAAAACTGACCTGTGAAGATCGACGCCCCATGGCAGTCCGAAACATCTACTATTAACCAAACTCTCTCACCACACCAAAGGTGTTAAAAACGCTTTGTCCAACAGTCTTCATCCATGACATAAAGTAAACTGTTCTCCTGCATCGTTTGAATCTTCCATAATTTTACAATTAATAAGTCACCTGACTGCTATCTACTAGTGAATGTAGATGGTCAATAAACATGCACATTCCTGGCACAAGAGCAAAACTGATATTTATGCTGATACCTATACAAACTATAATGGAAGCAAAGATCATAAATACACAAATACGACTACCAGTGAATATTTAATCAGCAAACACCTAAATTCAATTTTATACTTTAGCACACCGTCAACTTACTCCACATCCTCACATCACAAATCCGCCTAAATAATATTATCTTCAAACATAAGAGTACGTGATTACCGTACCACGCAGCACAAAGCCACTTTCAAATTACTACTCTATTCCATAATGAAAAACTCATTTTAATTTTACTCACATTTGAAATACGTGGGACATTGTTTTGCATTTACGGCTATGGCAAGTTCTTTTTCTTATACCCACATCCACAACAAAGTGCCTTATTCTCAGCAAGTTAGTGTTCCATTAGCACATTATCACTTCATGTCCACTAGCTTGACACTCTTTTGCAAAACTATCACGTTTATGCAGCACATACAACAATCTTCACTAATTTCACTATTTAAAATGAATGCTGAGCTTGGCCTCTAGTGTATACTCATTCAAACAATTCTGTGCCTTCTATCTCACATGCTGTTTGTTATTCTACCTGTCACAAACCAAAATGACAACACACATCCAAATTAATCAAATACACATTGGTCACTCAAAACTCTCTTTCAATGCCAATCAAGAAGAGAGACCACCATACAGAGCATACAAAGTACCTAATTTACAACACGCACCACTCACTACAAAAAATTGCTTACACTGAAATTGCCTACATTCAACACCAGCACTTCAAATGTTATCTAAAGTTAACAATACAGTCATATACTTTGTCAACAGATTGTGCATACACATGCACACAGACACAAAGTCTGCAGAAGCCATGTCCTCTCACAGCATGCTTCTCAACCAACTATTCAGCAATAATCAACTGTGCAGTAGTCATGTATTGTATGAATCTGACATGTAAACATTTCCTCTGCATCATGCAAAGTGATACTGACAAAGCTCCATAAGACAGGCTGCCTCACTGCTCCAAAGTTAATTACAATTTCATATACACAAAGGGCATTGAATTTGCAACCATATTGCATCATGTTACTATAACAATACTATACCTGCAAGAAACAATTTACAATAGGCACACACACAAGCAAGAACCATAAGTTAATACTACTTAATCCCTGCATGCTGCTTTGACAGACAGGCAAGAAGCATCAAATAACGTCATTAAAGAATTACTTTAAATAAAGCAAAATGCAAACAATGTGTTTCAAGAAAAAAAATATTAATCCCTCACCCAATCTTACACATACACTAATTGCTTTATTACATATCAGCAAACAGTGCAATACTGACTACCATTAATATGCATTATAACTGGTACACTTGAAATGTGTGCAGTCAAACAAGTTACACTATCACCACAATCACAATGAAACCTACATTTCATTTATCTTCCTCACCACGTCTCTGTGAATAGAATAATATACATTATACATGCACCAGATTTGACAAACTAAAATTACCCCGTCTTCTTCATCACACGTACTGCAATACGCAGAACGTCTTAGTAAACACATTACTTAACTTGATGCTACTCATTCATCGGGACCCCTGTTGCAGAAATTGCATAACAAAAAACATCTAAGCTTCTTTAGAAATGGTCTTCTGTAATATGCACAGAGATTTGCCTTTTAACATATATTGATAGCTACAGTTATAACTGCAACTGGCTGGATACTGTCTAAAGAAAAGCCCACAACAGAGGCCAGAAATAGTTGTTTTTATCAACAATAAATAGCAATCACTTTCCTCATGTCACTTCATTGAAACACAATTCAACATAGATACCTTAGACACAGTGTAATAACATGTCATTAACATTCCTCCTTCATCTGCATCAGCTCGCATCACTATAAAGCACATATGTTATGCACGTACAACTAGGGAAAACACTGTCATCACCACACCACAAACAACAGCAATCACAACATAGCTCCAATCTTCTTCCAAGAGTGGCCTCCTCAATCTCAAAGATGGTTAGTAATGTGTACTTTCAACATGCACTTTTAGCTGTTGCCACATGTAGCCTTCGCTAAATAAACCTTCTTCATCGTCTTCCATGCATTTGCATTTGTTCCTATATCACTCATCTATGTATGTAATAACACTACTTTCCATAATAACCACTAATATTCCATCTGAAAATAAATGGATAAACATACCATGAGCCATATGACATGGTTGGTCTCAGAAAAATAAACACCTCCCCCATTTTATAACTTAACAATTCCATTATAATACAATGAAAATTCAACAATCTATAATGCAACCATTTCATACCTCTCATTACACCAGTGGATGGCATTAGTGTCGCATATCTCACTTAATAAGCTCAGACACCACCCGACAAACAAGCACATGTGCCAATACCAAATTTCTTCTACACCAACACTTAGTTTCAGTGCAATACAAACAAAAAGGTCAGCAGTTTGTTGATCACCTGAAGCCTCATCACACAATCAATTCCACCTGCTTGCAACATAAGCACAAAGAAACAGACTTTTACTTCTTCTAACTATTCATCCTAAAAGGCATTACAAATATTACAGTGTTGATTAAAGCCGAAAATGGCACAAAACCAATCACACACATATCTCTACAACTTGCAACACAAAACATACCCAGAAAATATATTCAATGTTACTGTGATTTAAAGCCTCCTACCACATTACATACCTCAACAATGCATTACGAAACTGACCTGTGAACATCGACGCCCCATGGCAGTCCGAAATATCTACTATTAACCAAACTCTCTCACCACACCAAAGGTGTTAAAAACGCTTTGTCCAACAATCTTCATCCATGACACAAAGTAAGCTGTTCTCCTGCATCGTTTGAATCTTCCATAATTTTACAATTAATAAGTCACCTGACTGCTATCTACTAGTGAATGTAGATGGTCAATAAACATGCACATTCCTGGCACAAGAGCAAAACTGATATTTATGCTGATACCTATACAAACTATAATGGAAGCAAAGATCATAAATACACAAATACGACTACCAGTGAATATTTAATCAGCAAACACCTAAATTCAATTTTATACTTTAGCACACCGTCAACTTACTCCACATCCTCACATCACAAATCCGCCTAAATAATATTATCTTCAAACATAAGAGTACGTGATTACTGTACCACGCAGCACAAAGTCACTTTCAAATTACTACTCTATTCCATAATGAAAAACTCATTTTAATTTTACTCACATTTGAAATACGTGGGACATTGTTTTGCATTTACGGCTATGGCAAGTCCTTTTTCTTATACCCACATCCACAACAAAGTGCCTTATTCTCAGCAAGTTAGTGTTCCATTAGCACATTATCACTTCATGTCCACTAGCTGGACACTCTTTTGCAAAACTATCACGTTTATGCAGCACATACAACAATCTTCACTAATTTCACTATTTAAAATGAATGCTGAGCTTGGCCTCTAGTGTATACTCATTCAAACAATTCTGTGCCTTCTATCTCACATGCTGTTTGTTATTCTACCTGTCACAAACCAAAATGACAACACACATCCAAATTAATCAACTACACATTGGTCACTCAAAACTCTCAATACCAATCAAGAAGAGAGACCACCATACAGAGCATACAAAGTACCTAATGTACAACACACACTACTCACTACAAAAAATTGCTTACACTGAAATTGCTTACATTCAACACCAGCACTTCAAATGTTATCTAAAGTTAACAATACAGTCATATACTTTGTCAACAGATTGTGCATACACATGCACACAGACACAAAGTTTGCAGAAGCCATGTCCTCTCACAGCATGCTTCTCAACCAACTATTCAGCAATAATCAACCGTGCAGTAGTCATGTATTGTATGAATCTGATATGTAAACATTTCCTCTGCATCATGCAAAGTGATACTGACAAAGCTCCATAAGACAGGCTGCCTCACTGCTCCAAAGTTAATTACAATTTCATATACACCAAGGGCATTGAATTTGCAACCATTCTGCATCATGTTACTAAAACAATACTATACCTGCAAGAAACAATTTACAATAGGCACACACACAACCAAGAACCATAAGTTAATACTACTTAATCCCTGCATGCTGCTTAGACAGACAGGCAAGAAGCATCAAATAACCTCATTAAAGAATTACTTTAAATAAAGCAAAATGCCAACAATATGTTTCAAGAAAAAAAAAAATTAATCCCTCACCCAATCTTACACATACACTAACTGCTTTATTACATATCAGCAAACAGTGCAATACAGACTACCGATAATATGCATTTTAACTGGTATACTTGAAATGTGTGCAGTCAAACAAGTTACACTATCACCACAATCACAATGAAACCTTCATTTCATTTATCTTTCTCACTACGTCTCTGTAAATAGAATAATATACATTATACATGCACCAGATTTGACAAACTAAAATTACCCCGTCTTCTTCATCACACGTACTGCAATACACAGAACGTCTTAGTAAACACATTACTTAACTTGATGCTACTCATTCATCGGGACCCCTGTTGCAGAAATTGCATAACAAAAAACATCTCAGCTTCTTTAGAAATGGTCTTCTCTAATATACCCAGAGTTTTGCCTGTTAACATATATTGATAGCTACAGTTATAACTGCAACTGGCTGGATACTGCGACGGGGCGGAACATGCTTTTCCCTCTTTCTAGTGGAAAAAACGTTTTGTGGTCGTTTAGGGGATGACAATAAGTGATTCCCGCTTTGGTGCTGTTCCGTCCAAGTGCGCCTTAATACATTTTTCAATTAATAAACAAAAGTACATACCAATTATACACATTTATGGGCGTACAGGGCGAGTTGCGAAAAAATAATGTTCACCACACAGATGTTGTTTTAAATAAGTTTAATTTTTCTATGACACTGCACGTGTTTAAAGTTATAAAACTGTTTTTGTGACTCGAGCCCCCACGCAACTTCGCACTTTAGCCCACACACCGGAATCATTTAACTCAAAAGGCATACGAAAAAACGGTACTTCAGCCGCGAAAAGCTATCCCACGTTTTTACAGAAAAATGCCGCGACGAGCAAACCACGCTCCGCCGCCCTCGGCAGTCCACGCGACTCTCCCCTCCTCCGCGCGACTCGGCTTCCGCTTTCCAGCCCCGCGGAAAAACCCCTACATCACAAACTTCCCGAAGCTCGTATTTCCCGCGCGCGCCCGATTTAAATATGCCGATGTGTGTGGCTCTATAAAATAGAAGTGCGCGGCATCAGCCTGGGGGCACTGTCATGTCATAATACCCCCACTTGCGACTTCCAAACACAGTGTAGGATGTCGCAAGTAGCACCAAAACATAACACAAATATACCCCTCAAACAAAAATAAGAAAATACAATACAAAAAAATCTTCCAACTAGAGACAAAAATTAAATTTTGTGAAATTGTACATATTTAAAGTTTGTATATGTGACACATATCAACAAGAACATACAATAAAAAAATCACTAATATTCATGGATATGCCCCATGTCTGTCTCATTATGGAATGAATACCATCGTTTTTAATATAAACTTCCCGTTGCACTGTTAAGTTTCACTTCCAACATCCCTTGTGTTGCACTTCAGTATATGGGCACTGGTCCTTACACTTCTGTCTTTTTCAGTTTGTAAGCTGGTGCAGCTCAGGCTACTGGCAATGATTTTAGCTCTCTTGTCCTCTCAGCTGGCATGAAAGCAATGAAAGGGAGAGAGAGAGAAAACAAAAAGGAATACAAATGATTTTTCTTTTGGCAAATATATATATTATACCAGGGATCCATCAGATTCACACCCCACCTCTCTGCTATCCAGATTTAGCACAATCAAAACAGAACTTCATATAGTTACACAGAAAAGTCGAAGTCATTGTTCTTTTATTTTATATCCCTCAGGCCGCTCCAATGAAAATAAACTCAAGATGTGGCATGGTTATTGTCATTTGTATGTGGATTTAGAGATTGTAATCTAATACTGTAGCTAAATTCCCATCTCACAAAATGAACTCTTAAGAAAACTTTTTGTACTTCTGACAAACTATTCAATTCATTTAATTATCTTTCATATCAGAAAATATAGATTTTATTTTGTTTTTATAATCTTACATCCCTTCTGCAAATTTTGAGACTTTGACATGATACACACAGAATTTCCTACTTACACACAACATGATCCTTTGGATACACAATATCCCTATACAAATATTTCTCTACCCCCAATGCACCAAAAAAAAAAAAAAAAATATATATATGTATATATATTTTTAACTTTGTGCATTTCCACATTATTATCACCTGTTCCAAACTACCATATTTAAAACTAATTGCACTGCCTAATCCTAATCTGGGACTAATTAGAAAAATGACATCCACAGGGCTAGTGTCAACATGTAAAACTCAAAATCTTCAGTTCACATGTGTACTTTATAACATAATCTACTCCTTTATGTACATATTTTCACCACATCTGAATTTTAAACCCTGTCCTTACTGCTTCACATAAATTAATCACAGATATATAATAAAGTTACAAAAATAAATTTACACAAATCCTTACCCTACTATATACACTGATCATACTTGAAACTGCCTTACCCAATACCTTTGCTTACAATACTAGGCTCATGTGGTTTTACCCTTACTGAATATTTAAATTTTTGTACCTTACCTGGCTTTTCGGAAAATACATTCTTATTGTCTGTCAGTAAATAATACGGCTCCCCCTTTGCATGATCATAAATTCCCTTAGTATTGTTTACCTTCCTTCGTATCTCCTCCTCGACCTCCGCCTCAGCCATAGCACATTTGGCTATGTGCAGACGTGCCACTAAACCTTTATCACTCATTGCACTTATAAATTTAACCATTTTCATGCATCCTCCAGAATGGAGTTCCAGCACCTGATCCTTACAATCAATGCAAGCCCCATTTTTACACAGGAAATCATTGCCTAACACAAGATTTAGACAGAGATTCCTTATTACCAGAAAAACATGACTAAACATTTTCCCTTCTATATTTACATCTAATACAACCTCCTTACTCACTGGCTTGCTGTAAGTTCCAGTTGCATTTTTTATTCTCACCCCTGTGACTGGAAATTCAACTGTTCCTGTGGTCCTAATCTGATTGTAAAAGTCTTCTCCAATGCCACTAATAGAGCTCCCAGTATCAATCAGTGCATTTTCACATACCCCTCCAACAGTGACATTTATGATTGGCTGCACATATTCATTCACATTTGTCTCTAATTCAGTCTCTGCTAACGGGTTGTCTTCTACTTCATGTATGCAGTACTTTACCATGTTGCATACCTGATCCTCACTACTAGGGCTATATGGTTCTATGTTATCACCTGCAAATACTTTTTCAAACACCTCTTTCATACCGTGATACAGTTTACTATTATATATGACAAAAGTTTGTATATCATCCCCTATTTCTTGTTCATCACTAGATCCATCATTTACAGAGTCATGTTCATCATTCATTTTATTAGTTTCCAATGAGAATATGCTTTGTCCCCTCAATTCATCAAATTCTGGATCCCCTCCAAATATTTCTTTAACAACATTGTAATATGTCTCATTTTTCCCACATTGCTCTCCTAATCTTTTTATATAGTCATATTTATGAATTGCCCAATCATCTGGTGCCCATTTCCTAATCCAATTGACCTTTTTCACCCAGCCTTTAAATTTACTCTTCTCACCCTGTTCCCAATTTTCATTAATTATAGCTACTTGTACATTCTTATTTACATTTACATCATCAAACCACACATCATCAACATTGCTACCATTCACACATCCACTTGGCATACTCTTACATTCAATCACACACTTATGCTCCATATGCAAACCTGATTTATCTAATACAGAAGCCAAACCAATGCTGTTTTCTTCAACATCTCTCCCACTACTTACTCTTTCACTAAACAAATCTCCCACATTACAATCTTCACTTGGATTTTTATGATTTCTTCTCTTATTTGCATTTCTTTTACCATGCTGTGTAAACCATCCCCCAACCATTTCTTCATTGCCCAATATTGCATCCATATTACATATTCTTTCTTCCCTTTTTTCTCTATTCTGGTCATAGTTATTCCTATCTGATCCCCTGCTATCTGGCTTGTAATTATTTATCCTTCTCTCGGTCCTATTTCGTACCTTGTATCCCGTCCCAAATCGGACCCCATTTGGAACAAATTCTAGTTTTCCGAACGTTGTCTGTGTTGTTCGTTTCTATTTTGTTCCCTTCTTCTTTCTCCATTTTCCTGTGTTAACCTTCGATCATCCCTGTTAGTTCTTCCCCATGAATCTCTCAGATTCCTATCATCACCATTCCATCTACCCCCATTATTTCTCCAATTTTCATTCACGTTCCTTTCTTGGTGGTGGTCATGCTGCTTATTTCCCCAATTTCTGGTATTCCTATTATGTTCCCTTTGGTTAGCTATATGTTGAGGCTCCCCATGTCTAGGTTCATATGCCATTGCATGATCTAGTTTTTCTATAAAATCTAGAAATTTTTCAGTAGAGTCAGTAGGGCAGTGTATAAGTTGCAAATTTAAATTCTGTGGCAACCTCCGGCAAAGAGTGTATATTTCAGTAAGAGCTCCTAATGGTCTATCTAAGTGCACCAATTTCCTTAACTCTTCCTGACAGAATTCTTTCATAGTCTGTTTATCCCCCTTGTAAGCAACTCCATTTAAGAATTCATTTTGTAACCTGACTTGTTTAGCCTGGCTCCAGTACTTATCTAAAATTAGCTTTTCGAAAACTTCAAAGGAAATGAATTTCTCAGCACATTGGTTAGCCCACGTCTGTGCAAGACCTTCTAACATTCTTTTGATGTATTTTATTTTGCAATTATCAGTCATTCCAGGCAGGAATTGATCTTTGCATGCTGCAATAAAATCTACTACATGGTAGCTACTTTCCCCTGAAAAAGTTTTACAACTTGGTATCTGCATCCCAAACCAACCAGTATTTGCAGATGCAGAGCACAATTCTAAGTCAGCCATCCTACTATTCACCTTTTCTATACTACATTTATTTACAGCTACTACCTGTTCTATTTCCTTTCTTAAAACACTTTTTGTATTTTCCAAACTTGTTTCATCAACACAAGCCACAATCCTTTTGTTTATTTCAATTAAAGCCTGCCTAGTGTCCTCATTCCTGATTTCACAAATCTGTTTTCCTGATTCTATCCTGTCATTCAACTTAGTCTCAACAGCACCAATTCTGGCATTCAGATCCTTTTCTCTAACTTCAAATTTTTCAGCCAAATCTTCTAATCTTTTGTCAAAGTCCGAGATTATTTCATTTTTTAAAACACCCATTGAATTTTTTATTGAGTTTCCCATTTCAGCAATTGAATTCCCCATTTCAGATTTTATACTTATAATTGAGTTTCCCATTTCAGCAATTGAATTCCCCATTTCAGATTTTATACTTATAATTGAATTTCCCATTTCAGCAATTGAATTCCCCATTTCAGATTTTATACTTATAATTGAATTTCCCATTTTTGTTTCCAGGCCCCCTACAGTATTTTTAAATTCGGTTATCATCCAACCCATCATTGCTTTCATTTCATCTGCCTTAGATTGCGTTGGGGCCTCAAACCCACTACCACTCTCTAAGGATTCACAATCACTTAAAACCCTATTAGTTTCGGTACTCATGGCTGGGGACAAGAGAACTGAAGTCAACAGAATAAAAGCCTGCTGCGACACTTATCTCTTTGTCTGTGCTGCAACTCCACTGCGTAACTGCGTCGTGTTTCCGTGCTGTGCTGCCGATGCCGAAATCACCGCTGTTGTGCGCCGTATCTGCCGCGTCCTGCCGCCGCACGGTGATGGTCTGGAATATACCGGCTGTTGCCGCCGCGTCTCCCGGTTACGCTGTTGCTGCCTGCCGCACACTCGCTGCCGTGGGCCGCTGAAATTTTCTTCAACACGCGAGTCGGAATGTACTTCGCACTCGAAATGAACGAGCCGCGACGTACTTCTCGCTTCAAATGGGCGAAACCGGAACACAATATTTCACGAAATGGACGAGTCGGAACGTGTCTCAGTACACACTACACACTGTTTCGCGAAATGGACGAGCCCCCATATGCGACGGGGCGGAACATGCTTTTCCCTCTTTCTAGTGGAAAAAACGTTTTGTGGTCGTTTAGGGAATGACAATAAGTGATTCCCGCTTTGGTCCTGTTCCGTCCACGTGCGCCTTAATACATTTTTCAATTAATAAACAAAAGTACATACCAATTATACACATTTATGGGCGTACAGGGCGAGTTGCGAAAAAATAATGTTCACCACACAGATGTTGTTTTAAATAAGTTTAATTTTTCTATGACACTGCACGTGTTTAAAGTTATAAAAATGTTTTTGTGACTCGAGCCCCCACGCAACTTCGCACTTTAGCCCACACACCGGAATCATTTAACTCAAAAGGCATACGAAAAAACGGTACTTCAGCCGCGAAAAGCTATCCCACGTTTTTACAGAAAAATGCCGCGACGAGCAAACCACGCTCCGCCGCCCTCAGCAGTCCACGCGACTCTCCCCTCCTCCGCGCGACTCGGCTTCCGTTTTCCAGCCCCGCGGAAAAACCCCTACATCACAAACTTCCCGAAGCTCGTATTTCCCGCGCGCGCGCGATTTAAATATGCCGATGTGTGTGGCTCTATAAAATAGAAGTGCGCGGCATCAGCCTGGGGGCACTGTCATGTCATAATACTGTCTAAAGAAAAGCCCACAACAGAGGCCAGAAATAGTTGTTTTTATCAACAGTAAATAGCAATCACTTTCCTCATGTCACTTCATTGAAACACAATTCAACATAGATACCTTAGACACAGTGTAATAACATGTCATTAACATTCCTCCTTCATCTGCATCAGCTCGCATCACTATAAAGCACATATGTTATGCACGTACAACTAGGGAAAACACTGTCATCACCACACCACAAACAACAGCAATCACAACATAGCTCCAATCTTCTTCCAAGAGTGGCCTCCTCAATCTCAAAGATGGTTAGTAATGTGTACTTTCAACATGCACTTTTAGCTGTTGCCACATGTAGCCTTCGCTAAATAAACCTTCTTCATCGTCTTCCATGCATTTGCATTTGTTCCTATATCACTCATCTATGTATGTAATAACACTACTTTCCATAATAACCACTAATATTCCATCTGAAAATAAATGGATAAACATACCATGAGCCATATGACATGGTTGGTCTCAGAAAAATAAACACCTCCCCCATTTTATAACTTAACAATTCCATTATAATACAATGAAAATTCAACAATCTATAATGCAACCATTTCATACCTCTCATTACACCAGTGGATGGCATTAGTGTCGCATATCTCACTTAATAAGCTCAGACACCACCCGACAAACAAGCACATGTGCCAATACCAAATTTCTTCTACACCAACACTTAGTTTCAGTGCAATACAAACAAAAAGGTCAGCAGTTTGTTGATCACCTGAAGCCTCATCACACAATCAATTCCACCTGCTTGCAACATAAGCACAAAGAAACAGACTTTTACTTCTTCTAACTATTCATCCCAAAAGGCATTACAAATATTACAGTGTTGATTAAAGCCGAAAATGGCACAAAACCAATCACACACATATCTCTACAACTTGCAACACAAAACATACCCAGAAAATATATTCAATGTTTCTGTGATTTAAGCCTCCTACGACAATACTATACCTCAACAATGCATTACGAAACTGACCTGTGAACATCGACGCCCCATGGCAGTCCGAAACATCTACTACTAACCAAACTCTCTCACCACACCAAAGGTGTTAAAAACGCTTTGTCCAACAGTCTTCATCCATGACACAAAGTAAACTGTTCTCCTGCATTGTTTGAATCTTCCATAATTTAACAATTAATAAGTCACCTGACTGCTTTCTACTAGTGAATGTAGATGGTCAATAAACATGCACATTCCTGGCACAAGAGCAAAACTGATATTTACGTGGATACCTATACAAACTATAATGGCAGCAAAGATCATAAATACACAAATACGACTACCAGTGAATATTTAATCAGCAAACACCTAAATTCAAATTTATACTTTAGCACACTGTCAACTTACTCTACATCCTCGCGTCACAAATCCTCCTAACAAATATTATCTTCAAACATAAGAGTACGTGATTACCGTACCATGCAGCACAAAGTCACTTTCAAATTACTACTCTATTCCATAATGAAAAACTCATTTTAATTTTACTCACATTTGAAATATGTGGGACATTGTTTTGCATTTACGGCTATGGCAAGTTCTTTTTCTTATACCCACATCCACAACAAAGTGCCTTATTCTCAGCAAGTTAGTGTTCCATTAGCACATTATCACTTCATGTCCACTAGCTGGGCACACTTTTGCAAAACTATCACGTTTATGCAGCACATACAACAATCTTCACTAATTTCACTATTTAAAATGAATGCTGAGCTTGGCCTCTAGTGTATACTCATTCAAACAATTCTGTGCCTTCTATATCACATGCTGTTTGTTATTCTACCTGTCACAAACCAAAATGACAACACACATCCAAATTAATCAAATACACATTGGTCACTCAAAACTCTTTCAATACCAATCAAGAAGAGAGACCACCATACAGAGCATACAAAGTACCTAATTTACAACACACACCACTCGATACAAAAAAATTGCTTACACTGAAATTGCCTACATTCAACACCAGCACTTCAAATGTTATCTAAAGTTAACAATACAGTCATATACTTTGTCAACAGATTGTGCATACACATGCACACAGACACAAAGTCTGCAGAAGCCATGTCCTCTCACAGCATGCTTCTCAACCAACTATTCAGCAATAATCAACTGTGCAGTAGTCATGTATTGTATGAATCTGACATGTAAACATTTCCTCTGCATCATGCAAAGTGATACTGACAAAGCTCCATAAGACAGACTGCCTCACTGCTCCAAAGTTAATTACAATTTCATATACACAAAGGGCATTGAATTTGCAACCATATTGTACTGCAATACACAGAACGTCTTAGTAAACACATTACTTAACTTGATGCTCCTCATTCATCGGGACCCCTGTTGCAGAAATTACGTAACAGAAAGCATCTCAGCTTCTTTAGAAATGGTCTTCTGTAATATGCACAAAGATTTGCCTTTTAACATATATTGATAATTACATTTATAACTGCAACTGGCTGGATACTGTCTAAAGAAAAGCCCACAACAGAGGCCAGAAAGAGTTGTTTTTATCAACAGTAAATAGCAATCACTTTCCTCATGTCACTTCATTGAAACACAATTCAACATAGATACCTTAGACACAGTGTAATAACATGTCATTAACATTTCTCCTTCATCTGCATTAGCTCGCATCACTACAAAGCACATATGTTATGCACGTACAACTAGGGAAAACACTGTCATCACCACACCACAAACAACAGCAATCACAACATAGCTCCAATCTTCTTCCAAGAGTGTCCTGCTCAATCTCAAAAGATGGTTAGCAATGTGTACTCTCAACATGCACTTTTAGCTGCTGCCACATGTAGCCTCCTCTAAATAAACCTTCTTCATCGTCTTCCATGCATTTGCATTTGTTCCTATATCACTCATCTATGTATGTAATAACACTACTTTCCATAATAACCGCTATTTTTCCATCTGAAAGTAAATGGATAAACATACCATGAGCCATATGACATGGTTGGTCTTAGAAAAATAAACACCTCTCCCATTTTATAACTTAACTATTCCATTATAATACAATGAAAATTCAACAATCTATAATACAACCATTTCATACCTCTCATTACACCAGTGGATGGCATTAGTGTCGCATATCTCATTTAATAAGCGCAGACACCACCCGACAAACAAGGACATGTGCCAATACCAAATTTCTTCTACACCAACACTTAGTTTCAGTGCAATACAAAGGAAAAGGTCAGCAGTTCGTTGATCACCTGAAGCCTCATCACACAATCAATTCCACCTGCTTGCAACATAAGCACAAAGAAACAGACTTTTACTTCTTCTAACTATTCATCCTAAAAGGCATTACAAATATTACAGTGTTGATTAAAGCCGAAAATGGCACAAAACCAATCACACACATATCTCTACAACTTGCAACACAAAACATACCCAGAAAATATATTCAATGTTACTGTGATTTAAAGCCTCCTACCACATTACTATACCTCAACAATGCATTACGAAACTGACCTGTGAACATCGACGCCCCATGGCAGTCCGAAACATCTACTACTAACCAAACTCTCTCACCACACCATAGCTGTTAAAAACGCTTTGTCCAACAGTCTTCATCCATGACACAAAGTAAACTGTTCTCCTGCATCGTTTGAATCTTCCATAGTTGTACAATTAATAAGTCACCTGACTGCTTTCTACTAGTGAAGGTAGATGGTCAATAAACATGCACATTCCTGGCACAAGAGGAAAACTGATATTTACGCTGATACCTATACAAACTATAATGGAAGCAAAGATCATAAATACACAAATACGACTACCAGTGAATATTTAATCAGCAAACACCTAAATTCAATTTTATATTTTAGCACACTGTCAACTTACGCCACATCCTCACGTCGCAAATCCTGATAACAAATATTATCTTCAAACATAAGAGTACGTGATTATCGTACCACGCAGCACAAAGTCACTTTCAAATTACTACTCTATTCCATAATGAAAAACTCATTTTAATTTTACTCACATTTGAAATACGTGGGACATTGTTTTGCATTTACGGCTATGGCAAGTTCTTTTTCTTATACCCACATCCACAACAAAGTGCCTTATTCTCAGCAAGTTAGTGTTCCATTAGCACATTATCACTTCATGTCCACTAGCTGGACACTCTTTTCCAAAACTATCACGTTTATGCAGCACATACAACAATCTTCACTAATTTCACTATTTAAAATGAATGCTGAGCTTGGCCTCCAGTGTATACTCATTCAAACAATTCTGTGCCTTGTCTCTCACATGCTGTTTGTTATTCTACCTGTCACAAACCAAAATGACAACACACATCCAAATTAATCAACTACACATTGGTCACTCAAAACTCTCTTTCAATACCAATCAAGAAGAGAGACCACCATACAGAGCATACAAAGTACCTAATTTACAACACACACCACTCACTACAAAAAATTGCTTACACTGAAATTGCTTACATTCAACACCAGCACTTCAAATGTTATCTAAAGTTAACAATACAGTCATATACTTTGTCAACAGATTGTGCATACACATGCACACAGACACAAAGTCTGCAGAAGCCATGTCCTCTCACAGCATGCTTCTCAACCAAATATTCAGCAATAATCAACTGTGCAGTAGTCATGTATTGTATGAATCTGACATGTAAACATTTCCTCTGCATCATGCAAAGTGATACTGACAAAGCTCCATAAGACAGACTGCCTCACTGCTCCAAAGTTAATTACAATTTCATATACACAAAGGGCATTGAATTTGCAACCATATTGTACTGCAATACACAGAACGTCTTAGTAAACACATTACTTAACTTGATGCTCCTCATTCATCGGGACCCCTGTTGCAGAAATTACGTAACAGAAAGCATCTCAGCTTCTTTAGAAATGGTCTTCTGTAATATGCACAAAGATTTGCCTTTTAACATATATTGATAATTACATTTATAACTGCAACTGGCTGGATACTGTCTAAAGAAAAGCCCACAACAGAGGCCAGAAAGAGTTGTTTTTATCAACAGTAAATAGCAATCACTTTCCTCATGTCACTTCATTGAAACACAATTCAACATAGATACCTTAGACACAGTGTAATAACATGTCATTAACATTTCTCCTTCATCTGCATTAGCTCGCATCACTACAAAGCACATATGTTATGCACGTACAACTAGGGAAAACACTGTCATCACCACACCACAAACAACAGCAATCACAACATAGCTCCAATCTTCTTCCAAGAGTGTCCTGCTCAATCTCAAAAGATGGTTAGTAATGTGTACTCTCAACATGCACTTTTAGCTGCTGCCACATGTAGCCTCCTCTAAATAAACCTTCTTCATCGTCTTCCATGCATTTGCATTTGTTCCTATATCACTCATCTATGTATGTAATAACACTACTTTCCATAATAACCGCTATTTTTCCATCTGAAAGTAAATGGATAAACATACCATGAGCCATATGACATGGTTGGTCTTAGAAAAATAAACACCTCTCCCATTTTATAACTTAACTATTCCATTATAATACAATGAAAATTCAACAATCTATAATACAACCATTTCATACCTCTCATTACACCAGTGGATGGCATTAGTGTCGCATATCTCATTTAATAAGCGCAGACACCACCCGACAAACAAGGACATGTGCCAATACCAAATTTCTTCTACACCAACACTTAGTTTCAGTGCAATACAAAGGAAAAGGTCAGCAGTTCGTTGATCACCTGAAGCCTCATCACACAATCAATTCCACCTGCTTGCAACATAAGCACAAAGAAACAGACTTTTACTTCTTCTAACTATTCATCCTAAAAGGCATTACAAATATTACAGTGTTGATTAAAGCCGAAAATGGCACAAAACCAATCACACACATATCTCTACAACTTGCAACACAAAACATACCCAGAAAATATATTCAATGTTACTGTGATTTAAAGCCTCCTACCACATTACTATACCTCAACAATGCATTACGAAACTGACCTGTGAACATCGACGCCCCATGGCAGTCCGAAACATCTACTACTAACCAAACTCTCTCACCACACCATAGCTGTTAAAAACGCTTTGTCCAACAGTCTTCATCCATGACACAAAGTAAACTGTTCTCCTGCATCGTTTGAATCTTCCATAGTTGTACAATTAATAAGTCACCTGACTGCTTTCTACTAGTGAAGGTAGATGGTCAATAAACATGCACATTCCTGGCACAAGAAGAAAACTGATATTTACGCTGATACCTATACAAACTATAATGGAAGCAAAGATCATAAATACACAAATACGACTACCAGTGAATATTTAATCAGCAAACACCTAAATTCAATTTTATATTTTAGCACACTGTCAACTTACGCCACATCCTCACGTCGCAAATCCTGATAACAAATATTATCTTCAAACATAAGAGTACGTGATTATCGTACCACGCAGCACAAAGTCACTTTCAAATTACTACTCTATTCCATAATGAAAAACTCATTTTAATTTTACTCACATTTGAAATACGTGGGACATTGTTTTGCATTTACGGCTATGGCAAGTTCTTTTTCTTATACCCACATCCACAACAAAGTGCCTTATTCTCAGCAAGTTAGTGTTCCATTAGCACATTATCACTTCATGTCCACTAGCTGGACACTCTTTTCCAAAACTATCACGTTTATGCAGCACATACAACAATCTTCACTAATTTCACTATTTAAAATGAATGCTGAGCTTGGCCTCCAGTGTATACTCATTCAAACAATTCTGTGCCTTGTCTCTCACATGCTGTTTGTTATTCTACCTGTCACAAACCAAAATGACAACACACATCCAAATTAATCAACTACACATTGGTCACTCAAAACTCTCTTTCAATACCAATCAAGAAGAGAGACCACCATACAGAGCATACAAAGTACCTAATTTATAACACACACCACTCACTACAAAATAATTGCTTACACTGAAATTGCTTACATTCAACACCAGCACTTCAAATGTGAGCTCAAGATAACATTACTGTCATACTCTTTGTCAACAGATTGTGCATACACATGCACACAGACACAAAGTTTGCAGAAGCCATGTCCTCTCACAGCATGCTTCTCAACCAACTATTCAGCAATAATCAACTGTGCAGTAGTCATGTATTGTATGAATCTGATATGTAAACATTTCCTCTGCATCATGCAAAGTGATACTGACAAAGCTCCATAAGACAGGCTGCCTCACTGCTCCAAAGTTAATTACAATTTCATATACACAATGAGCATTGAATTTGCAACCATACTGCATCATGTTACTAAAACAATACTATACCTGCAAGAAACAATTTACAATAGGCACACACACAACCAAGAACCATCAAATAACCTCATTAAAGAATTACTTTAAATAAAGCAAAATGCAAACAATGTGTTTCAAGAAAAAAATAATATTAATCCCTCACCCAATCTTACACATACACTAATTGCTTTATTACATATCAGCAAACAGTGCAATACTGACTACCGTTAATATGCATTTTAACTGGTACACTTGAAATGTGTGCAGTCAAACAAGTTACACTATCACCACAATCACAATGAAACCTACATTTCATTTATCTTTCTCACCACGTCTCTGTGAATAAAATAATATACATTATACATGCACCAGATTTGACAAACTAAAATTACCCCATCTTCTTCATCACACGTACTGCAATACACAGAACGTCTTAGTAAACACATTACTTAACTTGATGCTACTCATTCATCGGGACCCCTGTTGCAAAAATTGCATAACAAAAAACATCTCAGCTTCTTTAGAAATGGTCTTCTGTAATATGCACAGAGATTTGCCTTTTAACATATATTGATAGCTACAGTTATTACTGCAACTGGCTGGATACTGTCTAAAGAAAAGCCCACAACAGAGGCAAGAAAGCGTTGTTTTTATCAACAGTAAATAGCAATCACTTTCCTCATGTCACTTCATTGAAACACAATTCAACATAGATACCTTAGACACAGTGTAATAACATGTCATTAACATTCCTCCTTCATCTGCATCAGCTCGCATCACTATAAAACACATATGTTATGCACGTACAACTAGGGAAAACACTGTCATCACCACACCACAAACAACAGCAATCACAACATAGCTCCAATCTTCTTCCAAGAGTGGCCTGCTCAATCCCAAAGATGGTTAGTAATGTGTACTTTCAACATGCACTTTTAGCTGTTGCCACATGTAGCCTTCTGTAAATAAACCTTCTTCATCGTCTTCCATGCATTTGCATTTGTTCCTATATCACTCATCTATGTATGTAATAACACTACTTTCCATAATAACCACTATTATTCCATCTGAAAATAAATGGATAAACATACCATGAGCCATATGACATGGTTGGTCTCATAAAAATAAACACCTCTCCCATTTTATAACTTAACAATTCCATTATAATACAATGAAAATTCAACAATCTATAATACAACCATTTCATACCTCTCATTACACCAGTGGATGGCATTAGTGTCGCATATCTCATTTAATAAGCGCAGACACCACCCGACAAACAAGGACATGTGCCAATACCAAATTTCTTCTACACCAACACTTAGTTTCAGTGCAATACAAAGGAAAAGGTCAGCAGTTCGTTGATCACCTGAAGCCTCATCACACAATCAATTCCACCTGCTTGCAACATAAGCACAAAGAAACAGACTTTTACTTCTTCTAACTATTCATCCTAAAAGGCATTACAAATATTACAGTGTTGATTAAAGCCGAAAATGGCACAAAACCAATCACACACATATCTCTACAACTTGCAACACAAAACATACCCAGAAAATATATTCAATGTTACTGTGATTTAAAGCCTCCTACCACATTACATACCTCAACAATGCATTACGAAACTGACCTGTGAACATCGACGCCCCATGGCAGTCCGAAACATCTACTACTAACCAAACACTATCACCACACCAAAGGTGTAAAAACGCTTTGTCCAACAGTTTTCATCCATGACATAAAGTTAACTCTTCTCCTGAATCGTTTCAATCTTCCATAATTGTACAATTAATAAGTTACCTGACTGCTTTCTACTAGTGAATGTAGATGGTCAATAAACATGCACATTCCTGGCACAAGAGCAAAACTGATATTTATGCTGATACCTATACAAACTATAATGGAAGCAAAGATCATAAATACACAAATACGACTACCAGTGAATATTTAATCAGCAAACACCTAAATTCAATTTTATATTTTAGCACACTGTCAACTTACTCCACATCCTCACGTCGCAAATCCTGATAACAAATATTATCTTCAAACATAAGAGTACGTGATTATCGTACCACGCAGCACAAAGTCACTTTCAAATTACTACTCTATTCCATAATGAAAAACTCATTTTAATTTTACTCACTGAAATTGCTTACAGTCAACACCAGCACTTCAAATGTTAGATCAAGTTAACATTACAGTCATACACTTTGTCAACAGATTGTGCATACACATGCACACAGACACAAAGTTTGCAGAAGCCATTTCCTCTCACAGCATGCTTCTCAACCAACTATTCAGCAATAATCAACTGTGCAGTAGTCATGTATTGTATGAATCTGATATGTAAACATTTCCTCTGCATCATGCACAGTGATACTGACAAAGCTCCATAAGACAGGCTGCCTCACTGCTGCCACATGTAGCCTCCTCTAAATAAACCTTCTTCATCGTCTTCCATGCATTTGCATTTGTTTCTATATCACTCATCTATGTATGTAATAACACTACTTTCCATAATAACCGCTATTTTTCCATCTGAAAGTAAATGGATAAACATACCATGAGCCATATGACATGGTTGGTCTTAGAAAAATAAACACCTCTCCCATTTTATAACTTAACAATTCCATTATAATACAACGAAAATTCAACAATCTATAATGCAACCATTTCATACCTCTCATTACACCAGTGGATGGCATTAGTGTAGCATATCTCATTTTATCGTCAGGCGTGCCCCAGGGGAGTGTGATAGGACTGCTATTATTTTCTATGTATATAAATGATCTGATGGACAGAGTAGTTGTAATTTGCAGCTGTTTGCTGATGATGCTGTGGTGTATGGGAGGGTGTCGTCTGTAACTGACTGTAATAGCATACAGGTTGACTTAGACAGAATTTCTAGTTGGTGCGAAGAATGGCAGATAGCTCTCAATGTAGAAAAATGTAAGGTTTTGCGCATGAGTAGAAAAAACAATCCTATAATGTTCGAATACAGCATCAGTAGTGAGCTTCTTGATGCGGTCGCGTCGTTCAAATATCTAGGCTTAACATTGCAGAGCGATATGAAATGGAACGAACATGTAAGGACAGTTGTGAGTAAGGCAGACAGCCGACTTCGGTTTATTGGGAGAATTTGGGAAGATGTACTTCACCTGTAAAGGAGACCGCGTATAAAATGCTTGTACGACCACGTCTTGAGTATTGCTCAAGTATTTGGGACCAGCATCAGATCGGTTTGAAGGTAGACATAGAGGCGGTTCAGAGGCGAGCAGCTAGATTTGTTACCGGTAGGTTCGACCAATGCGCGAGTGTCACGGAAATGCTCCGGCAACTCAATTGGGGATCGCTGGAAGAAAGACGACGTTCTTTTCGTGAATTTCTGTTAAGTAAATTTAGAGGGCCGGAATTTGAAGCTGAGTGTAGTACGATCTTGCTGCCGCCTACTTACATTTCGCGTAAAGATCACAAAGACAAGATAAGAGAAATTAGGGCTCGTACGGAGGCATATAGGCATTCTTATTTTCCTCGTTCAATTTGGGAGTGGAATAGGAAAGGAAATGCCTAGTAGTGGTACACTGTACCCTCCGCCACGCACCTTACGGTGAATTGCGGAGTATGTATGTAGATGTAGATGTAGATGTAATAAGCTCAGACACCACCCGATGCAACATACATAGATGAGTGATACAGGAACAAATGCAAATGCATGGAAGACGATGAAGAAGGTTTATTTACAGAAGGCTACATGTGGCAACAGCTAAAAGTGCATGTTGAAAGTACACATTACTAACGATCTTTGAGATTGAGGAGGCCACTCTTGGAAGAAGATTGGAGCTATGTTGTGATTGCTGTTGTTTGTGGTGTGGTGATGACAGTGTTTTCCCTAGTTGTACGTGCATAACATATGTGCTTTATAGTGATGCGAGCTGATGCAGATGAAGGAGAAATGTTAATGACATGTTATTACACTGTGTCTAAGGTATCTATGTTGAATTGTGTTTCAATGAAGTGACATGAGGAAAGTGATTGCTATTTACTGTTGATAAAAACAACTCTTTCTGGCCTCTGTTGTGGGCTTTTCTTTAGACAGTATCCAGCCAGTTGCAGTTATAAATGTAGTTAACAATATATGTTAAAAGGCAAATCTTTGTGCATATTACAGAAGACCATTTCTAAAGAAGCTGAGATGTTTTTTGTTATGTAATTTCTGCAACAGGGTTCCCGATGAATGAGTAGCATCAAGTTAAGTAATGTGTTTACTAAGACGTTCTGTGTATTGCAGTACGTGTGATGAAGAAGACGGGGTAATTTTAGTTTGTCAAATCTGGTGCATGTATAATGTATATTATTCTATTCACAGAGACGTGGTGAGCAAGATAAATGAAACGTAGGTTTCATTGTGATTGTGGTGATAGTGTAACTTGTTTGACTGCACACATTTCAAGTGTACCAGTTAAAATGCATATTAACGGTAGTCAGTATTGCACTGTTTGCTGATATGTAATAAAGCAATTAGTGTATGTGTAAGATTGGGTGAGGGATTAATATTTTTTTTTCTTGAAACACATTGTTTGCATTTTGCTTTATTTAAAGTAATTCTTTAATGAGGTTATTTGATGCTTCTTGCCTGTCTGTCTAAGCAGCATGCAGGGATTAAGTAGTATTAACTTATGGTTCTTGGTTGTGTGTGTGCCTATTGTAAATTGTTTCTTGCAGGTATAGTATTGTTTTAGTAACATGATGCAGTATGGTTGCAAATTCAATGCTCATTGTGTATATGAAATTGTAATTAACTTTGGAGCAGTGAGGCAGCCTGTCTTATGGAGCTTTGTCATTATCACTTTGCATGATGCAGAGGAAATGTTTACATATCAGATTCATACAATACATGACTACTGCACAGTTGATTATTGCTGAATAGTTGGTTGAGAAGCATGCTGTGAGAGGACATGGCTTCTGCAAACTTTGTGTCTGTGTGCATGTGTATGCACAATCTGTTGACAAAGTGTATGACTGTAATGTTAACTTGAGCTAACATTTGAATTCTTCCAAGAGTGTCCTGCTCAATCTCAAAAGATGGTTAGTAATGTGTACTCTCAACATGCACTTTTAGCTGTTGCCACATGTAGCCTTCTCTAAATAAACCTTCTTCATCGTCTTCCATGCATTTGCATTTGTTCCTATATCACTCATCTATGTATGTAATAACACTACTTTCCATAATAACCGCTATTTTTCCATCTGAAAGTAAATGGATAAACATACCATGAGCCATATGACATGGTTGGTCTTAGAAAAATAAACACCTCTCCCATTTTATAACTTAACAATTCCATTATAATACAACGAAAATTCAACAATCTATAATGCAACCATTTCATACCTCTCATTACACCAGTGGATGGCATTAGTGTCGCATATCTCATTTAATAAGCTCAGACACCACCCGACAAACAAGCACATGTGCCAATACCAAATTTCTTCTACACCAACACTTAGTTTCAGTGCAATACAAACAAACAGGTCAGCAGTTCGTTGATCACCTGAAGCCTCATTACACAATCAATTCCACCTGCTTGCAACATAAGCACAAAGAAACAGACTTTTACTTCTTCTAACTATTCATCCTAAAAGGCATTACAAATATTACAGTGTTGATTAAAGCCGAAAATGGCACAAAACCAATCACACACATATCTCTACAACTTGCAACACAAAACATACCCAGAAAATATATTCAATGTTACTGTGATTTAAAGCCTCCTACCACATTACTATATCTCAACAATGCATTACGAAACTGACCTGTGAACATCGACGCCCCATGGCAGTCCGAAACATCTACTACTAACCAAACTCTCTCACCACACCAAAGGTGTTAAAAACGCTTTGTCCAACAGTCTTCATCCATGACATAAAGTAAAGTGTTCTCCTGCATCGTTTGAATCTTCCATAATTTTACAATTAATAAGTCACCTGACTGCTTTCTACTAGTGAATGTAGATGGTCAATAAACATGCACATTCCTGGCACAAGAGCAGAACTGATATTTATGCTGATACCTATACAAACTATAATGGAAGCAAAGATCATAAATACACAAATACGACTACCAGTGAATATTTAATCAGCAAACACCTAAATTCAATTTTATATTTTAGCACACTGTCAACTTACTCCACATCCTCACGTCGCATATCCTGATAACAAATATTATCTTCAAACATAAGAGTACGTGATTATCGTACCACGCAGCACAAAGTCACTTTCAAATTACTACTCTATTCCATAATGAAAAACTCATTTTAATTTTACTCACATTTGAAATACGTGGGACATTGTTTTGCATTTACGGCTATGGCAAGTTCTTTTTCTTATACCCACATCCACAACAAAGTGCCTTATTCTCAGCAAGTTAGTGTTCCATTAGCACATTATCACTTCATGTCCACTAGCTGGACACTCTTTTCCAAAACTATCACGTTTATGCAGCACATACAACAATCTTCACTAATTTCACTATTTAAAATGAATGCTGAGCTTGGCCTCCAGTGTATACTCATTCAAACAATTCTGTGCCTTGTCTCTCACATGCTGTTTGTTATTCTACCTGTCACAAACCAAAATGACAACACACATCCAAATTAATCAAATACACATTGGTCACTCAAAACTCTCTTTCAATACCAATCAAGAAGAGAGACCACCATACAGAGCATACAAAGTACCTAATTTATAACACACACCACTCGCTACAAAACAATTGCTTACACTGAAATTGCTTACATTCAACACCAGCAATTCAAATGTTAGCTCAAGTTAACATTACAGTCATACACTTTGTCAACAGATTGTGCATACACATGCACACAGACACAAAGTTTGCAGAAGCCATGTCCTCTCACAGCATGCTTCTCAACCAACTATTCAGCAATAATCAACTGTGCAGTAGTCATGTATTGTATGAATCTGATATGTAAACATTTCCTCTGCATCATGCAAAGTGATAATGACAAAGCTCCATAAGACAGGCTGCCTCACTGCTCCAAAGTTAATTACAATTTCATATACACAATGAGCATTGAATTTGCAACCATACTGCATCATGTTACTAAAACAATACTATACCTGCAAGAAACAATTTACAATAGGCACACACACAACCAAGAACCATAAGTTAATACTACTTAATCCCTGCATGCTGCTTAGACAGACAGGCAAGAAGCATCAAATAACCTCATTAAAGAATTACTTTAAATAAAGCAAAATGCAAACAATGTGTTTCAAGAAAAAAAAATATTAATCCCTCACCCAATCTTACACATACACTAATTGCTTTATTACATATCAGCAAACAGTGCAATACTGACTACCGTTAATATGCATTTTAACTGGTACACTTGAAATGTGTGCAGTCAAACAAGTTACACTATCACCACAATCACAATGAAACCTACGTTTCATTTATCTTTCTCACCACGTCTCTGTGAATAGAATAATATACATTATACATGCACCAGATTTGACAAACTAAAATTACCCCGTCTTCTTCATCACACGTACTGCAATACACAGAACGTCTTAGTAAACACATTACTTAACTTGATGCTACTCATTCATCGGGAACCCTGTTGCAGAAATTACATAACAAAAAACATCTCAGCTTCTTTAGAAATGGTCTTCTGTAATATGCACAAAGATTTGCCTTTTAACATATATTGATAACTACATTTATAACTGCAACTGGCTGGATACTGTCTAAAGAAAAGCCCACAACAGAGGCCAGAAAGAGTTGTTTTTATCAACAGTAAATAGCAATCACTTTCCTCATGTCACTTCATTGAAACACAATTCAACATAGATACCTTAGACACAGTGTAATAACATGTCATTAACATTTCTCCTTCATCTGCATCAGCTCGCATCACTATAAAGCACATATGTTATGCACGTACAACTAGGGAAAACACTGTCATCACCACACCACAAACAACAGCAATCACAACATAGCTCCAATCTTCTTCCAAGAGTGTCCTGCTCAATCTCAAAAGATGGTTAGTAATGTGTACTCTCAACATGCACTTTTAGCTGTTGCCACATGTAGCCTTCTCTAAATAAACCTTCTTCATCGTCTTCCATGCATTTGCATTTGTTCCTATATCACTCATCTATGTATGTAATAACACTATTTTCCATAATAACCGCTATTTTTCCATCTGAAAGTAAATGGATAAACATACCATGAGCCATATGACATGGTTGGTCTTAGAAAAATAAACACCTCTCCCATTTTATAACTTAACAATTCCATTATAATACAACGAAAATTCAACAATCTATAATGCAACCATTTCATACCTCTCATTACACCAGTGGATGGCATTAGTGTCGCATATCTCATTTAATAAGCTCAGACACCACCTGACAAACAAGCACATGTGCCAATACCAAATTTCTTCTACACCAACACTTAGTTTCAGTGCAATACAAACAAACAGGTCAGCAGTTCGTTGATCACCTGAAGCCTCATTACACAATCAATTCCACCTGCTTGCAACATAAGCACAAAGAAACAGACTTTTACTTCTTCTAACTATTCATCCTAAAAGGCATTACAAATATTACAGTGTTGATTAAAGCCGAAAATGGCACAAAACCAATCACACACATATCTCTACAACTTGCAACACAAAACATACCCAGGAAATATATTCAATGTTACTGTGATTTAAAGCCTCCTACCACATTACTATACCTCAACAATGCATTACGAAACTGACCTGTGAACATCGACGCCCCATGGCAGTCCGAAACATCTACTACTAACCAAACTCTCTCACCACACCATAGCTGTTAAAAACGCTTTGTCCAACAGTCTTCATCCATGACACAAAGTAAACTGTTCTGCTGCATTGTTTGAATCTTCCAAAATTTTACAATTAATAAGTCACCTGACTGCATTCTACTAGTGAATGTAGATGGTCAATAAACATGCACATTCCTGGCACAAGAGCAAAACTGATATTTATGCTGATACCTATACAAACTATAATGGAAGCAAAGATCATAAATACACAAATACGACTACCAGTGAATATTTAATCAGCAAACACCTAAATTCAATTTTATACTTTAGCACACCTTCAACTTACTCCACATCCTCACATCACAAATCCTCCTAACAAATATTATCTTCAAACATAAGAGTACGTGATTACCGTACCACGCAGCACAAAGTCACTTTCAAATTACTACTCTATTCCATAATGAAAAACTCATTTTAATTTTACTCACATTTGAAATACGTTGGACATTGTTTTGCATTTACAGCTATGGCAAGTTCTTTTTCCTATACCCACATCCACAACAAAGTGCCTTATTCGCAGCAAGTTAGTGTTCCATTAGCACATAATCACTTCATGTCCACTAGCTGGACACTCTTTTGCAAAACTATCACGTTTATGCAGCACATACAACAATCTTCACTAATTTCACTATTTAAAATGAATGCTGAGCTTGGCCCCCAGTGTATACTCATACAAACAATTCTGTGCCTTGTCTCTCACATGCTGTTTGTTATTCTACCTGTCCCAAACCAAAATGACAACACACATCCAAATTAATCAAATACACATTGGTCACTCAAAACTCTCTTTCAGTATCAATCAAGAAGAGAGACCACCATACAGAGCATACAAAGTACCTAATTTACAACACACACCACTCACTACAAAAAATTGCTTACACTGAAATTGCTTACATTCAACACCAGCACTTCAAATGTTATCTAAAGTTAACAATACAGTCATATACTTTGTCAACAGATTGTGCATACACATGCACACAGACACAAAGTTTGCAGAAGCCATGTCCTCTCACAGCATGCTTCTCAACCAACTATTCAGCAATAATCAACCGTGCAGTAGTCATGTATTGTATGAATCTGATATGTAAACATTTCCTCTGCATCATGCAAAGTGATACTGACAAAGCTCCATAAGACAGGCTGCCTCACTGCTCCAAAGTTAATTACAATTTCATATACACCAAGGGCATTGAATTTGCAACCATTCTGCATCATGTTACTAAAACAATACTATACCTGCAAGAAACAATTTACAATAGGCACACACACAACCAAGAACCATAAGTTAATACTACTTAATCCCTGCATGCTGCTTAGACAGACAGGCAAGAAGCATCAAATAACCTCATTAAAGAATTACTTTAAATAAAGCAAAATGCCAACAATATGTTTCAAGAAAAAAAAAATTAATCCCTCACCCAATCTTACACATACACTAACTGCTTTATTACATATCAGCAAACAGTGCAATACTGACTACCGATAATATGCATTTTAACTGGTATACTTGAAATGTGTGCAGTCAAACAAGTTACACTATCACCACAATCACAATGAAACCTTCATTTCATTTATCTTTCTCACTACGTCTCTGTAAATAGAATAATATACATTATACATGCACCAGATTTGACAAACTAAAATTACCCCGTCTTCTTCATCACACGTACTGCAATACACAGAACGTCTTAGTAAACACATTACTTAACTTGATGCTACTCATTCATCGGGACCCCTGTTGCAGAAATTGCGTAACAAAAAACATCTCAGCTTCTTTAGAAATGGTCTTCTCTAATATACCCAGAGTTTTGCCTTTTAACATATATTGATAACTACAGTTATAACTGCAACTGGCTAGATACAGTCTAAAGAAAAGCCCAAAACAGAGGCCAGAAAGAGTTGTTTTTATCAACAGTAAATAGCAATCACTTTCCTCATATCACTTCATTGAAACACAATTCAACATAGGTACCTTAGACACAGTGTAATAACATGTCATTAACATTTCTCCTTCATCTGCATCAGCTCGCATCAGTATAAAGCACATATGTTATGCACGTACAACTAGGGAAAACACTGTCATCACCACGCCACAAACAACAGCAATCACAACATAGCTCAAATCTTCTACCAAGAGTGGCCTGCTCAATCTCAAAAGATGGTTAGTAATGTGTACTCTCAACATGCACTTTTAGCTGTTGCCACATGTAGCCTTCTCTAAATAAACCTTCTTCATCGTCTTCCATGCATTTGCATTTGTTCTTATATCACTCATCTATGTATGTAATAACAATACTTAAAGAAAAACACTTACTAAAGAAAAGCCCACAACAGAGGCCAGAAAGAGTTGTTTTTATCAACAGTAAATAGCAATCACTTTCCTCATGTCACTTCATTGAAACACAATTCAACATAGATACCTTAGACACAGTGTAATAACATGTCATTAACATTTCTCCTTCATCTGCATCAGCTCGCATCACTATAAAGCACATATGTTATGCACGTACAACTAGGGAAAACACTGTCATCACCACACCACAAACAACAGCAATCACAACATAGCTCCAATCTTCTTCCAAGAGTGGCCTGCTCAATCTCAAAAGATGGTTAGTAATGTGTACTCTCAACATGCACTTTTAGCTGTTGCCACATGTAGCCTTCTCTAAATAAACCTTCTTCATCGTCTTCCATGCATTTGCATTTGTTCCTATATCACTCATCTATGTATGTAATAACACTACTTTCCATAATAACCAATATTATTCCATCTGAAAATAAATGGATAAACATACCATGAGCCATATGACATAGCTGGTCTCAGAAAAATAAACACCTCTCCCATTTTATAACTTAACAATTCCATTATAATACAATGAAAATTCAACAATCTATAATGCAACCATTTCATACCTCTCATTACACCAGTGGATGGCATTAGTGTCGCATATCTCATTTAATAAGCTCAGACACCACCCGACAAACAAGCACATGTGCCAATACCAAATTTCTTCTACACCAACACTTAGTTTCAGTGCAATACAAACAAAAAGTCAGCAGTTCGTTGATCACCTGAAGCCTCATCACACATTCAATTCCACCTGCTTGCAACATAAGCACAAAGAAACAGACTTTTACTTCTTCTAACTATTCATCCTAAAAGGCATTACAAATATTACAGTGTTGATTAAAGCCGAAAATGGCACAAAACCAATCACACACCTATCTCTACAACTTGCAACACAAAACATACCCAGAAAATATATTCAATGTTACTGTGATTTAAAGCCTCCTACCACATTACATACCTCAACAATGCATTACGAAACTGACCAGTGAACATCGACGCCCCATGGCAGTCCGAAACATCTACTACTAACCAAACTCTCTCACCACACCAAAGGTGTTAAAAACGCTTTGTCCAACAGTCTTCATCCATGACACAAAGTAAACTGTTCTCCTGCATTGTTTGAATCTTCCCTAATTTTACAATTAATAAGTCACCTGACTGCTTTCTACTAGTGTGTGTAGATGGTCAATAAACATGCACATTCCTGGCACAAGAGCAAAACTGATATTTATGCTGATACCTATACAAACTATAATGGAAGCAAAGATCATAAATACACAAATACGACTACCAGTGAATATTTAATCAGCAAACATCTAAATTCAATTTTATACTTTAGCACACCGTCAACTTACTCCACATCCTCACATCACAAATCCTCCTAACAAATATTATCTTCAAACATAAGAGTACGTGATTACCGTACCACGCAGCACAAAGTCACTTTCAAATTACTACTCTATTCCATAATGAAAAACTCATTTTAATTTTACTCACATTTGAAATACGTTGGACATTGTTTTGCATTTACAGCTATGGCAAGTTCTTTTTCCTATACCCACATCCACAACAAAGTGCCTTATTCGCAGCAAGTTAGTGTTCCATTAGCACATAATCACTTCATGTCCACTAGCTGGACACTCTTTTGCAAAACTATCACGTTTATGCAGCACATACAACAATCTTCACTAATTTCACTATTTAAAATGAATGCTGAGCTTGGCCTCCAGTGTATACTCATTCAAACAATTCTGTGCCTTGTCTCTCACATGCTGTTTGTTATTCTACCTGTCACAAACCAAAATGACAACACACATCCAAATTAATCAAATACACATTGGTCACTCAAAACTCTCTTTCAATATCAATCAAGAAGAGAGACCACCATACAGAGCATACAAAGTACCTAATTTACAACACACACCACTCACTACAAAAAATTGCTTACACTGAAATTGCTTACATTCAACACCAGCACTTCAAATGTTATCTAAAGTTAACAATACAGTCATATACTTTGTCAACAGATTGTGCATACACATGCACACAGACACAAAGTTTGCAGAAGCCATGTCCTCTCACAGCATGCTTCTCAACCAACTATTCAGCAATAATCAACCGTGCAGAAGTCATGTATTGTATGAATCTGATATGTAAACATTTCCTCTGCATCATGCAAAGTGATACTGACAAAGCTCCATAAGACAGGCTGCGTCACTGCTCCAAAGTTAATTACAATTTCATATACACAAAGGGCATTGAATTTGCAACCATTCTGCATCATGTTACTAAAACAATACTATACCTGCAAGAAACAATTTACAATAGGCACACACACAACCAAGAACCATAAGTTAATACTACTTAATCCCTGCATGCTGCTTAGACAGACAGGGAAGAAGCATCAAATAACCTCATTAAAGAATTACTTTAAATAAAGCAAAAAGCAAAGAATGTGTTTCAAGAAAAAAAATATTAATCCCTCACCCAATCTTACACATACACTAATTGCTTTATTACATATCAGCAAACAGTGCAATACTGACTACCGATAATATGCATTTTAACTGGTATACTTGAAATGTGTGCAGTCAAACAAGTTACAATATCACCACAATCACAATGAAACCTACATTTCATTTATCTTTCTCACCACGTCTCTGTGAATAGAATAATATACATTATACATGCACCAGATTTGACAAACTAAAATTACCCCGTCTTCTTCATCACATGTACTGCAATACACAGAACGTCTTAGTAAACACATTACTTAACTTGATGCTGCTCATTCATCGGGACCCCTGTTGCAGAAATTGCATAACAAAAAAATCTCAGCTACTTTAGAAATGGTCTTCTGTAATATGCACAGAGATTTGCCTTTTAACATATATTGATAACTACGGTTATAACTGCAACTGGCTGGATACTGTCTAAAGAAAAGCCCACAACATAGGCTAGAAAGAGTTGTTTTTATCAACAGTAAATAGCAATCACTTTCCTCATGTCACTTCATTGAAACGCAATTCAACATAGGTACCTTAGACACAGTGTAATAACATGTCATTAACATTTCTCATTCATCTGCATCAGCTCGCATCACTATAAAGCACATATGTTATGCACGTACAACTAGGGAAAACACTGTCATCACCACACCACAAACAACAGCAATCACAACATAGCTCCAATCTTCTTCCAAGAGTGGCCTGCTCAATCTCAAAAGATGGTTAGTAATGTGTACTCTCAACATGCACTTTTAGCTGTTGCCACATGTAGCCTTCTCTAAATAAACCTTCTTCATCGTCTTCAATGCATTTGCATTTGTTCCTATATCACTCATCTATGTATGTAATAACACTACTTTCCATAATAACCACTAATATTCCATCTGAAAATAAATGGATAAACATACCATGAGCCATATGACATGGCTGGTCTCAGAAAAATAAACACCTCTCCCATTTTATAACCTAACAATTCAATTATAATACAACGAAAATTCAACAATCTATAATGCAACCATTTCATACCTCTCATTACACCAGTGGATGGCATTAGTGTCGCATATCTCATTTAATAAGCTCAGACACCACCCGACAAACAAGCACATGTGCCAATACCAAATTTCTTCTACACCAACACTTAGTTTCAGTGCAATACAAACAAAAAGTCAGCAGTTCGTTGATCACCTGAAGCCTCATCACGCAATCAATTCCACCTGCTTGCAACATAAGCACAAAGAAACAGACTTTTACTTCTTCTAACTATTCATCCTAAAAGGCATTACAAATATTACAGTGTTGATTAAAGCCGAAAATGGCACAAAACCAATCACACACATATCTCTACAACTTGCAACACAAAACATACCCAGAAAATATATTCAATGTTACTGTGATTTAAAGCCTCCTACCACATTACATACCTCAACAATGCATTACGAAACTGACCAGTGAACATCGACGCCCCATGGCAGTCCGAAACATCTACTACTAACCAAACTCTCTCACCACACCATAGCTGTTAAAAACGCTTTGTCCAACAGTCTTCATCCATGACACAAAGTAAACTGTTCTGCTGCATTGTTTGAATCTTCCAAAATTTTACAATTAATAAGTCACCTGACTGCTTTCTACTAGTGAATGTAGATGGTCAATAAACATGCACATTCCTGGCACAAGAGCAAAACTGATATTTATGCTGATACCTATACAAACTATAATGGAAGCAAAGATCATAAATACACAAATACGACTACCAGTGAATATTTAATCAGCCAACACCTAAATTCAATTTTATACTTTAGCAAACCTTCAACTTACTCCACATCCTCACATCACAAATCCTCCTAACAATTATTATCTTCAAACATAAGAGTACGTGATTACCGTACCACGCAGCACAAAGTCACTTTCAAATTACTACTCTATTCCATAATGAAAAACTCATTTTAATTTTACTCACATTTGAAATACGTTGGACATTGTTTTGCAGTTACAGCTATGGCAAGTTCTTTTTCCTATACCCACATCCACAACAAAGTGCCTCATTCGCAGCAAGTTAGTGTTCCATTAGCACATTATCACTTCATGTCCACTAGCTGGACACTCTTTTGCAAAACTATCACGTTTATGCAGCACATACAACAATCTTCACTAATTTCACTATTTAAAATGAATGCTGAGCTTGGCCCCCAGTGTATACTCATACAAACAATTCTGTGCCTTGTCTCTCACATGCTGTTTGTTATTCTACCTGTCCCAAACCAAAATGACAACACACATCCAAATTAATCAAATACACATTGGTCACTCAAAACTCTCTTTCAGTATCAATCAAGAAGAGAGACCACCATACAGAGCATACAAAGTACCTAATTTACAACACACACCACTCACTACAAAAAATTGCTTACACTGAAATTGCTTACATTCAACACCAGCACTTCAAATGTTATCTAAAGTTAACAATACAGTCATATACTTTATCAACAGATTGTGCATACACATGCACACAGACACAAAGTTTGCAGAAGCCATGTCCTCTCACAGCATGCTTCTCAACCAACTATTCAGCAATAATCAACCGTGCAGTAGTCATGTATTGTATGAATCTGATATGTAAACATTTCCTCTGCATCATGCAAAGTGATACTGACAAAGCTCCATAAGACAGGCTGCCTCACTGCTCCAAAGTTAATTACAATTTCATATACACCAAGGGCATTGAATTTGCAACCATTCTGCATCATGTTACTAAAACAATACTATACCTGCAAGAAACAATTTACAATAGGCACACACACAACCAAGAACCATAAGTTAATACTACTTAATCCCTGCATGCTGCTTAGACAGACAGGCAAGAAGCATCAAATAACCTCATTAAAGAATTACTTTAAATAAAGCAAAATGCCAACAATATGTTTCAAGAAAAAAAAAATTAATCCCTCACCCAATCTTACACATACACTAACTGCTTTATTACATATCAGCAAACAGTGCAATACTGACTACCGATATATGCATTTTAACTGGTATACTTGAAATGTGTGCAGTCAAACAAGTTACACTATCACCACAATCACAATGAAACCTTCATTTCATTTATCTTTCTCACTACGTCTCTGTAAATAGAATAATATACATTATACATGCACCAGATTTGACAAACTAAAATTACCCCGTCTTCTTCATCACACGTACTGCAATACACAGAACGTCTTAGTAAACACATTACTTAACTTGATGCTACTCATTCATCGGGACCCCTGTTGCAGAAATTGCATAACAAAAAACATCTCAGCTTCTTTAGAAATGGTCTTCTCTAATATGCCCAGAGATTTGCCTTTTAACATATATTGATAACTACAGTTATAACTGCAACTGGCTGGATACAGTCTAAAGAAAAGCCCACAACAGAGGCCAGAAAGAGTTGTTTTTATCAACAGTAAATAGCAATCACTTTCCTCATATCACTTCATTGAAACACAATTCAACATAGGTACCTTAGACACAGTGTAATAACATGTCATTAACATTTCTCCTTCATCTGCATCAGCTCGCATCAGTATAAAGCACATATGTTATGCACGTACAGCTAGGGAAAACACTGTCATCACCACGCCACAAACAACAGCAATCACAACATAGCTCCAATCTTCTTCCAAGAGTGGCCTGCTCAATCTCAAAAGATGGTTAGTAATGTGTACTCTCAACATGCACTTTTAGCTGTTGCCACATGTAGCCTTCTCTAAATAAACCTTCTTCATCGTCTTCCATGCATTTGCATTTGTTCTTATATCACTCATCTATGTATGTAATAACAATACTTAAAGAAAAACACTTACTAAAGAAAAGCCCACAACAGAGGCCAGAAAGAGTTGTTTTTATCAACAGTAAATAGCAATCACTTTCCTCATGTCACTTTATTGAAACACAATTCAACATAGATACCTTAGACACAGTGTAATAACATGTCATTAACATTTCTCCTTCATCTGCATCAGCTCGCATCAGTATAAAGCACATATGTTATGCACGTACAACTAGGGAAAACACTGTCATCACCACACCACAAACAACAGCAATCACAACATAACTCCAATCTTCTTCCAAGAGTGGCCTGCTCAATCTCAAAAGATGGTTAGTAATGTGTACTCTCAACATCCACTTTTAGCTGTTGCCACATGTAGCCTTCTCTAAATAAACCTTCTTCATCGTCTTCCATGCATTTGCATTTGTTCCTATATCACTCATCTATGTATGTAATAACACTACTTTCCATAATAACCAATATTATTCCATCTGAAAATAAATGGATAAACATACCATGAGCCATATGACATAGCTGGCCTCAGAAAAATAAACACATCTCCCATTTTATAACCTAACAATTCCATTATAATACAACGAAAATTCAACAATCTATAATGCAACCATTTCATACCTCTCATTACACCAGTGGATGGCATTAGTGTCGCATATCTCATTTAATAAGCTCAGACACCACCCGACAAACAAGCACATGTGCCAATACCAAATTTCTTCTACACCAACACTTAGTTTCAGTGCAATACAAACAAAAAGTCAGCAGTTCGTTGATCACCTGAAGCCTCATCACGCAATCAATTCCACCTGCTTGCAACATAAGCACAAAGAAACAGACTTTTACTTCTTCTAACTATTCATCCTAAAAGGCATTACAAATATTACAGTGTTGATTAAAGCCGAAAATGGCACAAAACCAATCACACACACATATCTCTACAACTTGCAACACAAAACATACCCAGAAAATATATTCAATGTTACTGTGATTTAAAGCCTCCTACCACATTACATACCTCAACAATGCATTACGAAACTGACCTGTGAACATCGACGCCCCATGGCAGTCCGAAACATCTACTACTAACCAAACTCTCTCACCACATCAAAGGTGTTAAAAACGCTTTGTCCAACAGTCTTCATCCATGACACAAAGTAAACTGTTCTCCTGCATTGTTTGAATCTTTCCTAATTTTACAATTAATAAGTCACCTGACTGCTTTCTACTAGTGAATGTAGATGGTCAATAAACATGCACATTCCTGGCACAAGAGCAAAACTGATATTTATGCTGATACCTATACAAACTATAATGGAAGCAAAGATCATAAATACACAAATACGACTACCAGTGAATATTTAATCAGCAAACATCTAAATTCAATTTTATACTTTAGCACACCGTCAACTTACTCCACATCCTCACATCACAAATCCTCATAACAAATATTATCTTCAAACATAAGAGTACGTGATTACCGTACCACGCAGCACAAAGTCAGTTTCAAATTACTACTCTATTCCATAATGAAAAACTCATTTTAATTTTACTCACATTTGAAATACGTGGGACATTGTTTTGCATTTACAGCTATGGCAAGATCTTTTTCCTATAACCACATCCACAACAAAGTGCCTTATTCTCAGCAAGTTAGTGTTCCATTAGCACATTATCACTTCATGTCCACTAGCTGGACACTCTTTTCCAAAACTATCACGTTTATGCAGCACATACAACAATCTTCACTAATTTCACTATTTAAAATGAATGCTGAGCTTGGCCTCCAGTGTATACTCATTCAAACAATTCTGTGCCTTGTCTCTCACATGCTGTTTGTTATTCTACCTGTCACAAACCAAAATGACAACACACATCCAAATTAATCAAATACACATTGGTCACTCAAAACTCTCTTTCAATATCAATCAAGAAGAGAGACCACCATACAGAGCATACAAAGTACCTAATTTACAACACACACCACTCACTACAAAAAATTGCTTACACTGAAATTGCTTACATTCAACACCAGCACTTCAAATGTTATCTAAAGTTAACAATACAGTCATATACTTTGTCAACAGATTGTGCATACACATGCACACAGACACAAAGTTTGCAGAAGCCATGTCCTCTCACAGCATGCTTCTCAACCAACTATTCAGCAATAATCAACCGTGCAGTAGTCATGTATTGTATGAATCTGATATGTAAACATTTCCTCTGCATCATGCAAAGTGATACTGACAAAGCTCCATAAGACAGGCTGCCTCACTGCTCCAAAGTTAATTACAATTTCATATACACCAAGGGCATTGAATTTGCAACCATTCTGCATCATGTTACTAAAACAATACTATACCTGCAAGAAACAATTTACAATAGGCACACACACAACCAAGAACCATAAGTTAATACTACTTAATCCCTGCATGCTGCTTAGACAGACAGGCAAGAAGCATCAAATAACCTCATTAAAGAATTACTTTAAATAAAGCAAAATGCCAACAATATGTTTCAAGAAAAAAAAAATTAATCCCTCACCCAATCTTACACATACACTAACTGCTTTATTACATATCAGCAAACAGTGCAATACTGACTACCGATATATGCATTTTAACTGGTATACTTGAAATGTGTGCAGTCAAACAAGTTACACTATCACCACAATCACAATGAAACCTTCATTTCATTTATCTTTCTCACTACGTCTCTGTAAATAGAATAATATACATTATACATGCACCAGATTTGACAAACTAAAATTACCCCGTCTTCTTCATCACACGTACTGCAATACACAGAACGTCTTAGTAAACACATTACTTAACTTGATGCTACTCATTCATCGGGACCCCTGTTGCAGAAATTGCATAACAAAAAACATCTCAGCTTCTTTAGAAATGGTCTTCTCTAATATGCCCAGAGATTTGCCTTTTAACATATATTGATAACTACAGTTATAACTGCAACTGGCTGGATACAGTCTAAAGAAAAGCCCACAACAGAGGCCAGAAAGAGTTGTTTTTATCAACAGTAAATAGCAATCACTTTCCTCATATCACTTCATTGAAACACAATTCAACATAGGTACCTTAGACACAGTGTAATAACATGTCATTAACATTTCTCCTTCATCTGCATCAGCTCGCATCAGTATAAAGCACATATGTTATGCACGTACAGCTAGGGAAAACACTGTCATCACCACGCCACAAACAACAGCAATCACAACATAGCTCCAATCTTCTTCCAAGAGTGGCCTGCTCAATCTCAAAAGATGGTTAGTAATGTGTACTCTCAACATGCACTTTTAGCTGTTGCCACATGTAGCCTTCTCTAAATAAACCTTCTTCATCGTCTTCCATGCATTTGCATTTGTTCTTATATCACTCATCTATGTATGTAATAACAATACTTAAAGAAAAACACTTACTAAAGAAAAGCCCACAACAGAGGCCAGAAAGAGTTGTTTTTATCAACAGTAAATAGCAATCACTTTCCTCATGTCACTTTATTGAAACACAATTCAACATAGATACCTTAGACACAGTGTAATAAAATGTCATTAACATTTCTCCTTCATCTGCATCAGCTCGCATCAGTATAAAGCACATATGTTATGCACGTACAACTAGGGAAAACACTGTCATCACCACACCACAAACAACAGCAATCACAACATAGCTCCAATCTTCTTCCAAGAGTGGCCTGCTCAATCTCAAAAGATGGTTAGTAATGTGTACTCTCAACATGCACTTTTAGCTGTTGCCACATGTAGCCTTCTCTAAATAAACCTTCTTCATCGTCTTCAATGCATTTGCATTTGTTCCTATATCACTCATCTATGTATGTAATAACACTACTTTCCATAATAACCACTAATATTCCATCTGAAAATAAATGGATAAACATACCATGAGCCATATGACATGGCTGGTCTCAGAAAAATAAACACCTCTCCCATTTTATAACCTAACAATTCAATTATAATACAACGAAAATTCAACAATCTATAATGCAACCATTTCATACCTCTCATTACACCAGTGGATGGCATTAGTGTCGCATATCTCATTTAATAAGCTCAGACACCACCCGACAAACAAGCACATGTGCCAATACCAAATTTCTTCTACACCAACACTTAGTTTCAGTGCAATACAAACAAAAAGTCAGCAGTTCGTTGATCACCTGAAGCCTCATCACGCAATCAATTCCACCTGCTTGCAACATAAGCACAAAGAAACAGACTTTTACTTCTTCTAACTATTCATCCTAAAAGGCATTACAAATATTACAGTGTTGATTAAAGCCGAAAATGGCACAAAACCAATCACACACATATCTCTACAACTTGCAACACAAAACATACCCAGAAAATATATTCAATGTTACTGTGATTTAAAGCCTCCTACCACATTACATACCTCAACAATGCATTACGAAACTGACCAGTGAACATCGACGCCCCATGGCAGTCCGAAACATCTACTACTAACCAAACTCTCTCACCACACCATAGCTGTTAAAAACGCTTTGTCCAACAGTCTTCATCCATGACACAAAGTAAACTGTTCTGCTGCATTGTTTGAATCTTCCAAAATTTTACAATTAATAAGTCACCTGACTGCTTTCTACTAGTGAATGTAGATGGTCAATAAACATGCACATTCCTGGCACAAGAGCAAAACTGATATTTATGCTGATACCTATACAAACTATAATGGAAGCAAAGATCATAAATACACAAATACGACTACCAGTGAATATTTAATCAGCCAACACCTAAATTCAATTTTATACTTTAGCAAACCTTCAACTTACTCCACATCCTCACATCACAAATCCTCCTAACAATTATTATCTTCAAACATAAGAGTACGTGATTACCGTACCACGCAGCACAAAGTCACTTTCAAATTACTACTCTATTCCATAATGAAAAACTCATTTTAATTTTACTCACATTTGAAATACGTTGGACATTGTTTTGCAGTTACAGCTATGGCAAGTTCTTTTTCCTATACCCACATCCACAACAAAGTGCCTCATTCGCAGCAAGTTAGTGTTCCATTAGCACATTATCACTTCATGTCCACTAGCTGGACACTCTTTTGCAAAACTATCACGTTTATGCAGCACATACAACAATCTTCACTAATTTCACTATTTAAAATGAATGCTGAGCTTGGCCCCCAGTGTATACTCATACAAACAATTCTGTGCCTTGTCTCTCACATGCTGTTTGTTATTCTACCTGTCCCAAACCAAAATGACAACACACATCCAAATTAATCAAATACACATTGGTCACTCAAAACTCTCTTTCAGTATCAATCAAGAAGAGAGACCACCATACAGAGCATACAAAGTACCTAATTTACAACACACACCACTCACTACAAAAAATTGCTTACACTGAAATTGCTTACATTCAACACCAGCACTTCAAATGTTATCTAAAGTTAACAATACAGTCATATACTTTATCAACAGATTGTGCATACACATGCACACAGACACAAAGTTTGCAGAAGCCATGTCCTCTCACAGCATGCTTCTCAACCAACTATTCAGCAATAATCAACCGTGCAGTAGTCATGTATTGTATGAATCTGATATGTAAACATTTCCTCTGCATCATGCAAAGTGATACTGACAAAGCTCCATAAGACAGGCTGCCTCACTGCTCCAAAGTTAATTACAATTTCATATACACCAAGGGCATTGAATTTGCAACCATTCTGCATCATGTTACTAAAACAATACTATACCTGCAAGAAACAATTTACAATAGGCACACACACAACCAAGAACCATAAGTTAATACTACTTAATCCCTGCATGCTGCTTAGACAGACAGGCAAGAAGCATCAAATAACCTCATTAAAGAATTACTTTAAATAAAGCAAAATGCCAACAATATGTTTCAAGAAAAAAAAAATTAATCCCTCACCCAATCTTACACATACACTAACTGCTTTATTACATATCAGCAAACAGTGCAATACTGACTACCGATATATGCATTTTAACTGGTATACTTGAAATGTGTGCAGTCAAACAAGTTACACTATCACCACAATCACAATGAAACCTTCATTTCATTTATCTTTCTCACTACGTCTCTGTAAATAGAATAATATACATTATACATGCACCAGATTTGACAAACTAAAATTACCCCGTCTTCTTCATCACACGTACTGCAATACACAGAACGTCTTAGTAAACACATTACTTAACTTGATGCTACTCATTCATCGGGACCCCTGTTGCAGAAATTGCATAACAAAAAACATCTCAGCTTCTTTAGAAATGGTCTTCTCTAATATGCCCAGAGATTTGCCTTTTAACATATATTGATAACTACAGTTATAACTGCAACTGGCTGGATACAGTCTAAAGAAAAGCCCACAACAGAGGCCAGAAAGAGTTGTTTTTATCAACAGTAAATAGCAATCACTTTCCTCATATCACTTCATTGAAACACAATTCAACATAGGTACCTTAGACACAGTGTAATAACATGTCATTAACATTTCTCCTTCATCTGCATCAGCTCGCATCAGTATAAAGCACATATGTTATGCACGTACAGCTAGGGAAAACACTGTCATCACCACGCCACAAACAACAGCAATCACAACATAGCTCCAATCTTCTTCCAAGAGTGGCCTGCTCAATCTCAAAAGATGGTTAGTAATGTGTACTCTCAACATGCACTTTTAGCTGTTGCCACATGTAGCCTTCTCTAAATAAACCTTCTTCATCGTCTTCCATGCATTTGCATTTGTTCTTATATCACTCATCTATGTATGTAATAACAATACTTAAAGAAAAACACTTACTAAAGAAAAGCCCACAACAGAGGCCAGAAAGAGTTGTTTTTATCAACAGTAAATAGCAATCACTTTCCTCATGTCACTTTATTGAAACACAATTCAACATAGATACCTTAGACACAGTGTAATAACATGTCATTAACATTTCTCCTTCATCTGCATCAGCTCGCATCAGTATAAAGCACATATGTTATGCACGTACAACTAGGGAAAACACTGTCATCACCACACCACAAACAACAGCAATCACAACATAACTCCAATCTTCTTCCAAGAGTGGCCTGCTCAATCTCAAAAGATGGTTAGTAATGTGTACTCTCAACATCCACTTTTAGCTGTTGCCACATGTAGCCTTCTCTAAATAAACCTTCTTCATCGTCTTCCATGCATTTGCATTTGTTCCTATATCACTCATCTATGTATGTAATAACACTACTTTCCATAATAACCAATATTATTCCATCTGAAAATAAATGGATAAACATACCATGAGCCATATGACATAGCTGGCCTCAGAAAAATAAACACATCTCCCATTTTATAACCTAACAATTCCATTATAATACAACGAAAATTCAACAATCTATAATGCAACCATTTCATACCTCTCATTACACCAGTGGATGGCATTAGTGTCGCATATCTCATTTAATAAGCTCAGACACCACCCGACAAACAAGCACATGTGCCAATACCAAATTTCTTCTACACCAACACTTAGTTTCAGTGCAATACAAACAAAAAGTCAGCAGTTCGTTGATCACCTGAAGCCTCATCACGCAATCAATTCCACCTGCTTGCAACATAAGCACAAAGAAACAGACTTTTACTTCTTCTAACTATTCATCCTAAAAGGCATTACAAATATTACAGTGTTGATTAAAGCCGAAAATGGCACAAAACCAATCACACACACATATCTCTACAACTTGCAACACAAAACATACCCAGAAAATATATTCAATGTTACTGTGATTTAAAGCCTCCTACCACATTACATACCTCAACAATGCATTACGAAACTGACCTGTGAACATCGACGCCCCATGGCAGTCCGAAACATCTACTACTAACCAAACTCTCTCACCACATCAAAGGTGTTAAAAACGCTTTGTCCAACAGTCTTCATCCATGACACAAAGTAAACTGTTCTCCTGCATTGTTTGAATCTTTCCTAATTTTACAATTAATAAGTCACCTGACTGCTTTCTACTAGTGAATGTAGATGGTCAATAAACATGCACATTCCTGGCACAAGAGCAAAACTGATATTTATGCTGATACCTATACAAACTATAATGGAAGCAAAGATCATAAATACACAAATACGACTACCAGTGAATATTTAATCAGCAAACATCTAAATTCAATTTTATACTTTAGCACACCGTCAACTTACTCCACATCCTCACATCACAAATCCTCATAACAAATATTATCTTCAAACATAAGAGTACGTGATTACCGTACCACGCAGCACAAAGTCAGTTTCAAATTACTACTCTATTCCATAATGAAAAACTCATTTTAATTTTACTCACATTTGAAATACGTGGGACATTGTTTTGCATTTACAGCTATGGCAAGATCTTTTTCCTATAACCACATCCACAACAAAGTGCCTTATTCTCAGCAAGTTAGTGTTCCATTAGCACATTATCACTTCATGTCCACTAGCTGGACACTCTTTTCCAAAACTATCACGTTTATGCAGCACATACAACAATCTTCACTAATTTCACTATTTAAAATGAATGCTGAGCTTGGCCTCCAGTGTATACTCATTCAAACAATTCTGTGCCTTGTCTCTCACATGCTGTTTGTTATTCTACCTGTCACAAACCAAAATGACAACACACATCCAAATTAATCAAATACACATTGGTCACTCAAAACTCTCTTTCAATATCAATCAAGAAGAGAGACCACCATACAGAGCATACAAAGTACCTAATTTACAACACACACCACTCACTACAAAAAATTGCTTACACTGAAATTGCTTACATTCAACACCAGCACTTCAAATGTTATCTAAAGTTAACAATACAGTCATATACTTTGTCAACAGATTGTGCATACACATGCACACAGACACAAAGTTTGCAGAAGCCATGTCCTCTCACAGCATGCTTCTCAACCAACTATTCAGCAATAATCAACCGTGCAGTAGTCATGTATTGTATGAATCTGATATGTAAACATTTCCTCTGCATCATGCAAAGTGATACTGACAAAGCTCCATAAGACAGGCTGCCTCACTGCTCCAAAGTTAATTACAATTTCATATACACCAAGGGCATTGAATTTGCAACCATTCTGCATCATGTTACTAAAACAATACTATACCTGCAAGAAACAATTTACAATAGGCACACACACAACCAAGAACCATAAGTTAATACTACTTAATCCCTGCATGCTGCTTAGACAGACAGGCAAGAAGCATCAAATAACCTCATTAAAGAATTACTTTAAATAAAGCAAAATGCCAACAATATGTTTCAAGAAAAAAAAAATTAATCCCTCACCCAATCTTACACATACACTAACTGCTTTATTACATATCAGCAAACAGTGCAATACTGACTACCGATATATGCATTTTAACTGGTATACTTGAAATGTGTGCAGTCAAACAAGTTACACTATCACCACAATCACAATGAAACCTTCATTTCATTTATCTTTCTCACTACGTCTCTGTAAATAGAATAATATACATTATACATGCACCAGATTTGACAAACTAAAATTACCCCGTCTTCTTCATCACACGTACTGCAATACACAGAACGTCTTAGTAAACACATTACTTAACTTGATGCTACTCATTCATCGGGACCCCTGTTGCAGAAATTGCATAACAAAAAACATCTCAGCTTCTTTAGAAATGGTCTTCTCTAATATGCCCAGAGATTTGCCTTTTAACATATATTGATAACTACAGTTATAACTGCAACTGGCTGGATACAGTCTAAAGAAAAGCCCACAACAGAGGCCAGAAAGAGTTGTTTTTATCAACAGTAAATAGCAATCACTTTCCTCATATCACTTCATTGAAACACAATTCAACATAGGTACCTTAGACACAGTGTAATAACATGTCATTAACATTTCTCCTTCATCTGCATCAGCTCGCATCAGTATAAAGCACATATGTTATGCACGTACAGCTAGGGAAAACACTGTCATCACCACGCCACAAACAACAGCAATCACAACATAGCTCCAATCTTCTTCCAAGAGTGGCCTGCTCAATCTCAAAAGATGGTTAGTAATGTGTACTCTCAACATGCACTTTTAGCTGTTGCCACATGTAGCCTTCTCTAAATAAACCTTCTTCATCGTCTTCCATGCATTTGCATTTGTTCTTATATCACTCATCTATGTATGTAATAACAATACTTAAAGAAAAACACTTACTAAAGAAAAGCCCACAACAGAGGCCAGAAAGAGTTGTTTTTATCAACAGTAAATAGCAATCACTTTCCTCATGTCACTTTATTGAAACACAATTCAACATAGATACCTTAGACACAGTGTAATAAAATGTCATTAACATTTCTCCTTCATCTGCATCAGCTCGCATCAGTATAAAGCACATATGTTATGCACGTACAACTAGGGAAAACACTGTCATCACCACACCACAAACAACAGCAATCACAACATAACTCCAATCTTCTTCCAAGAGTGGCCTGCTCAATCTCAAAAGATGGTTAGTAATGTGTACTCTCAACATCCACTTTTAGCTGTTGCCACATGTAGCCTTCTCTAAATAAACCTTCTTCATCGTCTTCCATGCATTTGCATTTGTTCCTATATCACTCATCTATGTATGTAATAACACTACTTTCCATAATAACCAATATTATTCCATCTGAAAATAAATGGATAAACATACCATGAGCCATATGACATAGCTGGCCTCAGAAAAATAAACACATCTCCCATTTTATAACCTAACAATTCCATTATAATACAACGAAAATTCAACAATCTATAATGCAACCATTTCATACCTCTCATTACACCAGTGGATGGCATTAGTGTCGCATATCTCATTTAATAAGCTCAGACACCACCCGACAAACAAGCACATGTGCCAATACCAAATTTCTTCTACACCAACACTTAGTTTCAGTGCAATACAAACAAAAAGTCAGCAGTTCGTTGATCACCTGAAGCCTCATCACACATTCAATTCCACCTGCTTGCAACATAAGCACAAAGAAACAAACTTTTACTTCTTCTAACTATTCATCCTAAAAGGCATTACAAATATTACAGTGTTGATTAAAGCCGAAAATGGCACAAAACCAATCACACACACATATCTCTACAACTTGCAACACAAAACATACCCAGAAAATATATTCAATGTTACTGTGATTTAAAGCCTCCTACCACATTACATACCTCAACAATGCATTACGAAACTGACCTGTGAACATCGACGCCCCATGGCAGTCCGAAACATCTACTACTAACCAAACTCTCTCACCACATCAAAGGTGTTAAAAACGCTTTGTCCAACAGTCTTCATCCATGACACAAAGTAAACTGTTCTCCTGCATTGTTTGAATCTTTCCTAATTTTACAATTAATAAGTCACCTGACTGCTTTCTACTAGTGAATGTAGATGGTCAATAAACATGCACATTCCTGGCACAAGAGCAAAACTGATATTTATGCTGATACCTATACAAACTATAATGGAAGCAAAGATCATAAATACACAAATACGACTACCAGTGAATATTTAATCAGCAAACATCTAAATTCAATTTTATACTTTAGCACACCGTCAACTTACTCCACATCCTCACATTACAAATCCTCATAACAAATATTATCTTCAAACATAAGAGTACGTGATTACCGTACCACGCAGCACAAAGTCAGTTTCAAATTACTACTCTATTCCATAATGAAAAACTCATTTTAATTTTACTCACATTTGAAATACGTGGGACATTGTTTTGCATTTACAGCTATGGCAAGATCTTTTTCCTATAACCACATCCACAACAAAGTGCCTTATTCTCAGCAAGTTAGTGTTCCATTAGCACATTATCACTTCATGTCCACTAGCTGGACACTCTTTTCCAAAACTATCACGTTTATGCAGCACATACAACAATCTTCACTAATTTCACTATTTAAAATGAATGCTGAGCTTGGCCTCCAGTGTATACTCATTCAAACAATTCTGTGCCTTGTCTCTCACATGCTGTTTGTTATTCTACCTGTCACAAACCAAAATGACAACACACATCCAAATTAATCAAATACACATTGGTCACTCAAAACTCTCTTTCAATATCAATCAAGAAGAGAGACCACCATACAGAGCATACAAAGTACCTAATTTACAACACACACCACTCACTACAAAAAATTGCTTACACTGAAATTGCTTACATTCAACACCAGCACTTCAAATGTTATCTAAAGTTAACAATACAGTCATATACTTTGTCAACAGATTGTGCATACACATGCACACAGACACAAAGTTTGCAGAAGCCATGTCCTCTCACAGCATGCTTCTCAACCAACTATTCAGCAATAATCAACCGTGCAGTAGTCATGTATTGTATGAATCTGATATGTAAACATTTCCTCTGCATCATGCAAAGTGATACTGACAAAGCTCCATAAGACAGGCTGCCTCACTGCTCCAAAGTTAATTACAATTTCATATACACCAAGGGCATTGAATTTGCAACCATTCTGCATCATGTTACTAAAACAATACTATACCTGCAAGAAACAATTTACAATAGGCACACACACAACCAAGAACCATAAGTTAATACTACTTAATCCCTGCATGCTGCTTTGACAGACAGGCAAGAAGCATCAAATAACCTCATTAAAGAATTACATTAAATAAAGCAAAATGCAAACAATGTGTTTCAAGAAAAAAAAATATTAATCCCTCACCCAATCTTACACATACACTAATTGCTTTATTACATATCAGCAAACAGTGCAATACTGACTACCGATAATATGCATTTTAACTGGTATACTTGAAATGTGTGCAGTCAAACAAGTTACAATATCACCACAATCACAATGAAACCTACATTTCATTTATCTTTCTCACCACGTCTCTGTGAATAGAATAATATACATTATACATGCACCAGATTTGACAAACTAAAATTACCCCGTCTTCTTCATCACACGTACTGCAATACACAGAACGTCTTAGTAAACACATTACTTAACTTGATGTTACTCATTCATCGGGACCCCTGTTGCAGAAATTGCATAACAAAAAACATCTCAGCTTCTTTAGAAATGGTCTTCTGTAATATGCCCAGGGATTTGCCTTTTAACATATATTGATAGCTACAGTTATAACTGCAACTGGCTGGATACTGTCTAAAGAAAAGCCCACAACAGAGGCCAGAAATAGTTGTTTTTATCAACAGTAAATAGCAATCACTTTCCTCATGTCACTTCATTGAAACACAATTCAACATAGATACCTTAGACACAGTGTAATAACATGTCATTAACATTTCTCCTTCATCTGCATCAGCTCGCATCAGTATAAAGCACATATGTTATGCACGTACAACTAGGGAAAACACTGTCATCACCACACCACAAACAACAGCAATCACAACATAGCTCCAATCTTCTTCCAAGAGTGGCCTGCTCAATCTCAAAAGATGGTTAGTAATGTGTACTCTCAACATGCACTTTTAGCTGTTGCCACATGTAGCCTTCTCTAAATAAACCTTCTTCATCTTCTTCAATGCATTTGCATTTGTTCCTATATCAATCATCTATGTATGTAATAACACTACTTTCCATAATAACCACTAATATTCCATCTGAAAATAAATGGATAAACATACCATGAGCCATATGACATGGTTGGTCTCAGAAAAATAAACACCTGTCCCATTTTATAACTTAACAATTCCATTATAATACAACAAAAATTCAACAATCTATAATGCAACCATTTCATACCTCTCATTACACCAGTGGATGGCATTAGTGTCGCATATCTCATTTAATAAGCTCAGACACCACCCGACAAACAAGCACATGTGCCAATACCAAATTTCTTCTACACCAACACTTAGTTTCAGTGCAATACAAACAAAAAGTCAGCAGCTCGTTGATCACCTGAAGCCTCATCACACAATCAATTTCAACTGCTTGCAACATAAGCACAAAGAAACAGACTTTTACTTCTTCTAACTATTCATCCTAGAAGGCATTACAAATATTACAGTGTTGATTAAAGCCGAAAATGGCACAAAACCAATCACACACATATCTCTACAACTTGCAACACAAAACATACCCAGAAAATATATTCAATGTTACTGTGATTTAAAGCCTCCTACCACATTACATACCTCAACAATGCATTATGAAACTGGCCAGTGAACATCGACGCCCCATGACAGTCCGAAACATCTACTACTAACCAAACTGTCTTACCACACCAAAGGTGTTAAAAACGCTTTGTCCAGCAGTCTTCATCCATGACACAAAGTAAACTGTTCTCCTGCATCGTTTGAATCTTCCATAATTTTACAATTAATAAGTCACCTGACTGCTTTCTACTAGTGAATGTAGATGGTCAATAAACATGCACATTCCTGGCACAAGAGCAAAACTGATATTTATGCTGATACCTATACAAACTATAATGGAAGCAAAGATCATAAATACACAAATACGACTACCAGTGAATATTTAATCAGCAAACACCTAAATTCAATTTTATACTTTAGCACACCGTCAACTTACTCCACATCCTCACGTCACAAATCCTCATAACAAATATTATCTTCAAACATAAGAGTACGTGATTACCGTACCACGCAGCACAAAGTCACTTTCAAATTACTACTCTATTCCATAATGAAAAACTCATTTTAATTTTACTCACATTTGAAATACGTGGGACATTGTTTTGCATTTACGGCTATGGCAAGTTCTTTTTCCTATACCCACATCCACAACAAAGTGCCTTATTCTCAGCAAGTTAGTGTTCCATTAGCACATTATCACTTCATGTCCACTAGCTGGACACTCTTTTCCAAAACTATCACGTTTATGCAGCACATACAACAATCTTCACTAATTTCACTATTTAAAATGAATGCTGAGCTTGGCCACCAGTGTATACTCATTCAAACAATTCTGTGCCTTGTCTCTCACATGCTGTTTGTTATTCTACCTGTCACAAACCAAAATGACAACACACATCCAAATTAATCAAATACACATTGGTCACTCAAAACTCTCTTTCAATACCAATCAAGAAGAGAGACCACCATACAGAGCATACAAAGTACCTAATTTACAACACACACCACTCACTACAAAAAATTGCTTACACTGAAATTGCGTTCATTCAACACCAGCAATTCAAATGTTATCTAAAGTTAACAATACAGTCATATACTTTGTCAACAGATTGTGCATACACATGCACACAGACACTAAGTCTGCAGAAGCCATGTCCTCTCACAACATGCTTCTCAACCAACTATTCAGCAATAATCAACTGTGCAGTAGTCATGTATTGTATGAATCTGATATGTAAACATTTCCTCTGCATCATGCAAAGTGATACTGACAATGCTCCATAAGACAGGCTGCCTCACTGCTCCAAAGTTAATTACAATTTCATATACACAAAGGGCATTGAATTTGCAACCATATTGCATCATGTTACTATAACAATACTATACCTGCAAGAAACAATTTACAATAGGCACACACACAACCGAGAACCATAAGTTAATACTACTTCATCCCTGCATGCTGCTTTGACAGACAGGCAAGAAGCATCAAATAACCTCATTAAAAAATTACTTTAAATAAATCAAGATGTAAACAATATGTTTCAAGAAAAAAAATATTAATCCCTCACCCAATCTTACACATACACTAATTGCTTTATTACATATCAGCAAACAGTGCAATACTGACTACCGATAATATGCATTTTAACTGGTACACTTGAAATGTGTGCAGTCAAACAAGTTACACTATCACCACAATCACAATGAAACCTACATTTCATTTATCTTTCTCACCACGTCTCTGTGAATAGAATAATATACATTATACATGCACCAGATTTGACAAACTAAAATTACCCCGTCTTCTTCATCACACGTACTGCAATACACAGAACGTCTTAGTAAACACATTACTTAACTTGATGCTACTCATTCATCGGGACCCCTGTTGCAGAAATTGCATAACAAAAAACATCTCAGCTTCTTTAGAAATGGTCTTCTGTAATATGCACAGAGATTTGCCTTTTAACATATATTGATAACTACAGTTATAACTGCAACTGGCTGGATACTGTCTAAAGAAAAGCCCACAACAGAGGCCAGAAATAGTTGTTTTTATCAACAGTAAATAGCAATCACTTTCCTCATGTCACTTCATTGAAACACAATTCAACATAGATACCTTAGACACAGTGTAATAACATGTCATTAACATTTCTCCTTCATCTGCATCAGCTCGCATCACTATAAAGCACATATGTTATGCACGTACAACTAGGGAAAACACTGTCATCACCACACCACAAACAACAGCAATCACAACATAGCTCCAATCTTCTTCCAAGAGTGGCCTGCTCAATCTCAAAGATGGTTAGTAATGTGTACTTTCAACATGCACTTTTAGCTGTTGCCACATGTAGCCTTCTCTAAATAAACCTTCTTCATCGTCTTCCATGCATTTGCATTTGTTCCTATATCACTCATCTATGTATGTAATAACACTACTTTCCATAATAACCACTATTATTCCATCTGAAAATAAATGGATAAACATACCATGAACCATATGACATGGCTGGTCTCAGAAAAATAAACACCTCTCCCATTTTATAACTTAACAATTCCATTATAATACAATGAAAATTCAACAATCTATAATGCAACCATTTCATACCTCTCATTACACCAGTGGATGGCATTAGTGTCGCATATCTCATTTAATAAGCTCAGACACCACCCGACAAACAAGCACATGTGCCAATACCAAATTTCTTCTACACCAACACTTCGTTTCAGTGCAATACAAACAAAAAGGTCAGCAGTTCGTTGATCACCTGAAGCCTCATCACGCAATCAATTCCACCTGCTTGCAACATAAGCACAAAGAAACAGACTTTTACTTCTTCTAACTATTCATCCTAAAAGGCATTACAAATATTACAGTGTTGATTAAAGCCGAAAATGGCACAAAACCAATCACACACATATCTCTACAATTTGCAACACTAAACATACCCAGAAAATATATTCAATGTTTCTGTGATTTGAAGCCTCCTACCACATTACTATACCTCAACAATGCATTACGAAACTGACCTGTGAACATCGACGCCCCATGGCAGTCCGAAACATCTACTACTAACCAAACTCTCTCACCACACCAAAGGTGTTAAAAACGCTTTGTCCAACAGTCTTCATCCATGACACAAAGTAAACTGTTCTCCTGCATCGTTTGAATCTTCCATAATTTTACAATTAATAAGCCACCTGACTGCTTTCTACTAGTGAATGTAGATGGTCAATAAACATGCACATTCCTGGCACAAGAGCAAAACATATATTTACGCTGATACCTATACAAACTATAATGGAAGCAAAGATCATAAATACACAAATACGACTACCAGTGAATATTTAATCAGCAAACACCTAAATTCAAATTTATACTTTAGCACACTGTCAACTTACTCTACATCCTCGCGTCACAAATCCTCCTAACAAATATTATCTTCAAACATAAGAGTACGTGATTACCGTACCACGCAGCACAAAGTCACTTTCATATTACTACTCTATTCCATAATGAAAAACTCATTTTAATTTTACTCACATTTGAAATACGTGGGACATTGTTTTGCATTTACGGCTATGGCAAGTTCTTTTTCTTATACCCACATCCACAACAAAGTGCCTTATTCTCAGCAAGTTAGTGTTCCATTAGCACATTATCACTTCACGTCCACTAGCTGGACACACGTTTGCAAAACTATCACGTTTATGCAGCACATACAACAATCTTCACTAATTTCACTATTTAAAATGAATGCTGAGCTTGGCCTCCAGTGTATACTCATTCAAACAATTCTGTGCCTTCTATCTCACATGCTGTTTGTTATTCTACCTGTCACAAACCAAAATGACAACACACATCCAAATTAATCAAATACACATTGGTCACTCAAAACTCTCTTTCAATACCAATCAAGAAGAGAGACCACCATACAGAGCATACAAAGTACCTAATTTACAACACACACCACTCATTACAAAAAATTGCTTACACTGAAATTGCCTACATTCAACACCAGCACTTCAAATGTTATCTAAAGTTAACAATACAGTCATATACTTTGTCAACAGATTGTGCATACACATGCACACAGACACAAAGTCTGCAGAAGCCATGTCCTCTCACAGCATGCTACTCAACCAACTATTCAGCAAGAATCAACTGTGCAGTAGTCATGTATTGTATGAATCTGACATGTAAACATTTCCTCTGCACCATGCAAAGTGATACTGACAAAGCTCCATAAGACAGGCTGCCTCACTGCTCCAAAGTTAATTACAATTTCATATACACAAAGGGCATTGAATTTGCAACCATATTGCATCATGTTACTATAACAATACTATACCTGCAAGAAACAATTTACAATAGGCACACACACAACCAAGAACCATAAGTTAATACTACTTAATCCCTGCATGCTGCTTTGACAGACAGGCAAGAAGCATCATATAACCTCATTAAAGAATTACTTTAAATAAATCAAAATGAAAACAATGTGTTTCAAGAAAAAAAATATTAATCCCTCACCCAATCTTACACATACACTAATTGCTTTATTACATATCAGCAAACAGTGCAATACTGACTACCGTTAATATGCATTTTAACTGGTACACTTGCAATGTGTGCAGTCAAACAAGTTACACTATCACCACAATCACAATGAAACCCACATTTCATTTATCTTTCTCACCACGTCTCTGTGAATAGAATAATATAGATTATACATGCACCAGATTTGACAAACTAAAATTACCCCGTCTTCTTCATCACACGTACTGCAATACACAGAACGTCTTAGTAAACACATTACTTAACTTGATGCTACTCATTCATCGGGACCCCTGTTGCAGAAATTGCATAACAAAAAACATCTCAGCTTCATTAGAAATGGTCTTCTGTAATATGCACAGAGATTTGCCTTTTAACATATATTGATAGCTACAGTTATAACTGCAACTGGCTGGATACTGTCTAAAGAAAAGCCCACAACAGAGGCCAGAAAGAGTTGTTTTTATCAACAGTAAATAGCAATCACTTTCCTCATGTCACTTCATTGAAACACAATTCAACATAGATACCTTAGACACAGTGTAATAACATGTCATTGACATTTCTCCTTCATCTGCATCAGCTCGCATCACTATAAAGCACATATGTTATGCACGTACAACTAGGGAAAACACTGTCATCACCACACCACAAACAACAGCAATCACAACATAGCTCCAATCTTCTTCCAAGAGTGGCCTGCTCAATCTCAAAGATGGTTGGTAATGTGTACTTTCAACATGCACTTTTAGCTGTTGCCACATGTAGCCTTCTCTAAATAAACCTTCTTCATCGTCTTCCATGCATTTGCATTTGTTCCTATATCACTCATCTATGTATGTAATAACACTACTTTCCATAATAACCACTATTATTCCATCTGAAAATAAATGGATAAACATACCATGAGCCATATAACATGGTTGGTCTCAGAAAAATAAACACCTCTCCCATTTTATAACTTAACAATTCCATTATAATACAACGAAATATCAACAATCTATAATGCAACCATTTCATACCTCTCATTACACCAGTGGATGGCATCAGTGTCGCATATCTCATTTAATAAGCTCAGACTCCACCCGACAAACAAGCACATGTGCCAATACCAAATTTCTTCTACACCAACACTTAGTATCAGTGCAATACAAACAAAAAGGTCAGCAGTTTGTTGATCACCTGAAGCCTCATCACACAATCAATTCCACCTGCTTGCAACATAAGCACAAAATAACAGACTTTTACTTCTTCTAACTATTCATCCTAAAAGGCATTACAAATATTACAGTGTTGATTAAAGCCGAAAATGGCACAAAACCAATCACACACATATCTCTACAACTTGCAACACAAAACATACCCAGAAAATATATTCAATGTTACTGTGATTTAAAGCCTCCTACCACATTACATACCTCAACAATGCATTACGAAACTGACCTGTGAAGATCGACGCCCCATGGCAGTCCGAAATATCTACTATTAACCAAACTCTCTCACCACACCAAAGGTGTTAAAAACGCTTTGTCCAACAGTCTTCATCCATGACATAAAGTAAACTGTTCTCCTGCATCGTTTGAATCTCCCATAATTTTACAATTAATAAGTCACCTGACTGCTATCTACTAGTGAATGTAGATGGTCAATAAACATGCACATTCCTGGCACAAGAGCAAAACTGATATTTATGCTGATACCTATACAAACTATAATGGAAGCAAAGATCATAAATACACAAATACGACTACCAGTGAATATTTAATCAGCAAACACCTAAATTCAATTTTATACTTTAGCACACCGTCAACTTACTCCACATCCTCACATCACAAATCCGCCTAAATAATATTATCTTCAAACATAAGAGTACGTGATTACCGTACCACGCAGCACAAAGTCACTTTCAAATTACTACTCTATTCCATAATGAAAAACTCATTTTAATTTTACTCACATTTGAAATACGTGGGACATTGTTTTGCATTTACGGCTATGGCAAGTTCTTTTTCTTATACCCACATACACAACAAAGTGCCTTATTCTCAGCAAGTTCCATTAGCACATTATCACTTCATGTCCACTAGCTTGACACTCTTTTGCAAAACTATCACGTTTATGCAGCACATACAACAATCTTCACTAATTTCACTATTTAAAATGAATGCTGAGCTTGGCCTCTAGTGTATACTCATTCAAACAATTCTGTGCCTTCTATCTCACATGCTGTTTGTTATTCTACCTGTCACAAACCAAAATGACAACACACATCCAAATTAATCAACTACACATTGGTCACTCAAAACTCTCAATACCAATCAAGAAGAGAGACCACCATACAGAGCATACAAAGTACATAATGTACAACACACACTACTCACTACAAAAAATTGCTTACACTGAAATTGCTTACATTCAACACCAGCACTTCAAATGTTAGCTAAAGTTAAGAATACAGTCATATACTTTGTCAACAGATTGTGCATACACATGCACACAGACACAAAGTCTGCAGAAGCCATGTCCTCTCACAGCATGCTTCTCAACCAACTATTCAGCAATAATCAACTGTGCAGTAGTAATATATTGTATTAATCTGATATGTAAACATTTCCTCTGCATCATGCAAAGTGATACTGATAAAGCTGCATAAGACAGGCTGCCTCACTGCTCCAAAGTTAATTACAATTTCATATACACCTAGGGCATTGAATTTGCAACCATATTGCATCATGTTACTATAACAATACTATACCTGCAAGAAACAATTTACAATAGGCACACACACAACCAAGAACCATAAGTTAATACTACTTAATCCCTGCATGCTGCTTTGACAGACAGGCAGGAAGCATCAAATAACCTCATTAAAGAATTACTTTAAATAAAGCAAAATGCAAACAATGTGTTTCAAGAAAAACAAATATTAATCCCTCACCCAATCTTACACATACACTAATTGCTTTATTACATATCAGCAAACAGTGCAATACTGACTACCGTTAATATGCATTTTAACTGGTACACTTGAAATGTGTGCAGTCAAACAAGTTACACTATCACCACAATCACAATGAAACCTACATTTCATTTATCTTCCTCACCACGTCTCTGTGAATAGAATAATATACATTATACATGCACCAGATTTGACAAACTAAAATTACCCCATCTTCTTCATGACACGTACTGCAATACACAGAACGTCTTAGTAAACACATTACTTAACTTGATGCTACTCATTCATCGGGACCCCTGTTGCAGAAATTGCATAACAAAAAACATCTAAGCTTCTTTAGAAATGGTCTTCTGTAATATGCACAGAGATTTGCCTTTTAACATATATTGATAGCTACAGTTATAACTGCAACTGGCTGGATACTGCGACGGGGCGGAACATGCTTTTCCCTCTTTCTAGTGGAAAAAACGTTTTGTGGTCGTTTAGGGGACGACAATAAGTGATTCCCGCTTTGGTGCTGTTCCGTCCACGTGCGCCTTAATACATTTTTCAATTAATAAACAAAAGTACATACCAAGTATACACATTTATGGGCGTACAGGGCGAGTTGCGAAAAAATAATGTTCACCACACAGATGTTGTTTTAAATAAGTTTAATTTTTCTATGACACTGCACGTGTTTAAAGTTATAAAACTGTTTTTGTGACTCGAGCCCCCACGCAACTTCGCACTTTAGCCCACACACCGGAATCATTTAACTCAAAAGGCATACGAAAAAACGGTACTTCAGCCGCGAAAAGCTATCCCACGTTTTTACAGAAAAATGCCGCGACGAGCAAACCACGCTCCGCCGCCCTCGGCAGTCCACGCGACTCTCCCCTCCTCCGCGCGACTCGGCTTCCGTTTTCCAGCCCCGCGGAAAAACCCCTACGTCACAAACTTCCCGAAGCTCGTATTTCCCGCGCGCGCCCGATTTAAATATGCCGATGTGTGTGGCTCTATAAAATAGAAGTGCGCGGCATCAGCCTGGGGGCACTGTCATGTCATAATACCCCCACTTGCGACTTCCAAACACAGTGTAGGATGTCGCAAGTAGCACCAAAACATAACACAAATATACCCCTCAAACAAAAATAAGAAAATACAATACAAAAAAATCTTCCAACTAGAGACAAAAATTAAATTTTGTGAAATTGTACATATTTAAAGTTTGTATATGTGACACATATCAACAAGAACATACAATAAAAAAATCACTAATATTCATGGATATGCCCCATGTCTGTCTCATTATGGAATGAATACCATCGTTTTTAATATAAACTTCCCGTTGCACTGTTAAGTTTCACTTCCAACATCCCTTGTGTTGCACTTCAGTATATGGGCACTGGTCCTTACACTTCTGTCTTTTTCAGTTTGTAAGCTGGTGCAGCTCAGGCTACTGGCAATGATTTTAGCTCTCTTGTCCTCTCAGCTGGCATGAAAGCAATGAAAGGGAGAGAGAGAGAAAACAAAAAGGAATACAAATGATTTTTCTTTTGGCAAATATATATATTATACCAGGGATCCATCAGATTCACACCCCACCTCTCTGCTATCCAGATTTAGCACAATCAAAACAGAACTTCATATAGTTACACAGAAAAGTCGAAGTCATTGTTCTTTTATTTTATATCCCTCAGGCCGCTCCAATGAAAATAAACTCAAGATGTGGCATGGTTATTGTCATTTGTATGTGGATTTAGAGATTGTAATCTAATACTGTAGCTAAATTCCCATCTCACAAAATGAACTCTTAAGAAAACTTTTTGTACTTCTGACAAACTATTCAATTCATTTAATTATCTTTCATATCAGAAAATATAGATTTTATTTTGTTTTTATAATCTTACATCCCTTCTGCAAATTTTGAGACTTTGACATGATACACACAGAATTTCCTACTTACACACAACATGATCCTTTGGATACACAATATCCCTATACAAATATTTCTCTACCCCCAATGCACCAAAAAAAAAAAAAAAAATATATATATGTATATATATTTTTAACTTTGTGCATTTCCACATTATTATCACCTGTTCCAAACTACCATATTTAAAACTAATTGCACTGCCTAATCCTAATCTGGGACTAATTAGAAAAATGACATCCACAGGGCTAGTGTCAACATGTAAAACTCAAAATCTTCAGTTCACATGTGTACTTTATAACATAATCTACTCCTTTATGTACATATTTTCACCACATCTGAATTTTAAACCCTGTCCTTACTGCTTCACATAAATTAATCACAGATATATAATAAAGTTACAAAAATAAATTTACACAAATCCTTACCCTACTATATACACTGATCATACTTGAAACTGCCTTACCCAATACCTTTGCTTACAATACTAGGCTCATGTGGTTTTACCCTTACTGAATATTTAAATTTTTGTACCTTACCTGGCTTTTCGGAAAATACATTCTTATTGTCTGTCAGTAAATAATACGGCTCCCCCTTTGCATGATCATAAATTCCCTTAGTATTGTTTACCTTCCTTCGTATCTCCTCCTCGACCTCCGCCTCAGCCATAGCACATTTGGCTATGTGCAGACGTGCCACTAAACCTTTATCACTCATTGCACTTATAAATTTAACCATTTTCATGCATCCTCCAGAATGGAGTTCCAGCACCTGATCCTTACAATCAATGCAAGCCCCATTTTTACACAGGAAATCATTGCCTAACACAAGATTTAGACAGAGATTCCTTATTACCAGAAAAACATGACTAAACATTTTCCCTTCTATATTTACATCTAATACAACCTCCTTACTCACTGGCTTGCTGTAAGTTCCAGTTGCATTTTTTATTCTCACCCCTGTGACTGGAAATTCAACTGTTCCTGTGGTCCTAATCTGATTGTAAAAGTCTTCTCCAATGCCACTAATAGAGCTCCCAGTATCAATCAGTGCATTTTCACATACCCCTCCAACAGTGACATTTATGATTGGCTGCACATATTCATTCACATTTGTCTCTAATTCAGTCTCTGCTAACGGGTTGTCTTCTACTTCATGTATGCAGTACTTTACCATGTTGCATACCTGATCCTCACTACTAGGGCTATATGGTTCTATGTTATCACCTGCAAATACTTTTTCAAACACCTCTTTCATACCGTGATACAGTTTACTATTATATATGACAAAAGTTTGTATATCATCCCCTATTTCTTGTTCATCACTAGATCCATCATTTACAGAGTCATGTTCATCATTCATTTTATTAGTTTCCAATGAGAATATGCTTTGTCCCCTCAATTCATCAAATTCTGGATCCCCTCCAAATATTTCTTTAACAACATTGTAATATGTCTCATTTTTCCCACATTGCTCTCCTAATCTTTTTATATAGTCATATTTATGAATTGCCCAATCATCTGGTGCCCATTTCCTAATCCAATTGACCTTTTTCACCCAGCCTTTAAATTTACTCTTCTCACCCTGTTCCCAATTTTCATTAATTATAGCTACTTGTACATTCTTATTTACATTTACATCATCAAACCACACATCATCAACATTGCTACCATTCACACATCCACTTGGCATACTCTTACATTCAATCACACACTTATGCTCCATATGCAAACCTGATTTATCTAATACAGAAGCCAAACCAATGCTGTTTTCTTCAACATCTCTCCCACTACTTACTCTTTCACTAAACAAATCTCCCACATTACAATCTTCACTTGGATTTCTATGATTTCTTCTCTTATTTGCATTTCTTTTACCATGCTGTGTAAACCATCCCCCAACCATTTCTTCATTGCCCAATATTGCATCCATATTACATATTCTTTCTTCCCTTTTTTCTCTATTCTGGTCATAGTTATTCCTATCTGATCCCCTGCTATCTGGCTTGTAATTATTTATCCTTCTCTCGGTCCTATTTCGTACCTTGTATCCCGTCCCAAATCGGACCCCATTTGGAACAAATTCTAGTTTTCCGAACGTTGTCTGTGTTGTTCGTTTCTATTTTGTTCCCTTCTTCTTTCTCCATTTTCCTGTGTTAACCTTCGATCATCCCTGTTAGTTCTTCCCCATGAATCTCTCAGATTCCTATCATCACCATTCCATCTACCCCCATTATTTCTCCAATTTTCATTCACGTTCCTTTCTTGGTGGTGGTCATGCTGCTTATTTCCCCAATTTCTGGTATTCCTATTATGTTCCCTTTGGTTAGCTATATGTTGAGGCTCCCCATGTCTAGGTTCATATGCCATTGCATGATCTAGTTTTTCTATAAAATCTAGAAATTTTTCAGTAGAGTCAGTAGGGCAGTGTATAAGTTGCAAATTTAAATTCTGTGGCAACCTCCGGCAAAGAGTGTATATTTCAGTAAGAGCTCCTAATGGTCTATCTAAGTGCACCAATTTCCTTAACTCTTCCTGACAGAATTCTTTCATAGTCTGTTTATCCCCCTTGTAAGCAACTCCATTTAAGAATTCATTTTGTAACCTGACTTGTTTAGCCTGGCTCCAGTACTTATCTAAAATTAGCTTTTCGAAAACTTCAAAGGAAATGAATTTCTCAGCACATTGGTTAGCCCACGTCTGTGCAAGACCTTCTAACATTCTTTTGATGTATTTTATTTTGCAATTATCAGTCATTCCAGGCAGGAATTGATCTTTGCATGCTGCAATAAAATCTACTACATGGTAGCTACTTTCCCCTGAAAAAGTTTTACAACTTGGTATCTGCATCCCAAACCAACCAGTATTTGCAGATGCAGAGCACAATTCTAAGTCAGCCATCCTACTATTCACCTTTTCTATACTACATTTATTTACAGCTACTACCTGTTCTATTTCCTTTCTTAAAACACTTTTTGTATTTTCCAAACTTGTTTCATCAACACAAGCCACAATCCTTTTGTTTATTTCAATTAAAGCCTGCCTAGTGTCCTCATTCCTGATTTCACAAATCTGTTTTCCTGATTCTATCCTGTCATTCAACTTAGTCTCAACAGCACCAATTCTGGCATTCAGATCCTTTTCTCTAACTTCAAATTTTTCAGCCAAATCTTCTAATCTTTTGTCAAAGTCCGAGATTATTTCATTTTTTAAAACACCCATTGAATTTTTTATTGAGTTTCCCATTTCAGCAATTGAATTCCCCATTTCAGATTTTATACTTATAATTGAGTTTCCCATTTCAGCAATTGAATTCCCCATTTCAGATTTTATACTTATAATTGAATTTCCCATTTCAGCAATTGAATTCCCCATTTCAGATTTTATACTTATAATTGAATTTCCCATTTTTGTTTCCAGGCCCCCTACAGTATTTTTAAATTCGGTTATCATCCAACCCATCATTGCTTTCATTTCATCTGCCTTAGATTGCGTTGGGGCCTCAAACCCACTACCACTCTCTAAGGATTCACAATCACTTAAAACCCTATTAGTTTCGGTACTCATGGCTGGGGACAAGAGAACTGAAGTCAACAGAATAAAAGCCTGCTGCGACACTTATCTCTTTGTCTGTGCTGCAACTCCACTGCGTAACTGCGTCGTGTTTCCGTGCTGTGCTGCCGATGCCGAAATCGCCGCTGTTGTGCGCCGTATCTGCCGCGTCCTGCCGCCGCACGGTGATGGTCTGGAATATACCGGCTGTTGCCGCCGCGTCTCCCGGTTACGCTGTTGCTGCCTGCCGCACACTCGCTGCCGTGGGCCGCTGAAATTTTCTTCAACACGCGAGTCGGAATGTACTTCGCACTCGAAATGAACGAGCCGCGACGTACTTCTCGCTTCAAATGGGCGAAACCGGAACACACTATTTCACGAAATGGACGAGTCGGAACGTGTCTCAGTACACACTACACACTGTTTCGCGAAATGGACGAGCCCCCATATGCGACGGGGCGGAACATGCTTTTCCCTCTTTCTAGTGGAAAAAACGTTTTGTGGTCGTTTAGGGAATGACAATAAGTGATTCCCGCTTTGGTCCTGTTCCGTCCACGTGCGCCTTAATACATATTTCAATTAATAAACAAAAGTACATACCAATTATACACATTTATGGGCGTACAGGGCGAGTTGCGAAAAAATAATGTTCACCACACAGATGTTGTTTTAAATAAGTTTAATTTTTCTATGACACTGCACGTGTTTAAAGTTATAAAAATGTTTTTGTGACTCGAGCCCCCACGCAACTTCGCACTTTAGCCCACACACCGGAATCATTTAACTCAAAAGGCATACGAAAAAACGGTACTTCAGCCGCGAAAAGCTATCCCACGTTTTTACAGAAAAATGCCGCGACGAGCAAACCACGCTCCGCCGCCCTCAGCAGTCCACGCGACTCTCCCCTCCTCCGTGCGACTCGGCTTCCGTTTTCCAGCCCCGCGGAAAAACCCCTACATCACAAACTTCCCGAAGCTCGTATTTCCCGCGAGCGCGCGATTTAAATATGCCGATGTGTGTGGCTCTATAAAATAGAAGTGCGCGGCATCAGCCTGGGGGCACTGTCATGTCATAATACTGTCTAAAGAAAAGCCCACAACAGAGGCCAGAAATAGTTGTTTTTATCAACAGTAAATAGCAATCACTTTCCTCATGTCACTTCATTGAAACACAATTCAACATAGATACCTTAGACACAGTGTAATAACATGTCATTAACATTCCTCCTTCATCTGCATCAGCTCGCATCACTATAAAGCACATATGTTATGCACGTACAACTAGGGAAAACACTGTCATCACCACACCACAAACAACAGCAATCACAACATAGCTCCAATCTTCTTCCAAGAGTGGCCTCCTCAATCTCAAAGATGGTTAGTAATGTGTACTTTCAACATGCACTTTTAGCTGTTGCCACATGTAGCCTTCTGTAAATAAACCTTCTTCATCGTCTTCCATGCATTTGCATTTGTTCCTATATCACTCATCTATGTATGTAATAACACTACTTTTCATAATAACCACTATTATTCCATCTGAAAATAAATGGATAAACATACCATGAGCCATATGACATGGTTGGTCTCATAAAAATAAACACCTCTCCCATTTTATAACTTAACAATTCCATTATAATACAATGAAAATTCAACAATCTATAATGCAACCATTTCATACCTCTCATTACACCAGTGGATGGCATTAGTGTCGCATATCTCACTTAATAAGCTCAGACACCACCCGACAAACAAGCACATGTGCCAATACCAAATTTCTTCTACACCAACACTTAGTTTCAGTGCAATACAAACAAAAAGGTCAGCAGTTCGTTGATCACCTGAAGCCTCATCACACAATCAATTCTACCTGCTTGCAACATAAGCACAAAGAAACAGACTTTTACTTCTTCTAACTATTCATCCTAAAAGGCATTACAAATATTACAGTGTTGATTAAAGCCGAAAATGGCACAAAACCAATCACACACATATCTCTACAACTTGCAACACAAAACATACCCAGAAAATATATTCAATGTTTCTGTGATTTAAGCCTCCTACGACAATACTATACCTCAACAATGCATTACGAAACTGACCTGTGAACATCGACGCCCCATGGCAGTCCGAAACATCTACTACTAACCAAACTCTCTCACCACACCAAAGGTGTTAAAAACGCTTTGTCCAACAGTCTTCATCCATGACACAAAGTAAACTGTTCTCCTGCATTGTTTGAATCTTCCATAATTTAACAATTAATAAGTCACCTGACTGCTTTCTACTAGTGAATGTAGATGGTCAATAAACATGCACATTCCTGGCACAAGAGCAAAACTGATATTTACGTGGATACCTATACAAACTATAATGGAAGCAAAGATCATAAATACACAAATACGACTACCAGTGAATATTTAATCAGCAAACACCTAAATTCAAATTTATACTTTAGCACACTGTCAACTTACTCTACATCCTCGCGTCACAAATCCTCCTAACAAATATTATCTTCAAACATAAGAGTCCGTGATTACCGTACCATGCAGCACAAAGTCACTTTCAAATTACTACTCTATTCCATAATGAAAAACTCATTTTAATTTTACTCACATTTGAAATACGTGGGACATTGTTTTGCATTTACGGCTATGGCAAGTTCTTTTTCTTATACCCACATCCACAACAAAGTGCCTTATTCTCAGCAAGTTAGTGTTCCATTAGCACATTATCACTTCATGTCCACTAGCTGGGCACACTTTTGCAAAACTATCACGTTTATGCAGCACATACAACAATCTTCACTAATTTCACTATTTAAAATGAATGCTGAGCTTGGCCTCTAGTGTATACTCATTCAAACAATTCTGTGCCTTCTATCTCACATGCTGTTTGTTATTCTACCTGTCACAAAGCAAAATGACAACACACATCCAAATTAATCAAATACACATTGGTCACTCAAAACTCTCTTTCAATACCAATCAAGAAGAGAGACCACCATACAGAGCATACAAAGTACCTAATTTACAACACACACCACTCGATACAAAAAATTGCTTACACTGAAATTGCCTACATTCAACACCAGCACTTCAAATGTTATCTAAAGTTAACAATACAGTCATATACTTTGTCAACAGATTGTGCATACACATGCACACAGACACAAAGTCTGCAGAAGCCATGTCCTCTCACAGCATGCTTCTCAACCAACTATTCAGCAATAATCAACTGTGCAGTAGTCATGTATTGTATGAATCTGACATGTAAACATTTCCTCTGCATCATGCAAAGTGATACTGACAAAGCTCCATAAGACAGACTGCCTCACTGCTCCAAAGTTAATTACAATTTCATATACACAAAGGGCATTGAATTTGCAACCATATTGTACTGCAATACACAGAACGTCTTAGTAAACACATTACTTAACTTGATGCTCCTCATTCATCGGGACCCCTGTTGCAGAAATTACATAACAGAAAGCATCTCAGCTTCTTTAGAAATGGTCTTCTGTAATATGCACAAAGATTTGCCTTTTAACATATATTGATAATTACAGTTATAACTGCAACTGGCTGGATACTGTCTAAAGAAAAGCCCACAACAGAGGCCAGAAAGAGTTGTTTTTATCAACAGTAAATAGCAATCACTTTCCTCATGTCACTTCATTGAAACACAATTCAACATAGATACCTTAGACACAGTGTAATAACATGTCATTAACATTTCTCCTTCATCTGCATTAGCTCGCATCACTACAAAGCACATATGTTATGCACGTACAACTAGGGAAAACACTGTCATCACCACACCACAAACAACAGCAATCACAACATAGCTCCAATCTTCTTCCAAGAGTGTCCTGCTCAATCTCAAAAGATGGTTAGTAATGTGTACTCTCAACATGCACTTTTAGCTGCTGCCACATGTAGCCTCCTCTAAATAAACCTTCTTCATCGTCTTCCATGCATTTGCATTTGTTCCTATATCACTCATCTATGTATGTAATAACACTACTTTCCATAATAACCGCTATTTTTCCATCTGAAAGTAAATGGATAAACATACCATGAGCCATATGACATGGTTGGTCTTATAAACACCTCTCCCATTTTATAACTTAACAATTCCATTATAATACAACGAAAATTCTACAATCTATAATGCAACCATTTCATACCTCTCATTACACCAGTGGATGGCATTAGTGTAGCATATCTCATTTTATCGTCAGGCATGCCCCAGGGGAGTGTGATAGGACCGCTATTATTTTCTATCTATATAAATGATCTGATGGACAGAGTAAGTTGTAATTTGCGGCTGTTTGCTGATGATGCTGTGGTGTATGGGAGGGTGTCGTCTGTAACTGACTGTAATAGCATACAGGTTGACTTAGACAGAATTTCTAGTTGGTGCGAAGAATGGCAGCTAGCTCTCAATGTAGAAAAATGTAAGGTTTTGCGCATGAGTAGAAAAAACAATCCTATAATGTTCGAATACAGCATCAGTAGTGAGCTTCTTGATGCGGTCGCGTCGTTCAAATATCTAGGCTTAACATTGCAGAGCGATATGAAATGGAACGAGCATGTAAGGACAGTTGTGAGTAAGGCAGACAGCCGACTTCGGTTTATTGGGAGAATTTTGGGAAGATGTACTTCACCTGTAAAGGAGACCGCGTATAAAATGCTTGTACGACCACGTCTTGAGTATTGCTCAAGTATTTGGGACCAGCAGCAGATCGGTTTGAAGGAAGACATAGAGGCGGTTCAGAGACGAGCAGCTAGATTTGTTACCGGTAGGTTCGATCAATGCGCGTCACGGAAATGCACCGGCAACTCAATGGGGGATCGCTGGAAGAAAGACGACGTTCTTTTCGTGAATTTCTGTTAAGTAAATTTAGAGGGCCGGAATTTGAAGCTGAGTGTAGTACGATCTTGCTGCCGCCTACTTACATTTCGCGTAAAGATCACAAAGACAAGATAAGAGAAATTAGGGCTCGTACGGAGGCATATAGGCATTCTTATTTTCCTCGTTCAATTTGGGAGTGGAATAGGAAAGGAAATGCCTAGTAGTGGTACACTGTACCCTCCGCCACGCACCTTACGGTGAATTGCGGAGTATGTATAAAGATGTAGATGTAGATGTAATAAGCTCAGACACCACCCGACAAACAAGCACATGTGCCAATACCAAATTTCTTCTACACCAACACTTAGTTTCAGTGCAATACAAACAAGAAGGTCAGCAGTTCGTTGATCCCCTGAAGCCTCATCACACAATCAAGTCCACCTGCTTGCAACATAAGCACAAAGAAACAGACTTTTACTTCTTCTAACTATTCATCCTAGAAGGCATTACAAATATTACAGTGTTGATTAAAGCCGAAAATGGCACAAAACCAATCACACACATATCTCTACAACTTGCAACACAAAACATACCCAGAAAATATATTCAATGTTACTGTGATTTAAAGCCTCCTACCACATTACTATACCTCAACAATGCATTACGAAACTGACCTGTGAACATCGACGCCCCATGGCAGTCCGAAACATCTACTACTAACCAAACACTCTCACCACACCAAAGGTGTAAAAACGCTTTGTCCAACAGTTTTCATCCATGACATAAAGTAAACTGTTCTCCTGCATTGTTTGAATCTTCCATAATTGTACAATTAATAAGTTACCTGACTGCTTTCTACTAGTGAATGTAGATGGTCAATAAACATGCACATTCCTGGCACAAGAGCAAAACTGATATTTATGCTGATACCTATACAAACTATAATGGAAGCAAAGATCATAAATACACAAATACGACTACCAGTGAATATTTAATCAGCAAACACCTAAATTCAATTTTATATTTTAGCACACTGTCAACTTACGCCACATCCTCACGTCGCAAATCCTGATAACAAATATTATCTTCAAACATAAGAGTACGTGATTATCGTACCACGCAGCACAAAGTCACTTTCAAATTACTACTCTATTCCATAATGAAAAACTCATTTTAATTTTATATAATAATAATAATAATAATAATTAATAATAATTTTACTCACATTTGAAATACGTGGGACATTGTTTTGCATTTACGGCTATGGCAAGTTCTTTTTCTTATACAAACATCCACAACAAAGTGCCTTATTCACAGCAAGTTAGTGTTCCATTAGCACATTATCACTTCATGTCCACTAGCTGGACACTCTTTTCCAAAACTATCACGTTTATGCAGCACATACAACAATCTTCACTAATTTCACTATTTAAAATGAATGCTGAGCTTGGCCTCCAGTGTATACTCATTCAAACAATTCTGTGCCTTGTCTCTCACATGCTGTTTGTTATTCTACCTGTCACAAACCAAAATGACAACACACATCCAAATTAATCAAATACACATTGGTCACTCAAAACTCTCTTTCAATACCAATCAAGAAGAGAGACCACCATACAGAGCATACAAAGTACCTAATTTATAACACACACCACTCACTACAAAAAAATTGCTTACACTGAAATTGCTTACATTCAACACCAGCACTTCAAATGTGAGCTCAAGATAACATTACTGTCATACTCTTTGTCAACAGATTGTGCATACACATGCACACAGACACAAAGTTTGCAGAAGCCATGTCCTCTCACAGCATGCTTCTCAACCAACTATTCAGCAATAATCAACTGTGCAGTAGTCATGTATTGTATGAATCTGATATGTAAACATTTCCTCTGCATCATGCAAAGTGATACTGACAAAGCTCCATAAGACAGGCTGCCTCACTGCTCCAAAGTTAATTACAATTTCATATACACAATGAGCATTGAATTTGCAACCATACTGCATCATGTTACTAAAACAATACTATACCTGCAAGAAACAATTTACAATAGGCACACACACAACCAAGAACCATCAAATAACCTCATTAAAGAATTACTTTAAATAAAGCAAAATGCAAACAATGTGTTTCAAGAAAAAAATAATATTAATCCCTCATCCAATCTTACACATACACTAATTGCTTTATTACATATCAGCAAACAGTGCAATACTGACTACCGTTAATATGCATTTTAACTGGTACACTTGAAATGTGTGCAGTCAAACAAGTTACACTATCACCACAATCACAATGAAACCTACATTTCATTTATCTTTCTCACCACGTCTCTGTGAATAGAATAATATACATTATACATGCACCAGATTTGACAAACTAAAATTACCCCGTCTTCTTCATCACACGTACTGCAATACACACAACGTCTTAGTAAACACATTACTTAACTTGATGCTACTCATTCATCGGGACCCCTGTTGCAGAAATTGCATAACAAAAAACATCTCAGCTTCTTTAGAAATGGTCTTCTGTAATATGCACAGAGATTTGCCTTTTAACATATATTGATAACTACAGTTATAACTGCAACTGGCTGGATACTGTCTAAAGAAAAGCCCACAACAGAGGCCAGAAAGAGTTGTTTTTATCAACAGTAAATAGCAATCACTTTCCTCATGTCACTTCATTGAAACACAATTCAACATAGATACCTTAGACACAGTGTAATAACATGTCATTAACATTTCTCCTTCATCTGCATCAGCTCGCATCACTATAAAGCACATATGTTATGCACGTACAACTAGGGAAAACACTGTCATCACCACACCACAAACAACAGCAATCACAACATAGCTCCAATCTTCTTCCAAGAGTGGCCTGCTCAATCTCAAAGATGGTTAGTAATGTGTACTTTCAACATGCACTTTTAGCTGTTGCCACATGTAGCCTTCTCTAAATAAACCTTCTTCATCGTCTTCCATGCATTTGCATTTGTTCCTATATCACTCATCTATGTATGTAATAACACTACTTTCCATAATAACCACTATTATTCCATCTGAAAATAAATGGATAAACATACCATGAACCATATGACATGGCTGGTCTCAGAAAAATAAACACCTCTCCCATTTTATAACTTAACAATTCCATTATAATACAATGAAAATTCAACAATCTATAATGCAACCATTTCATACCTCTCATTACACCAGTGGATGGCATCAGTGTCGCATATCTCATTTAATAAGCTCAGACACCACCCGACAAACAAGCACATGTGCCAATACCAAATTTCTTCTACACCAACATTAGTTTCAGTGCAATACAAACGCAAAGGTCAGCAGTTTGTTGATCACCTGAAGCCTCATCACACAATCAATTCCACCTGCTTGCAACATAAGCACAAAGTAACAGACTTTTACTTCTTCTAACTATTCATCCTAAAAGGCATTACAAATATTACAGTGTTGATTAAAGCCGAAAATGGCACAAAACCAATCACACACATATCTCTACAACTTGCAACACAAAACATACCCAGAAAATATATTCAATGTTACTGTGATTTAAAGCCTCCTACCACATTACATACCTCAACAATGCATTACGAAACTGACCTGTGAACATCGACGCCCCATGGCAGTCCGAAATATCTACTATTAACCAAACTCTCTCACCACACCAAAGGTGTTAAAAACGCTTTGTCCAACAGTCTTCATCCATGACACAAAGTAAGCTGTTCTCCTGCATCGTTTGAATCTTCCATAATTTTACAATTAATAAGTCACCTGACTGCTTTCTACTAGTGAATGTAGATGGTCAATAAACATGCACATTCCTGGCACAAGAGCAAAACTGATATTTATGCTGATACCTATACAAACTATAATGGAAGCAAAGATCATAAATACACAAATACGACTACCAGTGAATATTTAATCAGCAAACACCTAAATTCAATTTTATACTTTAGCACACCGTCAACTTACTCCACATCCTCACATCACAAATCCGCCTAACAAATATTATCTTCAAAGATAAGAGTACGTGATTACCGTACCAAGCAGCACAAAGTCACTTTCAAATTACTACTCTATTCCATAATGAAAAACTCATTTTAATTTTACTCACATTTGAAATACGTGGGACATTGTTTTGCATTTACGGCTATGGCAAGTCCTTTTTCTTATACCCACATCCACAACAAAGTGCCTTATTCTCAGCAAGTTAGTGTTCCATTAGCACATTATCACTTCATGTCCACTAGCTGGACACTCTTACACTCTTTTCCAAAACTATCACGTTTATGCAGCACATACAACAATCTTCACTAATTTCACTATTTAAAATGAATGCTGAGCTTGGCCTCTAGTGTATACTCATTCAAACAATTCTGTGCCTTCTATCTCACATGCTGTTTGTTATTCTACCTGTCACAAACCAAAATGACAACACACATCCAAATTAATCAAATACACATTGGTCACTCAAAACTCTCTTTCAATACCAATCAAGAAGAGAGACCACCATACAGAGCATACAAAGTACCTAATTTACAACACACACCACTCACTACAAAAAATTGCTTACACTGAAATTGCTTACATTCAACACCAGCACTTCAAATGTTATCTAAAGTTAACAATACAGTCATATACTTTGTCAACAGATTGTGCATACACATGCACACAGACACAAAGTCTGCAGAAGCCATGTCCTCTCACAGCATGCTTCTCAACCAACTATTCAGCAATAATCAACTGTGCAGTAGTCATGTATTGCATGAATCTGACATGTAAACATTTCCTCTGCATCATGCAATGTGATACTGACAAAGCTCCATAAGACAGGCTGCCTCACTGCTCCAAAGTTAATTACAATTTCATATACACAAAGGGCATTGAATTTGCAACCATATTGCATCATGTTACTATAACAATACTATACCTGCAAGAAACAATTTACAATAGGCACACACACAACCAAGAACCATAAGTTAATACTACTTAATCCCTGCATGCTGCTTTGACAGACAGGCAAGAAGCATCAAATAACGTCATTAAAGAATTACTTTAAATAAAGCAAAATGCAAACAATGTGTTTCAAGAAAAAAAATATTAATCCCTCACCCAATCTTACACATACACTAATTGCTTTATTACATATCAGCAAACAGTGCAATACTGACTACCGTTAATATGCATTTTAACTGGTACACTTGAAATGTGTGCAGTCAAACAAGTTACACTATCACCACAATCACAATGAAACCTACATTTCATTTATCTTTCTCACCACGTCTCTGTGAATAGAATAATATACATTATACATGCACCAGATTTGACAAACTAAAATTACCCCGTCTTCTTCATCACACGTACTGCAATACACAGAACGTCTTAGTAAACACATTACTTAACTTGATGCTACTCATTCATCGGGACCCCTGTTGCAGAAATTGCATAACAAAAAACATCTCAGCTTCTTTAGAAATGGTCTTCTGTAATATGCACAGAGATTTGCCTTTTAACATATATTGATAGCTACAGTTATAACTGCAACTGGCTGGATACTGTCTAAAGAAAAGCCCACAACAGAGGCCAGAAAGAGTTGTTTTTATCAACAGTAAATAGCAATCACTTTCCTCATGTCACTTCAGTAAAACACAATTCAACATAGATACCTTAGACACAGTGTAATAACATGTCATTAACATTCCTCCTTCATCTGCATCAGCTCGCATCACTATAAAGCACATATGTTATGCACGTACAACTAGGGAAAACACTGTCATCACCACACCACAAACAACAGCAATCACAACATAGCTCCAATCTTCTTCCAAGAGTGGCCTGCTCAATCTCAAAGATGGTTAGTAATGTGTACTTTCAACATGCACTTTTAGCTGTTGCCACATGTAGCCTTCTCTAAATAAACCTTCTTCATCGTCTTCCATGCATTTGCATTTGTTCCTATATCACTCATCTATGTATGTAATAACACTACTTTCCATAATGACCACTATTATTCCATCTGAAAATAAATGGATAAACATACCATGAGCCATATGACATGGTTGGTCTCAGAAAAATAAACACCTCTCCCATAATAAAATTGAATTTAGGTGTTTGCTGATTAAATATTCACTGGTAGTCGTATTTGTGTATTTATGATCTTTGCTTCCATTATAGTTTGTATAGGTATCAGCATAAATATCAGTTTTGCTCTTGTGCCAGGAATGTGCATGTTTATTGACCATCTACATTCACTAGTATAAAGCAGTCAGGTGACTTATTAATTGTAAAATTATGGAAGATTCAAACGATGCACGAGAACAGTTTACTTTATGTCATGGATGAAGACTGTTGGACAAAGCGTTTTTAACACCTTTGGTGTGGTGAGAGAGTTTGGTTAATAGTAGATATTTCGGACTGCCATGGGGCGTCGATGTTGACAGGTCAGTTTCGTAATGCATTGTTGAGGTATGTAATGTGGTAGGAGGCTTTAAATCACAGTAACATTGAATATATTTTCTGGGTATGTTTTGTGTTGCAAGTTGTACAGATATGTGTGTGATTGGTTTTCTGCCATTTTCGGCTTTAATCAACACTGTAATATTTGTAATGCCTTTTAGGATGAATAGTTAGAAGAAGTAAAAGTCTGTTTCTTTGTGCTTATGTTGGAAGCAGGTGGAATTGATTGTGTGATGAGGCTTCAGGTGATCAACGAACTGCTGACCTTTTCGTTTGTATTGCACTGAAACTAAGTGTTGGTGTAGAAGAAATTTGGTATTGGCACATGTGCTTGTTTGTCGGGTGGTGTCTGAGCTTATTAAATGAGATATTCGACACTAATGCCATCCACTGGTGTAATGAGAGGTATGAAATGGTTGCATTATAGATTGTTGAATTTTCATTGTATTATAATGGAATTGTTAAGTTATAAAATGGGAGAGGTGTTTATTTTTCTAAGACCAACCATGTCATATGGCTCATGGTATGTTTATCCATTTACTTTCAGATGGAAAAATAGCGGTTATTATGGAAAGTAGTGTTATTACATACATAGATGAGTGATATAATGCCACCATTTCATACCTCTCATTACACCAGTGGATGGCATTAGTGTAGCATATCTCATTTAATAAGCTCAGACACCACCCGACAAACAAGCACATGTGCCAATACCAAATTTCTTCTACACCAACACTTAGTTTCAATGCAATACAAACAAAAAGGTCAGCAGTTCGTTGATCACCTGAAACCTCATCACACAATCAATTCCACCTGCTTCCAACATAAGCACAAAGAAACAGACTTTTACTTCTTCTAACTATTCATCCTAAAAGGCATTACAAATATTACAGTGTTGATTAAAGCCGAAAATGGCACAAAACCAATCACACACATATCTCTACAACTTGCAACACAAAACATACCCAGAAAATATATTCAATGTTACTGTGATTTAAAGCCTCCTACCACATTACTATACCTCAACAATGCATTACGAATCTGACCTGTGAACATCGACGCCCCATGGCAGTCCGAAACATCTACTACTAACCAAACTCTCTCACCACACCAAAGGTGTTAAAAACGCTTTGTCCAACAGTCTTCATCCATGACACAAAGTAAACTGTTCTCCTGCATCGTTTGAATCTTCCATAGTTGTACAATTAATAAGTCACCTGACTGCTTTCTACTAGTGAAGGTAGATGGTCAATAAACATGCACATTCCTGGCACAAGAGGAAAACTGATATTTACGCTGATACCTATACAAACTATAATGGAAGCAAAGATCATAAATACACAAATACGACTACCAGTGAATATTTAATCAGCAAACACCTAAATTCAAATTTATACTTTAGCACACTGTCAACTTACTCTATATCCTCGCGTCACAAATCCTACTAACAAATATTATCTTCAAAAATAAGAGTAAGTGATTACCGTACCATGCAGCACAAAGTCACTTTCAAATTACTACTCTATTCCATAATGAAAAACTCATTTTAATTTTACTCACATTTGAAATACGTGGGACATTGTTTTGCATTTACGGCTATGGCAAGTTCTTTTTCTTATACCCACATCCACAACAAAGTGCCTTATTCTCAGCAAGTTAGTGTTCCATTAGCACATTATCACTTCATGTCCACTAGCTGGACACTCTTACACTCTTTTCCAAAACTATCACGTTTATGCAGCACATACAACAATCTTCACTAATTTCACTATTTAAAATGAATGCTGAGCTTGGCCTCTAGTGTATACTCATTCAAACAATTCTGTGCCTTCTATCTCACATGCTGTTTGTTATTCTACCTGTCACAAACCAAACCAGAGCATACAAAGTACCTAATTTACAACACACACCACTCACTACAAAAAATTGCTTACACTGAAATTGCTTACATTCAACACCAGCACTTCAAATGTTATCTAAAGTTAACAATACAGTCATATACTTTGTCAACAGATTGTGCATACACATGCACACAGACACAAAGTCTGCAGAAGCCATGTCCTCTCACAGCATGCTTCTCAACCAACTATTCAGCAATAATCAACTGTGCAGTAGTCATGTATTGCATGAATCTGACATGTAAACATTTCCTCTGCACCATGCAATGTGATACTGACAAAGCTCCATAAGACAGGCTGCCTCACTGCTCCAAAGTTAATTACAATTTCATATACACAAAGGGCATTGAATTTGCAACCATATTGCATCATGTTACTATAACAATACTATACCTGCAAGAAACAATTTACAATAGGCACACACACAACCAAGAACCATAAGTTAATACTACTTAATCCCTGCATGCTGCTTTGACAGACAGGCAAGAAGCATCAAATAACCTCATTAAAGAATTACTTTAAATAAAGCAAAATGCAAACAATGTGTTTCAAGAAAAAAAAATATTAATCCCTCACCCAATCTTACACATACACTAATTGCTTTATTACATATCAGCAAACAGTGCAATACTGACTACCGTTAATATGCATTTTAACTGGTACACTTGAAATGTGTGCAGTCAAACAAGTTACACTATCACCACAATCACAATGAAACCTACATTTCATTTATCTTTCTCACCACGTCTCTGTGAATAGAATAATATACATTATACATGCACCAGATTTGACAAACTAAAATTACCCCGTCTTCTTCATCACACGTACTGCAATACACAGAACGTCTTAGTAAACACATTACTTAACTTGATGCTACTCATTCATCGGGACCCCTGTTGCAGAAATTGCATAACAAAAAACATCTCAGCTTCTTTAGAAATGGTCTTTTGTAATATGCACAGAGATTTGCCTTTTAACATATATTGATAGCTACAGTTATAACTGCAACTGGCTGGATACTGTCTAAAGAAAAGCCCACAACAGAGGCCAGAAAGAGTTGTTTTTATCAACAGTAAATAGCAATCACTTTCCTCATGTCACTTCATTAAAACACAATTCAACATAGATACCTTAGACACAGTGTAATAACATGTCATTAACATTCCTCCTTCATCTGCATCAGCTCGCATCACTATAAAGCACATATGTTATGCACGTACAACTAGGGAAAACACTGTCATCACCACACCACAAACAACAGCAATCACAACATAGCTCCAATCTTCTTCCAAGAGTGGCCTCCTCAATCTCAAAGATGGTTAGTAATGTGTACTTTCAACATGCACTTTTAGCTGTTGCCACATGTAGCCTTCTCTAAATAAACCTTCTTCATCGTCTTCCATGCATTTGCATTTGTTCCTATATCACTCATCTATGTATGTAATAACACTACTTTCCATAATGACCACTATTATTCCATCTGAAAATAAATGGATAAACATACCATGAGCCATATGACATGGTTGGTCTCAGAAAAATAAACACCTCTCCCATAATAAAATTGAATTTAGGTGTTTGCTGATTAAATATTCACTGGTAGTCGTATTTGTGTATTTATGATCTTTGCTTCCATTATAGTTTGTATGGGTATCAGCATAAATATCAGTTTTGCTCTTGTGCCAGGAATGTGCATGTCTATTGACCATCTACATTCACTAGTATAAAGCAGTCAGGTGACTTATTAATTGTAAAATTATGGAAGATTCAAACGATGCACGAGAACAGTTTACTTTATGTCATGGATGAAGACTGTTGGACAAAGCGTTTTTAACACCTTTGGTGTGGTGAGAGAGTTTGGTTAATAGTAGATATTTCGGACTGCCATGGGGCGTCGATGTTCACAGGTCAGTTTCGTAATGCATTGTTGAGGTATGTAATGTGGTAGGAGGCTTTAAATCACAGTAACATTGAATATATTTTCTGGGTATGTTTTGTGTTGCAAGTTGTACAGATATGTGTGTGATTGGTTTTCTGCCATTTTCGGCTTTAATCAACACTGTAATATTTGTAATGCCTTTTAGGATGAATAGTTAGAAGAAGTAAAAGTCTGTTTCTTTGTGCTTATGTTGGAAGCAGGTGGAATTGATTGTGTGATGAGGCTTCAGGTGATCAACGAACTGCCGACCTTTTTGTTTGCATTGCACTGAAACTAAGTGTTGGTGTAGAAGAAATTTGGTATTGGCACATGTGCTTGTTTGTCGGGTGGTGTCTGAGCTTATTAAATGAGATATTCGACACTAATGCCATCCACTGGTGTAATGAGAGGTATGAAATGGTTGCATTATAGATTGTTGAATTTTCATTGTATTATAATGGAATTATTAAGTTATAAAATGGGAGAGGTGTTTATTTTTCTAAGACCAACCATGTCATATGGCTCATGGTATGTTTATCCATTTACTTTCAGATGGAAAAATAGCGGTTATTATGGAAAGTAGTGTTATTACATACATAGATGAGTGATATAATGCAACCATTTCATACCTCTCATTACACCAGTGGATGGCATTAGTGTAGCATATCTCATTTAATAAGCTCAGACACCACCCGACAAACAAGCACATGTGCCAATACCAAATTTCTTCTACACCAACACTTAGTTTCAATGCAATACAAACAAAAAGGTCAGCAGTTCGTTGATCACCTGAAACCTCATCACACAATCAATTCCACCTGCTTCCAACATAAGCACAAAGAAACAGACTTTTACTTCTTCTAACTATTCATCCTAAAAGGCATTACAAATATTACAGTGTTGATTAAAGCCGAAAATGGCACAAAACCAATCACACACATATCTCTACAACTTGCAACACAAAACATACCCAGAAAATATATTCATTGTTACTGTGATTTAAAGCCTCCTACCACATTACATACCTCAACAATGCATTACGAAACTGACCTGTGAACATCGACGCCCCATGGCAGTCCGAAACATCTACTACTAACCAAACACTATCACCACACCAAAGGTGTAAAAACGCTTTGTCCAACAGTTTTCATCCATGACATAAAGTTAACTCTTCTCCTGCATCGTTTCAATCTTCCATAATTGTACAATTAATAAGTTACCTGACTGCTTTCTACTAGTGAATGTAGATGGTCAATAAACATGCACATTCCTGGCACAAGAGCAAAACTGATATTTATGCTGATACCTATACAAACTATAATGGAAGCAAAGATCATAAATACACAAATACGACTACCAGTGAATATTTAATCAGCAAACACCTAAATTCAATTTTATATTTTAGCACACTGTCAACTTACTCCACATCCTCACGTCGCAAATCCTGATAACAAATATTATCTTCAAACATAAGAGTACGTGATTATCGTACCACGCAGCACAAAGTCACTTTCAAATTACTACTCTATTCCATAATGAAAAACTCATTTTAATTTTACTCACTGAAATTGCTTACATTCAACACCAGCACTTCAAATGTTAGCTCAAGTTAACATTACAGTCATACACTTTGTCAACAGATTGTGCATACACATGCACACAGACACAAAGTTTGCAGAAGCCATTTCCTCTCACAGCATGCTTCTCAACCAACTATTCAGCAATAATCAACTGTGCAGTAGTCATGTATTGTATGAATCTGATATGTAAACATTTCCTCTGCATCATGCACAGTGATACTGACAAAGCTCCATAAGACAGGCTGCCTCACTGCTGCCACATGTAGCCTCCTCTAAATAAACCTTCTTCATCGTCTTCCATGCATTTGCATTTGTTCCTATATCACTCATCTATGTATGTAATAACACTACTTTCCATAATAACCGCTATTTTTCCATCTGAAAGTAAATGGATAAACATACCATGAGCCATATGACATGGTTGGTCTTAGAAAAATAAACACCTCTCCCATTTTATAACTTAACAATTCCATTATAATACAACGAAAATTCAACAATCTATAATGCAACCATTTCATACCTCTCATTACACCAGTGGATGGCATTAGTGTAGCATATCTCATTTTATCGTCAGGCGTGCCCCAGGGGAGTGTGATAGGACTGCTATTATTTTCTATCTATATAAATGATCTGATGGACAGAGTAGATGTAATTTGCGGCTGTTTGCTGATGATGCTGTGGTGTATGGGAGGGTGTCGTCTGTAACTGACTGTAATAGCATACAGGTTGACTTAGACAGAATTTCTAGTTGGTGCGAAGAATGGCAGATAGCTCTCAATGTAGAAAAATGTAAGGTTTTGCGCATGAGTAGAAAAAACAATCCTATAATGTTCGAATACAGCATCAGTAGTGAGCTTCTTGATGCGGTCGCGTCGTTCAAATATCTAGGCTTAACATTGCAGAGCGATATGAAATGGAACGAGCATGTAAGGACAGTTGTGAGTAAGGCAGACAGCCGACTTCGGTTTATTGGGAGAATTTTGGGAAGATGTACTTCACCTGTAAAGGAGACCACGTATAAAATGCTTGTACGACCACGTCTTGAGTATTGCTCAAGTATTTGGGACCAGCAGCAGATCGGTTTGAAGGTAGACATAGAGGCGGTTCAGAGGCGAGCAGCTAGATTTGTTACCGGTAGGTTCGACCAATGCGCGAGTGTCACGGAAATGCTCCGGCAACTCAATTGGGGATCGCTGGAAGAAAGACGACGTTCTTTTCGTGAATTTCTGTTAAGTAAATTTAGAGGGCCGGAATTTGAAGCTGAGTGTAGTACGATCTTGCTGCCGCCTACTTACATTTCGCGTAAAGATCACAAAGACAAGATAAGAGAAATTAGGGCTCGTACGGAGGCATATAGGCATTCTTATTTTCCTCGTTCAATTTGGGAGTGGAATAGGAAAGGAAATGCCTAGTAGTGGTACACTGTACCCTCCGCCACGCACCTTACGGTGAATTGCGGAGTATGTATGTAGATGTAGATGTAGATGTAATAAGCTCAGACACCACCCGATGCAACATACATAGATGAGTGATACAGGAACAAATGCAAATGCATGGAAGACGATGAAGAAGGTTTATTTACAGAAGGCTACATGTGGCAACAGCTAAAAGTGCATGTTGAAAGTACACATTACTAACGATCTTTGAGATTGAGGAGGCCACTCTTGGAAGAAGATTGGAGCTATGTTGTGATTGCTGTTGTTTGTGGTGTGGTGATGACAGTGTTTTCCCTAGTTGTACGTGCATAACATATGTGCTTTATAGTGATGCGAGCTGATGCAGATGAAGGAGAAATGTTAATGACATATTATTACACTGTGTCTAAGGTATCTATGTTGAATTGTGTTTCAATGAAGTGACATGAGGAAAGTGATTGCTATTTACTGTTGATAAAAACAACTCTTTCTGGCCTCTGTTGTGGGCTTTTCTTTAGACAGTATCCAGCCAGTTGCAGTTATAAATGTAGTTATCAATATATGTTAAAAGGCAAATCTTTGTGCATATTACAGAAGACCATTTCTAAAGAAGCTGAGATGTTTTTTGTTATGTAATTTCTGCAACAGGGTTCCCGATGAATGAGTAGCATCAAGTTAAGTAATGTGTTTACTAAGACGTTCTGTGTATTGCAGTACGTGTGATGAAGAAGACGGGGTAATTTTAGTTTGTCAAATCTGGTGCATGTATAATGTATATTATTCTATTCACAGAGACGTGGTGAGAAAGATAAATGAAACGTAGGTTTCATTGTGATTGTGGTGATAGTGTAACTTGTTTGACTGCACACATTTCAAGTGTACCAGTTAAAATGCATATTAACGGTAGTCAGTATTGCACTGTTTGCTGATATGTAATAAAGCAATTAGTGTATGTGTAAGATTGGGTGAGGGATTAATATTTTTTTTTCTTGAAACACATTGTTTGCATTTTGCTTTATTTAAAGTAATTCTTTAATGAGGTTATTTGATGCTTCTTGCCTGTCTGTCTAAGCAGCATGCAGGGATTAAGTAGTATTAACTTATGGTTCTTGGTTGTGTGTGTGCCTATTGTAAATTGTTTCTTGCAGGTATAGTATTGTTTTAGTAACATGATGCAGTATGGTTGCAAATTCAATGCTCATTGTGTATATGAAATTGTAATTAACTTTGGAGCAGTGAGGCAGCCTGTCTTATGGAGCTTTGTCATTATCACTTTGCATGATGCAGAGGAAATGTTTACATATCAGATTCATACAATACATGACTACTGCACAGTTGATTATTGCTGAATAATTGGTTGAGAAGCATGCTGTGAGAGGACATGGCTTCTGCAAACTTTGTGTCTGTGTGCATGTGTATGCACAATCTGTTGACAAAGTGTATGACTGTAATGTTAACTTGAGCTAACATTTGAATTCTTCCAAGAGTGTCCTGCTCAATCTCAAAAGATGGTTAGTAATGTGTACTCTCAACATGCACTTTTAGCTGTTGCCACATGTAGCCTTCTCTAAATAAACCTTCTTCATCGTCTTCCATGCATTTGCATTTGTTCCTATATCACTCATCTATGTATGTAATAACACTACTTTCCATAATAACCGCTATTTTTCCATCTGAAAGTAAATGGATAAACATACCATGAGCCATATGACATGGTTGGTCTTAGAAAAATAAACACCTCTCCCATTTTATAACTTAACAATTCCATTATAATACAACGAAAATTCAACAATCTATAATGCAACCATTTCATACCTCTCATTACACCAGTGGATGGCATTTGTGTAGCATATCTCATTTAATAAGCTCAGACACCACCCGACAAACAAGCACATGTGCCAATACCAAATTTCTTCTACACCAACACTTAGTTTCAGTGCAATACAAACAAACAGGTCAGCAGTTCGTTGATCACCTGAAGCCTCATTACACAATCAATTCCACCTGCTTGCAACATAAGCACAAAGAAACAGACTTTTACTTCTTCTAACTATTCATCCTAAAAGGCATTATAAATATTACAGTGTTGATTAAAGCCGAAAATGGCACAAAACCAATCACACACATATCTCTACAACTTGCAACACAAAACATACCCAGAAAATATATTCAATGTTACTGTGATTTAAAGCCTCCTACCACATTACTATACCTCAACAATGCATTACGAAACTGACCTGTGAACATCGACGCCCCATGGCAGTCCGAAACATCTACTACTAACCAAACTCTCTCACCACACCAAAGGTGTTAAAAACGCTTTGTCCAACAGTCTTCATCCATGACATAAAGTAAAGTGTTCTCCTGCATCGTTTGAATCTTCCATAATTTTACAATTAATAAGTCACCTGACTGCTTTCTACTAGTGAATGTAGATGCTCAATAAACATGCACATTCCTGGCACAAGAGCAAAACTGATATTTATGCTGATACCTATACAAACTATAATGGAAGCAAAGATCATAAATACACAAATACGACTACCAGTGAATATTTAATCAGCAAACACCTAAATTCAATTTTATATTTTAGCACACTGTCAACTTACTCCACATCCTCACGTCGCAAATCCTGATAACAAATATTATCTTCAAACATAAGAGTACGTGATTATCGTACCACGCAGCACAAAGTCACTTTCAAATTACTACTCTATTCCATAATGAAAAACTCATTTTAATTTTACTCACATTTGAAATACGTGGGACATTGTTTTGCATTTACGGCTATGGCAAGTTCTTTTTCTTATACCCACATCCACAACAAAGTGCCTTATTCTCAGCAAGTTAGTGTTCCATTAGCACATTATCACTTCATGTCCACTAGCTGGACACTCTTTTCCAAAACTATCACGTTTATGCAGCACATACAACAATCTTCACTAATTTCACTATTTAAAATGAATGCTGAGCTTGGCCTCCAGTGTATACTCATTCAAACAATTCTGTGCCTTGTCTCTCACATGCTGTTTGTTATTCTACCTGTCACAAACCAAAATGACAACACACATCCAAATTAATCAAATACACATTGGTCACTCAAAACTCTCTTTCAATACCAATCAAGAAGAGAGACCACCATACAGAGCATACAAAGTACCTAATTTATAAGACACACCACTCGCTACAAAACAATTGCTTACACTGAAATTGCTTACATTCAACACCAGCAATTCAAATGTTAGCTCAAGTTAACATTACAGTCATACACTTTGTCAACAGATTGTGCATACACATGCACACAGACACAAAGTTTGCAGAAGCCATGTCCTCTCACAGCATGCTTCTCAACCAACTATTCAGCAATAATCAACTGTGCAGTAGTCATGTATTGTATGAATCTGATATGTAAACATTTCCTCTGCATCATGCAAAGTGATAATGACAAAGCTCCATAAGACAGGCTGCCTCACTGCTCCAAAGTTAATTACAATTTCATATACACAATGAGCATTGAATTTGCAACCATACTGCATCATGTTACTAAAACAATACTATACCTGCAAGAAACAATTTACAATAGGCACACACACAACCAAGAACCATAAGTTAATACTACTTAATCCCTGCATGCTGCTTAGACAGACAGGCAAGAAGCATCAAATAACCTCATTAAAGAATTACTTTAAATAAAGCAAAATGCAAACAATGTGTTTCAAGAAAAACAAATATTAATCCCTCACCCAATCTTACACATACACTAATTGCTTTATTACATATCAGCAAACAGTGCAATACTGACTACCGTTAATATGCATTTTAACTGGTACACTTGAAATGTGTGCAGTCAAACAAGTTACACTATCACCACAATCACAATGAAACCTACATTTCATTTATCTTTCTCACCACGTCTCTGTGAATAGAATAATATACATTATACATGCACCAGATTTGACAAACTAAAATTACCCCGTCTTCTTCATCACACGTACTGCAATACACAGAACGTCTTAGTAAACACATTACTTAACTTGATGCTACTCATTCATCGGGAACCCTGTTGCAGAAATTACATAACAAAAAACATCTCAGCTTCTTTAGAAATGGTCTTCTGTAATATGCACAAAGATTTGCCTTTTAACATATATTGATAACTACATTTATAACTGCAACTGGCTGGATACTGTCTAAAGAAAAGCCCACAACAGAGGCCAGAAAGAGTTGTTTTTATCAACAGTAAATAGCAATCACTTTCCTCATGTCACTTCATTGAAACACAATTCAACATAGATACCTTAGACACAGTGTAATAACATGTCATTAACATTTCTCCTTCATCTGCATCAGCTCGCATCACTATAAAGCACATATGTTATGCACGTACAACTAGGGAAAACACTGTCATCACCACACCACAAACAACAGCAATCACAACATAACTCCAATCTTCTTCCAAGAGTGTCCTGCTCAATCTCAAAAGATGGTTAGTAATGTGTACTCTCAACATGCACTTTTAGCTGTTGCCACATGTAGCCTTCTCTAAATAAACCTTCTTCATCGTCTTCCATGCATTTGCATTTGTTCCTATATCACTCATCTATGTATGTAATAACACTACTTTCCATAATAACCGCTATTTTTCCATCTGAAAGTAAATGGATAAACATACCATGAGCCATATGACATGGTTGGTCTTAGAAAAATAAACACCTCTCCCATTTTATAACTTAACAATTCCATTATAATACAACGAAAATTCAACAATCTATAATGCAACCATTTCATACCTCTCATTACACCAGTGGATGGCATTAGTGTAGCATATCTCATTTAATAAGCTCAGACACCACCTGACAAACAAGCACATGTGCCAATACCAAATTTCTTCTACACCAACACTTAGTTTCAGTGCAATACAAACAAACAGGTCAGCAGTTCGTTGATCACCTGAAGCCTCATTACACAATCAATTCCACCTGCTTGCAACATAAGCACAAAGAAACAGACTTGTACTTCTTCTAACTATTCATCCTAAAAGGCATTACAAATATTACAGTGTTGATTAAAGCCGAAAATGGCACAAAACCAATCACACACATATCTCTACAACTTGCAACACAAAACATACCCAGAAAATATATTCAATGTTACTGTGATTTAAAGCCTCCTACCACATTACTATACCTCAACAATGCATTACGAAACTGACCTGTGAACATCGACGCCCCATGGCAGTCCGAAACATCTACTACTAACCAAACTCTCTCACCACACCAAAGGTGTTAAAAACGCTTTGTCCAACAGTCTTCATCCATGACATAAAGTAAAGTGTTCTCCTGCATCGTTTGAATCTTCCATAATTTTACAATTAATAAGTCACCTGACTGCTTTCTACTAGTGAATGTAGATGGTCAATAAACATGCACATTCCTGGCACAAGAGCAAAACTGATATTTATGCTGATACCTATACAAACTATAATGGAAGCAAAGATCATAAATACACAAATACGACTACCAGTGAATATTTAATCAGCAAACACCTAAATTCAATTTTATATTTTAGCACACTGTCAACTTACTCCACATCCTCACGTCGCAAATCCTGATAACAAATATTATCTTCAAACATAAGAGTACGTGATTATCGTACCACGCAGCACAAAGTCACTTTCAAATTACTACTCTATTCCATAATGAAAAACTCATTTTAATTTTACTCACATTTGAAATACGTGGGACATTGTTTTGCATTTACGGCTATGGCAAGTTCTTTTTCTTATACCCACATCCACAACAAAGTGCCTTATTCTCAGCAAGTTAGTGTTCCATTAGCACATTATCACTTCATGTCCACTAGCTGGACACTCTTTTCCAAAACTATCACGTTTATGCAGCACATACAACAATCTTCACTAATTTCACTATTTAAAATGAATGCTGAGCTTGGCCTCCAGTGTATACTCATTCAAACAATTCTGTGCCTTGTCTCTCACATGCTGTTTGTTATTCTACCTGTCACAAACCAAAATGACAACACACATCCAAATTAATCAAATACACATTGGTCACTCAAAACTCTCTTTCAATACCAATCAAGAAGAGAGACCACCATACAGAGCATACAAAGTACCTAATTTATAACACACACCACTCGCTACAAAACAATTGCTTACACTGAAATTGCTTACATTCAACACCAGCAATTCAAATGTTAGCTCAAGTTAACATTACAGTCATACACTTTGTCAACAGATTGTGCATACACATGCACACAGACACAAAGTTTGCAGAAGCCATGTCCTCTCACAGCATGCTTCTCAACCAACTATTCAGCAATAATCAACTGTGCAGTAGTCATGTATTGTATGAATCTGATATGTAAACATTTCCTCTGCATCATGCAAAGTGATAATGACAAAGCTCCATAAGACAGGCTGCCTCACTGCTCCAAAGTTAATTACAATTTCATATACACAATGAGCATTGAATTTGCAAACATACTGCATCATGTTACTAAAACAATACTATACCTGCAAGAAACAATTTACAATAGGCACACACACAACCAAGAACCATAAGTTAATACTACTTAATCCCTGCATGCTGCTTAGACAGACAGGCAAGAAGCATCAAATAACCTCATTAAAGAATTACTTTAAATAAAGCAAAATGCAAACAATGTGTTTCAAGAAAAAAAAAATATTAATCCCTCACCCAATCTTACACATACACTAATTGCTTTATTACATATCAGCAAACAGTGCAATACTGACTACCGTTAATATGCATTTTAACTGGTACACTTGAAATGTGTGCAGTCAAACAAGTTACACTATCACCACAATCACAATGAAACCTACATTTCATTTATCTTTCTCACCACGTCTCTGTGAATAGAATAATATACATTATACATGCACCAGATTTGACAAACTAAAATTACCCCGTCTTCTTCATCACACGTACTGCAGTACACAGAACGTCTTAGTAAACACATTACTTAACTTGATGCTACTCATTCATCGGGAACCCTGTTGCAGAAATTACATAACAAAAAACATCTCAGCTTCTTTAGAAATGGTCTTCTGTAATATGCACAAAGATTTGCCTTTTAACATATATTGATAACTACAGTTATAACTGCAACTGGCTGGATACTGTCTAAAGAAAAGCCCACAACAGAGGCCAGAAAGAGTTGTTTTTATCAACAGTAAATAGCAATCACATTCCTCATGTCACTTCATTGAAACACAATTCAACATAGATACCTTAGACACCGTGTAATAACATGTCATTAACATTTCTCCTTCATCTGCATCAGCTCGCATCACTATAAAGCACATATGTTATTCCCGTACAACTAGGGAAAACACTGTCATCACCACACCACAAACAACAGCAATCACAACATAGCTCCAATCTTCTTCCAAGAGTGTCCTGCTCAATCTCAAAAGATGGTTAGTAATGTGTACTCTCAACATGCACTTTTAGCTGTTGCCACATGTAGCCTTCTCTAAATAAACCTTCTTCATCGCTTCCATGCATTTGCATTTGTTCCTATATCACTCATCTATGTATGTAATAACACTACTTTCCATAATAACCGCTATTTTTCCATCTGAAAGTAAATGGATAAACATACCATGAGCCATATGACATGGTTGGTCTTAGAAAAATAAACACCTCTCCCATTTTATAACTTAACAATTCCATTATAATACAACGAAAATTCAACAATCTATAATGCAACCATTTCATACCTCTCATTACACCAGTGGATGGCATTAGTGTAGCATATCTCATTTAATAAGCTCAGACACCACCCGACAAACAAGCACATGTGCCAATACCAAATTTCTTCTACACCAACACTTAGTTTCAGTGCAATGCAAACAAAAAGGTCGGCAGTTCGTTGATCACCTGAAGCCTCATCACACAATCAATTCCACCTGCTTCCAACATAAGCACAAAGAAACAGACTTTTACTTCTTCTAACTATTCATCCTAAAAGGCATTACAAATATTACAGTGTTGATTAAAGCCGAAAATGGCACAAAACCAATCACACACATATCTCTACAACTTGCAACACAAAACATACCCAGAAAATATATTCAATGTTACTGTGATTTAAAGCCTCCTACCACATTACATACCTCAACAATGCATTACGAAACTGACCTGTGAACATCGACGCCCCATGGCAGTCCGAAACATCTACTACTAACCAAATTCTCTCACCACACCAAAGGTGTTAAAAACGCTTTGTCCAACAGTCTTCATCCATGACATAAAGTAAACTGTTCTCCTGCATCGTTTGAATCTTCCATAATTTTACAATTAATAAGTCACCTGACTGCTTTCTACTAGTGAATGTAGATGGTCAATAAACATGCACATTCCTGGCACAAGAGCAAAACTGATATTTATGCTGATACCTATACAAACTATAATGGAAGCAAAGATCATAAATACACAAATACGACTACCAGTGAATATTTAATCAGCAAACACCTAAATTCAATATTATATTTTAGCACACTGTCAACTTACTCCACATCCTCACGTCGCAAATCCTGATAACAAATATTATCTTCAAACATAAGAGTACGTGATTATCGTACCACGCAGCACAAAGTCACTTTCAAATTACTACTCTATTCCATAATGAAAAACTCATTTTAATTTTACTCACATTTGAAATACGTGGGACATTGTTTTGCATTTACGGCTATGGCAAGTTCTTTTTCTTATACCCACATCCACAACAAAGTGCCTTATTCTCAGCAAGTTAGTGTTCCATTAGCACATTATCACTTCATGTCCACTAGCTGGACACTCTTTTCCAAAACTATCACGTTTATGCAGCACATACAACAATCTTCACTAATTTCACTATTTAAAATGAATGCTGAGCTTGGCCTCCAGTGTATACTCATTCAAACAATTCTGTGCCTTGTCTCTCACATGCTGTTTGTTATTCTACCTGTCACAAACCAAAATGACAACACACATCCAAATTAATCAAATACACATTGGTCACTCAAAACTCTCTTTCAATACCAATCAAGAAGAGAGACCACCATACAGAGCATACAAAGTACCTAATTTATAACACACACCACTCGCTACAAAACAATTGCTTACACTGAAATTGCTTACATTCAACACCAGCAATCCAAATGTTAGCTCAAGTTAACATTACAGTCATACACTTTGTCAACAGATTGTGCATACACATGCACACAGACACAAAGTTTGCAGAAGCCATGTCCTCTCACAGCATGCTTCTCAACCAACTATTCAGCAATAATCAACTGTGCAGTAGTCATGTATTGTATGAATCTGATATGTAAACATTTCCTCTGCATCATGCAAAGTGATAATGACAAAGCTCCATAAGACAGGCTGCCTCACTGCTCCAAAGTTAATTACAATTTCATATACACAATGAGCATTGAATTTGCAAACATACTGCATCATGTTACTAAAACAATACTATACCTGCAAGAAACAATTTACAATAGGCACACACACAACCAAGAACCATAAGTTAATACTACTTAATCCCTGCATGCTGCTTAGACAGACAGGCAAGAAGCATCAAATAACCTCATTAAAGAATTACTTTAAATAAAGCAAAATGCAAACAATGTGTTTCAAGAAAATAAATATTAATCCCTCATTCAATCTTACACATACACTAATTGCTTTATTACATATCAGCAAACAGTGCAATACTGACTACCGTTAATATGCATTTTAACTGGTACACTTGAAATGTGTGCAGTCAAACAAGTTACACTATCACCACAATCACAATGAAACCTACATTTCATTTATCTTTCTCACCACGTCTCTGTGAATAGAATAATATACATTATACATGCACCAGATTTGACAAACTAAAATTACCCCGTCTTCTTCATCACACGTACTGCAGTACACAGAACGTCTTAGTAAACACATTACTTAACTTGATGCTACTCATTCATCGGGAACCCTGTTGCAGAAATTACATAACAAAAAACATCTCAGCTTCTTTAGAAATGGTCTTCTGTAATATGCACAAAGATTTGCCTTTTAACATATATTGATAACTACATTTATAACTGCAACTGGCTGGATACTGTCTAAAGAAAAGCCCACAACAGAGGCCAGAAAGAGTTGTTTTTATCAACAGTAAATAGCAATCACTTTCCTCATGTCACTTCATTGAAACACAATTCAACATAGATACCTTAGACACAGTGTAATAACATGTCATTAACATTTCTCCTTCATCTGCATCAGCTCGCATCGCTATAAAGCACATATGTTATGCACGTACAACTAGGGAAAACACTGTCATCACCACACCACAAACAACAGCAATCACAACATAGCTCCAATCTTCTTCCAAGAGTGTCCTGCTCAATCTCAAAAGATGGTTAGTAATGTGTACTCTCAACATGCACTTTTAGCTGTTGCCACATGTAGCCTTCTCTAAATAAACCTTCTTCATCGTCTTCCATGCATTTGCATTTGTTCCTATATCACTCATCTATGTATGTAATAACACTACTTTCCATAATAACCGCTATTTTTCCATCTGAAAGTAAATGGATAAACATACCATGAGCCATATGACATGGTTGGTCTTAGAAAAATAAACACCTCTCCCATTTTATAACTTAACAATTCCATTATAATACAACGAAAATTCAACAATCTATAATGCAACCATTTCATACCTCTCATTACACCAGTGGATGGCATTAGTGTAGCATATCTCATTTAATAAGCTCAGACACCACCCGACAAACAAGCACATGTGCCAATACCAAATTTCTTCTACACCAACACTTAGTTTCAGTGCAATGCAAACAAAAAGGTCGGCAGTTCGTTGATCACCTGAAGCCTCATCACACAATCAATTCCACCTGCTTCCAACATAAGCACAAAGAAACAGACTTTTACTTCTTCTAACTATTCATCCTAAAAGGCATTACAAATATTACAGTGTTGATTAAAGCCGAAAATGGCACAAAACCAATCACACACATATCTCTACAACTTGCAACACAAAACATACCCAGAAAATATATTCAATGTTACTGTGATTTAAAGCCTCCTACCACATTACATACCTCAACAATGCATTACGAAACTGACCTGTGAACATCGACGCCCCATGGCAGTCCGAAACATCTACTACTAACCAAATTCTCTCACCACACCAAAGGTGTTAAAAACGCTTTGTCCAACAGTCTTCATCCATGACATAAAGTAAACTGTTCTCCTGCATCGTTTGAATCTTCCATAATTTTACAATTAATAAGTCACCTGACTGCTTTCTACTAGTGAATGTAGATGGTCAATAAACATGCACATTCCTGGCACAAGAGCAAAACTGATATTTATGCTGATACCTATACAAACTATAATGGAAGCAAAGATCATAAATACACAAATACGACTACCAGTGAATATTTAATCAGCAAACACCTAAATTCAATATTATATTTTAGCACACTGTCAACTTACTCCACATCCTCACGTCGCAAATCCTGATAACAAATATTATCTTCAAACATAAGAGTACGTGATTATCGTACCACGCAGCACAAAGTCACTTTCAAATTACTACTCTATTCCATAATGAAAAACTCATTTTAATTTTACTCACATTTGAAATACGTGGGACATTGTTTTGCATTTACGGCTATGGCAAGTTCTTTTTCTTATACCCACATCCACAACAAAGTGCCTTATTCTCAGCAAGTTAGTGTTCCATTAGCACATTATCACTTCATGTCCACTAGCTGGACACTCTTTTCCAAAACTATCACGTTTATGCAGCACATACAACAATCTTCACTAATTTCACTATTTAAAATGAATGCTGAGCTTGGCCTCCAGTGTATACTCATTCAAACAATTCTGTGCCTTGTCTCTCACATGCTGTTTGTTATTCTACCTGTCACAAACCAAAATGACAACACACATCCAAATTAATCAAATACACATTGGTCACTCAAAACTCTCTTTCAATACCAATCAAGAAGAGAGACCACCATACAGAGCATACAAAGTACCTAATTTATAACACACACCACTCGCTACAAAACAATTGCTTACACTGAAATTGCTTACATTCAACACCAGCAATCCAAATGTTAGCTCAAGTTAACATTACAGTCATACACTTTGTCAACAGATTGTGCATACACATGCACACAGACACAAAGTTTGCAGAAGCCATGTCCTCTCACAGCATGCTTCTCAACCAACTATTCAGCAATAATCAACTGTGCAGTAGTCATGTATTGTATGAATCTGATATGTAAACATTTCCTCTGCATCATGCAAAGTGATAATGACAAAGCTCCATAAGACAGGCTGCCTCACTGCTCCAAAGTTAATTACAATTTCATATACACAATGAGCATTGAATTTGCAAACATACTGCATCATGTTACTAAAACAATACTATACCTGCAAGAAACAATTTACAATAGGCACACACACAACCAAGAACCATAAGTTAATACTACTTAATCCCTGCATGCTGCTTAGACAGACAGGCAAGAAGCATCAAATAACCTCATTAAAGAATTACTTTAAATAAAGCAAAATGCAAACAATGTGTTTCAAGAAAATAAATATTAATCCCTCATTCAATCTTACACATACACTAATTGCTTTATTACATATCAGCAAACAGTGCAATACTGACTACCGTTAATATGCATTTTAACTGGTACACTTGAAATGTGTGCAGTCAAACAAGTTACACTATCACCACAATCACAATGAAACCTACATTTCATTTATCTTTCTCACCACGTCTCTGTGAATAGAATAATATACATTATACATGCACCAGATTTGACAAACTAAAATTACCCCGTCTTCTTCATCACACGTACTGCAGTACACAGAACGTCTTAGTAAACACATTACTTAACTTGATGCTACTCATTCATCGGGAACCCTGTTGCAGAAATTACATAACAAAAAACATCTCAGCTTCTTTAGAAATGGTCTTCTGTAATATGCACAAAGATTTGCCTTTTAACATATATTGATAACTACATTTATAACTGCAACTGGCTGGATACTGTCTAAAGAAAAGCCCACAACAGAGGCCAGAAAGAGTTGTTTTTATCAACAGTAAATAGCAATCACTTTCCTCATGTCACTTCATTGAAACACAATTCAACATAGATACCTTAGACACAGTGTAATAACATGTCATTAACATTTCTCCTTCATCTGCATCAGCTCGCATCGCTATAAAGCACATATGTTATGCACGTACAACTAGGGAAAACACTGTCATCACCACACCACAAACAACAGCAATCACAACATAGCTCCAATCTTCTTCCAAGAGTGTCCTGCTCAATCTCAAAAGATGGTTAGTAATGTGTACTCTCAACATGCACTTTTAGCTGTTGCCACATGTAGCCTTCTCTAAATAAACCTTCTTCATCGTCTTCCATGCATTTGCATTTGTTCCTATATCACTCATCTATGTATGTAATAACACTACTTTCCATAATAACCGCTATTTTTCCATCTGAAAGTAAATGGATAAACATACCATGAGCCATATGACATGGTTGGTCTTAGAAAAATAAACACCTCTCCCATTTTATAACTTGACAATTCCATTATAATACAACGAAAATTCAACAATCTATAATGCAACCATTTCATACCTCTCATTACACCAGTGGATGGCATTAGTATAGCATATCTCATTTAATAAGCTCAGACACCACCCGACAAACAAGCACATGTGCCAATACCAAATTTCTTCTACACCAACACTTAGTTTCAGTGCAATACAAACAAAAAGGTCAGCAGTTCGTTGATCACCTGAAGCCTCATCACACAATCAATTCCACCTGCTTCCAACATAAGCACAAAGAAACAGACTTTTACTTCTTTTAACTATTCATCCTAAAAGGCATTACAAATATTACAGTGTTGATTAAAGCCGAAAATGGCACAAAACCAATCACACACATATCTCTACAACTTGCAACACAAAACATACCCAGAAAATATATTCAATGTTACTGTGATTTAAAGCCTCCTACCACATTACTATACCTCAACAATGCATTACGAAACTGACCTGTGAACATCGATGCCCCATGGCAGTCCGAAACATCTACTACTAACCAAACTCTCTCACCACACCAAAGGTGTTAAAAACGCTTTGTCCAACAGTCTTCATCCATGACATAAAGTAAACTGTTCTCCTGCATCGTTTGAATCTTCCATAATTTTACAATTAATAAGTCACCTGACTGCTTTCTACTAGTGAATGTAGATGGTCAATAAACATGCACATTCCTGGCACAAGAGCAAAACTGATATTTATGCTGATACCTATACAAACTATAATGGAAGCAAAGATCATAAATACACAAATACGACTACCAGTGAATATTTAATCAGCAAACACCTAAATTCAATTTTATATTTTAGCACACTGTCAACTTACTCCACATCCTCACGTCGCAAATCCTGATAACAAATATTATCTTCAAGCATAAGAGTACGTGATTATCGTACCACGCAGCACAAAGTCACTTTCAAATTACTACTCTATTCCATAATGAAAAACTCATTTTAATTTTACTCACATTTGAAATACGTGGGACATTGTTTTGCATTTACGGCTATGGCAAGTTCTTTTTCTTATACCCACATCCACAACAAAGTGCCTTATTCTCAGCAAGTTAGTGTTCCATTAGCACATTATCACTTCATGTCCACTAGCTGGATACTCTTTTCCAAAACTATCACGTTTATGCAGCACATACAACAATCTTCACTAATTTCACTATTTAAAATGAATGCTGAGCTTGGCCTCCAGTGTATACTCATTCAAACAATTCTGTGCCTTGTCTCTCACATGCTGTTTGTTATTCTACCTGTCACAAACCAAAATGACAACACACATCCAAATTAATCAAATACAGTACACATTGCTCACTCAAAACTCTCTTTCAATACCAATCAAGAAGAGAGACCACCATACAGAGCATACAAAGTACCTAATTTATAACACACACCACTCGCTACAAAACAATTGCTTACACTGAAATTGCTTACATTCAACACCAGCAATTCAAATGTTAGCTCAAGTTAACATTACAGTCATACACTTTGTCAACAGATTGTGCATACACATGCACACAGACACAAAGTTTGCAGAAGCCATGTCCTCTCACAGCATGCTTCTCAACCAACTATTCAGCAATAATCAACTGTGCAGTAGTCATGTATTGTATGAATCTGATATGTAAACATTTCCTCTGCATCATGCAAAGTGATAATGACAAAGCTCCATAAGACAGGCTGCCTCACTGCTCCAAAGTTAATTACAATTTCATATACACAATGAGCATTGAATTTGCAAACATACTGCATCATGTTACTAAAACAATACTATACCTGCAAGAAACAATTTACAATAGGCACACACACAACCAAGAACCATAAGTTAATACTACTTAATCCCTGCATGCTGCTTAGACAGACAGGCAAGAAGCATCAAATAACCTCATTAAAGAATTACTTTAAATAAAGCAAAATGCAAACAATGTGTTTCAAGAAAATAAATATTAATCCCTCATCCAATCTTACACATACACTAATTGCTTTATTACATATCAGCAAACAGTGCAATACTGACTACCGTTAATATGCATTTTAACTGGTACACTTGAAATGTGTGCAGTCAAACAAGTTACACTATCACCACAATCACAATGAAACCTACATTTCATTTATCTTTCTCACCACGTCTCTGTGAATAGAATAATATACATTATACATGCACCAGATTTGACAAACTAAAATTACCCCGTCTTCTTCATCACACGTACTGCAGTACACAGAACGTCTTAGTAAACACATTACTTAACTTGATGCTACTCATTCATCGGGAACCCTGTTGCAGAAATTACATAACAAAAAACATCTCAGCTTCTTTAGAAATGGTCTTCTGTAATATGCACAAAGATTTGCCTTTTAACATATATTGATAACTACATTTATAACTGCAACTGGCTGGATACTGTCTAAAGAAAAGCCCACAACAGAGGCCAGAAAGAGTTGTTTTTATCAACAGTAAATAGCAATCACTTTCCTCATGTCACTTCATTGAAACACAATTCAACATAGATACCTTAGACACAGTGTAATAACATGTCATTAACATTTCTCCTACATCTGCATCAGCTCGCATCGCTATAAAGCACATATGTTATGCACGTACAACTAGGGAAAACACTGTCATCACCACACCACAAACAACAGCAATCACAACATAGCTCCAATCTTCTTCCAAGAGTGTCCTGCTCAATCTCAAAAGATGGTTAGTAATGTGTACTCTCAACATGCACTTTTAGCTGTTGCCACATGTAGCCTTCTCTAAATAAACCTTCTTCATCGTCTTCCATGCATTTGCATTTGTTCCTATATCACTCATCTATGTATGTAATAACACTACTTTCCATAATAACCGCTATTTTTCCATCTGAAAGTAAATGGATAAACATACCATGAGCCATATGACATGGTTGGTCTTAGAAAAATAAACACCTCCCCCATTTTATAACTTGACAATTCCATTATAATACAACGAAAATTCAACAATCTATAATGCAACCATTTCATACCTCTCATTACACCAGTGGATGGCATTAGTGTAGCATATCTCATTTAATAAGCTCAGACACCACCCGACAAACAAGCACATGTGCCAATACCAAATTTCTTCTACACCAACACTTAGTTTCAGTGCAATACAAACAAAAAGGTCAGCAGTTCGTTGATCACCTGAAGCCTCATCACACAATCAATTCCACCTGCTTCCAACATAAGCACAAAGAAACAGACTTTTACTTCTTCTAACTATTCATCCTAAAAGGCATTACAAATATTACAGTGTTGATTAAAGCCGAAAATGGCACAAAACCAATCACACACATATCTCTATCCCTTGCAACACAAAACATACCCAGAAAATATATTCAATGTTACTGTGATTTAAAGCCTCCTACCACATTACTATACCTCAACAATGCATTACGAAACTGACCTGTGAACATCGACGCCCCATGGCAGTCCGAAACATCTACTACTAACCAAACTCTCTCACCACACCAAAGGTGTTAAAAACGCTTTGTCCAACAGTCTTCATCCATGACATAAAGTAAACTGTTCTCCTGCATCGTTTGAATCTTCCATAATTTTACAATTAATAAGTCACCTGACTGCTTTCTACTAGTGAATGTAGATGGTCAATAAACATGCACATTCCTGGCACAAGAGCAAAACTGATATTTATGCTGATACCTATACAAACTATAATGGAAGCAAAGATCATAAATACACAAATACGACTACCAGTGAATATTTAATCAGCAAACACCTAAATTCAATTTTATATTTTAGCACACTGTCAACTTACTCCACATCCTCACGTCGCAAATCCTGATAACAAATATTATCTTCAAACATAAGAGTACGTGATTATCGTACCACGCAGCACAAAGTCACTTTCAAATTACTACTCTATTCCATAATGAAAAACTCATTTTAATTTTACTCACATTTGAAATACGTGGGACATTGTTTTGCATTTACGGCTATGGCAAGTTCTTTTTCTTATACCCACATCCACAACAAAGTGCCTTATTCTCAGCAAGTTAGTGTTCCATTAGCACATTATCACTTCATGTCCACTAGCTGGATACTCTTTTCCAAAACTATCACGTTTATGCAGCACATACAACAATCTTCACTAATTTCACTATTTAAAATGAATGCTGAGCTTGGCCTCCAGTGTATACTCATTCAAACAATTCTGTGCCTTGTCTCTCACATGCTGTTTGTTATTCTACCTGTCACAAACCAAAATGACAACACACATCCAAATTAATCAAATACAGTACACATTGCTCACTCAAAACTCTCTTTCAATACCAATCAAGAAGAGAGACCACCATACAGAGCATACAAAGTACCTAATTTATAACACACACCACTCGCTACAAAACAATTGCTTACACTGAAATTGCTTACATTCAACACCAGCAATTCAAATGTTAGCTCAAGTTAACATTACAGTCATACACTTTGTCAACAGATTGTGCATACACATGCACACAGACACAAAGTTTGCAGAAGCCATGTCCTCTCACAGCATGCTTCTCAACCAACTATTCAGCAATAATCAACTGTGCAGTAGTCATGTATTGTATGAATCTGATATGTAAACATTTCCTCTGCATCATGCAAAGTGATAATGACAAAGCTCCATAAGACAGGCTGCCTCACTGCTCCAAAGTTAATTACAATTTCATATACACAATGAGCATTGAATTTGCAACCATACTGCATCATGTTACTAAAACAATACTATACCTGCAAGAAACAATTTACAATAGGCACACACACAACCAAGAACCATAAGTTAATACTACTTAATCCCTGCATGCTGCTTAGACAGACAGGCAAGAAGCATCAAATAACCTCATTAAAGAATTACTTTAAATAAAGTAAAATGCAAACAATGTGTTTCAAGAAAAAAAAAATATTAATCCCTCACCCAATCTTACACATACACTAATTGCTTTATTACATATCAGCAAACAGTGCAATACTGACTACCGTTAATATGTATTTTAACTGGTACACTTGAAATGTGTGCAGTCAAACAAGTTACACTATCACCACAATCACAATGAAACCTACATTTCATTTATCTTTCTCACCACGTCTCTGTGAATAGAATAATATACATTATACATGCACCAGATTTGACAAACTAAAATTACCCCGTCTTCTTCATCACACGTACTGCAGTACACAGAACGTCTTAGTAAACACATTACTTAACTTGATGCTACTCATTCATCGGGAACCCTGTTGCAGAAATTACATAACAAAAAACATCTCAGCTTCTTTATAAATGGTCTTCTGTAATATGCACAAAGATTTGCCTTTTAACATATATTGATAACTACATTTATAACTGCAACTGGCTGGATACTGTCTAAAGAAAAGCCCACAACAGAGGCCAGAAAGAGTTGTTTTTATCAACAGTAAATAGCAATCACTTTCCTCATGTCACTTCATTGAAACACAATTCAACATAGATACCTTAGACACAGTGTAATAACATGTCATTAACATTTCTCCTTCATCTGCATCAGCTCGCATCACTATAAAGCACATATGTTATGCACGTACAACTAGGGAAAACACTGTCATCACCACACCACAAACAACAGCAATCACAACATAGCTCCAATCTTCTTCCAAGAGTGTCCTGCTCAATCTCAAAAGATGGTTAGTAATGTGTACTCTCAACATGCACTTTTAGCTGTTGCCACATGTAGCCTTCTCTAAATAAACCTTCTTCATCGTCTTCCATGCATTTGCATTTGTTCCTATATCACTCATCTATGTATGTAATAACACTACTTTCCATAATAACCGCTATTTTTCCATCTGAAAGTAAATGGATAAACATACCATGAGCCATATGACATGGTTGGTCTTAGAAAAATAAACACCTCTCCCATTTTATAACTTAACAATTCCATTATAATACAACGAAAATTCAACAATCTATAATGCAACCATTTCATACCTCTCATTACACCAGTGGATGGCATTAGTGTAGCATATCTCATTTAATAAGCTCAGACACCACCTGACAAACAAGCACATGTGCCAATACCAAATTTCTTCTACACCAACACTTAGTTTCAGTGCAATACAAACAAAAAGGTCAGTAGTTCGTTGATCACCTGAAGCCTCATCACACAATCAATTCCACCTGCTTCCAACATAAGCACAAAGAAACAGACTTTTACTTCTTCTAACTATTCATCCTAAAAGGCATTACAAATATTACAGTGTTGATTAAAGCCGAAAATGGCACAAAACCAATCACACACATATCTCTACAACTTGCAACACAAAACATACCCAGAAAATATATTCAATGTTACTGTGATTTAAAGCCTCCTACCACATTACTATACCTCAACAATGCATTACGAAACTGACCTGTGAACATCGACGCCCCATGGCAGTCCGAAACATCTACTACTAACCAAACTCTCTCACCACACCAAAGGTGTTAAAAACGCTTTGTCCAACAGTCTTCATCCATGACATAAAGTAAAGTGTTCTCCTGCATCGTTTGAATCTTCCATAATTTTACAATTAATAAGTCACCTGACTGCTTTCTACTAGTGAATGTAGACGGTCAATAAACATGCACATTCCTGGCACAAGAGCAAAACTGATATTTATGCTGATACCTATACAAACTATAATGGAAGCAAAGATCATAAATACACAAATACGACTACCAGTGAATATTTAATCAGCAAACACCTAAATTCAATTTTATATTTTAGCACACTGTCAACTTCCTCCACATCCTCACGTCGCAAATCCTGATAACAAATATTATCTTCAAACATAAGAGTACGTGATTATCGTACCACGCAGCACAAAGTCACTTTCAAATTACTACTCTATTCCATAATGAAAAACTCATTTTAATTTTACTCACATTTGAAATACGTGGGACATTCGTTTTGCATTTACGGCTATGGCAAGTTCTTTTTCTTATACCCACATCCACAACAAAGTGCCTTATTCTCAGCAAGTTAGTGTTCCATTAGCACATTATCACTTCATGTCCACTAGCTGGACACTCTTTTCCAAAACTATCACGTTTATGCAGCACATACAACAATCTTCACTAATTTCACTATTTAAAATGAATGCTGAGCTTGGCCTCCAGTGTATACTCATTCAAACAATTCTGTGCCTTGTCTCTCACATGCTGTTTGTTATTCTACCTGTCACAAACCAAAATGACAACACACATCCAAATTAATCAAATACACATTGGTCACTCAAAACTCTCTTTCAATACCAATCAAGAAGAGAGACCACCATACAGAGCATACAAAGTACCTAATTTATAACACACACCACTCGCTACAAAACAATTGCTTACACTGAAATTGCTTACATTCAACACCAGCAATTCAAATGTTAGCTCAAGTTAACATTACAGTCATACACTTTGTCAACAGATTGTGCATACACATGCACACAGACACAAAGTTTGCAGAAGCCATGTCCTCTCACAGCATGCTTCTCAACCAACTATTCAGCAATAATCAACTGTGCAGTAGTCATGTATTGTATGAATCTGATATGTAAACATTTCCTCTGCATCATGCAAAGTGATAATGACAAAGCTCCATAAGACAGGCTGCCTCACTGCTCCAAAGTTAATTACAATTTCATATACACAATGAGCATTGAATTTGCAACCATACTGCATCATGTTACTAAAACAATACTATACCTGCAAGAAACAATTTACAATAGGCACACACACAACCAAGAACCATAAGTTAATACTACTTAATCCCTGCATGCTGCTTAGACAGACAGGCAAGAAGCATCAAATAACCTCATTAAAGAATTACTTTAAATAAAGCAAAATGCAAACAATGTGTTTCAAGAAAAACAAATATTAATCCCTCACCCAATCTTACACATACACTAATTGCTTTATTACATATCAGCAAACAGTGCAATACTGACTACCGTTAATATGCATTTTAACTGGTACACTTGAAATGTGTGCAGTCAAACAAGTTACACTATCACCACAATCACAATGAAACCTACATTTCATTTATCTTTCTCACCACGTCTCTGTGAATAGAATAATATACATTATACATGCACCAGATTTGACAAACTAAAATTACCCCGTCTTCTTCATCACACGTACTGCAATACACAGAACGTCTTAGTAAACACATTACTTAACTTGATGCTACTCATTCATCGGGAACCCTGTTGCAGAAATTACATAACAAAAAACATCTCAGCTTCTTTAGAAATGGTCTTCTGTAATATGCACAAAGATTTGCCTTTTAACATATATTGATAACTACATTTATAACTGCAACTGGCTGGATACTGTCTAAAGAAAAGCCCACAACAGAGGCCAGAAAGAATTGTTTTTATCAACAGTAAATAGCAATCACTTTCCTCATGTCACTTCATTGAAACACAATTCAACATAGATACCTTAGACACAGTGTAATAACATGTCATTAACATTTCTCCTTCATCTGCATCAGCTCGCATCACTATAAAGCACATATGTTATGCACGTACAACTAGGGAAAACACTGTCATCACCACACCACAAACAACAGCAATCACAACATAGCTCCAATCTTCTTCCAAGAGTGTCCTGCTCAATCTCAAAAGATGGTTAGTAATGTGTACTCTCAACATGCACTTTTAGCTGTTGCCACATGTAGCCTTCTCTAAATAAACCTTCTTCATCGTCTTCCATGCATTTGCATTTGTTCCTATATCACTCATCTATGTATGTAATAACACTACTTTCCATAATAACCGCTATTTTTCCATCTGAAAGTAAATGGATAAACATACCATGAGCCATATGACATGGTTGGTCTTAGAAAAATAAACACCTCTCCCATTTTATAACTTAACAATTCCATTATAATACAACGAAAATTCAACAATCTATAATGCAACCATTTCATACCTCTCATTACACCAGTGGATGGCATTAGTGTAGCATATCTCATTTAATAAGCTCAGACACCACCTGACAAACAAGCACATGTGCCAATACCAAATTTCTTCTACACCAACACTTAGTTTCAGTGCAATACAAACAAAAAGGTCAGTAGTTCGTTGATCACCTGAAGCCTCATCACACAATCAATTCCACCTGCTTCCAACATAAGCACAAAGAAACAGACTTTTACTTCTTCTAACTATTCATCCTAAAAGGCATTACAAATATTACAGTGTTGATTAAAGCCGAAAATGGCACAAAACCAATCACACACATATCTCTACAACTTGCAACACAAAACATACCCAGAAAATATATTCAATGTTACTGTGATTTAAAGCCTCCTACCACATTACTATACCTCAACAATGCATTACGAAACTGACCTGTGAACATCGATGCCCCATGGCAGTCCGAAACATCTACTACTAACCAAACTCTCTCACCACACCAAAGGTGTTAAAAACGCTTTGTCCAACAGTCTTCATCCATGACATAAAGTAAACTGTTCTCCTGCATCGTTTGAATCTTCCATAATTTTACAATTAATAAGTCACCTGACTGCTTTCTACTAGTGAATGTAGACGGTCAATAAACATGCACATTCCTGGCACAAGAGCAAAACTGATATTTATGCTGATACCTATACAAACTATAATGGAAGCAAAGATCATAAATACACAAATACGACTACCAGTGAATATTTAATCAGCAAACACCTAAATTCAATTTTATATTTTAGCACACTGTCAACTTCCACCACATCCTCACGTCGCAAATCCTGATAACATATATTATCTTCAAACATAAGAGTACGTGATTATCGTACCACGCAGCACAAAGTCACTTTCAAATTACTACTCTATTCCATAATGAAAAACTCATTTTAATTTTACTCACATTTGAAATACGTGGGACATTGTTTTGCATTTACGGCTATGGCAAGTTCTTTTTCTTATACCCACATCCACAACAAAGTGCCTTATTCTCAGCAAGTTAGTGTTCCATTAGCACATTATCACTTCATGTCCACTAGCTGGACACTCTTTTCCAAAACTATCACGTTTATGCAGCACATACAACAATCTTCACTAATTTCACTATTTAAAATGAATGCTGAGCTTGGCCTCCAGTGTATACTCATTCAAACAATTCTGTGCCTTGTCTCTCACATGCTGTTTGTTATTCTACCTGTCACAAACCAAAATGACAACACACATCCAAATTAATCAAATACACATTGGTCACTCAAAACTCTCTTTCAATACCAATCAAGAAGAGAGACCACCATACAGAGCATACAAAGTACCTAATTTATAACACACACCACTCGCTACAAAAAAATTGCTTACACTGAAATTGCTTACATTCAACACCAGCAATTCAAATGTTAGCTCAAGTTAACATTACAGTCATACACTTTGTCAACAGATTGTGCATACACATGCACACAGACACAAAGTTTGCAGAAGCCATGTCCTCTCACAGCATGCTTCTCAACCAACTATTCAGCAATAATCAACTGTGCAGTAGTCATGTATTGTATGAATCTGATATGTAAACATTTCCTCTGCATCATGCAATGTGATACTGACAAAGCTCCATAAGACAGGCTGCCTCACTGCTCCAAAGTTAATTACAATTTCATATACACAAAGGGCATTGAATTTGCAACCATATTGCATCATGTTACTATAACAATACTATACCTGCAAGAAACAATTTACAATAGGCACACACACAACCAAGAACCATAAGTTAATACTACTTAATCCCTGCATGCTGCTTGGACAGACAGGCAAGAAGCATCAAATAACCTCATTAAAGAATTACTTTAAATAAAGCAAAATGCAAACAATGTGTTTCAAGAAAAAAAATATTAATCCCTCACCCAATCTTACACATACACTAATTGCTTTATTACATATCAGCAAACAGTGCAATACTGACTACCGTTAATATGCATTTTAACTGGTACACTTGAAATGTGTGCAGTCAAACAAGTTACACTATCACCACAATCACAATGAAACCTACATTTCATTTATCTTTCTCACCACGTCTCTGTGAATAGAATAATATACATTATACATGCACCAGATTTGACAAAGTAAAATTACCCCGTCTTCTTCATCACACGTACTGCAATACACAGAACGTCTTAGTAAACACATTACTTAACTTGATGCTACTCATTCATCGGGACCCCTGTTGCAGAAATTGCATAACAAAAAACATCTCAGCTTCTTTAGAAATGGTCTTCTGTAATATGCACAGAGATTTGCCTTTTAACATATATTGATAGCTACAGTTATAACTGCAACTGGCTGGATACTGTCTAAAGAAAAGCCCACAACAGAGGCCAGAAAGAGTTGTTTTTATCAACAGTAAATAGCAATCACTTTCCTCATGTCACTTCATTGAAACACAATTCAACATAGATACCTTAGACACAGTGTAATAACATGTCATTAACATTTCTCCTTCATCTGCATCAGCTCGCATCACTATAAAGCACATATGTTATGCACGTACAACTAGGGAAAACACTGTCATCACCACACCACAAACAACAGCAATCACAACATAGCTCCAATCTTCTTCCAAGAGTGTCCTGCTCAATCTCAAAAGATGGTTAGTAATGTGTACTCTCAACATGCACTTTTAGCTGTTGCCACATGTAGCCTTCTCTAAATAAACCTTCTTCATCGTCTTCCATGCATTTGCATTTGTTCCTATATCACTCATCTATGTATGTAATAACACTACTTTCCATAATAACCGCTATTTTTCCATCTGAAAGTAAATGGATTAACATACCATGAGCCATATGACATGGTTGGTCTTAGAAAAATAAACACCTCTCCCATTTTATAACTTAACAATTCCATTATAATACAACGAAAATTCAACAATCTATAATGCAACCATTTCATACCTCTCATTACACCAGTGGATGGCATTAGTGTAGCATATCTCATTTAATAAGCTCAGACACCACCTGACAAACAAGCACATGTGCCAATACCAAATTTCTTCTACACCAACACTTAGTTTCAGTGCAATACAAACAAAAAGGTCAGTAGTTCGTTGATCACCTGAAGCCTCATCACACAATCAATTCCACCTGCTTCCAACATAAGCACAAAGAAACAGACTTTTACTTCTTCTAACTATTCATCCTAAAAGGCATTACAAATATTACAGTGTTGATTAAAGCCGAAAATGGCACAAAACCAATCACACACATATCTCTACAACTTGCAACACAAAACATACCCAGAAAATATATTCAATGTTACTGTGATTTAAAGCCTCCTACCACATTACTATACCTCAACAATGCATTACGAAACTGACCTGTGAACATCGACGCCCCATGGCAGTCCGAAACATCTACTACTAACCAAACTCTCTCACCACACCAAAGGTGTTAAAAACGCTTTGTCCAACAGTCTTCATCCATGACATAAAGTAAACTGTTCTCCTGCATCGTTTGAATCTTCCATAATTTTACAATTAATAAGTCACCTGACTGCTTTCTACTAGTGAATGTAGACGGTCAATAAACATGCACATTCCTGGCACAAGAGCAAAACTGATATTTATGCTGATACCTATACAAACTATAATGGAAGCAAAGATCATAAATACACAAATACGACTACCAGTGAATATTTAATCAGCAAACACCTAAATTCAATTTTATATTTTAGCACACTGTCAACTTACTCCACATCCTCACGTCGCAAATCCTGATAACAAATATTATCTTCAAACATAAGAGTACGTGATTATCGTACCACGCAGCACAAAGTCACTTTCAAATTACTACTCTATTCCATAATGAAAAACTCATTTTAATTTTACTCACATTTGAAATACGTGGGACATTGTTTTGCATTTACGGCTATGGCAAGTTCTTTTTCTTATACCCACATCCACAACAAAGTGCCTTATTCTCAGCAAGTTAGTGTTCCATTAGCACATTATCACTTCATGTCCACTAGCTGGACACTCTTTTCCAAAACTATCACGTTTATGCAGCACATACAACAATCTTCACTAATTTCACTATTTAAAATGAATGCTGAGCTTGGCCTCCAGTGTATACTCATTCAAACAATTCTGTGCCTTGTCTCTCACATGCTGTTTGTTATTCTACCTGTCACAAACCAAAATGACAACACACATCCAAATTAATCAAATACACATTGGTCACTCAAAACTCTCTTTCAATACCAATCAAGAAGAGAGACCACCATACAGAGCATACAAAGTACCTAATTTATAACACACACCACTCGCTACAAAAAAATTGCTTACACTGAAATTGCTTACATTCAACACCAGCAATTCAAATGTTAGCTCAAGTTAACATTACAGTCATACACTTTGTCAACAGATTGTGCATACACATGCACACAGACACAAAGTTTGCAGAAGCCATGTCCTCTCACAGCATGCTTCTCAACCAACTATTCAGCAATAATCAACTGTGCAGTAGTCATGTATTGTATGAATCTGATATGTAAACATTTCCTCTGCATCATGCAAAGTGATAATGACAAAGCTCCATAAGACAGGCTGCCTCACTGCTCCAAAGTTAATTACAATTTCATATACACAATGAGCATTGAATTTGCAACCATACTGCATCATGTTACTAAAACAATACTATACCTGCAAGAAACAATTTACAATAGGCACACACACAACCAAGAACCATAAGTTAATACTACTTAATCCCTGCATGCTGCTTAGACAGACAGGCAAGAAGCATCAAATAACCTCATTAAAGAATTACTTTAAATAAAGCAAAATGCAAACAATGTGTTTCAAGAAAAACAAATATTAATCCCTCACCCAATCTTACACATACACTAATTGCTTTATTACATATCAGCAAACAGTGCAATACTGACTACCGTTAATATGCATTTTAACTGGTACACTTGAAATGTGTGCAGTCAAACAAGTTACACTATCACCACAATCACAATGAAACCTACATTTCATTTATCTTTCTCACCACGTCTCTGTGAATAGAATAATATACATTATACATGCACCAGATTTGACAAACTAAAATTACCCCGTCTTCTTCATCACACGTACTGCAATACACAGAACGTCTTAGTAAACACATTACTTAACTTGATGCTACTCATTCATCGGGAACCCTGTTGCAGAAATTACATAACAAAAAACATCTCAGCTTCTTTAGAAATGGTCTTCTGTAATATGCACAAAGATTTGCCTTTTAACATATATTGATAACTACATTTATAACTGCAACTGGCTGGATACTGTCTAAAGAAAAGCCCACAACAGAGGCCAGAAAGAGTTGTTTTTATCAACAGTAAATAGCAATCACTTTCCTCATGTCACTTCATTGAAACACAATTCAACACAGTGTAATAACATGTCATTAACATTTCTCCTTCATCTGCATCAGCTCGCATCACTATAAAGCACATATGTTATGCACGTACAACTAGGGAAAACACTGTCATCACCACACCACAAACAACAGCAATCACAACATAGCTCCAATCTTCTTCCAAGAGTGTCCTGCTCAATCTCAAAAGATGGTTAGTAATGTGTACTCTCAACATGCACTTTTAGCTGTTGCCACATGTAGCCTTCTCTAAATAAACGTTCTTCATCGTCTTCCATGCATTTGCATTTGTTCCTATATCACTCATCTATGTATGTAATAACACTACTTTCCATAATAACCGCTATTTTTCCATCTGAAAGTAAATGGATAAACATACCATGAGCCATATGACATGGTTGGTCTTAGAAAAATAAACACCTCTCCCATTTTATAACTTGACAATTCCATTATAATACAACGAAAATTCAACAATCTATAATGCAACCATTTCATCCCTTTCATTACACCAGTGGATGGCATTAGTGTAGCATATCTCATTTAATAAGCTCAGACACCACCCGACAAACAAGCACATGTGCCAATACCAAATTTCTTCTACACCAACACTTAGTTTCAGTGCAATACAAACAAAAAGGTCAGCAGTTCGTTGATCACCTGAAGCCTCATCACACAATCAATTCCACCTGCTTCCAACATAAGCACAAAGAAACAGACTTTTACTTCTTCTAACTATTCACCCTAAAAGGCATTACAAATATTACAGTGTTGATTAAAGCCGAAAATGGCACAAAACCAATCACACACATATCTCTACAACTTGCAACACAAAACATACCCAGAAAATATATTCAATGTTACTGTGATTTAAAGCCTCCTACCACATTACATACCTCAACAATGCATTACGAAACTGACCTGTGAACATCGACGCCCCATGGCAGTCCGAAACATCTACTACTAACCAAACTCTCTCACCACACCAAAGGTGTTAAAAACGCTTTGTCCAACAGTCTTCATCCATGACATAAAGTAAACTGTTCTCCTGCATCGTTTGAATCTTCCATAATTTTACAATTAATAAGTCACCTGACTGCTTTCTACTAGTGAATGTAGATGGTCAATAAACATGCACATTCCTGGCACAAGAGCAAAACTGATATTTATGCTGATACCTATACAAACTATAATGGAAGCAAAGATCATAAATACACAAATACGACTACCAGTGAATATTTAATCAGCAAACACCTAAATTCAATTTTATATTTTAGCACACTGTCAACTTACTCCACATCCTCACGTCGCAAATCCTGATAACAAATATTATCTTCAAACATAAGAGTACGTGATTATCGTACCACGCAGCACAAAGTCACTTTCAAATTACTACTCTATTCCATAATGAAAAACTCATTTTAATTTTACTCACATTTGAAATACGTGGGACATTGTTTTGCATTTACGGCTATGGCAAGTGCTTTTTCTTATACCCACATCCACAACAAAGTGCCTTATTCTCAGCAAGTTAGTGTTCCATTAGCACATTATCACTTCATGTCCACTAGCTGGACACTCTTTTCAAAAACTATCACGTTTATGCAGCACATACAACAATCTTCACTAATTTCACTATTTAAAATGAATGCTGAGCTTGGCCTCCAGTGTATACTCATTCAAACAATTCTGTGCCTTGTCTCTCACATGCTGTTTGTTATTCTACCTGTCACAAACCAAAATGACAACACACATCCAAATTAATCAAATACACATTGGTCACTCAAAACTCTCTTTCAATACCAATCAAGAAGAGAGACCACCATACAGAGCATACAAAGTACCTAATTTATAACACACACCACTCGCTACAAAACAATTGCTTACACTGAAATTGCTTACATTCAACACCAGCAATTCAAATGTTAGCTCAAGTTAACATTACAGTCATACACTTTGTCAACAGATTGTGCATACACATGCACACAGACACAAAGTTTGCAGAAGCCATGTCCTCTCACAGCATGCTTCTCAACCAACTATTCAGCAATAATCAACTGTGCAGTAGTCATGTATTGTATGAATCTGATATGTAAACATTTCCTCTGCATCATGCAAAGTGATAATGACAAAGCTCCATAAGACAGGCTGCCTCACTGCTCCAAAGTTAATTACAATTTCATATACACAATGAGCATTGAATTTGCAACCATACTGCATCATGTTACTAAAACAATACTATACCTGCAAGAAACAATTTACAATAGGCACACACAACCAAGAACCATAAGTTAATACTACTTAATCCCTGCATGCTGCTTAGACAGACAGGCAAGAAGCATCAAATAACCTCATTAAAGAATTACTTTAAATAAAGCAAAATGCAAACAATGTGTTTCAAGAAAAACAAATATTAATCCCTCACCCAATCTTACACATACACTAATTGCTTTATTACATATCAGCAAACAGTGCAATACTGACTACCGTTAATATGCATTTTAACTGGTACACTTGAAATGTGTGCAGTCAAACAAGTTACACTATCACCACAATCACAATGAAACCTACATTTCATTTATCTTTCTCACCACGTCTCTGTGAATAGAATAATATACATTATACATGCACCAGATTTGACAAAGTAAAATTACCCCGTCTTCTTCATCACACGTACTGCAATACACAGAACGTCTTAGTAAACACATTACTTAACTTGATGCTACTCATTCATCGGGAACCCTGTTGCAGAAATTACATAACAAAAAACATCTCAGCTTCTTTAGAAATGGTCTTCTGTAATATGCACAAAGATTTGCCTTTTAACATATATTGATAACTACATTTATAACTGCAACTGGCTGGATACTGTCTAAAGAAAAGCCCACAACAGAGGCCAGAAGGAGTTGTTTTTATCAACAGTAAATAGCAATCACTTTCCTCATGTCACTTCATTGAAACACAATTCAACATAGATACCTTAGACACAGTGTAATAACATGTCCTTAACATTTCTCCTTCATCTGCATCAGCTCGCATCACTATAAAGCACATATGTTATGCACGTACAACTAGGGAAAACACTGTCATCACCACACCACAAACAACAGCAATCACAACATAGCTCCAATCTTCTTCCAAGAGTGTCCTGCTCAATCTCAAAAGATGGTTAGTAATGTGTACTCTCAACATGCACTTTTAGCTGTTGCCACATGTAGCCTTCTCTAAATAAACCTTCTTCATCGTCTTCCATGCATTTGCATTTGTTCCTATATCACTCATCTATGTATGTAATAACACTACTTTCCATAATAACCGCTATTTTTCCATCTGAAAGTAAATGGATAAACATACCATGAGCCATATGACATGGTTGGTCTTAGAAAAATAAACACCTCTCCCATTTTATAACTTGACAATTCCATTATAATACAACGAAAATTCAACAATCTATAATGCAACCATTTCATACCTCTCATTACACCAGTGGATGGCATTAGTGTAGCATATCTCATTTAATAAGCTCAGACACCACCCGACAAACAAGCACATGTGCCAATACCAAATTTCTTCTACACCAACACTTAGTTTCAGTGCAATACAAATAAAAAGGTCAGCAGTTCGTTGATCACCTGAAGCCTCATCACACAATCAATTCCACCTGCTTCCAACATAAGCACAAAGAAACAGACTTTTACTTCTTCTAACTATTCATCCTAAAAGGCATTACAAATATTACAGTGTTGATTAAAGCCGAAAATGGCACAAAACCAATCACACACATATCTCTACAACTTGCAACACAAAACATACCCAGAAAATATATTCAATGTTACTGTGATTTAAAGCCTCCTACCACATTACATACCTCAACAATGCATTACGAAACTGACCTGTGAACATCGACGCCCCATGGCAGTCCGAAACATCTACTACTAACCAAACTCTCTCACCACACCAAAGGTGTTAAAAACGCTTTGTCCAACAGTCTTCATCCATGACATAAAGTAAAGTGTTCTCCTGCATCGTTTGAATCTTCCATAATTTTACAATTAATAAGTCACCTGACTGCTTTCTACTACTGAATGTAGATGGTCAATAAACATGCACATTCCTGGCACAAGAGCAAAACTGATATTTATGCTGATACCTATACAAACTATAATGGAAGCAAAGATCATAAATACACAAATACGACTACCAGTGAATATTTAATCAGCAAACACCTAAATTCAATTTTATATTTTAGCACACTGTCAACTTACTCCACATCCTCACGTCGCAAATCCTGATAACAAATATTATCTTCAAACATAAGAGTACGTGATTATCGTACCACGCAGCACAAAGTCACTTTCAAATTACTACTCTATTCCATAATGAAAAACTCATTTTAATTTTACTCACATTTGAAATACGTGGGACATTGTTTTGCATTTACGGCTATGGCAAGTTCTTTTTCTTATACCCACATCCACAACAAAGTGCCTTATTCTCAGCAAGTTAGTGTTCCATTAGCACATTATCACTTCATGTCCACTAGCTGGACACTCTTTTCAAAAACTATCACGTTTATGCAGCACATACAACAATCTTCACTAATTTCACTATTTAAAATGAATGCTGAGCTTGGCCTCCAGTGTATACTCATTCAAACAATTCTGTGCCTTGTCTCTCACATGCTGTTTGTTATTCTACCTGTCACAAACCAAAATGACAACACACATCCAAATTAATCAAATACACATTGGTCACTCAAAACTCTCTTTCAATACCAATCAAGAAGAGAGACCACCATACAGAGCATACAAAGTACCTAATTTATAACACACACCACTCGCTACAAAACAATTGCTTACACTGAAATTGCTTACATTCAACACCAGCAATTCAAATGTTAGCTCAAGTTAACATTACAGTCATACACTTTGTCAACAGATTGTGCATACACATGCACACAGACACAAAGTTTGCAGAAGCCATGTCCTCTCACAGCATGCTTCTCAACCAACTATTCAGCAATAATCAACTGTGCAGTAGTCATGTATTGTATGAATCTGATATGTAAACATTTCCTCTGCATCATGCAAAGTGATAATGACAAAGCTCCATAAGACAGGCTGCCTCACTGCTCCAAAGTTAATTACAATTTCATATACACAATGAGCATTGAATTTGCAACCATACTGCATCATGTTACTAAAACAATACTATACCTGCAAGAAACAATTTACAATAGGCACACACAACCAAGAACCATAAGTTAATACTACTTAATCCCTGCATGCTGCTTAGACAGACAGGCAAGAAGCATCAAATAACCTCATTAAAGAATTACTTTAAATAAAGCAAAATGCAAACAATGTGTTTCAAGAAAAACAAATATTAATCCCTCACCCAATCTTACACATACACTAATTGCTTTATTACATATCAGCAAACAGTGCAATACTGACTACCGTTAATATGCATTTTAACTGGTACACTTGAAATGTGTGCAGTCAAACAAGTTACACTATCACCACAATCACAATGAAACCTACATTTCATTTATCTTTCTCACCACATCTCTGTGAATAGAATAATATACATTATACATGCACCAGATTTGACAAAGTAAAATTACCCCGTCTTCTTCATCACACGTACTGCAATACACAGAACGTCTTAGTAAACACATTACTTAACTTGATGCTACTCATTCATCGGGAACCCTGTTGCAGAAATTACATAACAAAAAACATCTCAGCTTCTTTAGAAATGGTCTTCTGTAATATGCACAAAGATTTGCCTTTTAACATATATTGATAACTACATTTATAACTGCAACTGGCTGGATACTGTCTAAAGAAAAGCCCACAACAGAGGCCAGAAGGAGTTGTTTTTATCAACAGTAAATAGCAATCACTTTCCTCATGTCACTTCATTGAAACACAATTCAACATAGATACCTTAGACACAGTGTAATAACATGTCCTTAACATTTCTCCTTCATCTGCATCAGCTCGCATCACTATAAAGCACATATGTTATGCACGTACAACTAGGGAAAACACTGTCATCACCACACCACAAACAACAGCAATCACAACATAGCTCCAATCTTCTTCCAAGAGTGTCCTGCTCAATCTCAAAAGATGGTTAGTAATGTGTACTCTCAACATGCACTTTTAGCTGTTGCCACATGTAGCCTTCTCTAAATAAACCTTCTTCATCGTCTTCCATGCATTTGCATTTGTTCCTATATCACTCATCTATGTATGTAATAACACTACTTTCCATAATAACCGCTATTTTTCCATCTGAAAGTAAATGGATAAACATACCATGAGCCATATGACATGGTTGGTCTTAGAAAAATAAACACCTCTCCCATTTTATAACTTGACAATTCCATTATAATACAACGAAAATTCAACAATCTATAATGCAACCATTTCATACCTCTCATTACACCAGTGGATGGCATTAGTGTAGCATATCTCATTTAATAAGCTCAGACACCACCCGACAAACAAGCACATGTGCCAATACCAAATTTCTTCTACACCAACACTTAGTTTCAGTGCAATACAAACAAAAAGGTCAGCAGTTCGTTGATCACCTGAAGCCTCATCACACAATCAATTCCACCTGCTTCCAACATAAGCACAAAGAAACAGACTTTTACTTCTTCTAACTATTCATCCTAAAAGGCATTACAAATATTACAGTGTTGATTAAAGCCGAAAATGGCACAAAACCAATCACACACATATCTCTACAACTTGCAACACAAAACATACCCAGAAAATATATTCAATGTTACTGTGATTTAAAGCCTCCTACCACATTACATACCTCAACAATGCATTACGAAACTGACCTGTGAACATCGACGCCCCATGGCAGTCCGAAACATCTACTACTAACCAAACTCTCTCACCACACCAAAGGTGTTAAAAACGCTTTGTCCAACAGTCTTCATCCATGACATAAAGTAAACTGTTCTCCTGCATCGTTTGAATCTTCCATAATTTTACAATTAATAAGTCACCTGACTGCTTTCTACTACTGAATGTAGATGGTCAATAAACATGCACATTCCTGGCACAAGAGCAAAACTGATATTTATGCTGATACCTATACAAACTATAATGGAAGCAAAGATCATAAATACACAAATACGACTACCAGTGAATATTTAATCAGCAAACACCTAAATTCAATTTTATATTTTAGCACACTGTCAACTTACTCCACATCCTCACGTCGCAAATCCTGATAACAAATATTATCTTCAAACATAAGAGTACGTGATTATCGTACCACGCAGCACAAAGTCACTTTCAAATTACTACTCTATTCCATAATGAAAAACTCATTTTAATTTTACTCACATTTGAAATACGTGGGACATTGTTTTGCATTTACGGCTATGGCAAGTGCTTTTTCTTATACCCACATCCACAACAAAGTGCCTTATTCTCAGCAAGTTAGTGTTCCATTAGCACATTATCACTTCATGTCCACTAGCTGGACACTCTTTTCAAAAACTATCACGTTTATGCAGCACATACAACAATCTTCACTAATTTCACTATTTAAAATGAATGCTGAGCTTGGCCTCCAGTGTATACTCATTCAAACAATTCTGTGCCTTGTCTCTCACATGCTGTTTGTTATTCTACCTGTCACAAACCAAAATGACAACACACATCCAAATTAATCAAATACACATTGGTCACTCAAAACTCTCTTTCAATACCAATCAAGAAGAGAGACCACCATACAGAGCATACAAAGTACCTAATTTATAACACACACCACTCGCTACAAAACAATTGCTTACACTGAAATTGCTTACATTCAACACCAGCAATTCAAATGTTAGCTCAAGTTAACATTACAGTCATACACTTTGTCAACAGATTGTGCATACACATGCACACAGACACAAAGTTTGCAGAAGCCATGTCCTCTCACAGCATGCTTCTCAACCAACTATTCAGCAATAATCAACTGTGCAGTAGTCATGTATTGTATGAATCTGATATGTAAACATTTCCTCTGCATCATGCAAAGTGATAATGACAAAGCTCCATAAGACAGGCTGCCTCACTGCTCCAAAGTTAATTACAATTTCATATACACAATGAGCATTGAATTTGCAACCATACTGCATCATGTTACTAAAACAATACTATACCTGCAAGAAACAATTTACAATAGGCACACACAACCAAGAACCATAAGTTAATACTACTTAATCCCTGCATGCTGCTTAGACAGACAGGCAAGAAGCATCAAATAACCTCATTAAAGAATTACTTTAAATAAAGCAAAATGCAAACAATGTGTTTCAAGAAAAACAAATATTAATCCCTCACCCAATCTTACACATACACTAATTGCTTTATTACATATCAGCAAACAGTGCAATACTGACTACCGTTAATATGCATTTTAACTGGTACACTTGAAATGTGTGCAGTCAAACAAGTTACACTATCACCACAATCACAATGAAACCTACATTTCATTTATCTTTCTCACCACGTCTCTGTGAATAGAATAATATACATTATACATGCACCAGATTTGACAAAGTAAAATTACCCCGTCTTCTTCATCACACGTACTGCAATACACAGAACGTCTTAGTAAACACATTACTTAACTTGATGCTACTCATTCATCGGGAACCCTGTTGCAGAAATTACATAACAAAAAACATCTCAGCTTCTTTAGAAATGGTCTTCTGTAATATGCACAAAGATTTGCCTTTTAACATATATTGATAACTACATTTATAACTGCAACTGGCTGGATACTGTCTAAAGAAAAGCCCACAACAGAGGCCAGAAGGAGTTGTTTTTATCAACAGTAAATAGCAATCACTTTCCTCATGTCACTTCATTGAAACACAATTCAACATAGATACCTTAGACACAGTGTAATAACATGTCCTTAACATTTCTCCTTCATCTGCATCAGCTCGCATCACTATAAAGCACATATGTTATGCACGTACAACTAGGGAAAACACTGTCATCACCACACCACAAACAACAGCAATCACAACATAGCTCCAATCTTCTTCCAAGAGTGTCCTGCTCAATCTCAAAAGATGGTTAGTAATGTGTACTCTCAACATGCACTTTTAGCTGTTGCCACATGTAGCCTTCTCTAAATAAACCTTCTTCATCGTCTTCCATGCATTTGCATTTGTTCCTATATCACTCATCTATGTATGTAATAACACTACTTTCCATAATAACCGCTATTTTTCCATCTGAAAGTAAATGGATAAACATACCATGAGCCATATGACATGGTTGGTCTTAGAAAAATAAACACCTCTCCCATTTTATAACTTGACAATTCCATTATAATACAACGAAAATTCAACAATCTATAATGCAACCATTTCATACCTCTCATTACACCAGTGGATGGCATTAGTGTAGCATATCTCATTTAATAAGCTCAGACACCACCCGACAAACAAGCACATGTGCCAATACCAAATTTCTTCTACACCAACACTTAGTTTCAGTGCAATACAAACAAAAAGGTCAGCAGTTCGTTGATCACCTGAAGCCTCATCACACAATCAATTCCACCTGCTTCCAACATAAGCACAAAGAAACAGACTTTTACTTCTTCTAACTATTCATCCTAAAAGGCATTACAAATATTACAGTGTTGATTAAAGCCGAAAATGGCACAAAACCAATCACACACATATCTCTACAACTTGCAACACAAAACATACCCAGAAAATATATTCAATGTTACTGTGATTTAAAGCCTCCTACCACATTACATACCTCAACAATGCATTACGAAACTGACCTGTGAACATCGACACCCCATGGCAGTCCGAAACATCTACTACTAACCAAACTCTCTCACCACACCAAAGGTGTTAAAAACGCTTTGTCCAACAGTCTTCATCCATGACATAAAGTAAAGTGTTCTCCTGCATCGTTTGAATCTTCCATAATTTTACAATTAATAAGTCACCTGACTGCTTTCTACTACTGAATGTAGATGGTCAATAAACATGCACATTCCTGGCACAAGAGCAAAACTGATATTTATGCTGATACCTATACAAACTATAATGGAAGCAAAGATCATAAATACACAAATACGACTACCAGTGAATATTTAATCAGCAAACACCTAAATTCAATTTTATATTTTAGCACACTGTCAACTTACTCCACATCCTCACGTCGCAAATCCTGATAACAAATATTATCTTCAAACATAAGAGTACGTGATTATCGTACCACGCAGCACAAAGTCACTTTCAAATTACTACTCTATTCCATAATGAAAAACTCATTTTAATTTTACTCACATTTGAAATACGTGGGACATTGTTTTGCATTTACGGCTATGGCAAGTTCTTTTTCTTATACCCACATCCACAACAAAGTGCCTTATTCTCAGCAAGTTAGTGTTCCATTAGCACATTATCACTTCATGTCCACTAGCTGGACACTCTTTTCAAAAACTATCACGTTTATGCAGCACATACAACAATCTTCACTAATTTCACTATTTAAAATGAATGCTGAGCTTGGCCTCCAGTGTATACTCATTCAAACAATTCTGTGCCTTGTCTCTCACATGCTGTTTGTTATTCTACCTGTCACAAACCAAAATGACAACACACATCCAAATTAATCAAATACACATTGGTCACTCAAAACTCTCTTTCAATACCAATCAAGAAGAGAGACCACCATACAGAGCATACAAAGTACCTAATTTATAACACACACCACTCGCTACAAAACAATTGCTTACACTGAAATTGCTTACATTCAACACCAGCAATTCAAATGTTAGCTCAAGTTAACATTACAGTCATACACTTTGTCAACAGATTGTGCATACACATGCACACAGACACAAAGTTTGCAGAAGCCATGTCCTCTCACAGCATGCTTCTCAACCAACTATTCAGCAATAATCAACTGTGCAGTAGTCATGTATTGTATGAATCTGATATGTAAACATTTCCTCTGCATCATGCAAAGTGATAATGACAAAGCTCCATAAGACAGGCTGCCTCACTGCTCCAAAGTTAATTACAATTTCATATACACAATGAGCATTGAATTTGCAACCATACTGCATCATGTTACTAAAACAATACTATACCTGCAAGAAACAATTTACAATAGGCACACACAACCAAGAACCATAAGTTAATACTACTTAATCCCTGCATGCTGCTTAGACAGACAGGCAAGAAGCATCAAATAACCTCATTAAAGAATTACTTTAAATAAAGCAAAATGCAAACAATGTGTTTCAAGAAAAACAAATATTAATCCCTCACCCAATCTTACACATACACTAATTGCTTTATTACATATCAGCAAACAGTGCAATACTGACTACCGTTAATATGCATTTTAACTGGTACACTTGAAATGTGTGCAGTCAAACAAGTTACACTATCACCACAATAACAATGAAACCTACATTTCATTTATCTTTCTCACCACATCTCTGTGAATAGAATAATATACATTATACATGCACCAGATTTGACAAAGTAAAATTACCCCGTCTTCTTCATCACACGTACTGCAATACACAGAACGTCTTAGTAAACACATTACTTAACTTGATGCTACTCATTCATCGGGAACCCTGTTGCAGAAATTACATAACAAAAAACATCTCAGCTTCTTTAGAAATGGTCTTCTGTAATATGCACAAAGATTTGCCTTTTAACATATATTGATAACTACATTTATAACTGCAACTGGCTGGATACTGTCTAAAGAAAAGCCCACAACAGAGGCCAGAAGGAGTTGTTTTTATCAACAGTAAATAGCAATCACTTTCCTCATGTCACTTCATTGAAACACAATTCAACATAGATACCTTAGACACAGTGTAATAGCATGTCCTTAACATTTCTCCTTCATCTGCATCAGCTCGCATCACTATAAAGCACATATGTTATGCACGTACAACTAGGGAAAACACTGTCATCACCACACCACAAACAACAGCAATCACAACATAGCTCCAATCTTCTTCCAAGAGTGTCCTGCTCAATCTCAAAAGATGGTTAGTAATGTGTACTCTCAACATGCACTTTTAGCTGTTGCCACATGTAGCCTTCTCTAAATAAACCTTCTTCATCGTCTTCCATGCATTTGCATTTGTTCCTATATCACTCATCTATGTATGTAATAACACTACTTTCCATAATAACCGCTATTTTTCCATCTGAAAGTAAATGGATAAACATACCATGAGCCATATGACATGGTTGGTCTTAGAAAAATAAACACCTCTCCCATTTTATAACTTGACAATTCCATTATAATACAACGAAAATTCAACAATCTATAATGCAACCATTTCATACCTCTCATTACACCAGTGGATGGCATTAGTGTAGCATATCTCATTTAATAAGCTCAGACACCACCCGACAAACAAGCACATGTGCCAATACCAAATTTCTTCTACACCAACACTTAGTTTCAGTGCAATACAAACAAAAAGGTCAGCAGTTCGTTGATCACCTGAAGCCTCATCACACAATCAATTCCACCTGCTTCCAACATAAGCACAAAGAAACAGACTTTTACTTCTTCTAACTATTCATCCTAAAAGGCATTACAAATATTACAGTGTTGATTAAAGCCGAAAATGGCACAAAACCAATCACACACATATCTCTACAACTTGCAACACAAAACATACCCAGAAAATATATTCAATGTTACTGTGATTTAAAGCCTCCTACCACATTACATACCTCAACAATGCATTACGAAACTGACCTGTGAACATCGACGCCCCATGGCAGTCCGAAACATCTACTACTAACCAAACTCTCTCACCACACCAAAGGTGTTAAAAACGCTTTGTCCAACAGTCTTCATCCATGACATAAAGTAAAGTGTTCTCCTGCATCGTTTGAATCTTCCATAATTTTACAATTAATAAGTCACCTGACTGCTTTCTACTACTGAATGTAGATGGTCAATAAACATGCACATTCCTGGCACAAGAGCAAAACTGATATTTATGCTGATACCTATACAAACTATAATGGAAGCAAAGATCATAAATACACAAATACGACTACCAGTGAATATTTAATCAGCAAACACCTAAATTCAATTTTATATTTTAGCACACTGTCAACTTACTCCACATCCTCACGTCGCAAATCCTGATAACAAATATTATCTTCAAACATAAGAGTACGTGATTATCGTACCACGCAGCACAAAGTCACTTTCAAATTACTACTCTATTCCATAATGAAAAACTCATTTTAATTTTACTCACATTTGAAATACGTGGGACATTGTTTTGCATTTACGGCTATGGCAAGTTCTTTTTCTTATACCCACATCCACAACAAAGTGCCTTATTCTCAGCAAGTTAGTGTTCCATTAGCACATTATCACTTCATGTCCACTAGCTGGACACTCTTTTCCAAAACTATCACGTTTATGCAGCACATACAACAATCTTCACTAATTTCACTATTTAAAATGAATGCTGAGCTTGGCCTCCAGTGTATACTCATTCAAACAATTCTGTGCCTTGTCTCTCACATGCTGTTTGTTATTCTACCTGTCACAAACCAAAATGACAACACACATCCAAATTAATCAAATACACATTGGTCACTCAAAACTCTCTTTCAATACCAATCAAGAAGAGAGACCACCATACAGAGCATACAAAGTACCTAATTTATAACACACACCACTCGCTACAAAACAATTGCTTACACTGAAATTGCTTACATTCAACACCAGCAATTCAAATGTTAGCTCAAGTTAACATTACAGTCATACACTTTGTCAACAGATTGTGCATACACATGCACACAGACACAAAGTTTGCAGAAGCCATGTCCTCTCACAGCATGCTTCTCAACCAACTATTCAGCAATAATCAACTGTGCAGTAGTCATGTATTGTATGAATCTGATATGTAAACATTTCCTCTGCATCATGCAAAGTGATAATGACAAAGCTCCATAAGACAGGCTGCCTCACTGCTCCAAAGTTAATTACAATTTCATATACACAATGAGCATTGAATTTGCAACCATACTGCATCATGTTACTAAAACAATACTATACCTGCAAGAAACAATTTACAATAGGCACACACACAACCAAGAACCATAAGTTAATACTACTTAATCCCTGCATGCTGCTTAGACAGACAGGCAAGAAGCATCAAATAACCTCATTAAAGAATTACTTTAAATAAAGCAAAATGCAAACAATGTGTTTCAAGAAAAACAAATATTAATCCCTCACCCAATCTTACACATACACTAATTGCTTTATTACATATCAGCAAACAGTGCAATACTGACTACCGTTAATATGCATTTTAACTGGTACACTTGAAATGTGTGCAGTCAAACAAGTTACACTATCACCACAATCACAATGAAACCTACATTTCATTTATCTTTCTCACCACATCTCTGTGAATAGAATAATATACATTATACATGCACCAGATTTGACAAACTAAAATTACCCCGTCTTCTTCATCACACGTACTGCAATACACAGAACGTCTTAGTAAACACATTACTTAACTTGATGCTACTCATTCATCGGGAACCCTGTTGCAGAAATTACATAACAAAAAACATCTCAGCTTCTTTAGAAATGGTCTTCTGTAATATGCACAAAGATTTGCCTTTTAACATATATTGATAACTACATTTATAACTGCAACTGGCTGGATACTGTCTAAAGAAAAGCCCACAACAGAGGCCAGAAGGAGTTGTTTTTATCAACAGTAAATAGCAATCACTTTCCTCATGTCACTTCATTGAAACACAATTCAACATAGATACCTTAGACACAGTGTAATAACATGTCCTTAACATTTCTCCTTCATCTGCATCAGCTCGCATCACTATAAAGCACATATGTTATGCACGTACAACTAGGGAAAACACTGTCATCACCACACCACAAACAACAGCAATCACAACATAGCTCCAATCTTCTTCCAAGAGTGTCCTGCTCAATCTCAAAAGATGGTTAGTAATGTGTACTCTCAACATGCACTTTTAGCTGTTGCCACATGTAGCCTTCTCTAAATAAACCTTCTTCATCGTCTTCCATGCATTTGCATTTGTTCCTATATCACTCATCTATGTATGTAATAACACTACTTTCCATAATAACCGCTATTTTTCCATCTGAAAGTAAATGGATAAACATACCATGAGCCATATGACATGGTTGGTCTTAGAAAAATAAACACCTCTCCCATTTTATAACTTGACAATTCCATTATAATACAACGAAAATTCAACAATCTATAATGCAACCATTTCATACCTCTCATTACACCAGTGGATGGCATTAGTGTAGCATATCTCATTTAATAAGCTCAGACACCACCCGACAAACAAGCACATGTGCCAATACCAAATTTCTTCTACACCAACACTTAGTTTCAGTGCAATACAAACAAAAAGGTCAGCAGTTCGTTGATCACCTGAAGCCTCATCACACAATCAATTCCACCTGCTTCCAACATAAGCACAAAGAAACAGACTTTTACTTCTTCTAACTATTCATCCTAAAAGGCATTACAAATATTACAGTGTTGATTAAAGCCGAAAATGGCACAAAACCAATCACACACATATCTCTACAACTTGCAACACAAAACATACCCAGAAAATATATTCAATGTTACTGTGATTTAAAGCCTCCTACCACATTACATACCTCAACAATGCATTACGAAACTGACCTGTGAACATCGACGCCCCATGGCAGTCCGAAACATCTACTACTAACCAAACTCTCTCACCACACCAAAGGTGTTAAAAACGCTTTGTCCAACAGTCTTCATCCATGACATAAAGTAAACTGTTCTCCTGCATCGTTTGAATCTTCCATAATTTTACAATTAATAAGTCACCTGACTGCTTTCTACTACTGAATGTAGATGGTCAATAAACATGCACATTCCTGGCACAAGAGCAAAACTGATATTTATGCTGATACCTATACAAACTATAATGGAAGCAAAGATCATAAATACACAAATACGACTACCAGTGAATATTTAATCAGCAAACACCTAAATTCAATTTTATATTTTAGCACACTGTCAACTTACTCCACATCCTCACGTCGCAAATCCTGATAACAAATATTATCTTCAAACATAAGAGTACGTGATTATCGTACCACGCAGCACAAAGTCACTTTCAAATTACTACTCTATTCCATAATGAAAAACTCATTTTAATTTTACTCACATTTGAAATACGTGGGACATTGTTTTGCATTTACGGCTATGGCAAGTTCTTTTTCTTATACCCACATCCACAACAAAGTGCCTTATTCTCAGCAAGTTAGTGTTCCATTAGCACATTATCACTTCATGTCCACTAGCTGGACACTCTTTTGCAAAACTATCACGTTTATGCAGCACATACAACAATCTTCACTAATTTCACTATTTAAAATGAATGCTGAGCTTGGCCTCCAGTGTATACTCATTCAAACAATTCTGTGCCTTGTCTCTCACATGCTGTTTGTTATTCTACCTGTCACAAACCAAAATGACAACACACATCCAAATTAATCAAATACACATTGGTCACTCAAAACTCTCTTTCAATACCAATCAAGAAGAGAGACCACCATACAGAGCATACAAAGTACCTAATTTATAACACACACCACTCGCTACAAAACAATTGCTTACACTGAAATTGCTTACATTCAACACCAGCAATTCAAATGTTAGCTCAAGTTAACATTACAGTCATACACTTTGTCAACAGATTGTGCATACACATGCACACAGACACAAAGTTTGCAGAAGCCATGTCCTCTCACAGCATGCTTCTCAACCAACTATTCAGCAATAATCAACTGTGCAGTAGTCATGTATTGTATGAATCTGATATGTAAACATTTCCTCTGCATCATGCAAAGTGATAATGACAAAGCTCCATAAGACAGGCTGCCTCACTGCTCCAAAATTAATTACAATTTCATATACACAATGAGCATTGAATTTGCAACCATACTGCATCATGTTACTAAAACAATACTATACCTGCAAGAAACAATTTACAATAGGCACACACACAACCAAGAGCCATAAGTTAATACTACTTAATCCCTGCATGCTGCTTAGACAGACAGGCAAGAAGCATCAAATAACCTCATTAAAGAATTACTTTAAATAAAGCAAAATGCAAACAATGTGTTTCAAGAAAAACAAATATTAATCCCTCACCCAATCTTACACATACACTAATTGCTTTATTACATATCAGCAAACAGTGCAATACTGACTACCGTTAATATGCATTTTAACTGGTACACTTGAAATGTGTGCAGTCAAACAAGTTACACTATCACCACAATCACAATGAAACCTACATTTCATTTATCTTACTCACCACGTCTCTGTGAATAGAATAATATACATTATACATGCACCAGATTTGACAAACTAAAATTACCCCGTCTTCTTCATCACACGTACTGCAATACACAGAACGTCTTAGTAAATACATTACTTAACTTCATGCTACTCATTCATCGGGAACCCTGTTGCAGAAATTACATAACAAAAAACATCTCAGCTTCTTTAGAAATGGTCTTCTGTAATATGCACAAAGATTTGCCTTTTAACATATATTGATAACTACATTTATAACTGCAACTGGCTGGATACTGTCTAAAGAAAAGCCCACAACAGAGGCCAGAAAGAGTTGTTTTTATCAACAGTAAATAGCAATCACTTTCCTCATGTCACTTCATTGAAACACAATTCAACATAGATACCTTAGACACAGTGTAATAACATGTCATTAACATTTCTCCTTCATCTGCATCAGCTCGCATCACTATAAAGCACATATGTTATGCACGTACAACTAGGGAAAACACTGTCATCACCACACCACAAACAACAGCAATCACAACATAGCTGCAATCTTCTTCCAAGAGTGTCCTGCTCAATCTCAAAAGATGGTTAGTAATGTGTACTCTCAACATGCACTTTTAGCTGTTGCCACATGTAGCCTTCTCTAAATAAACCTTCTTCATCGTCTTCCATGCATTTGCATTTGTTCCTATATCACTCATCTATGTATGTAATAACACTACTTTCCATAATAACCACTATTATTCCATCTGAAAATAAATGGATAAACATACCATGAGCCATATGACATGGTTGGTCTTAGAAAAATAAACACCTCTCCCATTTTATAACTTAACAATTCCATTATAATACAACGAAAATTCAACAATCTATAATGCAACCATTTCATACCTCTCATTACACCAGTGGATGGCATTAGTGTCGCATATCTCATTTAATAATCTCAGACACCATCCGACAAACAAGCACATGTGCCAATACCAAATTTCTTCTACACCAACACTTAGTTTCAGTGCAATACAAACAAAAAGGTCAGCAGTTCGTTGATCACCTGAAGCCTCATCACACAATCAATTCCACCTGCTTCCAACATAAGCACAAAGAAACAGACTTTTACTTCTTCTAACTATTCATCCTAAAAGGCATTACAAATATTACAGTGTTGATTAAAGCCGAAAATGGCACAAAACCAATCACACACATATCTCTACAACTTGCAACACAAAACATACCCAGAAAATATATTCAATGTTACTGTGATTTAAAGCCTCCTACCACATTACATACCTCAACAATGCATTACGAAACTGACCTGTGAACATCGACGCCCCATGGCAGTCCGAAACATCTACTACTAACCAAACTCTCTCACCACACCAAAGGTGTTAAAAACGCTTTGTCCAACAGTCTTCATCCATGACATAAAGTAAACTGTTCTCCTGCATCGTTTGAATCTTCCATAATTTTACAATTAATAAGTCACCTGACTGCTTTCTACTACTGAATGTAGATGGTCAATAAACATGCACATTCCTGGCACAAGAGCAAAACTGATATTTATGCTGATACCTATACAAACTATAATGGAAGCAAAGATCATAAATACACAAATACGACTACCAGTGAATATTTAATCAGCAAACACCTAAATTCAATTTTATATTTTAGCACACTGTCAACTTACTCCACATCCTCACGTCGCAAATCCTGATAACAAATATTATCTTCAAACATAAGAGTACGTGATTATCGTACCACGCAGCACAAAGTCACTTTCAAATTACTACTCTATTCCATAATGAAAAACTCATTTTAATTTTACTCACATTTGAAATACGTGGGACATTGTTTTGCATTTACGGCTATGGCAAGTTCTTTTTCTTATACCCACATCCACAACAAAGTGCCTTATTCTCAGCAAGTTAGTGTTCCATTAGCACATTATCACTTCATGTCCACTAGCTGGACACTCTTTTGCAAAACTATCACGTTTATGCAGCACATACAACAATCTTCACTAATTTCACTATTTAAAATGAATGCTGAGCTTGGCCTCCAGTGTATACTCATTCAAACAATTCTGTGCCTTGTCTCTCACATGCTGTTTGTTATTCTACCTGTCACAAACCAAAATGACAACACACATCCAAATTAATCAAATACACATTGGTCACTCAAAACTCTCTTTCAATACCAATCAAGAAGAGAGACCACCATACAGAGCATACAAAGTACCTAATTTATAACACACACCACTCGCTACAAAACAATTGCTTACACTGAAATTGCTTACATTCAACACCAGCAATTCAAATGTTAGCTCAAGTTAACATTACAGTCATACACTTTGTCAACAGATTGTGCATACACATGCACACAGACACAAAGTTTGCAGAAGCCATGTCCTCTCACAGCATGCTTCTCAACCAACTATTCAGCAATAATCAACTGTGCAGTAGTCATGTATTGTATGAATCTGATATGTAAACATTTCCTCTGCATCATGCAAAGTGATAATGACAAAGCTCCATAAGACAGGCTGCCTCACTGCTCCAAAGTTAATTACAATTTCATATACACAATGAGCATTGAATTTGCAACCATACTGCATCATGTTACTAAAACAATACTATACCTGCAAGAAACAATTTACAATAGGCACACACACAACCAAGAACCATAAGTTAATACTACTTAATCCCTGCATGCTGCTTAGACAGACAGGCAAGAAGCATCAAATAACCTCATTAAAGAATTACTTTAAATAAAGCAAAATGCAAACAATGTGTTTCAAGAAAAACAAATATTAATCCCTCACCCAATCTTACACATACACTAATTGCTTTATTACATATCAGCAAACAGTGCAATACTGACTACCGTTAATATGCATTTTAACTGGTACACTTGAAATGTGTGCAGTCAAACAAGTTACACTATCACCACAATCACAATGAAACCTACATTTCATTTATCTTTCTCACCACGTCTCTGTGAATAGAATAATATACATTATACATGCACCAGATTTGACAAACTAAAATTACCCCGTCTTCTTCATCACACGTACTGCAATACACAGAACGTCTTAGTAAACACATTACTTAACTTGATGCTACTCATTCATCGGGAACCCTGTTGCAGAAATTACATAACAAAAAACATCTCAGCTTCTTTAGAAATGGTCTTCTGTAATATGCACAAAGATTTGCCTTTTAACATATATTGATAACTACATTTATAACTGCAACTGGCTGGATACTGTCTAAAGAAAAGCCCACAACAGAGGCCAGAAAGAGTTGTTTTTATCAACAGTAAATAGCAATCACTTTCCTCATGTCACTTCATTGAAACACAATTCAACATAGATACCTTAGACACAGTGTAATAACATGTCATTAACATTTCTCCTTCATCTGCATCAGCTCGCATCACTATAAAGCACATATGTTATGCACGTACAACTAGGGAAAACACTGTCATCACCACACCACAAACAACAGCAATCACAACATAGCTCCAATCTTCTTCCAAGAGTGTCCTGCTCAATCTCAAAAGATGGTTAGTAATGTGTACTCTCAACATGCACTTTTAGCTGTTGCCACATGTAGCCTTCTCTAAATAAACCTTCTTCATCGTCTTCCATGCATTTGCATTTGTTCCTATATCACTCATCTATGTATGTAATAACACTACTTTCCATAATAACCGCTATTTTTCCATCTGAAAGTAAATGGATAAACATACCATGAGCCATATGACATGGTTGGTCTTAGAAAAATAAACACCTCTCCCATTTTATAACTTAACAATTCCATTATAATACAACGAAAATTCAACAATCTATAATGCAACCATTTCATACCTCTCATTACACCAGTGGATGGCATTAGTGTAGCATATCTCATTTAATAAGCTCAGACACCACCCGACAAACAAGCACATGTGCCAATACCAAATTTCTTCTACACCAACACTTAGTTTCAGTGCAATGCAAACAAAAAGGTCAGCAGTTCGCTGATCACCTGAAGCCTCATTACACAATCAATTCCACCTGCTTGCAACATAAGCACAAAGAAACAGACTTTTACTTCTTCTAACTATTCATCCTAAAAGGCATTACAAATATTACAGTGTTGATTAAAGCCGAAAATGGCACAAAACCAATCACACACATATCTCTACAACTTGCAACACAAAACATACCCAGAAAATATATTCAATGTTACTGTGATTTAAAGCCTCCTACCACATTACTATACCTCAACAATGCATTACGAAACTGACCTGTGAACATCGACGCCCCATGGCAGTCCGAAACATCTACTACTAACCAAACTCTCTCACCACACCAAAGGTGTTAAAAACGCTTTGTCCAACAGTCTTCATCCATGACATAAAGTAAAGTGTTCTCCTGCATCGTTTGAATCTTCCATAATTTTACAATTAATAAGTCACCTGACTGCTTTCTACTACTGAATGTAGATGGTCAATAAACATGCACATTCCTGGCACAAGAGCAAAACTGATATTTATGCTGATACCTATACAAACTATAATGGAAGCAAAGATCATAAATACACAAATACGACTACCAGTGAATATTTAATCAGCAAACACCTAAATTCAATTTTATATTTTAGCACACTGTCAACTTACTCCACATCCTCACGTCGCAAATCCTGATAACAAATATTATCTTCAAACATAAGAGTACGTGATTATCGTACCACGCAGCACAAAGTCACTTTCAAATTACTACTCTATTCCATAATGAAAAACTCATTTTAATTTTACTCACATTTGAAATACGTGGGACATTGTTTTGCATTTACGGCTATGGCAAGTTCTTTTTCTTATACCCACATCCACAACAAAGTGCCTTATTCTCAGCAAGTTAGTGTTCCATTAGCACATTATCACTTCATGTCCACTAGCTGGACACTCTTTTGCAAAACTATCACGTTTATGCAGCACATACAACAATCTTCACTAATTTCACTATTTAAAATGAATGCTGAGCTTGGCCTCCAGTGTATACTCATTCAAACAATTCTGTGCCTTGTCTCTCACATGCTGTTTGTTATTCTACCTGTCACAAACCAAAATGACAACACACATCCAAATTAATCAAATACACATTGGTCACTCAAAACTCTCTTTCAATACCAATCAAGAAGAGAGACCACCATACAGAGCATACAAAGTACCTAATTTATAACACACACCACTCGCTACAAAACAATTGCTTACACTGAAATTGCTTACATTCAACACCAGCAATTCAAATGTTAGCTCAAGTTAACATTACAGTCATACACTTTGTCAACAGATTGTGCATACACATGCACACAGACACAAAGTTTGCAGAAGCCATGTCCTCTCACAGCATGCTTCTCAACCAACTATTCAGCAATAATCAACTGTGCAGTAGTCATGTATTGTATGAATCTGATATGTAAACATTTCCTCTGCATCATGCAAAGTGATAATGACAAAGCTCCATAAGACAGGCTGCCTCACTGCTCCAAAATTAATTACAATTTCATATACACAATGAGCATTGAATTTGCAACCATACTGCATCATGTTACTAAAACAATACTATACCTGCAAGAAACAATTTACAATAGGCACACACACAACCAAGAGCCATAAGTTAATACTACTTAATCCCTGCATGCTGCTTAGACAGACAGGCAAGAAGCATCAAATAACCTCATTAAAGAATTACTTTAAATAAAGCAAAATGCAAACAATGTGTTTCAAGAAAAACAAATATTAATCCCTCACCCAATCTTACACATACACTAATTGCTTTATTACATATCAGCAAACAGTGCAATACTGACTACCGTTAATATGCATTTTAACTGGTACACTTGAAATGTGTGCAGTCAAACAAGTTACACTATCACCACAATCACAATGAAACCTACATTTCATTTATCTTACTCACCACGTCTCTGTGAATAGAATAATATACATTATACATGCACCAGATTTGACAAACTAAAATTACCCCGTCTTCTTCATCACACGTACTGCAATACACAGAACGTCTTAGTAAATACATTACTTAACTTCATGCTACTCATTCATCGGGAACCCTGTTGCAGAAATTACATAACAAAAAACATCTCAGCTTCTTTAGAAATGGTCTTCTGTAATATGCACAAAGATTTGCCTTTTAACATATATTGATAACTACATTTATAACTGCAACTGGCTGGATACTGTCTAAAGAAAAGCCCACAACAGAGGCCAGAAAGAGTTGTTTTTATCAACAGTAAATAGCAATCACTTTCCTCATGTCACTTCATTGAAACACAATTCAACATAGATACCTTAGACACAGTGTAATAACATGTCATTAACATTTCTCCTTCATCTGCATCAGCTCGCATCACTATAAAGCACATATGTTATGCACGTACAACTAGGGAAAACACTGTCATCACCACACCACAAACAACAGCAATCACAACATAGCTGCAATCTTCTTCCAAGAGTGTCCTGCTCAATCTCAAAAGATGGTTAGTAATGTGTACTCTCAACATGCACTTTTAGCTGTTGCCACATGTAGCCTTCTCTAAATAAACCTTCTTCATCGTCTTCCATGCATTTGCATTTGTTCCTATATCACTCATCTATGTATGTAATAACACTACTTTCCATAATAACCACTATTATTCCATCTGAAAATAAATGGATAAACATACCATGAGCCATATGACATGGTTGGTCTTAGAAAAATAAACACCTCTCCCATTTTATAACTTAACAATTCCATTATAATACAACGAAAATTCAACAATCTATAATGCAACCATTTCATACCTCTCATTACACCAGTGGATGGCATTAGTGTCGCATATCTCATTTAATAATCTCAGACACCATCCGACAAACAAGCACATGTGCCAATACCAAATTTCTTCTACACCAACACTTAGTTTCAGTGCAATACAAACAAAAAGGTCAGCAGTTCGTTGATCACCTGAAGCCTCATCACACAATCAATTCCACCTGCTTCCAACATAAGCACAAAGAAACAGACTTTTACTTCTTCTAACTATTCATCCTAAAAGGCATTACAAATATTACAGTGTTGATTAAAGCCGAAAATGGCACAAAACCAATCACACACATATCTCTACAACTTGCAACACAAAACATACCCAGAAAATATATTCAATGTTACTGTGATTTAAAGCCTCCTACCACATTACATACCTCAACAATGCATTACGAAACTGACCTGTGAACATCGACGCCCCATGGCAGTCCGAAACATCTACTACTAACCAAACTCTCTCACCACACCAAAGGTGTTAAAAACGCTTTGTCCAACAGTCTTCATCCATGACATAAAGTAAACTGTTCTCCTGCATCGTTTGAATCTTCCATAATTTTACAATTAATAAGTCACCTGACTGCTTTCTACTACTGAATGTAGATGGTCAATAAACATGCACATTCCTGGCACAAGAGCAAAACTGATATTTATGCTGATACCTATACAAACTATAATGGAAGCAAAGATCATAAATACACAAATACGACTACCAGTGAATATTTAATCAGCAAACACCTAAATTCAATTTTATATTTTAGCACACTGTCAACTTACTCCACATCCTCACGTCGCAAATCCTGATAACAAATATTATCTTCAAACATAAGAGTACGTGATTATCGTACCACGCAGCACAAAGTCACTTTCAAATTACTACTCTATTCCATAATGAAAAACTCATTTTAATTTTACTCACATTTGAAATACGTGGGACATTGTTTTGCATTTACGGCTATGGCAAGTTCTTTTTCTTATACCCACATCCACAACAAAGTGCCTTATTCTCAGCAAGTTAGTGTTCCATTAGCACATTATCACTTCATGTCCACTAGCTGGACACTCTTTTGCAAAACTATCACGTTTATGCAGCACATACAACAATCTTCACTAATTTCACTATTTAAAATGAATGCTGAGCTTGGCCTCCAGTGTATACTCATTCAAACAATTCTGTGCCTTGTCTCTCACATGCTGTTTGTTATTCTACCTGTCACAAACCAAAATGACAACACACATCCAAATTAATCAAATACACATTGGTCACTCAAAACTCTCTTTCAATACCAATCAAGAAGAGAGACCACCATACAGAGCATACAAAGTACCTAATTTATAACACACACCACTCGCTACAAAACAATTGCTTACACTGAAATTGCTTACATTCAACACCAGCAATTCAAATGTTAGCTCAAGTTAACATTACAGTCATACACTTTGTCAACAGATTGTGCATACACATGCACACAGACACAAAGTTTGCAGAAGCCATGTCCTCTCACAGCATGCTTCTCAACCAACTATTCAGCAATAATCAACTGTGCAGTAGTCATGTATTGTATGAATCTGATATGTAAACATTTCCTCTGCATCATGCAAAGTGATAATGACAAAGCTCCATAAGACAGGCTGCCTCACTGCTCCAAAGTTAATTACAATTTCATATACACAATGAGCATTGAATTTGCAACCATACTGCATCATGTTACTAAAACAATACTATACCTGCAAGAAACAATTTACAATAGGCACACACACAACCAAGAACCATAAGTTAATACTACTTAATCCCTGCATGCTGCTTAGACAGACAGGCAAGAAGCATCAAATAACCTCATTAAAGAATTACTTTAAATAAAGCAAAATGCAAACAATGTGTTTCAAGAAAAACAAATATTAATCCCTCACCCAATCTTACACATACACTAATTGCTTTATTACATATCAGCAAACAGTGCAATACTGACTACCGTTAATATGCATTTTAACTGGTACACTTGAAATGTGTGCAGTCAAACAAGTTACACTATCACCACAATCACAATGAAACCTACATTTCATTTATCTTTCTCACCACGTCTCTGTGAATAGAATAATATACATTATACATGCACCAGATTTGACAAACTAAAATTACCCCGTCTTCTTCATCACACGTACTGCAATACACAGAACGTCTTAGTAAACACATTACTTAACTTGATGCTACTCATTCATCGGGAACCCTGTTGCAGAAATTACATAACAAAAAACATCTCAGCTTCTTTAGAAATGGTCTTCTGTAATATGCACAAAGATTTGCCTTTTAACATATATTGATAACTACATTTATAACTGCAACTGGCTGGATACTGTCTAAAGAAAAGCCCACAACAGAGGCCAGAAAGAGTTGTTTTTATCAACAGTAAATAGCAATCACTTTCCTCATGTCACTTCATTGAAACACAATTCAACATAGATACCTTAGACACAGTGTAATAACATGTCATTAACATTTCTCCTTCATCTGCATCAGCTCGCATCACTATAAAGCACATATGTTATGCACGTACAACTAGGGAAAACACTGTCATCACCACACCACAAACAACAGCAATCACAACATAGCTCCAATCTTCTTCCAAGAGTGTCCTGCTCAATCTCAAAAGATGGTTAGTAATGTGTACTCTCAACATGCACTTTTAGCTGTTGCCACATGTAGCCTTCTCTAAATAAACCTTCTTCATCGTCTTCCATGCATTTGCATTTGTTCCTATATCACTCATCTATGTATGTAATAACACTACTTTCCATAATAACCGCTATTTTTCCATCTGAAAGTAAATGGATAAACATACCATGAGCCATATGACATGGTTGGTCTTAGAAAAATAAACACCTCTCCCATTTTATAACTTAACAATTCCATTATAATACAACGAAAATTCAACAATCTATAATGCAACCATTTCATACCTCTCATTACACCAGTGGATGGCATTAGTGTAGCATATCTCATTTAATAAGCTCAGACACCACCCGACAAACAAGCACATGTGCCAATACCAAATTTCTTCTACACCAACACTTAGTTTCAGTGCAATGCAAACAAAAAGGTCAGCAGTTCGCTGATCACCTGAAGCCTCATTACACAATCAATTCCACCTGCTTGCAACATAAGCACAAAGAAACAGACTTTTACTTCTTCTAACTATTCATCCTAAAAGGCATTACAAATATTACAGTGTTGATTAAAGCCGAAAATGGCACAAAACCAATCACACACATATCTCTACAACTTGCAACACAAAACATACCCAGAAAATATATTCAATGTTACTGTGATTTAAAGCCTCCTACCACATTACTATACCTCAACAATGCATTACGAAACTGACCTGTGAACATCGACGCCCCATGGCAGTCCGAAACATCTACTACTAACCAAACTCTCTCACCACACCAAAGGTGTTAAAAACGCTTTGTCCAACAGTCTTCATCCATGACATAAAGTAAAGTGTTCTCCTGCATCGTTTGAATCTTCCATAATTTTACAATTAATAAGTCACCTGACTGCTTTCTACTACTGAATGTAGATGGTCAATAAACATGCACATTCCTGGCACAAGAGCAAAACTGATATTTATGCTGATACCTATACAAACTATAATGGAAGCAAAGATCATAAATACACAAATACGACTACCAGTGAATATTTAATCAGCAAACACCTAAATTCAATTTTATATTTTAGCACACTGTCAACTTACTCCACATCCTCACGTCGCAAATCCTGATAACAAATATTATCTTCAAACATAAGAGTACGTGATTATCGTACCACGCAGCACAAAGTCACTTTCAAATTACTACTCTATTCCATAATGAAAAACTCATTTTAATTTTACTCACATTTGAAATACGTGGGACATTGTTTTGCATTTACGGCTATGGCAAGTTCTTTTTCTTATACCCACATCCACAACAAAGTGCCTTATTCTCAGCAAGTTAGTGTTCCATTAGCACATTATCACTTCATGTCCACTAGCTGGACACTCTTTTCCAAAACTATCACGTTTATGCAGCACATACAACAATCTTCACTAATTTCACTATTTAAAATGAATGCTGAGCTTGGCCTCCAGTGTATACTCATTCAAACAATTCTGTGCCTTGTCTCTCACATGCTGTTTGTTATTCTACCTGTCACAAACCAAAATGACAACACACATCCAAATTAATCAAATACACATTGGTCACTCAAAACTCTCTTTCAATACCAATCAAGAAGAGAGACCACCATACAGAGCATACAAAGTACCTAATTTATAACACACACCACTCGCTACAAAACAATTGCTTACACTGAAATTGCTTACATTCAACACCAGCAATTCAAATGTTAGCTCAAGTTAACATTACAGTCATACACTTTGTCAACAGATTGTGCATACACATGCACACAGACACAAAGTTTGCAGAAGCCATGTCCTCTCACAGCATGCTTCTCAACCAACTATTCAGCAATAATCAACTGTGCAGTAGTCATGTATTGTATGAATCTGATATGTAAACATTTCCTCTGCATCATGCAAAGTGATAATGACAAAGCTCCATAAGACAGGCTGCCTCACTGCTCCAAAGTTAATTACAATTTCATATACACAATGAGCATTGAATTTGCAACCATACTGCATCATGTTACTAAAACAATACTATACCTGCAAGAAACAATTTACAATAGGCACACACACAACCAAGAACCATAAGTTAATACTACTTAATCCCTGCATGCTGCTTAGACAGACAGGCAAGAAGCATCAAATAACCTCATTAAAGAATTACTTTAAATAAAGCAAAATGCAAACAATGTGTTTCAAGAAAAACAAATATTAATCCCTCACCCAATCTTACACATACACTAATTGCTTTATTACATATCAGCAAACAGTGCAATACTGACTACCGTTAATATGCATTTTAACTGGTACACTTGAAATGTGTGCAGTCAAACAAGTTACACTATCACCACAATCACAATGAAACCTACATTTCATTTATCTTTCTCACCACGTCTCTGTGAATAGAATAATATACATTATACATGCACCAGATTTGACAAACTAAAATTACCCCGTCTTCTTCATCACACGTACTGCAATACACACAACGTCTTAGTAAACACATTACTTAACTTGATGCTACTCATTCATCGGGAACCCTGTTGCAGAAATTACATAACAAAAAACATCTCAGCTTCTTTAGAAATGGTCTTCTGTAATATGCACAAAGATTTGCCTTTTAACATATATTGATAACTACATTTATAACTGCAACTGGCTGGATACTGTCTAAAGAAAAGCCCACAACAGAGGCCAGAAAGAGTTGTTTTTATCAACAGTAAATAGCAATCACTTTCCTCATGTCACTTCATTGAAACACAATTCAACATAGATACCTTAGACACAGTGTAATAACATGTCATTAACATTTCTCCTTCATCTGCATCAGCTCGCATCACTATAAAGCACATATGTTATGCACGTACAACTAGGGAAAACACTGTCATCACCACACCACAAACAACAGCAATCACAACATAGCTCCAATCTTCTTCCAAGAGTGTCCTGCTCAATCTCAAAAGATGGTTAGTAATGTGTACTCTCAACATGCACTTTTAGCTGTTGTCACATGTAGCCTTCTCTAAATAAACCTTCTTCATCGTCTTCCATGCATTTGCATTTGTTCCTATATCACTCATCTATGTATGTAATAACACTACTTTCCATAATAACCGCTATTTTTCCATCTGAAAGTAAATGGATAAACATACCATGAGCCATATGACATGGTTGGTCTTAGAAAAATAAACACCTCTCCCATTTTATAACTTAACAATTCCATTATAATACAACGAAAATTCAACAATCTATAATGCAACCATTTCATACCTCTCATTACACCAGTGGATGGCATTAGTGTAGCATATCTCATTTAATAAGCTCAGACACCACCCGACAAACAAGCACATGTGCCAATACCAAATTTCTTCTACACCAACTCTTAGTTTCAGTGCAATGCAAACAAAAAGGTCAGCAGTTCGTTGATCACCTGAAGCCTCATTACACAATCAATTCCACCTGCTTGCAACATAAGCACAAAGAAACAGACTTTTACTTCTTCTAACTATTCATCCTAAAAGGCATTACAAATATTACAGTGTTGATTAAAGCCGAAAATGGCACAAAACCAATCACACACATATCTCTACAACTTGCAACACAAAACATACCCAGAAAATATATTCAATGTTACTGTGATTTAAAGCCTCCTACCACATTACATACCTCAACAATGCATTACGAAACTGACCTGTGAACATCGACGCCCCATGGCAGTCCGAAACATCTACTACTAACCAAACTCTCTCACCACACCAAAGGTGTTAAAAACGCTTTGTCCAACAGTCTTCATCCATGACATAAAGTAAACTGTTCTCCTGCATCGTTTGAATCTTCCATAATTTTACAATTAATAAGTCACCTGACTGCTTTCTACTACTGAATGTAGATGGTCAATAAACATGCACATTCCTGGCACAAGAGCAAAACTGATATTTATGCTGATACCTATACAAACTATAATGGAAGCAAAGATCATAAATACACAAATACGACTACCAGTGAATATTTAATCAGCAAACACCTAAATTCAATTTTATATTTTAGCACACTGTCAACTTACTCCACATCCTCACGTCGCAAATCCTGATAACAAATATTATCTTCAAACATAAGAGTACGTGATTATCGTACCACGCAGCACAAAGTCACTTTCAAATTACTACTCTATTCCATAATGAAAAACTCATTTTAATTTTACTCACATTTGAAATACGTGGGACATTGTTTTGCATTTACGGCTATGGCAAGTTCTTTTTCTTATACCCACATCCACAACAAAGTGCCTTATTCTCAGCAAGTTAGTGTTCCATTAGCACATTATCACTTCATGTCCACTAGCTGGACACTCTTTTCCAAAACTATCACGTTTATGCAGCACATACAACAATCTTCACTAATTTCACTATTTAAAATGAATGCTGAGCTTGGCCTCCAGTGTATACTCATTCAAACAATTCTGTGCCTTGTCTCTCACATGCTGTTTGTTATTCTACCTGTCACAAACCAAAATGACAACACACATCCAAATTAATCAAATACACATTGGTCACTCAAAACTCTCTTTCAATACCAATCAAGAAGAGAGACCACCATACAGAGCATACAAAGTACCTAATTTATAACACACACCACTCGCTACAAAACAATTGCTTACACTGAAATTGCTTACATTCAACACCAGCAATTCAAATGTTAGCTCAAGTTAACATTACAGTCATACACTTTGTCAACAGATTGTGCATACACATGCACACAGACACAAAGTTTGCAGAAGCCATGTCCTCTCACAGCATGCTTCTCAACCAACTATTCAGCAATAATCAACTGTGCAGTAGTCATGTATTGTATGAATCTGATATGTAAACATTTCCTCTGCATCATGCAAAGTGATAATGACAAAGCTCCATAAGACAGGCTGCCTCACTGCTCCAAAGTTAATTACAATTTCATATACACAATGAGCATTGAATTTGCAACCATACTGCATCATGTTACTAAAACAATACTATACCTGCAAGAAACAATTTACAATAGGCACACACACAACCAAGAACCATAAGTTAATACTACTTAATCCCTGCATGCTGCTTAGACAGACAGGCAAGAAGCATCAAATAACCTCATTAAAGAATTACTTTAAATAAAGCAAAATGCAAACAATGTGTTTCAAGAAAAACAAATATTAATCCCTCACCCAATCTTACACATACACTAATTGCTTTATTACATATCAGCAAACAGTGCAATACTGACTACCGTTAATATGCATTTTAACTGGTACACTTGAAATGTGTGCAGTCAAACAAGTTACACTATCACCACAATCACAATGAAACCTACATTTCATTTATCTTTCTCACCACGTCTCTGTGAATAGAATAATATACATTATACATGCACCAGATTTGACAAACTAAAATTACCCCGTCTTCTTCATCACACGTACTGCAATACACAGAACGTCTTAGTAAATACATTACTTAACTTCATGCTACTCATTCATCGGGAACCCTGTTGCAGAAATTACATAACAAAAAACATCTCAGCTTCTTTAGAAATGGTCTTCTGTAATATGCACAAAGATTTGCCTTTTAACATATATTGATAACTACATTTATAACTGCAACTGGCTGGATACTGTCTAAAGAAAAGCCCACAACAGAGGCCAGAAAGAGTTGTTTTTATCAACAGTAAATAGCAATCACTTTCCTCATGTCACTTCATTGAAACACAATTCAACATAGATACCTTAGACACAGTGTAATAACATGTCATTAACATTTCTCCTTCATCTGCATCAGCTCGCATCACTATAAAGCACATATGTTATGCACGTACAACTAGGGAAAACACTGTCATCACCACACCACAAACAACAGCAATCACAACATAGCTGCAATCTTCTTCCAAGAGTGTCCTGCTCAATCTCAAAAGATGGTTAGTAATGTGTACTCTCAACATGCACTTTTAGCTGTTGCCACATGTAGCCTTCTCTAAATAAACCTTCTTCATCGTCTTCCATGCATTTGCATTTGTTCCTATATCACTCATCTATGTATGTAATAACACTACTTTCCATAATAACCACTATTATTCCATCTGAAAATAAATGGATAAACATACCATGAGCCATATGACATGGTTGGTCTTAGAAAAATAAACACCTCTCCCATTTTATAACTTAACAATTCCATTATAATACAACGAAAATTCAACAATCTATAATGCAACCATTTCATACCTCTCATTACACCAGTGGATGGCATTAGTGTAGCATATCTCATTTAATAAGCTCAGACACCACCTGACAAACAAGCACATGTGCCAATACCAAATTTCTTCTACACCAACACTTAGTTTCAGTGCAATACAAACAAAAAGGTCAGCAGTTCGTTGATCACCTGAAGCCTCATCACACAATCAATTCCACCTGCTTCCAACATAAGCACAAAGAAACAGACTTTTACTTCTTCTAACTATTCATCCTAAAAGGCATTACAAATATTACAGTGTTGATTAAAGCCGAAAATGGCACAAAACCAATCACACACATATCTCTACAACTTGCAACACAAAACATACCCAGAAAATATATTCAATGTTACTGTGATTTAAAGCCTCCTACCACATTACATACCTCAACAATGCATTACGAAACTGACCTGTGAACATCGACGCCCCATGGCAGTCCGAAACATCTACTACTAACCAAACTCTCTCACCACACCAAAGGTGTTAAAAACGCTTTGTCCAACAGTCTTCATCCATGACATAAAGTAAACTGTTCTCCTGCATCGTTTGAATCTTCCATAATTTTACAATTAATAAGTCACCTGACTGCTTTCTACTACTGAATGTAGATGGTCAATAAACATGCACATTCCTGGCACAAGAGCAAAACTGATATTTATGCTGATACCTATACAAACTATAATGGAAGCAAAGATCATAAATACACAAATACGACTACCAGTGAATATTTAATCAGCAAACACCTAAATTCAATTTTATATTTTAGCACACTGTCAACTTACTCCACATCCTCACGTCGCAAATCCTGATAACAAATATTATCTTCAAACATAAGAGTACGTGATTATCGTACCACGCAGCACAAAGTCACTTTCAAATTACTACTCTATTCCATAATGAAAAACTCATTTTAATTTTACTCACATTTGAAATACGTGGGACATTGTTTTGCATTTACGGCTATGGCAAGTTCTTTTTCTTATACCCACATCCACAACAAAGTGCCTTATTCTCAGCAAGTTAGTGTTCCATTAGCACATTATCACTTCATGTCCACTAGCTGGACACTCTTTTCCAAAACTATCACGTTTATGCAGCACATACAACAATCTTCACTAATTTCACTATTTAAAATGAATGCTGAGCTTGGCCTCCAGTGTATACTCATTCAAACAATTCTGTGCCTTGTCTCTCACATGCTGTTTGTTATTCTACCTGTCACAAACCAAAATGACAACACACATCCAAATTAATCAAATACACATTGGTCACTCAAAACTCTCTTTCAGTACCAATCAAGAAGAGAGACCACCATACAGAGCATACAAAGTACCTAATTTATAACACACACCACTCGCTACAAAACAATTGCTTACACTGAAATTGCTTACATTCAACACCAGCAATTCAAATGTTAGCTCAAGTTAACATTACAGTCATACACTTTGTCAACAGATTGTGCATACACATGCACACAGACACAAAGTTTGCAGAAGCCATGTCCTCTCACAGCATGCTTCTCAACCAACTATTCAGCAATAATCAACTGTGCAGTAGTCATGTATTGTATGAATCTGATATGTAAACATTTCCTCTGCATCATGCAAAGTGATAATGACAAAGCTCCATAAGACAGGCTGCCTCACTGCTCCAAAGTTAATTACAATTTCATATACACAATGAGCATTGAATTTGCAACCATACTGCATCATGTTACTAAAACAATACTATACCTGCAAGAAACAATTTACAATAGGCACACACACAACCAAGAGCCATAAGTTAATACTACTTAATCCCTGCATGCTGCTTAGACAGACAGGCAAGAAGCATCAAATAACCTCATTAAAGAATTACTTTAAATAAAGCAAAATGCAAACAATGTGTTTCAAGAAAAAAAAAATATTAATCCCTCACCCAATCTTACACATACACTAATTGCTTTATTACATATCAGCAAACAGTGCAATACTGACTACCGTTAATATGCATTTTAACTGGTACACTTGAAATGTGTGCAGTCAAACAAGTTACACTATCACCACAATCACAATGAAACCTACATTTCATTTATCTTTCTCACCACGTCTCTGTGAATAGAATAATATACATTATACATGCACCAGATTTGACAAACTAAAATTACCCCGTCTTCTTCATCACACGTACTGCAATACACACAACGTCTTAGTAAACACATTACTTAACTTGATGCTACTCATTCATCGGGAACCCTGTTGCAGAAATTACATAACAAAAAACATCTCAGCTTCTTTAGAAATGGTCTTCTGTAATATGCACAAAGATTTGCCTTTTAACATATATTGATAACTACATTTATAACTGCAACTGGCTGGATACTGTCTAAAGAAAAGCCCACAACAGAGGCCAGAAAGAGTTGTTTTTATCAACAGTAAATAGCAATCACTTTCCTCATGTCACTTCATTGAAACACAATTCAACATAGATACCTTAGACACAGTGTAATAACATGTCATTAACATTTCTCCTTCATCTGCATCAGCTCGCATCACTATAAAGCACATATGTTATGCACGTACAACTAGGGAAAACACTGTCATCACCACACCACAAACAACAGCAATCACAACATAGCTCCAATCTTCTTCCAAGAGTGTCCTGCTCAATCTCAAAAGATGGTTAGTAATGTGTACTCTCAACATGCACTTTTAGCTGTTGCCACATGTAGCCTTCTCTAAATAAACCTTCTTCATCGTCTTCCATGCATTTGCATTTGTTCCTATATCACTCATCTATGTATGTAATAACACTACTTTCCATAATAACCGCTATTTTTCCATCTGAAAGTAAATGGATAAACATACCATGAGCCATATGACATGGTTGGTCTTAGAAAAATAAACACCTCTCCCATTTTATAACTTAACAATTCCATTATAATACAACGAAAATTCAACAATCTATAATGCAACCATTTCATACCTCTCATTACACCAGTGGATGGCATTAGTGTAGCATATCTCATTTAATAAGCTCAGACACCACCTGACAAACAAGCACATGTGCCAATACCAAATTTCTTCTACACCAACACTTAGTTTCAGTGCAATACAAACAAACAGGTCAGCAGTTCGTTGATCACCTGAAGCCTCATTACACAATCAATTCCACCTGCTTCCAACATAAGCACAAAGAAACAGACTTTTACTTCTTCTAACTATTCATCCTAAAAGGCATTACAAATATTACAGTGTTGATTAAAGCCGAAAATGGCACAAAACCAATCACACACATATCTCTACAACTTGCAACACAAAACATACCCAGAAAATATATTCAATGTTACTGTGATTTAAAGCCTCCTACCACATTACATACCTCAACAATGCATTACGAAACTGACCTGTGAACATCGACGCCCCATGGCAGTCCGAAACATCTACTACTAACCAAACTCTCTCACCACACCAAAGGTGTTAAAAACGCTTTGTCCAACAGTCTTCATCCATGACATAAAGTAAACTGTTCTCCTGCATCGTTTGAATCTTCCATAATTTTACAATTAATAAGTCACCTGACTGCTTTCTACTACTGAATGTAGATGGTCAATAAACATGCACATTCCTGGCACAAGAGCAAAACTGATATTTATGCTGATACCTATACAAACTATAATGGAAGCAAAGATCATAAATACACAAATACGACTACCAGTGAATATTTAATCAGCAAACACCTAAATTCAATTTTATATTTTAGCACACTGTCAACTTACTCCACATCCTCACGTCGCAAATCCTGATAACAAATATTATCTTCAAACATAAGAGTACGTGATTATCGTACCACGCAGCACAAAGTCACTTTCAAATTACTACTCTATTCCATAATGAAAAACTCATTTTAATTTTACTCACATTTGAAATACGTGGGACATTGTTTTGCATTTACGGCTATGGCAAGTTCTTTTTCTTATACCCACATCCACAACAAAGTGCCTTATTCTCAGCAAGTTAGTGTTCCATTAGCACATTATCACTTCATGTCCACTAGCTGGACACTCTTTTCAAAAACTATCACGTTTATGCAGCACATACAACAATCTTCACTAATTTCACTATTTAAAATGAATGCTGAGCTTGGCCTCCAGTGTATACTCATTCAAACAATTCTGTGCCTTGTCTCTCACATGCTGTTTGTTATTCTACCTGTCACAAACCAAAATGACAACACACATCCAAATTAATCAAATACACATTGGTCACTCAAAACTCTCTTTCAATACCAATCAAGAAGAGAGACCACCATACAGAGCATACAAAGTACCTAATTTATAACACACACCACTCGCTACAAAACAATTGCTTACACTGAAATTGCTTACATTCAACACCAGCAATTCAAATGTTAGCTCAAGTTAACATTACAGTCATACACTTTGTCAACAGATTGTGCATACACATGCACACAGACACAAAGTTTGCAGAAGCCATGTCCTCTCACAGCATGCTTCTCAACCAACTATTCAGCAATAATCAACTGTGCAGTAGTCATGTATTGTATGAATCTGATATGTAAACATTTCCTCTGCATCATGCAAAGTGATAATGACAAAGCTCCATAAGACAGGCTGCCTCACTGCTCCAAAGTTAATTACAATTTCATATACACAATGAGCATTGAATTTGCAACCATACTGCATCATGTTACTAAAACAATACTATACCTGCAAGAAACAATTTACAATAGGCACACACACAACCAAGAGCCATAAGTTAATACTACTTAATCCCTGCATGCTGCTTAGACAGACAGGCAAGAAGCATCAAATAACCTCATTAAAGAATTACTTTAAATAAAGCAAAATGCAAACAATGTGTTTCAAGAAAAAAAAATATTAATCCCTCACCCAATCTTACACATACACTAATTGCTTTATTACATATCAGCAAACAGTGCAATACTGACTACCGTTAATATGCATTTTAACTGGTACACTTGAAATGTGTGCAGTCAAACAAGTTACACTATCACCACAATCACAATGAAACCTACATTTCATTTATCTTTCTCACCACGTCTCTGTGAATAGAATAATATACATTATACATGCACCAGATTTGACAAACTAAAATTACCCCGTCTTCTTCATCACACGTACTGCAATACACACAACGTCTTAGTAAATACATTACTTAACTTCATGCTACTCATTCATCGGGAACCCTGTTGCAGAAATTACATAACAAAAAACATCTCAGCTTCTTTAGAAATGGTCTTCTGTAATATGCACAAAGATTTGCCTTTTAACATATATTGATAACTACATTTATAACTGCAACTGGCTGGATACTGTCTAAAGAAAAGCCCACAACAGAGGCCAGAAAGAGTTGTTTTTATCAACAGTAAATAGCAATCACTTTCCTCATGTCACTTCATTGAAACACAATTCAACATAGATACCTTAGACACAGTGTAATAACATGTCATTAACATTTCTCCTTCATCTGCATCAGCTCGCATCACTATAAAGCACATATGTTATGCACGTACAACTAGGGAAAACACTGTCATCACCACACCACAAACAACAGCAATCACAACATAGCTGCAATCTTCTTCCAAGAGTGTCCTGCTCAATCTCAAAAGATGGTTAGTAATGTGTACTCTCAACATGCACTTTTAGCTGTTGCCACATGTAGCCTTCTCTAAATAAACCTTCTTCATCGTCTTCCATGCATTTGCATTTGTTCCTATATCACTCATCTATGTATGTAATAACACTACTTTCCATAATAACCGCTATTTTTCCATCTGAAAGTAAATGGATAAACATACCATGAGCCATATGACATGGTTGGTCTTAGAAAAATAAACACCTCTCCCATTTTATAACTTAACAATTCCATTATAATACAACGAAAATTCAACAATCTATAATGCAACCATTTCATACCTCTCATTACACCAGTGGATGGCATTAGTGTAGCATATCTCATTTAATAAGCTCAGACACCACCTGACAAACAAGCACATGTGCCAATACCAAATTTCTTCTACACCAACACTTAGTTTCAGTGCAATACAAACAAACAGGTCAGCAGTTCGTTGATCACCTGAAGCCTCATTACACAATCAATTCCACCTGCTTCCAACATAAGCACAAAGAAACAGACTTTTACTTCTTCTAACTATTCATCCTAAAAGGCATTACAAATATTACAGTGTTGATTAAAGCCGAAAATGGCACAAAACCAATCACACACATATCTCTACAACTTGCAACACAAAACATACCCAGAAAATATATTCAATGTTACTGTGATTTAAAGCCTCCTACCACATTACATACCTCAACAATGCATTACGAAACTGACCTGTGAACATCGACGCCCCATGGCAGTCCGAAACATCTACTACTAACCAAACTCTCTCACCACACCAAAGGTGTTAAAAACGCTTTGTCCAACAGTCTTCATCCATGACATAAAGTAAAGTGTTCTCCTGCATCGTTTGAATCTTCCATAATTTTACAATTAATAAGTCACCTGACTGCTTTCTACTACTGAATGTAGATGGTCAATAAACATGCACATTCCTGGCACAAGAGCAAAACTGATATTTATGCTGATACCTATACAAACTATAATGGAAGCAAAGATCATAAATACACAAATACGACTACCAGTGAATATTTAATCAGCAAACACCTAAATTCAATTTTATATTTTAGCACACTGTCAACTTACTCCACATTCTCACGTCGCAAATCCTGATAACAAATATTATCTTCAAACATAAGAGTACGTGATTATCGTACCACGCAGCACAAAGTCACTTTCAAATTACTACTCTATTCCATAATGAAAAACTCATTTTAATTTTACTCACATTTGAAATACGTGGGACATTGTTTTGCATTTACGGCTATGGCAAGTTCTTTTTCTTATACCCACATCCACAACAAAGTGCCTTATTCTCAGCAAGTTAGTGTTCCATTAGCACATTATCACTTCATGTCCACTAGCTGGACACTCTTTTCCAAAACTATCACGTTTATGCAGCACATACAACAATCTTCACTAATTTCACTATTTAAAATGAATGCTGAGCTTGGCCTCCAGTGTATACTCATTCAAACAATTCTGTGCCTTGTCTCTCACATGCTGTTTGTTATTCTACCTGTCACAAACCAAAATGACAACACACATCCAAATTAATCAAATACACATTGGTCACTCAAAACTCTCTTTCAATACCAATCAAGAAGAGAGACCACCATACAGAGCATACAAAGTACCTAATTTATAACACACACCACTCGCTACAAAACAATTGCTTACACTGAAATTGCTTACATTCAACACCAGCAATTCAAATGTTAGCTCAAGTTAACATTACAGTCATACACTTTGTCAACAGATTGTGCATACACATGCACACAGACACAAAGTTTGCAGAAGCCATGTCCTCTCACAGCATGCTTCTCAACCAACTATTCAGCAATAATCAACTGTGCAGTAGTCATGTATTGTATGAATCTGATATGTAAACATTTCCTCTGCATCATGCAAAGTGATAATGACAAAGCTCCATAAGACAGGCTGCCTCACTGCTCCAAAGTTAATTACAATTTCATATACACAATGAGCATTGAATTTGCAACCATACTGCATCATGTTACTAAAACAATACTATACCTGCAAGAAACAATTTACAATAGGCACACACACAACCAAGAGCCATAAGTTAATACTACTTAATCCCTGCATGCTGCTTAGACAGACAGGCAAGAAGCATCAAATAACCTCATTAAAGAATTACTTTAAATAAAGCAAAATGCAAACAATGTGTTTCAAGAAAAAAAAATATTAATCCCTCACCCAATCTTACACATACACTAATTGCTTTATTACATATCAGCAAACAGTGCAATACTGACTACCGTTAATATGCATTTTAACTGGTACACTTGAAATGTGTGCAGTCAAACAAGTTACACTATCACCACAATCACAATGAAACCTACATTTCATTTATCTTTCTCACCACGTCTCTGTGAATAGAATAATATACATTATACATGCACCAGATTTGACAAACTAAAATTACCCCGTCTTCTTCATCACACGTACTGCAATACACACAACGTCTTAGTAAACACATTACTTAACTTGATGCTACTCATTCATCGGGAACCCTGTTGCAGAAATTACATAACAAAAAACATCTCAGCTTCTTTAGAAATGGTCTTCTGTAATATGCACAAAGATTTGCCTTTTAACATATATTGATAACTACATTTATAACTGCAACTGGCTGGATACTGTCTAAAGAAAAGCCCACAACAGAGGCCAGAAAGAGTTGTTTTTATCAACAGTAAATAGCAATCACTTTCCTCATGTCACTTCATTGAAACACAATTCAACATAGATACCTTAGACACAGTGTAATAACATGTCATTAACATTTCTCCTTCATCTGCATCAGCTCGCATCACTATAAAGCACATATGTTATGCACGTACAACTAGGGAAAACACTGTCATCACCACACCACAAACAACAGCAATCACAACATAGCTCCAATCTTCTTCCAAGAGTGTCCTGCTCAATCTCAAAAGATGGTTAGTAATGTGTACTCTCAACATGCACTTTTAGCTGTTGCCACATGTAGCCTTCTCTAAATAAACCTTCTTCATCGTCTTCCATGCATTTGCATTTGTTCCTATATCACTCATCTATGTATGTAATAACACTACTTTCCATAATAACCGCTATTTTTCCATCTGAAAGTAAATGGATAAACATACCATGAGCCATATGACATGGTTGGTCTTAGAAAAATAAACACCTCTCCCATTTTATAACTTAACAATTCCATTATAATACAACGAAAATTCAACAATCTATAATGCAACCATTTCATACCTCTCATTACACCAGTGGATGGCATTAGTGTAGCATATCTCATTTAATAAGCTCAGACACCACCTGACAAACAAGCACATGTGCCAATACCAAATTTCTTCTACACCAACACTTAGTTTCAGTGCAATACAAACAAACAGGTCAGCAGTTCGCTGATCACCTGAAGCCTCATTACACAATCAATTCCACCTGCTTCCAACATAAGCACAAAGAAACAGACTTTTACTTCTTCTAACTATTCATCCTAAAAGGCATTACAAATATTACAGTGTTGATTAAAGCCGAAAATGGCACAAAACCAATCACACACATATCTCTACAACTTGCAACACAAAACATACCCAGAAAATATATTCAATGTTACTGTGATTTAAAGCCTCCTACCACATTACATACCTCAACAATGCATTACGAAACTGACCTGTGAACATCGACGCCCCATGGCAGTCCGAAACATCTACTACTAACCAAACTCTCTCACCACACCAAAGGTGTTAAAAACGCTTTGTCCAACAGTCTTCATCCATGACATAAAGTAAACTGTTCTCCTGCATCGTTTGAATCTTCCATAATTTTACAATTAATAAGTCACCTGACTGCTTTCTACTACTGAATGTAGATGGTCAATAAACATGCACATTCCTGGCACAAGAGCAAAACTGATATTTATGCTGATACCTATACAAACTATAATGGAAGCAAAGATCATAAATACACAAATACGACTACCAGTGAATATTTAATCAGCAAACACCTAAATTCAATTTTATATTTTAGCACACTGTCAACTTACTCCACATCCTCACGTCGCAAATCCTGATAACAAATATTATCTTCAAACATAAGAGTACGTGATTATCGTACCACGCAGCACAAAGTCACTTTCAAATTACTACTCTATTCCATAATGAAAAACTCATTTTAATTTTACTCACATTTGAAATACGTGGGACATTGTTTTGCATTTACGGCTATGGCAAGTTCTTTTTCTTATACCCACATCCACAACAAAGTGCCTTATTCTCAGCAAGTTAGTGTTCCATTAGCACATTATCACTTCATGTCCACTAGCTGGACACTCTTTTCAAAAACTATCACGTTTATGCAGCACATACAACAATCTTCACTAATTTCACTATTTAAAATGAATGCTGAGCTTGGCCTCCAGTGTATACTCATTCAAACAATTCTGTGCCTTGTCTCTCACATGCTGTTTGTTATTCTACCTGTCACAAACCAAAATGACAACACACATCCAAATTAATCAAATACACATTGGTCACTCAAAACTCTCTTTCAATACCAATCAAGAAGAGAGACCACCATACAGAGCATACAAAGTACCTAATTTATAACACACACCACTCGCTACAAAACAATTGCTTACACTGAAATTGCTTACATTCAACACCAGCAATTCAAATGTTAGCTCAAGTTAACATTACAGTCATACACTTTGTCAACAGATTGTGCATACACATGCACACAGACACAAAGTTTGCAGAAGCCATGTCCTCTCACAGCATGCTTCTCAACCAACTATTCAGCAATAATCAACTGTGCAGTAGTCATGTATTGTATGAATCTGATATGTAAACATTTCCTCTGCATCATGCAAAGTGATAATGACAAAGCTCCATAAGACAGGCTGCCTCACTGCTCCAAAGTTAATTACAATTTCATATACACAATGAGCATTGAATTTGCAACCATACTGCATCATGTTACTAAAACAATACTATACCTGCAAGAAACAATTTACAATAGGCACACACACAACCAAGAGCCATAAGTTAATACTACTTAATCCCTGCATGCTGCTTAGACAGACAGGCAAGAAGCATCAAATAACCTCATTAAAGAATTACTTTAAATAAAGCAAAATGCAAACAATGTGTTTCAAGAAAAACAAATATTAATCCCTCACCCAATCTTACACATACACTAATTGCTTTATTACATATCAGCAAACAGTGCAATACTGACTACCGTTAATATGCATTTTAACTGGTACACTTGAAATGTGTGCAGTCAAACAAGTTACACTATCACCACAATCACAATGAAACCTACATTTCATTTATCTTTCTCACCACGTCTCTGTGAATAGAATAATATACATTATACATGCACCAGATTTGACAAACTAAAATTACCCCGTCTTCTTCATCACACGTACTGCAATACACACAACGTCTTAGTAAACACATTACTTAACTTGATGCTACTCATTCATCGGGAACCCTGTTGCAGAAATTACATAACAAAAAACATCTCAGCTTCTTTAGAAATGGTCTTCTGTAATATGCACAAAGATTTGCCTTTTAACATATATTGATAACTACATTTATAACTGCAACTGGCTGGATACTGTCTAAAGAAAAGCCCACAACAGAGGCCAGAAAGAGTTGTTTTTATCAACAGTAAATAGCAATCACTTTCCTCATGTCACTTCATTGAAACACAATTCAACATAGATACCTTAGACACAGTGTAATAACATGTCATTAACATTTCTCCTTCATCTGCATCAGCTCGCATCACTATAAAGCACATATGTTATGCACGTACAACTAGGGAAAACACTGTCATCACCACACCACAAACAACAGCAATCACAACATAGCTCCAATCTTCTTCCAAGAGTGTCCTGCTCAATCTCAAAAGATGGTTAGTAATGTGTACTCTCAACATGCACTTTTAGCTGTTGCCACATGTAGCCTTCTCTAAATAAACCTTCTTCATCGTCTTCCATGCATTTGCATTTGTTCCTATATCACTCATCTATGTATGTAATAACACTACTTTCCATAATAACCGCTATTTTTCCATCTGAAAGTAAATGGATAAACATACCATGAGCCATATGACATGGTTGGTCTTAGAAAAATAAACACCTCTCCCATTTTATAACTTAACAATTCCATTATAATACAACGAAAATTCAACAATCTATAATGCAACCATTTCATACCTCTCATTACACCAGTGGATGGCATTAGTGTAGCATATCTCATTTAATAAGCTCAGACACCACCTGACAAACAAGCACATGTGCCAATACCAAATTTCTTCTACACCAACACTTAGTTTCAGTGCAATACAAACAAACAGGTCAGCAGTTCGTTGATCACCTGAAGCCTCATTACACAATCAATTCCACCTGCTTCCAACATAAGCACAAAGAAACAGACTTTTACTTCTTCTAACTATTCATCCTAAAAGGCATTACAAATATTACAGTGTTGATTAAAGCCGAAAATGGCACAAAACCAATCACACACATATCTCTACAACTTGCAACACAAAACATACCCAGAAAATATATTCAATGTTACTGTGATTTAAAGCCTCCTACCACATTACTATACCTCAACAATGCATTACGAAACTGACCTGTGAACATCGACGCCCCATGGCAGTCCGAAACATCTACTACTAACCAAACTCTCTCACCACACCAAAGGTGTTAAAAACGCTTTGTCCAACAGTCTTCATCCATGACATAAAGTAAAGTGTTCTCCTGCATCGTTTGAATCTTCCATAATTTTACAATTAATAAGTCACCTGACTGCTTTCTACTAGTGAATGTAGATGGTCAATAAACATGCACATTCCTGGCACAAGAGCAAAACTGATATTTATGCTGATACCTATACAAACTATAATGGAAGCAAAGATCATAAATACACAAATACGACTACCAGTGAATATTTAATCAGCAAACACCTAAATTCAATTTTATATTTTAGCACACTGTCAACTTACTCCACATCCTCACGTCGCAAATCCTGATAACAAATATTATCTTCAAACATAAGAGTACGTGATTATCGTACCACGCAGCACAAAGTCACTTTCAAATTACTACTCTATTCCATAATGAAAAACTCATTTTAATTTTACTCACATTTGAAATACGTGGGACATTGTTTTGCATTTACGGCTATGGCAAGTTCTTTTTCTTATACCCACATCCACAACAAAGTGCCTTATTCTCAGCAAGTTAGTGTTCCATTAGCACATTATCACTTCATGTCCACTAGCTGGACACTCTTTTCAAAAACTATCACGTTTATGCAGCACATACAACAATCTTCACTAATTTCACTATTTAAAATGAATGCTGAGCTTGGCCTCCAGTGTATACTCATTCAAACAATTCTGTGCCTTGTCTCTCACATGCTGTTTGTTATTCTACCTGTCACAAACCAAAATGACAACACACATCCAAATTAATCAAATACACATTGGTCACTCAAAACTCTCTTTCAATACCAATCAAGAAGAGAGACCACCATACAGAGCATACAAAGTACCTAATTTATAACACACACCACTCGCTACAAAACAATTGCTTACACTGAAATTGCTTACATTCAACACCAGCAATTCAAATGTTAGCTCAAGTTAACATTACAGTCATACACTTTGTCAACAGATTGTGCATACACATGCACACAGACACAAAGTTTGCAGAAGCCATGTCCTCTCACAGCATGCTTCTCAACCAACTATTCAGCAATAATCAACTGTGCAGTAGTCATGTATTGTATGAATCTGATATGTAAACATTTCCTCTGCATCATGCAAAGTGATAATGACAAAGCTCCATAAGACAGGCTGCCTCACTGCTCCAAAGTTAATTACAATTTCATATACACAATGAGCATTGAATTTGCAACCATACTGCATCATGTTACTAAAACAATACTATACCTGCAAGAAACAATTTACAATAGGCACACACACAACCAAGAACCATAAGTTAATACTACTTAATCCCTGCATGCTGCTTAGACAGACAGGCAAGAAGCATCAAATAACCTCATTAAAGAATTACTTTAAATAAAGCAAAATGCAAACAATGTGTTTCAAGAAAAAAAAATATTAATCCCTCACCCAATCTTACACATACACTAATTGCTTTATTACATATCAGCAAACAGTGCAATACTGACTACCGTTAATATGCATTTTAACTGGTACACTTGAAATGTGTGCAGTCAAACAAGTTACACTATCACCACAATCACAATGAAACCTACATTTCATTTATCTTTCTCACCACGTCTCTGTGAATAGAATAATATACATTATACATGCACCAGATTTGACAAACTAAAATTACCCCGTCTTCTTCATCACACGTACTGCAATACACACAACGTCTTAGTAAACACATTACTTAACTTGATGCTACTCATTCATCGGGAACCCTGTTGCAGAAATTACATAACAAAAAACATCTCAGCTTCTTTAGAAATGGTCTTCTGTAATATGCACAAAGATTTGCCTTTTAACATATATTGATAACTACATTTATAACTGCAACTGGCTGGATACTGTCTAAAGAAAAGCCCACAACAGAGGCCAGAAAGAGTTGTTTTTATCAACAGTAAATAGCAATCACTTTCCTCATGTCACTTCATTGAAACACAATTCAACATAGATACCTTAGACACAGTGTAATAACATGTCATTAACATTCCTCCTTCATCTGCATCAGCTCGCATCACTATAAAGCACATATGTTATGCACGTACAACTAGGGAAAACACTGTCATCACCACACCACAAACAACAGCAATCACAACATAGCTGCAATCTTCTTCCAAGAGTGTCCTGCTCAATCTCAAAAGATGGTTAGTAATGTGTACTCTCAACATGCACTTTTAGCTGTTGCCACATGTAGCCTTCTCTAAATAAACCTTCTTCATCGTCTTCCATGCATTTGCATTTGTTCCTATATCACTCATCTATGTATGTAATAACACTACTTTCCATAATAACCGCTATTTTTCCATCTGAAAGTAAATGGATAAACATACCATGAGCCATATGACATGGTTGGTCTTAGAAAAATAAACACCTCTCCCATTTTATAACTTGACAATTCCATTATAATACAACGAAAATTCAACAATCTATAATGCAACCATTTCATACCTCTCATTACACCAGTGGATGGCATTAGTGTAGCATATCTCATTTAATAAGCTCAGACACCACCCGACAAACAAGCACATGTGCCAATACCAAATTTCTTCTACACCAACACTTAGTTTCAGTGCAATACAAACAAAAAGGTCAGCAGTTCGTTGATCACCTGAAGCCTCATCACACAATCAATTCCACCTGCTTCCAACATAAGCACAAAGAAACAGACTTTTACTTCTTCTAACTATTCATCCTAAAAGGCATTACAAATATTACAGTGTTGATTAAAGCCGAAAATGGCACAAAACAAATCACACACATATCTCTACAACTTGCAACACAAAACATACCCAGAAAATATATTCAATGTTACTGTGATTTAAAGCCTCCTACCACATTACTACACCTCAACAATGCATTACGAAACTGACCTGTGAACATCGACGCCCCATGGCAGTCCGAAACATCTACTACTAACCAAACTCTCTCACCACACCAAAGGTGTTAAAAACGCTTTGTCCAACAGTCTTCATCCATGACATAAAGTAAACTGTTCTCCTGCATCGTTTGAATCTTCCATAATTTTACAATTAATAAGTCACCTGACTGCTTTCTACTACTGAATGTAGATGGTCAATAAACATGCACATTCCTGGCACAAGAGCAAAACTGATATTTATGCTGATACCTATACAAACTATAATGGAAGCAAAGATCATAAATACACAAATACGACTACCAGTGAATATTTAATCAGCAAACACCTAAATTCAATTTTATATTTTAGCACACTGTCAACTTACTCCACATCCTCACGTCGCAAATCCTGATAACAAATATTATCTTCAAACATAAGAGTACGTGATTATCGTACCACGCAGCACAAAGTCACTTTCAAATTACTACTCTATTCCATAATGAAAAACTCATTTTAATTTTACTCACATTTGAAATACGTGGGACATTGTTTTGCATTTACGGCTATGGCAAGTTCTTTTTCTTATACCCACATCCACAACAAAGTGCCTTATTCTCAGCAAGTTAGTGTTCCATTAGCACATTATCACTTCATGTCCACTAGCTGGACACTCTTTTCAAAAACTATCACGTTTATGCAGCACATACAACAATCTTCACTAATTTCACTATTTAAAATGAATGCTGAGCTTGGCCTCCAGTGTATACTCATTCAAACAATTCTGTGCCTTGTCTCTCACATGCTGTTTGTTATTCTACCTGTCACAAACCAAAATGACAACACACATCCAAATTAATCAAATACACATTGGTCACTCAAAACTCTCTTTCAATACCAATCAAGAAGAGAGACCACCATACAGAGCATACAAAGTACCTAATTTATAACACACACCACTCGCTACAAAAAAATTGCTTACACTGAAATTGCTTACATTCAACACCAGCAATTCAAATGTTAGCTCAAGTTAACATTACAGTCATACACTTTGTCAACAGATTGTGCATACACATGCACACAGACACAAAGTTTGCAGAAGCCATGTCCTCTCACAGCATGCTTCTCAACCAACTATTCAGCAATAATCAACTGTGCAGTAGTCATGTATTGTATGAATCTGATATGTAAACATTTCCTCTGCATCATGCAAAGTGATAATGACAAAGCTCCATAAGACAGGCTGCCTCACTGCTCCAAAGTTAATTACAATTTCATATACACAATGAGCATTGAATTTGCAACCATACTGCATCATGTTACTAAAACAATACTATACCTGCAAGAAACAATTTACAATAGGCACACACACAACCAAGAACCATAAGTTAATACTACTTAATCCCTGCATGCTGCTTAGACAGACAGGCAAGAAGCATCAAATAACCTCATTAAAGAATTACTTTAAATAAAGCAAAATGCAAACAATGTGTTTCAAGAAAAACAAATATTAATCCCTCACCCAATCTTACACATACACTAATTGCTTTATTACATATCAGCAAACAGTGCAATACTGACTACCGTTAATATGCATTTTAACTGGTACACTTGAAATGTGTGCAGTCAAACAAGTTACACTATCACCACAATCACAATGAAACCTACATTTCATTTATCTTTCTCACCACGTCTCTGTGAATAGAATAATATACATTATACATGCACCAGATTTGACAAACTAAAATTACCCCGTCTTCTTCATCACACGTACTGCAATACACACAACGTCTTAGTAAACACATTACTTAACTTGATGCTACTCATTCATCGGGAACCCTGTTGCAGAAATTACATAACAAAAAACATCTCAGCTTCTTTAGAAATGGTCTTCTGTAATATGCACAAAGATTTGCCTTTTAACATATATTGATAACTACATTTATAACTGCAACTGGCTGGATACTGTCTAAAGAAAAGCCCACAACAGAGGCCAGAAAGAGTTGTTTTTATCAACAGTAAATAGCAATCACTTTCCTCATGTCACTTCATTGAAACACAATTCAACATAGATACCTTAGACACAGTGTAATAACATGTCATTAACATTCCTCCTTCATCTGCATCAGCTCGCATCACTATAAAGCACATATGTTATGCACGTACAACTAGGGAAAACACTGTCATCACCACACCACAAACAACAGCAATCACAACATAGCTCCAATCTTCTTCCAAGAGTGTCCTGCTCAATCTCAAAAGATGGTTAGTAATGTGTACTCTCAACATGCACTTTTAGCTGCTGCCACATGTAGCCTCCTCAAAATAAACCTTCTTCATCGTCTTCCATGCATTTGCATTTGTTCCTATATCACTCATCTATGTATGTAATAACACTACTTTCCATAATAACCGCTATTTTTCCATCTGAAAGTAAATGGATAAACATACCATGAGCCATATGACATGGTTGGTCTTAGAAAAATAAACCCCTCTCCCATTTTATAACTTAACAATTCCATTATAATACAACGAAAATTCAACAATCTATAATGCAACCATTTCATACCTCTCATTACACCAGTGGATGGCATTAGTGTTGCATATCTCATTTAATAAGCTCAGACACCACCCGACAAACAAGCACATGTGCCAATACCAAATTTCTTCTACACCAACACTTAGTTTCAGTGCAATACAAACAAAAAGGTCAGCAGTTCGTTGATCACCTGAAGCCTCATCACACAATCAATTCCACCTGCTTCCAACATAAGCACAAAGAAACATACTTCTACTTCTTCTAACTATTCATCCTAAAAGGCATTACAAATATTACAGTGTTGATTAAAGCCGAAAATGGCACAAAACCAATCACACACATATCTCTACAACTTGCAACACAAAACATACCCAGAAAATATATTCAATGTTACTGTGATTTAAAGCCTCCTACCACATTACATACCTCAACAATGCATTACGAAACTGACCTGTGAACATCGACGCCCCATGGCAGTCCGAAACATCTACTACTAACCAAACTCTCTCACCACACCAAAGGTGTTAAAAACGCTTTGTCCAACAGTCTTCATCCATGACATAAAGTAAACTGTTCTCCTGCATCGTTTGAATCTTCCATAATTTTACAATTAATAAGTCACCTGACTGCTTTCTACTACTGAATGTAGATGGTCAATAAACATGCACATTCCTGGCACAAGAGCAAAACTGATATTTATGCTGATACCTATACAAACTATAATGGAAGCAAAGATCATAAATACACAAATACGACTACCAGTGAATATTTAATCAGCAAACACCTAAATTCAATTTTATATTTTAGCACACTGTCAACTTACTCCACATCCTCACGTCGCAAATCCTGATAACAAATATTATCTTCAAACATAAGAGTACGTGATTATCGTACCACGCAGCACAAAGTCACTTTCAAATTACTACTCTATTCCATAATGAAAAACTCATTTTAATTTTACTCACATTTGAAATACGTGGGACATTGTTTTGCATTTACGGCTATGGCAAGTTCTTTTTCTTATACCCACATCCACAACAAAGTGCCTTATTCTCAGCAAGTTAGTGTTCCATTAGCACATTATCACTTCATGTCCACTAGCTGGACACTCTTTTCCAAAACTATCACGTTTATGCAGCACATACAACAATCTTCACTAATTTCACTATTTAAAATGAATGCTGAGCTTGGCCTCCAGTGTATACTCATTCAAACAATTCTGTGCCTTGTCTCTCACATGCTGTTTGTTATTCTACCTGTCACAAACCAAAATGACAACACACATCCAAATTAATCAAATACACATTGGTCACTCAAAACTCTCTTTCAGTACCAATCAAGAAGAGAGACCACCATACAGAGCATACAAAGTACCTAATTTATAACACACACCACTCGCTACAAAACAATTGCTTACACTGAAATTGCTTACATTCAACACCAGCAATTCAAATGTTAGCTCAAGTTAACATTACAGTCATACACTTTGTCAACAGATTGTGCATACACATGCACACAGACACAAAGTTTGCAGAAGCCATGTCCTCTCACAGCATGCTTCTCAACCAACTATTCAGCAATAATCAACTGTGCAGTAGTCATGTATTGTATGAATCTGATATGTAAACATTTCCTCTGCATCATGCAAAGTGATAATGACAAAGCTCCATAAGACAGGCTGCCTCACTGCTCCAAAGTTAATTACAATTTCATATACACAATGAGCATTGAATTTGCAACCATACTGCATCATGTTACTAAAACAATACTATACCTGCAAGAAACAATTTACAATAGGCACACACACAACCAAGAGCCATAAGTTAATACTACTTAATCCCTGCATGCTGCTTAGACAGACAGGCAAGAAGCATCAAATAACCTCATTAAAGAATTACTTTAAATAAAGCAAAATGCAAACAATGTGTTTCAAGAAAAAAAAAATATTAATCCCTCACCCAATCTTACACATACACTAATTGCTTTATTACATATCAGCAAACAGTGCAATACTGACTACCGTTAATATGCATTTTAACTGGTACACTTGAAATGTGTGCAGTCAAACAAGTTACACTATCACCACAATCACAATGAAACCTACATTTCATTTATCTTTCTCACCACGTCTCTGTGAATAGAATAATATACATTATACATGCACCAGATTTGACAAACTAAAATTACCCCGTCTTCTTCATCACACGTACTGCAATACACACAACGTCTTAGTAAACACATTACTTAACTTGATGCTACTCATTCATCGGGAACCCTGTTGCAGAAATTACATAACAAAAAACATCTCAGCTTCTTTAGAAATGGCCTTCTGTAATATGCACAAAGATTTGCCTTTTAACATATATTGATAACTACATTTATAACTGCAACTGGCTGGATACTGTCTAAAGAAAAGCCCACAACAGAGGCCAGAAAGAGTTGTTTTTATCAACAGTAAATAGCAATCACTTTCCTCATGTCACTTCATTGAAACACAATTCAACATAGATACCTTAGACACAGTGTAATAACATGTCATTAACATTTCTCCTTCATCTGCATCAGCTCGCATCACTATAAAGCACATATGTTATGCACGTACAACTAGGGAAAACACTGTCATCACCACACCACAAACAACAGCAATCACAACATAGCTCCAATCTTCTTCCAAGAGTGTCCTGCTCAATCTCAAAAGATGGTTAGTAATGTGTACTCTCAACATGCACTTTTAGCTGTTGCCACATGTAGCCTTCTCTAAATAAACCTTCTTCATCGTCTTCCATGCATTTGCATTTGTTCCTATATCACTCATCTATGTATGTAATAACACTACTTTCCATAATAACCGCTATTTTTCCATCTGAAAGTAAATGGATAAACATACCATGAGCCATATGACATGGTTGGTCTTAGAAAAATAAACACCTCTCCCATTTTATAACTTAACAATTCCATTATAATACAACGAAAATTCAACAATCTATAATGCAACCATTTCATACCTCTCATTACACCAGTGGATGGCATTAGTGTAGCATATCTCATTTAATAAGCTCAGACACCACCTGACAAACAAGCACATGTGCCAATACCAAATTTCTTCTACACCAACACTTAGTTTCAGTGCAATACAAACAAACAGGTCAGCAGTTCGTTGATCACCTGAAGCCTCATTACACAATCAATTCCACCTGCTTCCAACATAAGCACAAAGAAACATACTTCTACTTCTTCTAACTATTCATCCTAAAAGGCATTACAAATATTACAGTGTTGATTAAAGCCGAAAATGGCACAAAACCAATCACACACATATCTCTACAACTTGCAACACAAAACATACCCAGAAAATATATTCAATGTTACTGTGATTTAAAGCCTCCTACCACATTACATACCTCAACAATGCATTACGAAACTGACCTGTGAACATCGACGCCCCATGGCAGTCCGAAACATCTACTACTAACCAAACTCTCTCACCACACCAAAGGTGTTAAAAACGCTTTGTCCAACAGTCTTCATCCATGACATAAAGTAAACTGTTCTCCTGCATCGTTTGAATCTTCCATAATTTTACAATTAATAAGTCACCTGACTGCTTTCTACTACTGAATGTAGATGGTCAATAAACATGCACATTCCTGGCACAAGAGCAAAACTGATATTTATGCTGATACCTATACAAACTATAATGGAAGCAAAGATCATAAATACACAAATACGACTACCAGTGAATATTTAATCAGCAAACACCTAAATTCAATTTTATATTTTAGCACACTGTCAACTTACTCCACATCCTCACGTCGCAAATCCTGATAACAAATATTATCTTCAAACATAAGAGTACGTGATTATCGTACCACGCAGCACAAAGTCACTTTCAAATTACTACTCTATTCCATAATGAAAAACTCATTTTAATTTTACTCACATTTGAAATACGTGGGACATTGTTTTGCATTTACGGCTATGGCAAGTTCTTTTTCTTATACCCACATCCACAACAAAGTGCCTTATTCTCAGCAAGTTAGTGTTCCATTAGCACATTATCACTTCATGTCCACTAGCTGGACACTCTTTTCCAAAACTATCACGTTTATGCAGCACATACAACAATCTTCACTAATTTCACTATTTAAAATGAATGCTGAGCTTGGCCTCCAGTGTATACTCATTCAAACAATTCTGTGCCTTGTCTCTCACATGCTGTTTGTTATTCTACCTGTCACAAACCAAAATGACAACACACATCCAAATTAATCAAATACACATTGGTCACTCAAAACTCTCTTTCAGTACCAATCAAGAAGAGAGACCACCATACAGAGCATACAAAGTACCTAATTTATAACACACACCACTCGCTACAAAACAATTGCTTACACTGAAATTGCTTACATTCAACACCAGCAATTCAAATGTTAGCTCAAGTTAACATTACAGTCATACACTTTGTCAACAGATTGTGCATACACATGCACACAGACACAAAGTTTGCAGAAGCCATGTCCTCTCACAGCATGCTTCTCAACCAACTATTCAGCAATAATCAACTGTGCAGTAGTCATGTATTGTATGAATCTGATATGTAAACATTTCCTCTGCATCATGCAAAGTGATAATGACAAAGCTCCATAAGACAGGCTGCCTCACTGCTCCAAAGTTAATTACAATTTCATATACACAATGAGCATTGAATTTGCAACCATACTGCATCATGTTACTAAAACAATACTATACCTGCAAGAAACAATTTACAATAGGCACACACACAACCAAGAGCCATAAGTTAATACTACTTAATCCCTGCATGCTGCTTAGACAGACAGGCAAGAAGCATCAAATAACCTCATTAAAGAATTACTTTAAATAAAGCAAAATGCAAACAATGTGTTTCAAGAAAAAAAAAATATTAATCCCTCACCCAATCTTACACATACACTAATTGCTTTATTACATATCAGCAAACAGTGCAATACTGACTACCGTTAATATGCATTTTAACTGGTACACTTGAAATGTGTGCAGTCAAACAAGTTACACTATCACCACAATCACAATGAAACCTACATTTCATTTATCTTTCTCACCACGTCTCTGTGAATAGAATAATATACATTATACATGCACCAGATTTGACAAACTAAAATTACCCCGTCTTCTTCATCACACGTACTGCAATACACACAACGTCTTAGTAAACACATTACTTAACTTGATGCTACTCATTCATCGGGAACCCTGTTGCAGAAATTACATAACAAAAAACATCTCAGCTTCTTTAGAAATGGTCTTCTGTAATATGCACAAAGATTTGCCTTTTAACATATATTGATAACTACATTTATAACTGCAACTGGCTGGATACTGTCTAAAGAAAAGCCCACAACAGAGGCCAGAAAGAGTTGTTTTTATCAACAGTAAATAGCAATCACTTTCCTCATGTCACTTCATTGAAACACAATTCAACATAGATACCTTAGACACAGTGTAATAACATGTCATTAACATTTCTCCTTCATCTGCATCAGCTCGCATCACTATAAAGCACATATGTTATGCACGTACAACTAGGGAAAACACTGTCATCACCACACCACAAACAACAGCAATCACAACATAGCTCCAATCTTCTTCCAAGAGTGTCCTGCTCAATCTCAAAAGATGGTTAGTAATGTGTACTCTCAACATGCACTTTTAGCTGTTGCCACATGTAGCCTTCTCTAAATAAACCTTCTTCATCGTCTTCCATGCATTTGCATTTGTTCCTATATCACTCATCTATGTATGTAATAACACTACTTTCCATAATAACCGCTATTTTTCCATCTGAAAGTAAATGGATAAACATACCATGAGCCATATGACATGGTTGGTCTTAGAAAAATAAACACCTCTCCCATTTTATAACTTAACAATTCCATTATAATACAACGAAAATTCAACAATCTATAATGCAACCATTTCATACCTCTCATTACACCAGTGGATGGCATTAGTGTAGCATATCTCATTTAATAAGCTCAGACACCACCTGACAAACAAGCACATGTGCCAATACCAAATTTCTTCTACACCAACACTTAGTTTCAGTGCAATACAAACAAACAGGTCAGCAGTTCGTTGATCACCTGAAGCCTCATTACACAATCAATTCCACCTGCTTCCAACATAAGCACAAAGAAACAGACTTTTACTTCTTCTAACTATTCATCCTAAAAGGCATTACAAATATTACAGTGTTGATTAAAGCCGAAAATGGCACAAAACCAATCACACACATATCTCTACAACTTGCAACACAAAACATACCCAGAAAATATATTCAATGTTACTGTGATTTAAAGCCTCCTACCACATTACATACCTCAACAATGCATTACGAAACTGACCTGTGAACATCGACGCCCCATGGCAGTCCGAAACATCTACTACTAACCAAACTCTCTCACCACACCAAAGGTGTTAAAAACGCTTTGTCCAACAGTCTTCATCCATGACATAAAGTAAAGTGTTCTCCTGCATCGTTTGAATCTTCCATAATTTTACAATTAATAAGTCACCTGACTGCTTTCTACTAGTGAATGTAGATGGTCAATAAACATGCACATTCCTGGCACAAGAGCAAAACTGATATTTATGCTGATACCTATACAAACTATAATGGAAGCAAAGATCATAAATACACAAATACGACTACCAGTGAATATTTAATCAGCAAACACCTAAATTCAATTTTATATTTTAGCACACTGTCAACTTACTCCACATCCTCACGTCGCAAATCCTGATAACAAATATTATCTTCAAACATAAGAGTACGTGATTATCGTACCACGCAGCACAAAGTCACTTTCAAATTACTACTCTATTCCATAATGAAAAACTCATTTTAATTTTACTCACATTTGAAATACGTGGGACATTGTTTTGCATTTACGGCTATGGCAAGTTCTTTTTCTTATACCCACATCCACAACAAAGTGCCTTATTCTCAGCAAGTTAGTGTTCCATTAGCACATTATCACTTCATGTCCACTAGCTGGACACTCTTTTCCAAAACTATCACGTTTATGCAGCACATACAACAATCTTCACTAATTTCACTATTTAAAATGAATGCTGAGCTTGGCCTCCAGTGTATACTCATTCAAACAATTCTGTGCCTTGTCTCTCACATGCTGTTTGTTATTCTACCTGTCACAAACCAAAATGACAACACACATCCAAATTAATCAAATACACATTGGTCACTCAAAACTCTCTTTCAATACCAATCAAGAAGAGAGACCACCATACAGAGCATACAAAGTACCTAATTTATAACACACACCACTCGCTACAAAACAATTGCTTACACTGAAATTGCTTACATTCAACACCAGCAATTCAAATGTTAGCTCAAGTTAACATTACAGTCATACACTTTGTCAACAGATTGTGCATACACATGCACACAGACACAAAGTTTGCAGAAGCCATGTCCTCTCACAGCATGCTTCTCAACCAACTATTCAGCAATAATCAACTGTGCAGTAGTCATGTATTGTATGAATCTGATATGTAAACATTTCCTCTGCATCATGCAAAGTGATAATGACAAAGCTCCATAAGACAGGCTGCCTCACTGCTCCAAAGTTAATTACAATTTCATATACACAATGAGCATTGAATTTGCAACCATACTGCATCATGTTACTAAAACAATACTATACCTGCAAGAAACAATTTACAATAGGCACACACACAACCAAGAGCCATAAGTTAATACTACTTAATCCCTGCATGCTGCTTAGACAGACAGGCAAGAAGCATCAAATAACCTCATTAAAGAATTACTTTAAATAAAGCAAAATGCAAACAATGTGTTTCAAGAAAAAAAAATATTAATCCCTCACCCAATCTTACACATACACTAATTGCTTTATTACATATCAGCAAACAGTGCAATACTGACTACCGTTAATATGCATTTTAACTGGTACACTTGAAATGTGTGCAGTCAAACAAGTTACACTATCACCACAATCACAATGAAACCTACATTTCATTTATCTTTCTCACCACGTCTCTGTGAATAGAATAATATACATTATACATGCACCAGATTTGACAAACTAAAATTACCCCGTCTTCTTCATCACACGTACTGCAATACACACAACGTCTTAGTAAACACATTACTTAACTTGATGCTACTCATTCATCGGGAACCCTGTTGCAGAAATTACATAACAAAAAACATCTCAGCTTCTTTAGAAATGGTCTTCTGTAATATGCACAAAGATTTGCCTTTTAACATATATTGATAACTACATTTATAACTGCAACTGGCTGGATACTGTCTAAAGAAAAGCCCACAACAGAGGCCAGAAAGAGTTGTTTTTATCAACAGTAAATAGCAATCACTTTCCTCATGTCACTTCATTGAAACACAATTCAACATAGATACCTTAGACACAGTGTAATAACATGTCATTAACATTTCTCCTTCATCTGCATCAGCTCGCATCACTATAAAGCACATATGTTATGCACGTACAACTAGGGAAAACACTGTCATCACCACACCACAAACAACAGCAATCACAACATAGCTCCAATCTTCTTCCAAGAGTGTCCTGCTCAATCTCAAAAGATGGTTAGTAATGTGTACTCTCAACATGCACTTTTAGCTGTTGCCACATGTAGCCTTCTCTAAATAAACCTTCTTCATCGTCTTCCATGCATTTGCATTTGTTCCTATATCACTCATCTATGTATGTAATAACACTACTTTCCATAATAACCGCTATTTTTCCATCTGAAAGTAAATGGATAAACATACCATGAGCCATATGACATGGTTGGTCTTAGAAAAATAAACACCTCTCCCATTTTATAACTTAACAATTCCATTATAATACAACGAAAATTCAACAATCTATAATGCAACCATTTCATACCTCTCATTACACCAGTGGATGGCATTAGTGTAGCATATCTCATTTAATAAGCTCAGACACCACCTGACAAACAAGCACATGTGCCAATACCAAATTTCTTCTACACCAACACTTAGTTTCAGTGCAATACAAACAAACAGGTCAGCAGTTCGTTGATCACCTGAAGCCTCATCACACAATCAATTCCACCTGCTTCCAACATAAGCACAAAGAAACATACTTCTACTTCTTCTAACTATTCATCCTAAAAGGCATTACAAATATTACAGTGTTGATTAAAGCCGAAAATGGCACAAAACCAATCACACACATATCTCTACAACTTGCAACACAAAACATACCCAGAAAATATATTCAATGTTACTGTGATTTAAAGCCTCCTACCACATTACATACCTCAACAATGCATTACGAAACTGACCTGTGAACATCGACGCCCCATGGCAGTCCGAAACATCTACTACTAACCAAACTCTCTCACCACACCAAAGGTGTTAAAAACGCTTTGTCCAACAGTCTTCATCCATGACATAAAGTAAACTGTTCTCCTGCATCGTTTGAATCTTCCATAATTTTACAATTAATAAGTCACCTGACTGCTTTCTACTACTGAATGTAGATGGTCAATAAACATGCACATTCCTGGCACAAGAGCAAAACTGATATTTATGCTGATACCTATACAAACTATAATGGAAGCAAAGATCATAAATACACAAATACGACTACCAGTGAATATTTAATCAGCAAACACCTAAATTCAATTTTATATTTTAGCACACTGTCAACTTACTCCACATCCTCACGTCGCAAATCCTGATAACAAATATTATCTTCAAACATAAGAGTACGTGATTATCGTACCACGCAGCACAAAGTCACTTTCAAATTACTACTCTATTCCATAATGAAAAACTCATTTTAATTTTACTCACATTTGAAATACGTGGGACATTGTTTTGCATTTACGGCTATGGCAAGTTCTTTTTCTTATACCCACATCCACAACAAAGTGCCTTATTCTCAGCAAGTTAGTGTTCCATTAGCACATTATCACTTCATGTCCACTAGCTGGACACTCTTTTCAAAAACTATCACGTTTATGCAGCACATACAACAATCTTCACTAATTTCACTATTTAAAATGAATGCTGAGCTTGGCCTCCAGTGTATACTCATTCAAACAATTCTGTGCCTTGTCTCTCACATGCTGTTTGTTATTCTACCTGTCACAAACCAAAATGACAACACACATCCAAATTAATCAAATACACATTGGTCACTCAAAACTCTCTTTCAATACCAATCAAGAAGAGAGACCACCATACAGAGCATACAAAGTACCTAATTTATAACACACACCACTCGCTACAAAACAATTGCTTACACTGAAATTGCTTACATTCAACACCAGCAATTCAAATGTTAGCTCAAGTTAACATTACAGTCATACACTTTGTCAACAGATTGTGCATACACATGCACACAGACACAAAGTTTGCAGAAGCCATGTCCTCTCACAGCATGCTTCTCAACCAACTATTCAGCAATAATCAACTGTGCAGTAGTCATGTATTGTATGAATCTGATATGTAAACATTTCCTCTGCATCATGCAAAGTGATAATGACAAAGCTCCATAAGACAGGCTGCCTCACTGCTCCAAAGTTAATTACAATTTCATATACACAATGAGCATTGAATTTGCAACCATACTGCATCATGTTACTAAAACAATACTATACCTGCAAGAAACAATTTACAATAGGCACACACACAACCAAGAGCCATAAGTTAATACTACTTAATCCCTGCATGCTGCTTAGACAGACAGGCAAGAAGCATCAAATAACCTCATTAAAGAATTACTTTAAATAAAGCAAAATGCAAACAATGTGTTTCAAGAAAAAAAAATATTAATCCCTCACCCAATCTTACACATACACTAATTGCTTTATTACATATCAGCAAACAGTGCAATACTGACTACCGTTAATATGCATTTTAACTGGTACACTTGAAATGTGTGCAGTCAAACAAGTTACACTATCACCACAATCACAATGAAACCTACATTTCATTTATCTTTCTCACCACGTCTCTGTGAATAGAATAATATACATTATACATGCACCAGATTTGACAAACTAAAATTACCCCGTCTTCTTCATCACACGTACTGCAATACACACAACGTCTTAGTAAACACATTACTTAACTTGATGCTACTCATTCATCGGGAACCCTGTTGCAGAAATTACATAACAAAAAACATCTCAGCTTCTTTAGAAATGGTCTTCTGTAATATGCACAAAGATTTGCCTTTTAACATATATTGATAACTACATTTATAACTGCAACTGGCTGGATACTGTCTAAAGAAAAGCCCACAACAGAGGCCAGAAAGAGTTGTTTTTATCAACAGTAAATAGCAATCACTTTCCTCATGTCACTTCATTGAAACACAATTCAACATAGATACCTTAGACACAGTGTAATAACATGTCATTAACATTTCTCCTTCATCTGCATCAGCTCGCATCACTATAAAGCACATATGTTATGCACGTACAACTAGGGAAAACACTGTCATCACCACACCACAAACAACAGCAATCACAACATAGCTCCAATCTTCTTCCAAGAGTGTCCTGCTCAATCTCAAAAGATGGTTAGTAATGTGTACTCTCAACATGCACTTTTAGCTGTTGCCACATGTAGCCTTCTCTAAATAAACCTTCTTCATCGTCTTCCATGCATTTGCATTTGTTCCTATATCACTCATCTATGTATGTAATAACACTACTTTCCATAATAACCGCTATTTTTCCATCTGAAAGTAAATGGATAAACATACCATGAGCCATATGACATGGTTGGTCTTAGAAAAATAAACACCTCTCCCATTTTATAACTTAACAATTCCATTATAATACAACGAAAATTCAACAATCTATAATGCAACCATTTCATACCTCTCATTACACCAGTGGATGGCATTAGTGTAGCATATCTCATTTAATAAGCTCAGACACCACCTGACAAACAAGCACATGTGCCAATACCAAATTTCTTCTACACCAACACTTAGTTTCAGTGCAATACAAACAAACAGGTCAGCAGTTCGTTGATCACCTGAAGCCTCATTACACAATCAATTCCACCTGCTTCCAACATAAGCACAAAGAAACAGACTTTTACTTCTTCTAACTATTCATCCTAAAAGGCATTACAAATATTACAGTGTTGATTAAAGCCGAAAATGGCACAAAACCAATCACACACATATCTCTACAACTTGCAACACAAAACATACCCAGAAAATATATTCAATGTTACTGTGATTTAAAGCCTCCTACCACATTACTATACCTCAACAATGCATTACGAAACTGACCTGTGAACATCGACGCCCCATGGCAGTCCGAAACATCTACTACTAACCAAACTCTCTCACCACACCAAAGGTGTTAAAAACGCTTTGTCCAACAGTCTTCATCCATGACATAAAGTAAAGTGTTCTCCTGCATCGTTTGAATCTTCCATAATTTTACAATTAATAAGTCACCTGACTGCTTTCTACTACTGAATGTAGATGGTCAATAAACATGCACATTCCTGGCACAAGAGCAAAACTGATATTTATGCTGATACCTATACAAACTATAATGGAAGCAAAGATCATAAATACACAAATACGACTACCAGTGAATATTTAATCAGCAAACACCTAAATTCAATTTTATATTTTAGCACACTGTCAACTTACTCCACATCCTCACGTCGCAAATCCTGATAACAAATATTATCTTCAAACATAAGAGTACGTGATTATCGTACCACGCAGCACAAAGTCACTTTCAAATTACTACTCTATTCCATAATGAAAAACTCATTTTAATTTTACTCACATTTGAAATACGTGGGACATTGTTTTGCATTTACGGCTATGGCAAGTTCTTTTTCTTATACCCACATCCACAACAAAGTGCCTTATTCTCAGCAAGTTAGTGTTCCATTAGCACATTATCACTTCATGTCCACTAGCTGGACACTCTTTTCAAAAACTATCACGTTTATGCAGCACATACAACAATCTTCACTAATTTCACTATTTAAAATGAATGCTGAGCTTGGCCTCCAGTGTATACTCATTCAAACAATTCTGTGCCTTGTCTCTCACATGCTGTTTGTTATTCTACCTGTCACAAACCAAAATGACAACACACATCCAAATTAATCAAATACACATTGGTCACTCAAAACTCTCTTTCAATACCAATCAAGAAGAGAGACCACCATACAGAGCATACAAAGTACCTAATTTATAACACACACCACTCGCTACAAAACAATTGCTTACACTGAAATTGCTTACATTCAACACCAGCAATTCAAATGTTAGCTCAAGTTAACATTACAGTCATACACTTTGTCAACAGATTGTGCATACACATGCACACAGACACAAAGTTTGCAGAAGCCATGTCCTCTCACAGCATGCTTCTCAACCAACTATTCAGCAATAATCAACTGTGCAGTAGTCATGTATTGTATGAATCTGATATGTAAACATTTCCTCTGCATCATGCAAAGTGATAATGACAAAGCTCCATAAGACAGGCTGCCTCACTGCTCCAAAGTTAATTACAATTTCATATACACAATGAGCATTGAATTTGCAACCATACTGCATCATGTTACTAAAACAATACTATACCTGCAAGAAACAATTTACAATAGGCACACACACAACCAAGAACCATAAGTTAATACTACTTAATCCCTGCATGCTGCTTAGACAGACAGGCAAGAAGCATCAAATAACGTCATTAAAGAATTACTTTAAATAAAGCAAAATGCAAACAATGTGTTTCAAGAAAAAAAAATATTAATCCCTCACCCAATCTTACACATACACTAATTGCTTTAATACATATCAGCAAACAGTGCAATACTGACTACCGTTAATATGCATTTTAACTGGTACACTTGAAATGTGTGCAGTCAAACAAGTTACACTATCACCACAATCACAATGAAACCTACATTTCATTTATCTTTCTCACCACGTCTCTGTGAATAGAATAATATACATTATACATGCACCAGATTTGACAAACTAAAATTACCCCGTCTTCTTCATCACACGTACTGCAATACACACAACGTCTTAGTAAACACATTACTTAACTTGATGCTACTCATTCATCGGGAACCCTGTTGCAGAAATTACATAACAAAAAACATCTCAGCTTCTTTAGAAATGGTCTTCTGTAATATGCACAAAGATTTGCCTTTTAACATATATTGATAACTACATTTATAACTGCAACTGGATGGATACTGTCTAAAGAAAAGCCCACAACAGAGGCCAGAAAGAGTTGTTTTTATCAACAGTAAATAGCAATCACTTTCCTCATGTCACTTCATTGAAACACAATTCAACATAGATACCTTAGACACAGTGTAATAACATGTCATTAACATTCCTCCTTCATCTGCATCAGCTCGCATCACTATAAAGCACATATGTTATGCACGTACAACTAGGGAAAACACTGTCATCACCACACCACAAACAACAGCAATCACAACATAGCTGCAATCTTCTTCCAAGAGTGTCCTGCTCAATCTCAAAAGATGGTTAGTAATGTGTACTCTCAACATGCACTTTTAGCTGTTGCCACATGTAGCCTTCTCTAAATAAACCTTCTTCATCGTCTTCCATGCATTTGCATTTGTTCCTATATCACTCATCTATGTATGTAATAACACTACTTTCCATAATAACCGCTATTTTTCCATCTGAAAGTAAATGGATAAACATACCATGAGCCATATGACATGGTTGGTCTTAGAAAAATAAACACCTCTCCCATTTTATAACTTGACAATTCCATTATAATACAACGAAAATTCAACAATCTATAATGCAACCATTTCATACCTCTCATTACACCAGTGGATGGCATTAGTGTAGCATATCTCATTTAATAAGCTCAGACACCACCCGACAAACAAGCACATGTGCCAATACCAAATTTCTTCTACACCAACACTTAGTTTCAGTGCAATACAAACAAAAAGGTCAGCAGTTCGTTGATCACCTGAAGCCTCATCACACAATCAATTCCACCTGCTTCCAACATAAGCACAAAGAAACAGACTTTTACTTCTTCTAACTATTCATCCTAAAAGGCATTACAAATATTACAGTGTTGATTAAAGCCGAAAATGGCACAAAACAAATCACACACATATCTCTACAACTTGCAACACAAAACATACCCAGAAAATATATTCAATGTTACTGTGATTTAAAGCCTCCTACCACATTACTACACCTCAACAATGCATTAAGAAACAGACCTGTGAACATCGACGCCCCATGGCAGTCCGAAACATCTACTACTAACCAAACTCTCTCACCACACCAAAGGTGTTAAAAACGCTTTGTCCAACAGTCTTCATCCATGACATAAAGTAAACTGTTCTCCTGCATCGTTTGAATCTTCCATAATTTTACAATTAATAAGTCACCTGACTGCTTTCTACTACTGAATGTAGATGGTCAATAAACATGCACATTCCTGGCACAAGAGCAAAACTGATATTTATGCTGATACCTATACAAACTATAATGGAAGCAAAGATCATAAATACACAAATACGACTACCAGTGAATATTTAATCAGCAAACACCTAAATTCGATTTTATATTTTAGCACACTGTCAACTTACTCCACATCCTCACGTCGCAAATCCTGATAACAAATATTATCTTCAAACATAAGAGTACGTGATTATCGTACCACGCAGCACAAAGTCACTTTCAAATTACTACTCTATTCCATAATGAAAAACTCATTTTAATTTTACTCACATTTGAAATACGTGGGACATTGTTTTGCATTTACGGCTATGGCAAGTTCTTTTTCTTATACCCACATCCACAACAAAGTGCCTTATTCTCAGCAAGTTAGTGTTCCATTAGCACATTATCACTTCATGTCCACTAGCTGGACACTCTTTTCAAAAACTATCACGTTTATGCAGCACATACAACAATCTTCACTAATTTCACTATTTAAAATGAATGCTGAGCTTGGCCTCCAGTGTATACTCATTCAAACAATTCTGTGCCTTGTCTCTCACATGCTGTTTGTTATTCTACCTGTCACAAACCAAAATGACAACACACATCCAAATTAATCAAATACACATTGGTCACTCAAAACTCTCTTTCAATACCAATCAAGAAGAGAGACCACCATACAGAGCATACAAAGTACCTAATTTATAACACACACCACTCGCTACAAAAAAATTGCTTACACTGAAATTGCTTACATTCAACACCAGCAATTCAAATGTTAGCTCAAGTTAACATTACAGTCATACACTTTGTCAACAGATTGTGCATACACATGCACACAGACACAAAGTTTGCAGAAGCCATGTCCTCTCACAGCATGCTTCTCAACCAACTATTCAGCAATAATCAACTGTGCAGTAGTCATGTATTGTATGAATCTGATATGTAAACATTTCCTCTGCATCATGCAAAGTGATAATGACAAAGCTCCATAAGACAGGCTGCCTCACTGCTCCAAAGTTAATTACAATTTCATATACACAATGAGCATTGAATTTGCAACCATACTGCATCATGTTACTAAAACAATACTATACCTGCAAGAAACAATTTACAATAGGCACACACACAACCAAGAACCATAAGTTAATACTACTTAATCCCTGCATGCTGCTTAGACAGACAGGCAAGAAGCATCAAATAACCTCATTAAAGAATTACTTTAAATAAAGCAAAATGCAAACAATGTGTTTCAAGAAAAAAAAATATTAATCCCTCACCCAATCTTACACATACACTAATTGCTTTATTACATATCAGCAAACAGTGCAATACTGACTACCGTTAATATGCATTTTAACTGGTACACTTGAAATGTGTGCAGTCAAACAAGTTACACTATCACCACAATCACAATGAAACCTACATTTCATTTATCTTTCTCACCACGTCTCTGTGAATAGAATAATATACATTATACATGCACCAGATTTGACAAACTAAAATTACCCCGTCTTCTTCATCACACGTACTGCAATACACAGAACGTCTTAGTAAACACATTACTTAACTTGATGCTACTCATTCATCGGGAACCCTGTTGCAGAAATTACATAACAAAAAACATCTCAGCTTCTTTAGAAATGGCCTTCTGTAATATGCACAAAGATTTGCCTTTTAACATATATTGATAACTACATTTATAACTGCAACTGGCTGGATACTGTCTAAAGAAAAGCCCACAACAGAGGCCAGAAAGAGTTGTTTTTATCAACAGTAAATAGCAATCACTTTCCTCATGTCACTTCATTGAAACACAATTCAACATAGATACCTTAGACACAGTGTAATAACATGTCATTAACATTCCTCCTTCATCTGCATCAGCTCGCATCACTATAAAGCACATATGTTATGCACGTACAACTAGGGAAAACACTGTCATCACCACACCACAAACAACAGCAATCACAACATAGCTCCAATCTTCTTCCAAGAGTGGCCTGCTCAATCCCAAAGATGGTTAGTAATGTGTACTTTCAACATGCACTTTTAGCTGTTGCCACATGTAGCCTTCTGTAAATAAACCTTCTTCATCGTCTTCCATGCATTTGCATTTGTTCCTATATCACTCATCTATGTATGTAATAACACTACTTTCCATAATAACCGCTATTTTTCCATCTGAAAGTAAATGGATAAACATACCATGAGCCATATGACATGGTTGGTCTTAGAAAAATAAACACCTCTCCCATTTTATAACTTGACAATTCCATTATAATACAACGAAAATTCAACAATCTATAATGCAACCATTTCATACCTCTCATTACACCAGTGGATGGCATTAGTGTAGCATATCTCATTTAATAAGCTCAGACACCACCCGACAAACAAGCACATGTGCCAATACCAAATTTCTTCTACACCAACACTTAGTTTCAGTGCAATACAAACAAAAAGGTCAGCAGTTCGTTGATCACCTGAAGCCTCATCACACAATCAATTCCACCTGCTTCCAACATAAGCACAAAGAAACAGACTTTTACTTCTTCTAACTATTCATCCTAAAAGGCATTACAAATATTACAGTGTTGATTAAAGCCGAAAATGGCACAAAACAAATCACACACATATCTCTACAACTTGCAACACAAAACATACCCAGAAAATATATTCAATGTTACTGTGATTTAAAGCCTCCTACCACATTACTACACCTCAACAATGCATTAAGAAACAGACCTGTGAACATCGACGCCCCATGGCAGTCCGAAACATCTACTACTAACCAAACTCTCTCACCACACCAAAGGTGTTAAAAACGCTTTGTCCAACAGTCTTCATCCATGACATAAAGTAAACTGTTCTCCTGCATCGTTTGAATCTTCCATAATTTTACAATTAATAAGTCACCTGACTGCTTTCTACTACTGAATGTAGATGGTCAATAAACATGCACATTCCTGGCACAAGAGCAAAACTGATATTTATGCTGATACCTATACAAACTATAATGGAAGCAAAGATCATAAATACACAAATACGACTACCAGTGAATATTTAATCAGCAAACACCTAAATTCGATTTTATATTTTAGCACACTGTCAACTTACTCCACATCCTCACGTCGCAAATCCTGATAACAAATATTATCTTCAAACATAAGAGTACGTGATTATCGTACCACGCAGCACAAAGTCACTTTCAAATTACTACTCTATTCCATAATGAAAAACTCATTTTAATTTTACTCACATTTGAAATACGTGGGACATTGTTTTGCATTTACGGCTATGGCAAGTTCTTTTTCTTATACCCACATCCACAACAAAGTGCCTTATTCTCAGCAAGTTAGTGTTCCATTAGCACATTATCACTTCATGTCCACTAGCTGGACACTCTTTTCAAAAACTATCACGTTTATGCAGCACATACAACAATCTTCACTAATTTCACTATTTAAAATGAATGCTGAGCTTGGCCTCCAGTGTATACTCATTCAAACAATTCTGTGCCTTGTCTCTCACATGCTGTTTGTTATTCTACCTGTCACAAACCAAAATGACAACACACATCCAAATTAATCAAATACACATTGGTCACTCAAAACTCTCTTTCAATACCAATCAAGAAGAGAGACCACCATACAGAGCATACAAAGTACCTAATTTATAACACACACCACTCGCTACAAAACAATTGCTTACACTGAAATTGCTTACATTCAACACCAGCAATTCAAATGTTAGCTCAAGTTAACATTACAGTCATACACTTTGTCAACAGATTGTGCATACACATGCACACAGACACAAAGTTTGCAGAAGCCATGTCCTCTCACAGCATGCTTCTCAACCAACTATTCAGCAATAATCAACTGTGCAGTAGTCATGTATTGTATGAATCTGATATGTAAACATTTCCTCTGCATCATGCAAAGTGATAATGACAAAGCTCCATAAGACAGGCTGCCTCACTGCTCCAAAGTTAATTACAATTTCATATACACAATGAGCATTGAATTTGCAACCATACTGCATCATGTTACTAAAACAATACTATACCTGCAAGAAACAATTTACAATAGGCACACACACAACCAAGAACCATAAGTTAATACTACTTAATCCCTGCATGCTGCTTAGACAGACAGGCAAGAAGCATCAAATAACCTCATTAAAGAATTACTTTAAATAAAGCAAAATGCAAACAATGTGTTTCAAGAAAAAAAAATATTAATCCCTCACCCAATCTTACACATACACTAATTGCTTTATTACATATCAGCAAACAGTGCAATACTGACTACCGTTAATATGCATTTTAACTGGTACACTTGAAATGTGTGCAGTCAAACAAGTTACACTATCACCACAATCACAATGAAACCTACATTTCATTTATCTTTCTCACCACGTCTCTGTGAATAGAATAATATACATTATACATGCACCAGATTTGACAAACTAAAATTACCCCGTCTTCTTCATCACACGTACTGCAATACACAGAACGTCTTAGTAAACACATTACTTAACTTGATGCTACTCATTCATCGGGAACCCTGTTGCAGAAATTACATAACAAAAAACATCTCAGCTTCTTTAGAAATGGCCTTCTGTAATATGCACAAAGATTTGCCTTTTAACATATATTGATAACTACATTTATAACTGCAACTGGCTGGATACTGTCTAAAGAAAAGCCCACAACAGAGGCCAGAAAGAGTTGTTTTTATCAACAGTAAATAGCAATCACTTTCCTCATGTCACTTCATTGAAACACAATTCAACATAGATACCTTAGACACAGTGTAATAACATGTCATTAACATTCCTCCTTCATCTGCATCAGCTCGCATCACTATAAAGCACATATGTTATGCACGTACAACTAGGGAAAACACTGTCATCACCACACCACAAACAACAGCAATCACAACATAGCTCCAATCTTCTTCCAAGAGTGTCCTGCTCAATCTCAAAAGATGGTTAGTAATGTGTACTCTCAACATGCACTTTTAGCTGCTGCCACATGTAGCCTCCTCAAAATAAACCTTCTTCATCGTCTTCCATGCATTTGCATTTGTTCCTATATCACTCATCTATGTATGTAATAACACTACTTTCCATAATAACCGCTATTTTTCCATCTGAAAGTAAATGGATAAACATACCATGAGCCATATGACATGGTTGGTCTTAGAAAAATAAACACCTCTCCCATTTTATAACTTAACAATTCCATTATAATACAACGAAAATTCAACAATCTATAATGCAACCATTTCATACCTCTCATTACACCAGTGGATGGCATTAGTGTCGCATATCTCATTTAATAAGCTCAGACACCACCCGACAAACAAGCACATGTGCCAATACCAAATTTCTTCTACACCAACACTTAGTTTCAGTGCAATACAAACAAAAAGGTCAGCAGTTCGTTGATCACCTGAAGCCTCATCACACAATCAATTCCACCTGCTTCCAACATAAGCACAAAGAAACATACTTCTACTTCTTCTAACTATTCATCCTAAAAGGCATTACAAATATTACAGTGTTGATTAAAGCCGAAAATGGCACAAAACCAATCACACACATATCTCTACAACTTGCAACACAAAACATACCCAGAAAATATATTCAATGTTACTGTGATTTAAAGCCTCCTACCACATTACTATACCTCAACAATGCATTACGAAACTGACCTGTGAACATCGACGCCCCATGGCAGTCCGAAACATCTACTACTAACCAAACTCTCTCACCACACCAAAGGTGTTAAAAACGCTTTGTCCAACAGTCTTCATCCATGACATAAAGTAAACGGTTCTCCTGCATCGTTTGAATCTTCCATAATTTTACAATTAATAAGTCACCTGACTGCTTTCTACTACTGAATGTAGATGGTCAATAAACATGCACATTCCTGGCACAAGAGCAAAACTGATATTTATGCTGATACCTATACAAACTATAATGGAAGCAAAGATCATAAATACACAAATACGACTACCAGTGAATATTTAATCAGCAAACACCTAAATTCAATTTTATATTTTAGCACACTGTCAACTTACTCCACATCCTCACGTCGCAAATCCTGATAACAAATATTATCTTCAAACATAAGAGTACGTGATTATCGTACCACGCAGCACAAAGTCACTTTCAAATTACTACTCTATTCCATAATGAAAAACTCATTTTAATTTTACTCACATTTGAAATACGTGGGACATTGTTTTGCATTTACGGCTATGGCAAGTTCTTTTTCTTATACCCACATCCACAACAAAGTGCCTTATTCTCAGCAAGTTAGTGTTCCATTAGCACATTATCACTTCATGTCCACTAGCTGGACACTCTTTTCAAAAACTATCACGTTTATGCAGCACATACAACAATCTTCACTAATTTCACTATTTAAAATGAATGCTGAGCTTGGCCTCCAGTGTATACTCATTCAAACAATTCTGTGCCTTGTCTCTCACATGCTGTTTGTTATTCTACCTGTCACAAACCAAAATGACAACACACATCCAAATTAATCAAATACACATTGGTCACTCAAAACTCTCTTTCAATACCAATCAAGAAGAGAGACCACCATACAGAGCATACAAAGTACCTAATTTATAACACACACCACTCGCTACAAAACAATTGCTTACACTGAAATTGCTTACATTCAACACCAGCAATTCAAATGTTAGCTCAAGTTAACATTACAGTCATACACTTTGTCAACAGATTGTGCATACACATGCACACAGACACAAAGTTTGCAGAAGCCATGTCCTCTCACAGCATGCTTCTCAACCAACTATTCAGCAATAATCAACTGTGCAGTAGTCATGTATTGTATGAATCTGATATGTAAACATTTCCTCTGCATCATGCAAAGTGATAATGACAAAGCTCCATAAGACAGGCTGCCTCACTGCTCCAAAGTTAATTACAATTTCATATACACAATGAGCATTGAATTTGCAACCATACTGCATCATGTTACTAAAACAATACTATACCTGCAAGAAACAATTTACAATAGGCACACACACAACCAAGAACCATAAGTTAATACTACTTAATCCCTGCATGCTGCTTAGACAGACAGGCAAGAAGCATCAAATAACCTCATTAAAGAATTACTTTAAATAAAGCAAAATGCAAACAATGTGTTTCAAGAAAAACAAATATTAATCCCTCACCCAATCTTACACATACACTAATTGCTTTATTACATATCAGCAAACAGTGCAATACTGACTACCGTTAATATGCATTTTAACTGGTACACTTGAAATGTGTGCAGTCAAACAAGTTACACTATCACCACAATCACAATGAAACCTACATTTCATTTATCTTTCTCACCACGTCTCTGTGAATAGAATAATATACATTATACATGCACCAGATTTGACAAACTAAAATTACCCCGTCTTCTTCATCACACGTACTGCAATACACACAACGTCTTAGTAAACACATTACTTAACTTGATGCTACTCATTCATCGGGAACCCTGTTGCAGAAATTACATAACAAAAAACATCTCAGCTTCTTTAGAAATGGTCTTCTGTAATATGCACAAAGATTTGCCTTTTAACATATATTGATAACTACATTTATAACTGCAACTGGCTGGATACTGTCTAAAGAAAAGCCCACAACAGAGGCCAGAAAGAGTTGTTTTTATCAACAGTAAATAGCAATCACTTTCCTCATGTCACTTCATTGAAACACAATTCAACATAGATACCTTAGACACAGTGTAATAACATGTCATTAACATTCCTCCTTCATCTGCATCAGCTCGCATCACTATAAAGCACATATGTTATGCACGTACAACTAGGGAAAACACTGTCATCACCACACCACAAACAACAGCAATCACAACATAGCTCCAATCTTCTTCCAAGAGTGTCCTGCTCAATCTCAAAAGATGGTTAGTAATGTGTACTCTCAACATGCACTTTTAGCTGCTGCCACATGTAGCCTCCTCAAAATAAACCTTCTTCATCGTCTTCCATGCATTTGCATTTGTTCCTATATCACTCATCTATGTATGTAATAACACTACTTTCCATAATAACCGCTATTTTTCCATCTGAAAGTAAATGGATAAACATACCATGAGCCATATGACATGGTTGGTCTTAGAAAAATAAACCCCTCTCCCATTTTATAACTTAACAATTCCATTATAATACAACGAAAATTCAACAATCTATAATGCAACCATTTCATACCTCTCATTACACCAGTGGATGGCATTAGTGTTGCATATCTCATTTAATAAGCTCAGACACCACCCGACAAACAAGCACATGTGCCAATACCAAATTTCTTCTACACCAACACTTAGTTTCAGTGCAATACAAACAAAAAGGTCAGCAGTTCGTTGATCACCTGAAGCCTCATCACACAATCAATTCCACCTGCTTCCAACATAAGCACAAAGAAACATACTTCTACTTCTTCTAACTATTCATCCTAAAAGGCATTACAAATATTACAGTGTTGATTAAAGCCGAAAATGGCACAAAACCAATCACACACATATCTCTACAACTTGCAACACAAAACATACCCAGAAAATATATTCAATGTTACTGTGATTTAAAGCCTCCTACCACATTACATACCTCAACAATGCATTACGAAACTGACCTGTGAACATCGACGCCCCATGGCAGTCCGAAACATCTACTACTAACCAAACTCTCTCACCACACCAAAGGTGTTAAAAACGCTTTGTCCAACAGTCTTCATCCATGACATAAAGTAAACTGTTCTCCTGCATCGTTTGAATCTTCCATAATTTTACAATTAATAAGTCACCTGACTGCTTTCTACTACTGAATGTAGATGGTCAATAAACATGCACATTCCTGGCACAAGAGCAAAACTGATATTTATGCTGATACCTATACAAACTATAATGGAAGCAAAGATCATAAATACACAAATACGACTACCAGTGAATATTTAATCAGCAAACACCTAAATTCAATTTTATATTTTAGCACACTGTCAACTTACTCCACATCCTCACGTCGCAAATCCTGATAACAAATATTATCTTCAAACATAAGAGTACGTGATTATCGTACCACGCAGCACAAAGTCACTTTCAAATTACTACTCTATTCCATAATGAAAAACTCATTTTAATTTTACTCACATTTGAAATACGTGGGACATTGTTTTGCATTTACGGCTATGGCAAGTTCTTTTTCTTATACCCACATCCACAACAAAGTGCCTTATTCTCAGCAAGTTAGTGTTCCATTAGCACATTATCACTTCATGTCCACTAGCTGGACACTCTTTTCCAAAACTATCACGTTTATGCAGCACATACAACAATCTTCATTAATTTCACTATTTAAAATGAATGCTGAGCTTGGCCTCCAGTGTATACTCATTCAAACAATTCTGTGCCTTGTCTCTCACATGCTGTTTGTTATTCTACCTGTCACAAACCAAAATGACAACACACATCCAAATTAATCAAATACACATTGGTCACTCAAAACTCTCTTTCAATACCAATCAAGAAGAGAGACCACCATACAGAGCATACAAAGTACCTAATTTATAACACACACCACTCGCTACAAAAAAATTGCTTACACTGAAATTGCTTACATTCAACACCAGCAATTCAAATGTTAGCTCAAGTTAACATTACAGTCATACACTTTGTCAACAGATTGTGCATACACATGCACACAGACACAAAGTTTGCAGAAGCCATGTCCTCTCACAGCATGCTTCTCAACCAACTATTCAGCAATAATCAACTGTGCAGTAGTCATGTATTGTATGAATCTGATATGTAAACATTTCCTCTACATCATGCAAAGTGATAATGACAAAGCTCCATAAGACAGGCTGCCTCACTGCTCCAAAGTTAATTACAATTTCATATACACAATGAGCATTGAATTTGCAACCATACTGCATCATGTTACTAAAACAATACTATACCTGCAAGAAACAATTTACAATAGGCACACACACAACCAAGAACCATAAGTTAATACTACTTAATCCCTGCATGCTGCTTAGACAGACAGGCAAGAAGCATCAAATAACCTCATTAAAGAATTACTTTAAATAAAGCAAAATGCAAACAATGTGTTTCAAGAAAAACAAATATTAATCCCTCACCCAATCTTACACATACACTAATTGCTTTATTACATATCAGCAAACAGTGCAATACTGACTACCGTTAATATGCATTTTAACTGGTACACTTGAAATGTGTGCAGTCAAACAAGTTACACTATCACCACAATCACAATGAAACCTACATTTCATTTATCTTTCTCACCACGTCTCTGTGAATAGAATAATATACATTATACATGCACCAGATTTGACAAACTAAAATTACCCCGTCTTCTTCATCACACGTACTGCAATACACACAACGTCTTAGTAAACACATTACTTAACTTGATGCTACTCATTCATCGGGAACCCTGTTGCAGAAATTACATAACAAAAAACATCTCAGCTTCTTTAGAAATGGTCTTCTGTAATATGCACAAAGATTTGCCTTTTAACATATATTGATAACTACATTTATAACTGCAACTGGCTGGATACTGTCTAAAGAAAAGCCCACAACAGAGGCCAGAAAGAGTTGTTTTTATCAACAGTAAATAGCAATCACTTTCCTCATGTCACTTCATTGAAACACAATTCAACATAGATACCTTAGACACAGTGTAATAACATGTCATTAACATTTCTCCTTCATCTGCATCAGCTCGCATCACTACAAAGCACATATGTTATGCACGTACAACTAGGGAAAACACTGTCATCACCACACCACAAACAACAGCAATCACAACATAGCTCCAATCTTCTTCCAAGAGTGTCCTGCTCAATCTCAAAAGATGGTTAGTAATTTGTACTCTCAACATGCACTTTTAGCTGCTGCCACATGTAGCCTCCTCAAAATAAACCTTCTTCATCGTCTTCCATGCATTTGCATTTGTTCCTATATCACTCATCTATGTATGTAATAACACTACTTTCCATAATAACCGCTATTTTTCCATCTGAAAGTAAATGGATAAACATACCACGAGCCATATGACATGGTTGGTCTTAGAAAAATAAACACCTCTCCCATTTTATAACTTAACAATTCCATTATAATACAACGAAAATTCAACAATCTATAATGCAACCATTTCATACCTCTCATTACACCAGTGGATGGCATTAGTGTAGCATATCTCATTTAATAAGCTCAGACACCACCCGACAAACAAGCACATGTGCCAATACCAAATTTCTTCTACACCAACACTTAGTTTCAGTGCAATACAAACAAAAAGGTCAGCAGTTCGTTGATCACCTGAAGCCTCATCACACAATCAATTCCACCTGCTTCCAACATAAGCACAAAGAAACAGACTTTTACTTCTTCTAACTATTCATCCTAAAAGGCATTACAAATATTACAGTGTTGATTAAAGCCGAAAATGGCACAAAACCAATCACACACATATCTCTACAACTTGCAACACAAAACATACCCAGAAAATACATTCAATGTTACTGTGATTTAAAGCCTCCTACCACATTACATACCTCAACAATGCATTACGAAACTGACCTGTGAACATCGACGCCCCATGGCAGTCCGAAACATCTACTACTAACCAAACTCTCTCACCACACCAAAGGTGTTAAAAATGCTTTGTCCAACAGTCTTCATCCATGACATAAAGTAAACTGTTCTCCTGCATCGTTTGAATCTTCCATAATTTTACAATTAATAAGTCACCTGACTGCTTTCTACTACTGAATGTAGATGGTCAATAAACATGCACACTCCTGGCACAAGAGCAAAACTGATATTTATGCTGATACCTATACAAACTATAATGGAAGCAAAGATCATAAATACACAAATACGACTACCAGTGAATATTTAATCAGCAAACACCTAAATTCAATTTTATATTTTAGCACACTGTCAACTTACTCCACATCCTCACGTCGCAAATCCTGATAACAAATATTATCTTCAAACATAAGAGTACGTGATTATCGTACCACGCAGCACAAAGTCACTTTCAAATTACTACTCTATTCCATAATGAAAAACTCATTTTAATTTTACTCACATTTGAAATACGTGGGACATTGTTTTGCATTTACGGCTATGGCAAGTTCTTTTTCTTATACCCACATCCACAACAAAGTGCCTTATTCTCAGCAAGTTAGTGTTCCATTAGCACATTATCACTTCATGTCCACTAGCTGGACACTCTTTTCAAAAACTATCACGTTTATGCAGCACATACAACAATCTTCACTAATTTCACTATTTAAAATGAATGCTGAGCTTGGCCTCCAGTGTATACTCATTCAAACAATTCTGTGCCTTGTCTCTCACATGCTGTTTGTTATTCTACCTGTCACAAACCAAAATGACAACACACATCCAAATTAATCAAATACACATTGGTCACTCAAAACTCTCTTTCAATACCAATCAAGAAGAGAGACCACCATACAGAGCATACAAAGTACCTAATTTATAACACACACCACTCGCTACAAAACAATTGCTTACACTGAAATTGCTTACATTCAACACCAGCAATTCAAATGTTAGCTCAAGTTAACATTACAGTCATACACTTTGTCAACAGATTGTGCATACACATGCACACAGACACAAAGTTTGCAGAAGCCATGTCCTCTCACAGCATGCTTCTCAACCAACTATTCAGCAATAATCAACTGTGCAGTAGTCATGTATTGTATGAATCTGATATGTAAACATTTCCTCTGCATCATGCAAAGTGATAATGACAAAGCTCCATAAGACAGGCTGCCTCACTGCTCCAAAGTTAATTACAATTTCATATACACAATGAGCATTGAATTTGCAACCATACTGCATCATGTTACTAAAACAATACTATACCTGCAAGAAACAATTTACAATAGGCACACACACAACCAAGAACCATAAGTTAATACTAATTAATCCCTGCATGCTGCTTAGACAGACAGGCAAGAAGCATCAAATAACCTCATTAAAGAATTACTTTAAATAAAGCAAAATGCAAACAATGTGTTTCAAGAAAAAAAAATATTAATCCCTCACCCAATCTTACACATACACTAATTGCTTTATTACATATCAGCAAACAGTGCAATACTGACTACCGTTAATATGCATTTTAACTGGTACACTTGAAATGTGTGCAGTCAAACAAGTTACACTATCACCACAATCACAATGAAACCTACATTTCATTTATCTTTCTCACCACGTCTCTGTGAATAGAATAATATACATTATACATGCACCAGATTTGACAAACTAAAATTACCCCGTCTTCTTCATCACACGTACTGCAATACACACAACGTCTTAGTAAACACATTACTTAACTTGATGCTACTCATTCATCGGGAACCCTGTTGCAGAAATTACATAACAAAAAACATCTCAGCTTCTTTAGAAATGGTCTTCTGTAATATGCACAAAGATTTGCCTTTTAACATATATTGATAACTACATTTATAACTGCAACTGGCTGGATACTGTCTAAAGAAAAGCCCACAACAGAGGCCAGAAAGAGTTGTTTTTATCAACAGTAAATAGCAATCACTTTCCTCATGTCACTTCATTGAAACACAATTCAACATAGATACCTTAGACACAGTGTAATAACATGTCATTAACATTCCTCCTTCATCTGCATCAGCTCGCATCACTATAAAGCACATATGTTATGCACGTACAACTAGGGAAAACACTGTCATCACCACACCACAAACAACAGCAATCACAACATAGCTCCAATCTTCTTCCAAGAGTGTCCTGCTCAATCTCAAAAGATGGTTAGTAATGTGTACTCTCAACATGCACTTTTAGCTGCTGCCACATGTAGCCTCCTCAAAATAAACCTTCTTCATCGTCTTCCATGCATTTGCATTTGTTCCTATATCACTCATCTATGTATGTAATAACACTACTTTCCATAATAACCGCTATTTTTCCATCTGAAAGTAAATGGATAAACATACCATGAGCCATATGACATGGTTGGTCTTAGAAAAATAAACACCTCTCCCATTTTATAACTTAACAATTCCATTATAATACAACGAAAATTCAACAATCTATAATGCAACCATTTCATACCTCTCATTACACCAGTGGATGGCATTAGTGTCGCATATCTCATTTAATAAGCTCAGACACCACCCGACAAACAAGCACATGTGCCAATACCAAATTTCTTCTACACCAACACTTAGTTTCAGTGCAATACAAACAAAAAGGTCAGCAGTTCGTTGATCACCTGAAGCCTCATCACACAATCAATTCCACCTGCTTCCAACATAAGCACAAAGAAACATACTTCTACTTCTTCTAACTATTCATCCTAAAAGGCATTACAAATATTACAGTGTTGATTAAAGCCGAAAATGGCACAAAACCAATCACACACATATCTCTACAACTTGCAACACAAAACATACCCAGAAAATATATTCAATGTTACTGTGATTTAAAGCCTCCTACCACATTACATACCTCAACAATGCATTACGAAACTGACCTGTGAACATCGACGCCCCATGGCAGTCCGAAACATCTACTACTAACCAAACTCTCTCACCACACCAAAGGTGTTAAAAACGCTTTGTCCAACAGTCTTCATCCATGACATAAAGTAAAGTGTTCTCCTGCATCGTTTGAATCTTCCATAATTTTACAATTAATAAGTCACCTGACTGCTTTCTACTACTGAATGTAGATGGTCAATAAACATGCACATTCCTGGCACAAGAGCAAAACTGATATTTATGCTGATACCTATACAAACTATAATGGAAGCAAAGATCATAAATACACAAATACGACTACCAGTGAATATTTAATCAGCAAACACCTAAATTCAATTTTATATTTTAGCACACTGTCAACTTACTCCACATCCTCACGTCGCAAATCCTGATAACAAATATTATCTTCAAACATAAGAGTACGTGATTATCGTACCACGCAGCACAAAGTCACTTTCAAATTACTACTCTATTCCATAATGAAAAACTCATTTTAATTTTACTCACATTTGAAATACGTGGGACATTGTTTTGCATTTACGGCTATGGCAAGTTCTTTTTCTTATACCCACATCCACAACAAAGTGCCTTATTCTCAGCAAGTTAGTGTTCCATTAGCACATTATCACTTCATGTCCACTAGCTGGACACTCTTTTCAAAAACTATCACGTTTATGCAGCACATACAACAATCTTCACTAATTTCACTATTTAAAATGAATGCTGAGCTTGGCCTCCAGTGTATACTCATTCAAACAATTCTGTGCCTTGTCTCTCACATGCTGTTTGTTATTCTACCTGTCACAAACCAAAATGACAACACACATCCAAATTAATCAAATACACATTGGTCACTCAAAACTCTCTTTCAATACCAATCAAGAAGAGAGACCACCATACAGAGCATACAAAGTACCTAATTTATAACACACACCACTCGCTACAAAAAAATTGCTTACACTGAAATTGCTTACATTCAACACCAGCAATTCAAATGTTAGCTCAAGTTAACATTACAGTCATACACTTTGTCAACAGATTGTGCATACACATGCACACAGACACAAAGTTTGCAGAAGCCATGTCCTCTCACAGCATGCTTCTCAACCAACTATTCAGCAATAATCAACTGTGCAGTAGTCATGTATTGTATGAATCTGATATGTAAACATTTCCTCTACATCATGCAAAGTGATAATGACAAAGCTCCATAAGACAGGCTGCCTCACTGCTCCAAAGTTAATTACAATTTCATATACACAATGAGCATTGAATTTGCAACCATACTGCATCATGTTACTAAAACAATACTATACCTGCAAGAAACAATTTACAATAGGCACACACACAACCAAGAACCATAAGTTAATACTACTTAATCCCTGCATGCTGCTTAGACAGACAGGCAAGAAGCATCAAATAACCTCATTAAAGAATTACTTTAAATAAAGCAAAATGCAAACAATGTGTTTCAAGAAAAACAAATATTAATCCCTCACCCAATCTTACACATACACTAATTGCTTTATTACATATCAGCAAACAGTGCAATACTGACTACCGTTAATATGCATTTTAACTGGTACACTTGAAATGTGTGCAGTCAAACAAGTTACACTATCACCACAATCACAATGAAACCTACATTTCATTTATCTTTCTCACCACGTCTCTGTGAATAGAATAATATACATTATACATGCACCAGATTTGACAAACTAAAATTACCCCGTCTTCTTCATCACACGTACTGCAATACACACAACGTCTTAGTAAACACATTACTTAACTTGATGCTACTCATTCATCGGGAACCCTGTTGCAGAAATTACATAACAAAAAACATCTCAGCTTCTTTAGAAATGGTCTTCTGTAATATGCACAAAGATTTGCCTTTTAACATATATTGATAACTACATTTATAACTGCAACTGGCTGGATACTGTCTAAAGAAAAGCCCACAACAGAGGCCAGAAAGAGTTGTTTTTATCAACAGTAAATAGCAATCACTTTCCTCATGTCACTTCATTGAAACACAATTCAACATAGATACCTTAGACACAGTGTAATAACATGTCATTAACATTTCTCCTTCATCTGCATCAGCTCGCATCACTACAAAGCACATATGTTATGCACGTACAACTAGGGAAAACACTGTCATCACCACACCACAAACAACAGCAATCACAACATAGCTCCAATCTTCTTCCAAGAGTGTCCTGCTCAATCTCAAAAGATGGTTAGTAATTTGTACTCTCAACATGCACTTTTAGCTGCTGCCACATGTAGCCTCCTCAAAATAAACCTTCTTCATCGTCTTCCATGCATTTGCATTTGTTCCTATATCACTCATCTATGTATGTAATAACACTACTTTCCATAATAACCGCTATTTTTCCATCTGAAAGTAAATGGATAAACATACCACGAGCCATATGACATGGTTGGTCTTAGAAAAATAAACACCTCTCCCATTTTATAACTTAACAATTCCATTATAATACAACGAAAATTCAACAATCTATAATGCAACCATTTCATACCTCTCATTACACCAGTGGATGGCATTAGTGTAGCATATCTCATTTAATAAGCTCAGACACCACCCGACAAACAAGCACATGTGCCAATACCAAATTTCTTCTACACCAACACTTAGTTTCAGTGCAATACAAACAAAAAGGTCAGCAGTTCGTTGATCACCTGAAGCCTCATCACACAATCAATTCCACCTGCTTCCAACATAAGCACAAAGAAACAGACTTTTACTTCTTCTAACTATTCATCCTAAAAGGCATTACAAATATTACAGTGTTGATTAAAGCCGAAAATGGCACAAAACCAATCACACACATATCTCTACAACTTGCAACACAAAACATACCCAGAAAATACATTCAATGTTACTGTGATTTAAAGCCTCCTACCACATTACATACCTCAACAATGCATTACGAAACTGACCTGTGAACATCGACGCCCCATGGCAGTCCGAAACATCTACTACTAACCAAACTCTCTCACCACACCAAAGGTGTTAAAAATGCTTTGTCCAACAGTCTTCATCCATGACATAAAGTAAACTGTTCTCCTGCATCGTTTGAATCTTCCATAATTTTACAATTAATAAGTCACCTGACTGCTTTCTACTAGTGAATGTAGATGGTCAATAAACATGCACATTCCTGGCACAAGAGCAAAACTGATATTTATGCTGATACCTATACAAACTATAATGGAAGCAAAGATCATAAATACACAAATACGACTACCAGTGAATATTTAATCAGCAAACACCTAAATTCAATTTTATATTTTAGCACACTGTCAACTTACTCCACATCCTCACGTCGCAAATCCTGATAACAAATATTATCTTCAAACATAAGAGTACGTGATTATCGTACCACGCAGCACAAAGTCACTTTCAAATTACTACTCTATTCCATAATGAAAAACTCATTTTAATTTTACTCACATTTGAAATACGTGGGACATTGTTTTGCATTTACGGCTATGGCAAGTTCTTTTTCTTATACCCACATCCACAACAAAGTGCCTTATTCTCAGCAAGTTAGTGTTCCATTAGCACATTATCACTTCATGTCCACTAGCTGGACACTCTTTTCAAAAACTATCACGTTTATGCAGCACATACAACAATCTTCACTAATTTCACTATTTAAAATGAATGCTGAGCTTGGCCTCCAGTGTATACTCATTCAAACAATTCTGTGCCTTGTCTCTCACATGCTGTTTGTTATTCTACCTGTCACAAACCAAAATGACAACACACATCCAAATTAATCAAATACACATTGGTCACTCAAAACTCTCTTTCAATACCAATCAAGAAGAGAGACCACCATACAGAGCATACAAAGTACCTAATTTATAACACACACCACTCGCTACAAAAAAATTGCTTACACTGAAATTGCTTACATTCAACACCAGCAATTCAAATGTTAGCTCAAGTTAACATTACAGTCATACACTTTGTCAACAGATTGTGCATACACATGCACACAGACACAAAGTTTGCAGAAGCCATGTCCTCTCACAGCATGCTTCTCAACCAACTATTCAGCAATAATCAACTGTGCAGTAGTCATGTATTGTATGAATCTGATATGTAAACATTTCCTCTACATCATGCAAAGTGATAATGACAAAGCTCCATAAGACAGGCTGCCTCACTGCTCCAAAGTTAATTACAATTTCATATACACAATGAGCATTGAATTTGCAACCATACTGCATCATGTTACTAAAACAATACTATACCTGCAAGAAACAATTTACAATAGGCACACACACAACCAAGAACCATAAGTTAATACTACTTAATCCCTGCATGCTGCTTAGACAGACAGGCAAGAAGCATCAAATAACCTCATTAAAGAATTACTTTAAATAAAGCAAAATGCAAACAATGTGTTTCAAGAAAAACAAATATTAATCCCTCACCCAATCTTACACATACACTAATTGCTTTATTACATATCAGCAAACAGTGCAATACTGACTACCGTTAATATGCATTTTAACTGGTACACTTGAAATGTGTGCAGTCAAACAAGTTACACTATCACCACAATCACAATGAAACCTACATTTCATTTATCTTTCTCACCACGTCTCTGTGAATAGAATAATATACATTATACATGCACCAGATTTGACAAACTAAAATTACCCCGTCTTCTTCATCACACGTACTGCAATACACACAACGTCTTAGTAAACACATTACTTAACTTGATGCTACTCATTCATCGGGAACCCTGTTGCAGAAATTACATAACAAAAAACATCTCAGCTTCTTTAGAAATGGTCTTCTGTAATATGCACAAAGATTTGCCTTTTAACATATATTGATAACTACATTTATAACTGCAACTGGCTGGATACTGTCTAAAGAAAAGCCCACAACAGAGGCCAGAAAGAGTTGTTTTTATCAACAGTAAATAGCAATCACTTTCCTCATGTCACTTCATTGAAACACAATTCAACATAGATACCTTAGACACAGTGTAATAACATGTCATTAACATTTCTCCTTCATCTGCATCAGCTCGCATCACTACAAAGCACATATGTTATGCACGTACAACTAGGGAAAACACTGTCATCACCACACCACAAACAACAGCAATCACAACATAGCTCCAATCTTCTTCCAAGAGTGTCCTGCTCAATCTCAAAAGATGGTTAGTAATTTGTACTCTCAACATGCACTTTTAGCTGCTGCCACATGTAGCCTCCTCAAAATAAACCTTCTTCATCGTCTTCCATGCATTTGCATTTGTTCCTATATCACTCATCTATGTATGTAATAACACTACTTTCCATAATAACCGCTATTTTTCCATCTGAAAGTAAATGGATAAACATACCACGAGCCATATGACATGGTTGGTCTTAGAAAAATAAACACCTCTCCCATTTTATAACTTAACAATTCCATTATAATACAACGAAAATTCAACAATCTATAATGCAACCATTTCATACCTCTCATTACACCAGTGGATGGCATTAGTGTAGCATATCTCATTTAATAAGCTCAGACACCACCCGACAAACAAGCACATGTGCCAATACCAAATTTCTTCTACACCAACACTTAGTTTCAGTGCAATACAAACAAAAAGGTCAGCAGTTCGTTGATCACCTGAAGCCTCATCACACAATCAATTCCACCTGCTTCCAACATAAGCACAAAGAAACAGACTTTTACTTCTTCTAACTATTCATCCTAAAAGGCATTACAAATATTACAGTGTTGATTAAAGCCGAAAATGGCACAAAACCAATCACACACATATCTCTACAACTTGCAACACAAAACATACCCAGAAAATACATTCAATGTTACTGTGATTTAAAGCCTCCTACCACATTACATACCTCAACAATGCATTACGAAACTGACCTGTGAACATCGACGCCCCATGGCAGTCCGAAACATCTACTACTAACCAAACTCTCTCACCACACCAAAGGTGTTAAAAATGCTTTGTCCAACAGTCTTCATCCATGACATAAAGTAAACTGTTCTCCTGCATCGTTTGAATCTTCCATAATTTTACAATTAATAAGTCACCTGACTGCTTTCTACTAGTGAATGTAGATGGTCAATAAACATGCACATTCCTGGCACAAGAGCAAAACTGATATTTATGCTGATACCTATACAAACTATAATGGAAGCAAAGATCATAAATACACAAATACGACTACCAGTGAATATTTAATCAGCAAACACCTAAATTCAATTTTATATTTTAGCACACTGTCAACTTACTCCACATCCTCACGTCGCAAATCCTGATAACAAATATTATCTTCAAACATAAGAGTACGTGATTATCGTACCACGCAGCACAAAGTCACTTTCAAATTACTACTCTATTCCATAATGAAAAACTCATTTTAATTTTACTCACATTTGAAATACGTGGGACATTGTTTTGCATTTACGGCTATGGCAAGTTCTTTTTCTTATACCCACATCCACAACAAAGTGCCTTATTCTCAGCAAGTTAGTGTTCCATTAGCACATTATCACTTCATGTCCACTAGCTGGACACTCTTTTCAAAAACTATCACGTTTATGCAGCACATACAACAATCTTCACTAATTTCACTATTTAAAATGAATGCTGAGCTTGGCCTCCAGTGTATACTCATTCAAACAATTCTGTGCCTTGTCTCTCACATGCTGTTTGTTATTCTACCTGTCACAAACCAAAATGACAACACACATCCAAATTAATCAAATACACATTGGTCACTCAAAACTCTCTTTCAATACCAATCAAGAAGAGAGACCACCATACAGAGCATACAAAGTACCTAATTTATAACACACACCACTCGCTACAAAACAATTGCTTACACTGAAATTGCTTACATTCAACACCAGCAATTCAAATGTTAGCTCAAGTTAACATTACAGTCATACACTTTGTCAACAGATTGTGCATACACATGCACACAGACACAAAGTTTGCAGAAGCCATGTCCTCTCACAGCATGCTTCTCAACCAACTATTCAGCAATAATCAACTGTGCAGTAGTCATGTATTGTATGAATCTGATATGTAAACATTTCCTCTGCATCATGCAAAGTGATAATGACAAAGCTCCATAAGACAGGCTGCCTCACTGCTCCAAAGTTAATTACAATTTCATATACACAATGAGCATTGAATTTGCAACCATACTGCATCATGTTACTAAAACAATACTATACCTGCAAGAAACAATTTACAATAGGCACACACACAACCAAGAACCATAAGTTAATACTACTTAATCCCTGCATGCTGCTTAGACAGACAGGCAAGAAGCATCAAATAACCTCATTAAAGAATTACTTTAAATAAAGCAAAATGCAAACAATGTGTTTCAAGAAAAACAAATATTAATCCCTCACCCAATCTTACACATACACTAATTGCTTTATTACATATCAGCAAACAGTGCAATACTGACTACCGTTAATATGCATTTTAACTGGTACACTTGAAATGTGTGCAGTCAAACAAGTTACACTATCACCACAATCACAATGAAACCTACATTTCATTTATCTTTCTCACCACGTCTCTGTGAATAGAATAATATACATTATACATGCACCAGATTTGACAAACTAAAATTACCCCGTCTTCTTCATCACACGTACTGCAATACACACAACGTCTTAGTAAACACATTACTTAACTTGATGCTACTCATTCATCGGGAACCCTGTTGCAGAAATTACATAACAAAAAACATCTCAGCTTCTTTAGAAATGGTCTTCTGTAATATGCACAAAGATTTGCCTTTTAACATATATTGATAACTACATTTATAACTGCAACTGGCTGGATACTGTCTAAAGAAAAGCCCACAACAGAGGCCAGAAAGAGTTGTTTTTATCAACAGTAAATAGCAATCACTTTCCTCATGTCACTTCATTGAAACACAATTCAACATAGATACCTTAGACACAGTGTAATAACATGTCATTAACATTCCTCCTTCATCTGCATCAGCTCGCATCACTATAAAGCACATATGTTATGCACGTACAACTAGGGAAAACACTGTTATCACCACACCACAAACAACAGCAATCACAACATAGCTGCAATCTTCTTCCAAGAGTGTCCTGCTCAATCTCAAAAGATGGTTAGTAATGTGTACTCTCAACATGCACTTTTAGCTGTTGCCACATGTAGCCTTCTCTAAATAAACCTTCTTCATCGTCTTCCATGCATTTGCATTTGTTCCTATATCACTCATCTATGTATGTAATAACACTACTTTCCATAATAACCGCTATTTTTCCATCTGAAAGTAAATGGATAAACATACCATGAGCCATATGACATGGTTGGTCTTAGAAAAATAAACACCTCTCCCATTTTATAACTTGACAATTCCATTATAATACAACGAAAATTCAACAATCTATAATGCAACCATTTCATACCTCTCATTACACCAGTGGATGGCATTAGTGTAGCATATCTCATTTAATAAGCTCAGACACCACCCGACAAACAAGCACATGTGCCAATACCAAATTTCTTCTACACCAACACTTAGTTTCAGTGCAATACAAACAAAAAGGTCAGCAGTTCGTTGATCACCTGAAGCCTCATCACACAATCAATTCCACCTGCTTCCAACATAAGCACAAAGAAACAGACTTTTACTTCTTCTAACTATTCATCCTAAAAGGCATTACAAATATTACAGTGTTGATTAAAGCCGAAAATGGCACAAAACCAATCACACACATATCTCTACAACTTGCAACACAAAACATACCCAGAAAATATATTCAATGTTACTGTGATTTAAAGCCTCCTACCACATTACTACACCTCAACAATGCATTACGAAACTGACCTGTGAACATCGACGCCCCATGGCAGTCCGAAACATCTACTACTAACCAAACTCTCTCACCACACCAAAGGTGTTAAAAACGCTTTGTCCAACAGTCTTCATCCATGACATAAAGTAAACTGTTCTCCTGCATCGTTTGAATCTTCCATAATTTTACAATTAATAAGTCACCTGACTGCTTTCTACTACTGAATGTAGATGGTCAATAAACATGCACATTCCTGGCACAAGAGCAAAACTGATATTTATGCTGATACCTATACAAACTATAATGGAAGCAAAGATCATAAATACACAAATACGACTACCAGTGAATATTTAATCAGCAAACACCTAAATTCAATTTTATATTTTAGCACACTGTCAACTTACTCCACATCCTCACGTCGCAAATCCTGATAACAAATATTATCTTCAAACATAAGAGTACGTGATTATCGTACCACGCAGCACAAAGTCACTTTCAAATTACTACTCTATTCCATAATGAAAAACTCATTTTAATTTTACTCACATTTGAAATACGTGGGACATTGTTTTGCATTTACGGCTATGGCAAGTTCTTTTTCTTATACCCACATCCACAACAAAGTGCCTTATTCTCAGCAAGTTAGTGTTCCATTAGCACATTATCACTTCATGTCCACTAGCTGGACACTCTTTTCCAAAACTATCACGTTTATGCAGCACATACAACAATCTTCACTAATTTCACTATTTAAAATGAATGCTGAGCTTGGCCTCCAGTGTATACTCATTCAAACAATTCTGTGCCTTGTCTCTCACATGCTGTTTGTTATTCTACCTGTCACAAACCAAAATGACAACACACATCCAAATTAATCAAATACACATTGGTCACTCAAAACTCTCTTTCAATACCAATCAAGAAGAGAGACCACCATACAGAGCATACAAAGTACCTAATTTATAACACACACCACTCGCTACAAAACAATTGCTTACACTGAAATTGCTTACATTCAACACCAGCAATTCAAATGTTAGCTCAAGTTAACATTACAGTCATACACTTTGTCAACAGATTGTGCATACACATGCACACAGACACAAAGTTTGCAGAAGCCATGTCCTCTCACAGCATGCTTCTCAACCAACTATTCAGCAATAATCAACTGTGCAGTAGTCATGTATTGTATGAATCTGATATGTAAACATTTCCTCTGCATCATGCAAAGTGATAATGACAAAGCTCCATAAGACAGGCTGCCTCACTGCTCCAAAGTTAATTACAATTTCATATACACAATGAGCATTGAATTTGCAACCATACTGCATCATGTTACTAAAACAATACTATACCTGCAAGAAACAATTTACAATAGGCACACACACAACCAAGAACCATAAGTTAATACTACTTAATCCCTGCATGCTGCTTAGACAGACAGGCAAGAAGCATCAAATAACCTCATTAAAGAATTACTTTAAATAAAGCAAAATGCAAACAATGTGTTTCAAGAAAAACAAATATTAATCCCTCACCCAATCTTACACATACACTAATTGCTTTATTACATATCAGCAAACAGTGCAATACTGACTACCGTTAATATGCATTTTAACTGGTACACTTGAAATGTGTGCAGTCAAACAAGTTACACTATCACCACAATCACAATGAAACCTACATTTCATTTATCTTTCTCACCACGTCTCTGTGAATAGAATAATATACATTATACATGCACCAGATTTGACAAACTAAAATTACCCCGTCTTCTTCATCACACGTACTGCAATACACACAACGTCTTAGTAAACACATTACTTAACTTGATGCTACTCATTCATCGGGAACCCTGTTGCAGAAATTACATAACGAAAAACATCTCAGCTTCTTTAGAAATGGTCTTCTGTAATATGCACAAAGATTTGCCTTTTAACATATATTGATAACTACATTTATAACTGCAACTGGCTGGATACTGTCTAAAGAAAAGCCCACAACAGAGGCCAGAAAGAGTTGTTTTTATCAACAGTAAATAGCAATCACTTTCCTCATGTCACTTCATTGAAACACAATTCAACATAGATACCTTAGACACAGTGTAATAACATGTCATTAACATTCCTCCTTCATCTGCATCAGCTCGCATCACTATAAAGCACATATGTTATGCACGTACAACTAGGGAAAACACTGTCATCACCACACCACAAACAACAGCAATCACAACATAGCTCCAATCTTCTTCCAAGAGTGTCCTGCTCAATCTCAAAAGATGGTTAGTAATGTGTACTCTCAACATGCACTTTTAGCTGTTGCCACATGTAGCCTTCTCTAAATAAACCTTCTTCATCGTCTTCCATGCATTTGCATTTGTTCCTATATCACTCATCTATGTATGTAATAACACTACTTTCCATAATAACCGCTATTTTTCCATCTGAAAGTAAATGGATAAACATACCATGAGCCATATGACATGGTTGGTCTTAGAAAAATAAACACCTCTCCCATTTTATAACTTGACAATTCCATTATAATACAACGAAAATTCAACAATCTATAATGCAACCATTTCATACCTCTCATTACACCAGTGGATGGCATTAGTGTAGCATATCTCATTTAATAAGCTCAGACACCACCCGACAAACAAGCACATGTGCCAATACCAAATTTCTTCTACACCAACACTTAGTTTCAGTGCAATACAAACAAAAAGGTCAGCAGTTCGTTGATCACCTGAAGCCTCATCACACAATCAATTCCACCTGCTTCCAACATAAGCACAAAGAAACAGACTTTTACTTCTTCTAACTATTCATCCTAAAAGGCATTACAAATATTACAGTGTTGATTAAAGCCGAAAATGGCACAAAACCAATCACACACATATCTCTACAACTTGCAACACAAAACATACCCAGAAAATATATTCAATGTTACTGTGATTTAAAGCCTCCTACCACATTACTACACCTCAACAATGCATTACGAAACTGACCTGTGAACATCGACGCCCCATGGCAGTCCGAAACATCTACTACTAACCAAACTCTCTCACCACACCAAAGGTGTTAAAAACGCTTTGTCCAACAGTCTTCATCCATGACATAAAGTAAACTGTTCTCCTGCATCGTTTGAATCTTCCATAATTTTACAATTAATAAGTCACCTGACTGCTTTCTACTACTGAATGTAGATGGTCAATAAACATGCACATTCCTGGCACAAGAGCAAAACTGATATTTATGCTGATACCTATACAAACTATAATGGAAGCAAAGATCATAAATACACAAATACGACTACCAGTGAATATTTAATCAGCAAACACCTAAATTCAATTTTATATTTTAGCACACTGTCAACTTACTCCACATCCTCACGTCGCAAATCCTGATAACAAATATTATCTTCAAACATAAGAGTACGTGATTATCGTACCACGCAGCACAAAGTCACTTTCAAATTACTACTCTATTCCATAATGAAAAACTCATTTTAATTTTACTCACATTTGAAATACGTGGGACATTGTTTTGCATTTACGGCTATGGCAAGTTCTTTTTCTTATACCCACATCCACAACAAAGTGCCTTATTCTCAGCAAGTTAGTGTTCCATTAGCACATTATCACTTCATGTCCACTAGCTGGACACTCTTTTCCAAAACTATCACGTTTATGCAGCACATACAACAATCTTCACTAATTTCACTATTTAAAATGAATGCTGAGCTTGGCCTCCAGTGTATACTCATTCAAACAATTCTGTGCCTTGTCTCTCACATGCTGTTTGTTATTCTACCTGTCACAAACCAAAATGACAACACACATCCAAATTAATCAAATACACATTGGTCACTCAAAACTCTCTTTCAATACCAATCAAGAAGAGAGACCACCATACAGAGCATACAAAGTACCTAATTTATAACACACACCACTCGCTACAAAAAAATTGCTTACACTGAAATTGCTTACATTCAACACCAGCAATTCAAATGTTAGCTCAAGTTAACATTACAGTCATACACTTTGTCAACAGATTGTGCATACACATGCACACAGACACAAAGTTTGCAGAAGCCATGTCCTCTCACAGCATGCTTCTCAACCAACTATTCAGCAATAATCAACTGTGCAGTAGTCATGTATTGTATGAATCTGATATGTAAACATTTCCTCTACATCATGCAAAGTGATAATGACAAAGCTCCATAAGACAGGCTGCCTCACTGCTCCAAAGTTAATTACAATTTCATATACACAATGAGCATTGAATTTGCAACCATACTGCATCATGTTACTAAAACAATACTATACCTGCAAGAAACAATTTACAATAGGCACACACACAACCAAGAACCATAAGTTAATACTACTTAATCCCTGCATGCTGCTTAGACAGACAGGCAAGAAGCATCAAATAACCTCATTAAAGAATTACTTTAAATAAAGCAAAATGCAAACAATGTGTTTCAAGAAAAAAAAATATTAATCCCTCACCCAATCTTACACATACACTAATTGCTTTATTACATATCAGCAAACAGTGCAATACTGACTACCGTTAATATGCATTTTAACTGGTACACTTGAAATGTGTGCAGTCAAACAAGTTACACTATCACCACAATCACAATGAAACCTACATTTCATTTATCTTTCTCACCACGTCTCTGTGAATAGAATAATATACATTATACATGCACCAGATTTGACAAACTAAAATTACCCCGTCTTCTTCATCACACGTACTGCAATACACACAACGTCTTAGTAAACACATTACTTAACTTGATGCTACTCATTCATCGGGAACCCTGTTGCAGAAATTACATAACAAAAAACATCTCAGCTTCTTTAGAAATGGTCTTCTGTAATATGCACAAAGATTTGCCTTTTAACATATATTGATAACTACATTTATAACTGCAACTGGCTGGATACGTCTAAAGAAAAGCCCACAACAGAGGCCAGAAAGAGTTGTTTTTATCAACAGTAAATAGCAATCACTTTCCTCATGTCACTTCATTGAAACACAATTCAACATAGATACCTTAGACACAGTGTAATAACATGTCATTAACATTTCTCCTTCATCTGCATCAGCTCGCATCACTACAAAGCACATATGTTATGCACGTACAACTAGGGAAAACACTGTCATCACCACACCACAAACAACAGCAATCACAACATAACTCCAATCTTCTTCCAAGAGTGTCCTGCTCAATCTCAAAAGATGGTTAGTAATTTGTACTCTCAACATGCACTTTTAGCTGCTGCCACATGTAGCCTCCTCAAAATAAACCTTCTTCATCGTCTTCCATGCATTTGCATTTGTTCCTATATCACTCATCTATGTATGTAATAACACTACTTTCCATAATAACCGCTATTTTTCCATCTGAAAGTAAATGGATAAACATACCATGAGCCATATGACATGGTTGGTCTTAGAAAAATAAACACCTCTCCCATTTTATAACTTGACAATTCCATTATAATACAACGAAAATTCAACAATCTATAATGCAACCATTTCATACCTCTCATTACACCAGTGGATGGCATTAGTGTAGCATATCTCATTTAATAAGCTCAGACACCACCCGACAAACAAGCACATGTGCCAATACCAAATTTCTTCTACACCAACACTTAGTTTCAGTGCAATACAAACAAAAAGGTCAGCAGTTCGTTGATCACCTGAAGCCTCATCACACAATCAATTCCACCTGCTTCCAACATAAGCACAAAGAAACAGACTTTTACTTCTTCTAACTATTCATCCTAAAAGGCATTACAAATATTACAGTGTTGATTAAAGCCGAAAATGGCACAAAACCAATCACACACATATCTCTACAACTTGCAACACAAAACATACCCAGAAAATATATTCAATGTTACTGTGATTTAAAGCCTCCTACCACATTACTACACCTCAACAATGCATTACGAAACTGACCTGTGAACATCGACGCCCCATGGCAGTCCGAAACATCTACTACTAACCAAACTCTCTCACCACACCAAAGGTGTTAAAAACGCTTTGTCCAACAGTCTTCATCCATGACATAAAGTAAACTGTTCTCCTGCATCGTTTGAATCTTCCATAATTTTACAATTAATAAGTCACCTGACTGCTTTCTACTACTGAATGTAGATGGTCAATAAACATGCACATTCCTGGCACAAGAGCAAAACTGATATTTATGCTGATACCTATACAAACTATAATGGAAGCAAAGATCATAAATACACAAATACGACTACCAGTGAATATTTAATCAGCAAACACCTAAATTCAATTTTATATTTTAGCACACTGTCAACTTACTCCACATCCTCACGTCGCAAATCCTGATAACAAATATTATCTTCAAACATAAGAGTACGTGATTATCGTACCACGCAGCACAAAGTCACTTTCAAATTACTACTCTATTCCATAATGAAAAACTCATTTTAATTTTACTCACATTTGAAATACGTGGGACATTGTTTTGCATTTACGGCTATGGCAAGTTCTTTTTCTTATACCCACATCCACAACAAAGTGCCTTATTCTCAGCAAGTTAGTGTTCCATTAGCACATTATCACTTCATGTCCACTAGCTGGACACTCTTTTCCAAAACTATCACGTTTATGCAGCACATACAACAATCTTCACTAATTTCACTATTTAAAATGAATGCTGAGCTTGGCCTCCAGTGTATACTCATTCAAACAATTCTGTGCCTTGTCTCTCACATGCTGTTTGTTATTCTACCTGTCACAAACCAAAATGACAACACACATCCAAATTAATCAAATACACATTGGTCACTCAAAACTCTCTTTCAATACCAATCAAGAAGAGAGACCACCATACAGAGCATACAAAGTACCTAATTTATAACACACACCACTCGCTACAAAAAAATTGCTTACACTGAAATTGCTTACATTCAACACCAGCAATTCAAATGTTAGCTCAAGTTAACATTACAGTCATACACTTTGTCAACAGATTGTGCATACACATGCACACAGACACAAAGTTTGCAGAAGCCATGTCCTCTCACAGCATGCTTCTCAACCAACTATTCAGCAATAATCAACTGTGCAGTAGTCATGTATTGTATGAATCTGATATGTAAACATTTCCTCTACATCATGCAAAGTGATAATGACAAAGCTCCATAAGACAGGCTGCCTCACTGCTCCAAAGTTAATTACAATTTCATATACACAATGAGCATTGAATTTGCAACCATACTGCATCATGTTACTAAAACAATACTATACCTGCAAGAAACAATTTACAATAGGCACACACACAACCAAGAACCATAAGTTAATACTACTTAATCCCTGCATGCTGCTTAGACAGACAGGCAAGAAGCATCAAATAACCTCATTAAAGAATTACTTTAAATAAAGCAAAATGCAAACAATGTGTTTCAAGAAAAAAAAATATTAATCCCTCACCCAATCTTACACATACACTAATTGCTTTATTACATATCAGCAAACAGTGCAATACTGACTACCGTTAATATGCATTTTAACTGGTACACTTGAAATGTGTGCAGTCAAACAAGTTACACTATCACCACAATCACAATGAAACCTACATTTCATTTATCTTTCTCACCACGTCTCTGTGAATAGAATAATATACATTATACATGCACCAGATTTGACAAACTAAAATTACCCCGTCTTCTTCATCACACGTACTGCAATACACACAACGTCTTAGTAAACACATTACTTAACTTGATGCTACTCATTCATCGGGAACCCTGTTGCAGAAATTACATAACAAAAAACATCTCAGCTTCTTTAGAAATGGTCTTCTGTAATATGCACAAAGATTTGCCTTTTAACATATATTGATAACTACATTTATAACTGCAACTGGCTGGATACGTCTAAAGAAAAGCCCACAACAGAGGCCAGAAAGAGTTGTTTTTATCAACAGTAAATAGCAATCACTTTCCTCATGTCACTTCATTGAAACACAATTCAACATAGATACCTTAGACACAGTGTAATAACATGTCATTAACATTTCTCCTTCATCTGCATCAGCTCGCATCACTACAAAGCACATATGTTATGCACGTACAACTAGGGAAAACACTGTCATCACCACACCACAAACAACAGCAATCACAACATAACTCCAATCTTCTTCCAAGAGTGTCCTGCTCAATCTCAAAAGATGGTTAGTAATTTGTACTCTCAACATGCACTTTTAGCTGCTGCCACATGTAGCCTCCTCAAAATAAACCTTCTTCATCGTCTTCCATGCATTTGCATTTGTTCCTATATCACTCATCTATGTATGTAATAACACTACTTTCCATAATAACCGCTATTTTTCCATCTGAAAGTAAATGGATAAACATACCACGAGCCATATGACATGGTTGGTCTTAGAAAAATAAACACCTCTCCCATTTTATAACTTAACAATTCCATTATAATACAACGAAAATTCAACAATCTATAATGCAACCATTTCATACCTCTCATTACACCAGTGGATGGCATTAGTGTAGCATATCTCATTTAATAAGCTCAGACACCACCCGACAAACAAGCACATGTGCCAATACCAAATTTCTTCTACACCAACACTTAGTTTCAGTGCAATAAAAACAAAAAGGTCAGCAGTTCGTTGATCACCTGAAGCCTCATCACACAATCAATTCCACCTGCTTCCAACATAAGCACAAAGAAACAGACTTTTACTTCTTCTAACTATTCATCCTAAAAGGCATTACAAATATTACAGTGTTGATTAAAGCCGAAAATGGCACAAAACCAATCACACACATATCTCTACAACTTGCAACACAAAACATACCCAGAAAATACATTCAATGTTACTGTGATTTAAAGCCTCCTACCACATTACATACCTCAACAATGCATTACGAAACTGACCTGTGAACATCGACGCCCCATGGCAGTCCGAAACATCTACTACTAACCAAACTCTCTCACCACACCAAAGGTGTTAAAAATGCTTTGTCCAACAGTCTTCATCCATGACATAAAGTAAACTGTTCTCCTGCATCGTTTGAATCTTCCATAATTTTACAATTAATAAGTCACCTGACTGCTTTCTACTAGTGAATGTAGATGGTCAATAAACATGCACATTCCTGGCACAAGAGCAAAACTGATATTTATGCTGATACCTATACAAACTATAATGGAAGCAAAGATCATAAATACACAAATACGACTACCAGTGAATATTTAATCAGCAAACACCTAAATTCAATTTTATATTTTAGCACACTGTCAACTTACTCCACATCCTCACGTCGCAAATCCTGATAACAAATATTATCTTCAAACATAAGAGTACGTGATTATCGTACCACGCAGCACAAAGTCACTTTCAAATTACTACTCTATTCCATAATGAAAAACTCATTTTAATTTTACTCACATTTGAAATACGTGGGACATTGTTTTGCATTTACGGCTATGGCAAGTTCTTTTTCTTATACCCACATCCACAACAAAGTGCCTTATTCTCAGCAAGTTAGTGTTCCATTAGCACATTATCACTTCATGTCCACTAGCTGGACACTCTTTTCAAAAACTATCACGTTTATGCAGCACATACAACAATCTTCACTAATTTCACTATTTAAAATGAATGCTGAGCTTGGCCTCCAGTGTATACTCATTCAAACAATTCTGTGCCTTGTCTCTCACATGCTGTTTGTTATTCTACCTGTCACAAACCAAAATGACAACACACATCCAAATTAATCAAATACACATTGGTCACTCAAAACTCTCTTTCAATACCAATCAAGAAGAGAGACCACCATACAGAGCATACAAAGTACCTAATTTATAACACACACCACTCGCTACAAAACAATTGCTTACACTGAAATTGCTTACATTCAACACCAGCAATTCAAATGTTAGCTCAAGTTAACATTACAGTCATACACTTTGTCAACAGATTGTGCATACACATGCACACAGACACAAAGTTTGCAGAAGCCATGTCCTCTCACAGCATGCTTCTCAACCAACTATTCAGCAATAATCAACTGTGCAGTAGTCATGTATTGTATGAATCTGATATGTAAACATTTCCTCTACATCATGCAAAGTGATAATGACAAAGCTCCATAAGACAGGCTGCCTCACTGCTCCAAAGTTAATTACAATTTCATATACACAATGAGCATTGAATTTGCAACCATACTGCATCATGTTACTAAAACAATACTATACCTGCAAGAAACAATTTACAATAGGCACACACACAACCAAGAACCATAAGTTAATACTACTTAATCCCTGCATGCTGCTTAGACAGACAGGCAAGAAGCATCAAATAACCTCATTAAAGAATTACTTTAAATAAAGCAAAATGCAAACAATGTGTTTCAAGAAAAACAAATATTAATCCCTCACCCAATCTTACACATACACTAATTGCTTTATTACATATCAGCAAACAGTGCAATACTGACTACCGTTAATATGCATTTTAACTGGTACACTTGAAATGTGTGCAGTCAAACAAGTTACACTATCACCACAATCACAATGAAACCTACATTTCATTTATCTTTCTCACCACGTCTCTGTGAATAGAATAATATACATTATACATGCACCAGATTTGACAAACTAAAATTACCCCGTCTTCTTCATCACACGTACTGCAATACACACAACGTCTTAGTAAACACATTACTTAACTTGATGCTACTCATTCATCGGGAACCCTGTTGCAGAAATTACATAACAAAAAACATCTCAGCTTCTTTAGAAATGGTCTTCTGTAATATGCACAAAGATTTGCCTTTTAACATATATTGATAACTACATTTATAACTGCAACTGGCTGGATACTGTCTAAAGAAAAGCCCACAACAGAGGCCAGAAAGAGTTGTTTTTATCAACAATAAATAGCAATCACTTTCCTCATGTCACTTCATTGAAACACAATTCAACATAGATACCTTAGACACAGTGTAATAACATGTCATTAACATTTCTCCTTCATCTGCATCAGCTCGCATCACTACAAAGCACATATGTTATGCACGTACAACTAGGGAAAACACTGTCATCACCACACCACAAACAACAGCAATCACAACATAGCTCCAATCTTCTTCCAAGAGTGTCCTGCTCAATCTCAAAAGATGGTTAGTAATTTGTACTCTCAACATGCACTTTTAGCTGCTGCCACATGTAGCCTCCTCAAAATAAACCTTCTTCATCGTCTTCCATGCATTTGCATTTGTTCCTATATCACTCATCTATGTATGTAATAACACTACTTTCCATAATAACCGCTATTTTTCCATCTGAAAGTAAATGGATAAACATACCACGAGCCATATGACATGGTTGGTCTTAGAAAAATAAACACCTCTCCCATTTTATAACTTAACAATTCCATTATAATACAACGAAAATTCAACAATCTATAATGCAACCATTTCATACCTCTCATTACACCAGTGGATGGCATTAGTGTAGCATATCTCATTTAATAAGCTCAGACACCACCCGACAAACAAGCACATGTGCCAATACCAAATTTCTTCTACACCAACACTTAGTTTCAGTGCAATACAAACAAAAAGGTCAGCAGTTCGTTGATCACCTGAAGCCTCATCACACAATCAATTCCACCTGCTTCCAACATAAGCACAAAGAAACAGACTTTTACTTCTTCTAACTATTCATCCTAAAAGGCATTACAAATATTACAGTGTTGATTAAAGCCGAAAATGGCACAAAACCAATCACACACATATCTCTACAACTTGCAACACAAAACATACCCAGAAAATACATTCAATGTTACTGTGATTTAAAGCCTCCTACCACATTACATACCTCAACAATGCATTACGAAACTGACCTGTGAACATCGACGCCCCATGGCAGTCCGAAACATCTACTACTAACCAAACTCTCTCACCACACCAAAGGTGTTAAAAATGCTTTGTCCAACAGTCTTCATCCATGACATAAAGTAAACTGTTCTCCTGCATCGTTTGAATCTTCCATAATTTTACAATTAATAAGTCACCTGACTGCTTTCTACTAGTGAATGTAGATGGTCAATAAACATGCACATTCCTGGCACAAGAGCAAAACTGATATTTATGCTGATACCTATACAAACTATAATGGAAGCAAAGATCATAAATACACAAATACGACTACCAGTGAATATTTAATCAGCAAACACCTAAATTCAATTTTATATTTTAGCACACTGTCAACTTACTCCACATCCTCACGTCGCAAATCCTGATAACAAATATTATCTTCAAACATAAGAGTACGTGATTATCGTACCACGCAGCACAAAGTCACTTTCAAATTACTACTCTATTCCATAATGAAAAACTCATTTTAATTTTACTCACATTTGAAATACGTGGGACATTGTTTTGCATTTACGGCTATGGCAAGTTCTTTTTCTTATACCCACATCCACAACAAAGTGCCTTATTCTCAGCAAGTTAGTGTTCCATTAGCACATTATCACTTCATGTCCACTAGCTGGACACTCTTTTCAAAAACTATCACGTTTATGCAGCACATACAACAATCTTCACTAATTTCACTATTTAAAATGAATGCTGAGCTTGGCCTCCAGTGTATACTCATTCAAACAATTCTGTGCCTTGTCTCTCACATGCTGTTTGTTATTCTACCTGTCACAAACCAAAATGACAACACACATCCAAATTAATCAAATACACATTGGTCACTCAAAACTCTCTTTCAATACCAATCAAGAAGAGAGACCACCATACAGAGCATACAAAGTACCTAATTTATAATACACACCACTCGCTACAAAAAAATTGCTTACACTGAAATTGCTTACATTCAACACCAGCAATTCAAATGTTAGCTCAAGTTAACATTACAGTCATACACTTTGTCAACAGATTGTGCATACACATGCACACAGACACAAAGTTTGCAGAAGCCATGTCCTCTCACAGCATGCTTCTCAACCAACTATTCAGCAATAATCAACTGTGCAGTAGTCATGTATTGTATGAATCTGATATGTAAACATTTCCTCTGCATCATGCAAAGTGATAATGACAAAGCTCCATAAGACAGGCTGCCTCACTGCTCCAAAGTTAATTACAATTTCATATACACAATGAGCATTGAATTTGCAACCATACTGCATCATGTTACTAAAACAATACTATACCTGCAAGAAACAATTTACAATAGGCACACACACAACCAAGAACCATAAGTTAATACTACTTAATCCCTGCATGCTGCTTAGACAGACAGGCAAGAAGCATCAAATAACCTCATTAAAGAATTACTTTAAATAAAGCAAAATGCAAACAATGTGTTTCAAGAAAAACAAATATTAATCCCTCACCCAATCTTACACATACACTAATTGCTTTATTACATATCAGCAAACAGTGCAATACTGACTACCGTTAATATGCATTTTAACTGGTACACTTGAAATGTGTGCAGTCAAACAAGTTACACTATCACCACAATCACAATGAAACCTACATTTCATTTATCTTTCTCACCACGTCTCTGTGAATAGAATAATATACATTATACATGCACCAGATTTGACAAACTAAAATTACCCCGTCTTCTTCATCACACGTACTGCAATACACACAACGTCTTAGTAAACACATTACTTAACTTGATGCTACTCATTCATCGGGAACCCTGTTGCAGAAATTACATAACAAAAAACATCTCAGCTTCTTTAGAAATGGTCTTCTGTAATATGCACAAAGATTTGCCTTTTAACATATATTGATAACTACATTTATAACTGCAACTGGCTGGATACTGTCTAAAGAAAAGCCCACAACAGAGGCCAGAAAGAGTTGTTTTTATCAACAATAAATAGCAATCACTTTCCTCATGTCACTTCATTGAAACACAATTCAACATAGATACCTTAGACACAGTGTAATAACATGTCATTAACATTTCTCCTTCATCTGCATCAGCTCGCATCACTACAAAGCACATATGTTATGCACGTACAACTAGGGAAAACACTGTCATCACCACACCACAAACAACAGCAATCACAACATAGCTCCAATCTTCTTCCAAGAGTGTCCTGCTCAATCTCAAAAGATGGTTAGTAATTTGTACTCTCAACATGCACTTTTAGCTGCTGCCACATGTAGCCTCCTCAAAATAAACCTTCTTCATCGTCTTCCATGCATTTGCATTTGTTCCTATATCACTCATCTATGTATGTAATAACACTACTTTCCATAATAACCGCTATTTTTCCATCTGAAAGTAAATGGATAAACATACCACGAGCCATATGACATGGTTGGTCTTAGAAAAATAAACACCTCTCCCATTTTATAACTTAACAATTCCATTATAATACAACGAAAATTCAACAATCTATAATGCAACCATTTCATACCTCTCATTACACCAGTGGATGGCATTAGTGTAGCATATCTCATTTAATAAGCTCAGACACCACCCGACAAACAAGCACATGTGCCAATACCAAATTTCTTCTACACCAACACTTAGTTTCAGTGCAATACAAACAAAAAGGTCAGCAGTTCGTTGATCACCTGAAGCCTCATCACACAATCAATTCCACCTGCTTCCAACATAAGCACAAAGAAACAGACTTTTACTTCTTCTAACTATTCATCCTAAAAGGCATTACAAATATTACAGTGTTGATTAAAGCCGAAAATGGCACAAAACCAATCACACACATATCTCTACAACTTGCAACACAAAACATACCCAGAAAATACATTCAATGTTACTGTGATTTAAAGCCTCCTACCACATTACATACCTCAACAATGCATTACGAAACTGACCTGTGAACATCGACGCCCCATGGCAGTCCGAAACATCTACTACTAACCAAACTCTCTCACCACACCAAAGGTGTTAAAAATGCTTTGTCCAACAGTCTTCATCCATGACATAAAGTAAACTGTTCTCCTGCATCGTTTGAATCTTCCATAATTTTACAATTAATAAGTCACCTGACTGCTTTCTACTACTGAATGTAGATGGTCAATAAACATGCACATTCCTGGCACAAGAGCAAAACTGATATTTATGCTGATACCTATACAAACTATAATGGAAGCAAAGATCATAAATACACAAATACGACTACCAGTGAATATTTAATCAGCAAACACCTAAATTCAATTTTATATTTTAGCACACTGTCAACTTACTCCACATCCTCACGTCGCAAATCCTGATAACAAATATTATCTTCAAACATAAGAGTACGTGATTATCGTACCACGCAGCACAAAGTCACTTTCAAATTACTACTCTATTCCATAATGAAAAACTCATTTTAATTTTACTCACATTTGAAATACGTGGGACATTGTTTTGCATTTACGGCTATGGCAAGTTCTTTTTCTTATACCCACATCCACAACAAAGTGCCTTATTCTCAGCACGTTAGTGTTCCATTAGCACATTATCACTTCATGTCCACTAGCTGGACACTCTTTTCAAAAACTATCACGTTTATGCAGCACATACAACAATCTTCACTGTTGTTGTTATGGTCTTCAGTCCGGAGACTGGTTTGATGCAGCTCTCCACCCTACCCTATCCTGAGCAAGCCTTTTCATCTCCTCATAAGAACGGCAACCCACATCCACTTGAATCTGCTTACTATACGAGTCTCTTGGTCTCCCTCTGCGATTTTTACCCCACACACTTCCCTCCAATGCTAAATTTACGATTCCCTGATGTCTAAGAATGTGTCCTACCAAGCGATCCCTTCTTTTAGTCAGGGTATGCCAAAAATTCCTTTTCTCACCAATTCTGTTCAGTACCTCTTCATTAGTTATGCGATCTACCCACCTAATCTTCAGCATTCTTCTGTAGCACCACATTTCGAAAGCCTCTATTCTCTTCCTGTCTGCACTGCTTATCGTCCATGTTTCACTCCCGTACAAGGCAACACTCCACACAAATGCCTTCAGAAAAGACTTCCTTACCCTTAAATTAATATTCGATGTTAGCAAATTTCTCTTTTTCAAAAATGCTTTTCTTCCCATTGCCATTCTGCATTTTATATCCTCTGTACTGCGACCATCGCATGTTATTTTACTACCCAAGTAACAAAACTCATCTACCACCTTCATTGTTTCGTTACCTAATCTAATTCCTTCAGCATCTCCTGATTTTCTAAGACCGCATTCCATTATTTTTGTTTTGCTCTTGTTAATGTTCATTTTATACGCTCTCTTCAACACACTGTCCATTCCATTCAACTGCTCTTCCAGGTCCTTTGCTGTCTCTGACAGAATTACAATGTCATCAGCAAAACACAATGTTTTTATTTCTTCCCCCTGAACTTTAATTCCTTCACCAAAATTTTCCTTGCTTTCCTTCACCGCCTGCTCGATGTACAAATTGAATAACATCGGAGAAAGGCTACAACCCTGTCTCACTCCCTTCCCAACTGATGCTTCCCTTTCATGCCCTTCTAGTCTAATAACTGCGGTCTGGCTTTTGTACAAGTTGTAAATAACTCGCCTTTCCTTGTATTTTACCCCTGCTGACTTCAGAATTTGAAACAGTGTATTCCAGTCAACATTGTCAAATGCTTTCTCCAAATCTACAAAAGCTAAAAATGTAGGTTTGCCTTTCCTTAATCTATCTTCTAAGATAAGACGTAAAGTGAGTATTGCCTCCCGGGTTCCTATGTTCCTTCTGAATCCAAACTGATCTTCCCCGATGTCAGCTTCTACCAGCTTTTCCATTCTCCTGTAGATAATTCGTGTTAAAATTTTGCAACTATGACTTATCAAACTGATGGTTCTGTAATTTTCACACCTGTCTGCGCCCGATTTCTTTGGAATGGGGATTATTACATTTTTCTTAAATTCTGAGGGCATTTCGCCTGTCTCATACATCCTACACACCAGTTCAAATAGTCTTGTCATGGCTGGCTCTCCCAGAGACTTTAGTAGCTCTGTCACTAATTTCACTATTTAAAATGAATGCTAAGCTTGGCCTCCAGTGTATACTCATTCAAACAATTCTGTGCCTTGTCTCTCACATGCTGTTTGTTATTCTACCTGTCACAAACCAAAATGACAACACACATCCAAATTAATCAAATACACATTGGTCACTCAAAACTCTCTTTCAATACCAATCAAGAAGAGAGACCACCATACAGAGCATACAAAGTACCTAATTTATAACACACACCACTCGCTACAAAAAAATTGCTTACACTGAAATTGCTTACATTCAACACCAGCAATTCAAATGTTAGCTCAAGTTAACATTACAGTCATACACTTTGTCAACAGATTGTGCATACACATGCACACAGACACAAAGTTTGCAGAAGCCATGTCCTCTCACAGCATGCTTCTCAACCAACTATTCAGCAATAATCAACTGTGCAGTAGTCATGTATTGTATGAATCTGATATGTAAACATTTCCTCTGCATCATGCAAAGTGATAATGACAAAGCTCCATAAGACAGGCTGCCTCACTGCTCCAAAGTTAATTACAATTTCATATACACAATGAGCATTGAATTTGCAACCATACTGCATCATGTTACTAAAACAATACTATACCTGCAAGAAACAATTTACAATAGGCACACACACAACCAAGAACCATAAGTTAATACTACTTAATCCCTGCATGCTGCTTAGACAGACAGGCAAGAAGCATCAAATAACCTCATTAAAGAATTACTTTAAATAAAGCAAAATGCAAACAATGTGTTTCAAGAAAAACAAATATTAATCCCTCACCCAATCTTACACATACACTAATTGCTTTATTACATATCAGCAAACAGTGCAATACTGACTACCGTTAATATGCATTTTAACTGGTACACTTGAAATGTGTGCAGTCAAACAAGTTACACTATCACCACAATCACAATGAAACCTACATTTCATTTATCTTTCTCACCACGTCTCTGTGAATAGAATAATATACATTATACATGCACCAGATTTGACAAACTAAAATTACCCCGTCTTCTTCATCACACGTACTGCAATACACACAACGTCTTAGTAAACACATTACTTAACTTGATGCTACTCCTTCATCGGGAACCCTGTTGCAGAAATTACATAACAAAAAACATCTCAGCTTCTTTAGAAATGGTCTTCTGTAATATGCACAAAGATTTGCCTTTTAACATATATTGATAACTACATTTATAACTGCAACTGGCGGGATACTGTCTAAAGAAAAGCCCACAACAGAGGCCAGAAAGAGTTGTTTTTATCAACAGTAAATAGCAATCACTTTCCTCATGTCACTTCATTGAAACACAATTCAACATAGATACCTTAGACACAGTGTAATAACATGTCATTAACATTTCTCCTTCATCTGCATCAGCTCGCATCACTACAAAGCACATATGTTACGCACGTACAACTAGGGAAAACACTGTCATCACCACACCACAAACAACAGCAATCACAACATAGCTCCAATCTTCTTCCAAGAGTGTCCTGCTCAATCTCAAAAGATGGTTAGTAATGTGTACTCTCAACATGCACTTTTAGCTGCTGCCACATGTAGCCTCCTCTAAATAAACCTTCTTCATCGTCTTCCATGCATTTGCATTTGTTCCTATATCACTCATCTATGTATGTAATAACACTACTTTCCATAATAACCGCTATTTTTCCATCTGAAAGTAAATGGATAAACATACCATGAGCCATATAACATGGTTGGTCTTAGAAAAATAAACACCTCTCCCATTTTATAACTTAACAATTCCATTATAATACAACGAAAATTCAACAATCTATAATGCAACCATTTCATACCTCTCATTACACCAGTGGATGGCATTAGTGTAGCATATCTCATTTAATAAGCTCAGACACCACCCGACAAACAAGCACATGTGCCAATACCAAATTTCTTCTACCCCAACACTTAGTTTCAGTGCAATACATCAAAAAGGTCAGCAGTTCGTTGATCACCTGAAGCCTCATCACACAATCAATTCCACCTGCTTCCAACATAAGCACAAAGAAACAGACTTTTACTTCTTCTAACTATTCATCCTAAAAGGCATTACAAATATTACAGTGTTGATTAAAGCCGAAAATGGCACAAAACCAATCACACACATATCTCTACAACTTGCAACACAAAACATACCCAGAAAATATATTCAATGTTACTGTGATTTAAAGCCTCCTACCACATTACATACCTCAACAATGCATTACGAAACTGACCTGTGAACATCGACGCCCCATGGCAGTCCGAAACATCTACTACTAACCAAACTCTCTCACCACACCAAAGGTGTTAAAAACGCTTTGTCCAACAGTCTTCATCCATGACATAAAGTAAACTGTTCTCCTGCATCGTTTGAATCTTCCATAATTTTACAATTAATAAGTCACCTGACTGCTTTCTACTACTGAATGTAGATGGTCAATAAACATGCACATTCCTGGCACAAGAGCAAAACTGATATTTATGCTGATACCTATACAAACTATAATGGAAGCAAAGATCATAAATACACAAATACGACTACCAGTGAATATTTAATCAGCAAACACCTAAATTCAATTTTATATTTTAGCACACTGTCAACTTACTCCACATCCTCACGTCGCAAATCCTGATAACAAATATTATCTTCAAACATAAGAGTACGTGATTATCGTACCACGCAGCACAAAGTCACTTTCAAATTACTACTCTATTCCATAATGAAAAACTCATTTTAATTTTACTCACATTTGAAATACGTGGGACATTGTTTTGCATTTACGGCTATGGCAAGTTCTTTTTCTTATACCCACATCCACAACAAAGTGCCTTATTCTCAGCAAGTTAGTGTTCCATTAGCACATTATCACTTCAAGTCCACTAGCTGGACACTCTTTTCAAAAACTATCACGTTTATGCAGCACATACAACAATCTTCACTAATTTCACTATTTAAAATGAATGCTGAGCTTGGCCTCCAGTGTATACTCATTCAAACAATTCTGTGCCTTGTCTCTCACATGCTGTTTGTTATTCTACCTGTCACAAACCAAAATGACAACACACATCCAAATTAATCAAATACACATTGGTCACTCAAAACTCTCTTTCAATACCAATCAAGAAGAGAGACCACCATACAGAGCATACAAAGTACCTAATTTATAACACACACCACTCGCTACAAAAAAATTGCTTACACTGAAATTGCTTACATTCAACACCAGCAATTCAAATGTTAGCTCAAGTTAACATTACAGTCATACACTTTGTCAACAGATTGTGCATACACATGCACACAGACACAAAGTTTGCAGAAGCCATGTCCTCTCACAGCATGCTTCTCAACCAACTATTCAGCAATAATCAACTGTGCAGTAGTCATGTATTGTATGAATCTGATATGTAAACATTTCCTCTGCATCATGCAAAGTGATAATGACAAAGCTCCATAAGACAGGCTGCCTCACTGCTCCAAAGTTAATTACAATTTCATATACACAATGAGCATTGAATTTGCAACCATACTGCATCATGTTACTAAAACAATACTATACCTGCAAGAAACAATTTACAATAGGCACACACACAACCAAGAACCATAAGTTAATACTACTTAATCCCTGCATGCTGCTTAGACAGACAGGCAAGAAGCATCAAATAACCTCATTAAAGAATTACTTTAAATAAAGCAAAATGCAAACAATGTGTTTCAAGAAAAACAAATATTAATCCCTCACCCAATCTTACACATACACTAATTGCTTTATTACATATCAGCAAACAGTGCAATACTGACTACCGTTAATATGCATTTTAACTGGTACACTTGAAATGTGTGCAGTCAAACAAGTTACACTATCACCACAATCACAATGAAACCTACATTTCATTTATCTTTCTCACCACGTCTCTGTGAATAGAATAATATACATTATACATGCACCAGATTTGACAAACTAAAATTACCCCGTCTTCTTCATCACACGTACTGCAATACACACAACGTCTTAGTAAACACATTACTTAACTTGATGCTACTCATTCATCGGGAACCCTGTTGCAGAAATTACATAACAAAAAACATCTCAGCTTCTTTAGAAATGGTCTTCTGTAATATGCACAAAGATTTGCCTTTTAACATATATTGATAACTACATTTATAACTGCAACTGGCTGGATACTGTCTAAAGAAAAGCCCACAACAGAGGCCAGAAAGAGTTGTTTTTATCAACAATAAATAGCAATCACTTTCCTCATGTCACTTCATTGAAACACAATTCAACATAGATACCTTAGACACAGTGTAATAACATGTCATTAACATTTCTCCTTCATCTGCATCAGCTCGCATCACTACAAAGCACATATGTTATGCACGTACAACTAGGGAAAACACTGTCATCACCACACCACAAACAACAGCAATCACAACATAGCTCCAATCTTCTTCCAAGAGTGTCCTGCTCAATCTCAAAAGATGGTTAGTAATTTGTACTCTCAACATGCACTTTTAGCTGCTGCCACATGTAGCCTCCTCAAAATAAACCTTCTTCATCGTCTTCCATGCATTTGCATTTGTTCCTATATCACTCATCTATGTATGTAATAACACTACTTTCCATAATAACCGCTATTTTTCCATCTGAAAGTAAATGGATAAACATACCACGAGCCATATGACATGGTTGGTCTTAGAAAAATAAACACCTCTCCCATTTTATAACTTAACAATTCCATTATAATACAACGAAAATTCAACAATCTATAATGCAACCATTTCATACCTCTCATTACACCAGTGGATGGCATTAGTGTAGCATATCTCATTTAATAAGCTCAGACACCACCCGACAAACAAGCACATGTGCCAATACCAAATTTCTTCTACACCAACACTTAGTTTCAGTGCAATACAAACAAAAAGGTCAGCAGTTCGTTGATCACCTGAAGCCTCATCACACAATCAATTCCACCTGCTTCCAACATAAGCACAAAGAAACAGACTTTTACTTCTTCTAACTATTCATCCTAAAAGGCATTACAAATATTACAGTGTTGATTAAAGCCGAAAATGGCACAAAACCAATCACACACATATCTCTACAACTTGCAACACAAAACATACCCAGAAAATACATTCAATGTTACTGTGATTTAAAGCCTCCTACCACATTACATACCTCAACAATGCATTACGAAACTGACCTGTGAACATCGACGCCCCATGGCAGTCCGAAACATCTACTACTAACCAAACTCTCTCACCACACCAAAGGTGTTAAAAATGCTTTGTCCAACAGTCTTCATCCATGACATAAAGTAAACTGTTCTCCTGCATCGTTTGAATCTTCCATAATTTTACAATTAATAAGTCACCTGACTGCTTTCTACTACTGAATGTAGATGGTCAATAAACATGCACACTCCTGGCACAAGAGCAAAACTGATATTTATGCTGATACCTATACAAACTATAATGGAAGCAAAGATCATAAATACACAAATACGACTACCAGTGAATATTTAATCAGCAAACACCTAAATTCAATTTTATATTTTAGCACACTGTCAACTTACTCCACATCCTCACGTCGCAAATCCTGATAACAAATATTATCTTCAAACATAAGAGTACGTGATTATCGTACCACGCAGCACAAAGTCACTTTCAAATTACTACTCTATTCCATAATGAAAAACTCATTTTAATTTTACTCACATTTGAAATACGTGGGACATTGTTTTGCATTTACGGCTATGGCAAGTTCTTTTTCTTATACCCACATCCACAACAAAGTGCCTTATTCTCAGCAAGTTAGTGTTCCATTAGCACATTATCACTTCATGTCCACTAGCTGGACACTCTTTTCAAAAACTATCACGTTTATGCAGCACATACAACAATCTTCACTGTTGTTGTTATGGTCTTCAGTCCGGAGACTGGTTTGATGCAGCTCTCCACCCTACCCTATCCTGAGCAAGCCTTTTCATCTCCTCATAAGAACGGCAACCCACATCCACTTGAATCTGCTTACTATACGAGTCTCTTGGTCTCCCTCTGCGATTTTTACCCCACACACTTCCCTCCAATGCTAAATTTACGATTCCCTGATGTCTAAGAATGTGTCCTACCAAGCGATCCCTTCTTTTAGTCAGGGTATGCCAAAAATTCCTTTTCTCACCAATTCTGTTCAGTACCTCTTCATTAGTTATGCGATCTACCCACCTAATCTTCAGCATTCTTCTGTAGCACCACATTTCGAAAGCCTCTATTCTCTTCCTGTCTGCACTGCTTATCGTCCATGTTTCACTCCCGTACAAGGCAACACTCCACACAAATGCCTTCAGAAAAGACTTCCTTACCCTTAAATTAATATTCGATGTTAGCAAATTTCTCTTTTTCAAAAATGCTTTTCTTCCCATTGCCATTCTGCATTTTATATCCTCTGTACTGCGACCATCGCATGTTATTTTACTACCCAAGTAACAAAACTCATCTACCACCTTCATTGTTTCGTTACCTAATCTAATTCCTTCAGCATCTCCTGATTTTCTAAGACCGCATTCCATTATTTTTGTTTTGCTCTTGTTAATGTTCATTTTATACGCTCTCTTCAACACACTGTCCATTCCATTCAACTGCTCTTCCAGGTCCTTTGCTGTCTCTGACAGAATTACAATGTCATCAGCAAAACACAATGTTTTTATTTCTTCCCCCTGAACTTTAATTCCTTCACCAAAATTTTCCTTGCTTTCCTTCACCGCCTGCTCGATGTACAAATTGAATAACATCGGAGAAAGGCTACAACCCTGTCTCACTCCCTTCCCAACTGATGCTTCCCTTTCATGCCCTTCTAGTCTAATAACTGCGGTCTGGCTTTTGTACAAGTTGTAAATAACTCGCCTTTCCTTGTATTTTACCCCTGCTGACTTCAGAATTTGAAACAGTGTATTCCAGTCAACATTGTCAAATGCTTTCTCCAAATCTACAAAAGCTAAAAATGTAGGTTTGCCTTTCCTTAATCTATCTTCTAAGATAAGACGTAAAGTGAGTATTGCCTCCCGGGTTCCTATGTTCCTTCTGAATCCAAACTGATCTTCCCCGATGTCAGCTTCTACCAGCTTTTCCATTCTCCTGTAGATAATTCGTGTTAAAATTTTGCAACTATGACTTATCAAACTGATGGTTCTGTAATTTTCACACCTGTCTGCGCCCGATTTCTTTGGAATGGGGATTATTACATTTTTCTTAAATTCTGAGGGCATTTCGCCTGTCTCATACATCCTACACACCAGTTCAAATAGTCTTGTCATGGCTGGCTCTCCCAGAGACTTTAGTAGCTCTGTCACTAATTTCACTATTTAAAATGAATGCTAAGCTTGGCCTCCAGTGTATACTCATTCAAACAATTCTGTGCCTTGTCTCTCACATGCTGTTTGTTATTCTACCTGTCACAAACCAAAATGACAACACACATCCAAATTAATCAAATACACATTGGTCACTCAAAACTCTCTTTCAATACCAATCAAGAAGAGAGACCACCATACAGAGCATACAAAGTACCTAATTTATAACACACACCACTCGCTACAAAAAAATTGCTTACACTGAAATTGCTTACATTCAACACCAGCAATTCAAATGTTAGCTCAAGTTAACATTACAGTCATACACTTTGTCAACAGATTGTGCATACACATGCACACAGACACAAAGTTTGCAGAAGCCATGTCCTCTCACAGCATGCTTCTCAACCAACTATTCAGCAATAATCAACTGTGCAGTAGTCATGTATTGTATGAATCTGATATGTAAACATTTCCTCTGCATCATGCAAAGTGATAATGACAAAGCTCCATAAGACAGGCTGCCTCACTGCTCCAAAGTTAATTACAATTTCATATACACAATGAGCATTGAATTTGCAACCATACTGCATCATGTTACTAAAACAATACTATACCTGCAAGAAACAATTTACAATAGGCACACACACAACCAAGAACCATAAGTTAATACTACTTAATCCCTGCATGCTGCTTAGACAGACAGGCAAGAAGCATCAAATAACCTCATTAAAGAATTACTTTAAATAAAGCAAAATGCAAACAATGTGTTTCAAGAAAAACAAATATTAATCCCTCACCCAATCTTACACATACACTAATTGCTTTATTACATATCAGCAAACAGTGCAATACTGACTACCGTTAATATGCATTTTAACTGGTACACTTGAAATGTGTGCAGTCAAACAAGTTACACTATCACCACAATCACAATGAAACCTACATTTCATTTATCTTTCTCACCACGTCTCTGTGAATAGAATAATATACATTATACATGCACCAGATTTGACAAACTAAAATTACCCCGTCTTCTTCATCACACGTACTGCAATACACACAACGTCTTAGTAAACACATTACTTAACTTGATGCTACTCATTCATCGGGAACCCTGTTGCAGAAATTACATAACAAAAAACATCTCAGCTTCTTTAGAAATGGTCTTCTGTAATATGCACAAAGATTTGCCTTTTAACATATATTGATAACTACATTTATAACTGCAACTGGCGGGATACTGTCTAAAGAAAAGCCCACAACAGAGGCCAGAAAGAGTTGTTTTTATCAACAGTAAATAGCAATCACTTTCCTCATGTCACTTCATTGAAACACAATTCAACATAGATACCTTAGACACAGTGTAATAACATGTCATTAACATTTCTCCTTCATCTGCATCAGCTCGCATCACTACAAAGCACATATGTTACGCACGTACAACTAGGGAAAACACTGTCATCACCACACCACAAACAACAGCAATCACAACATAGCTCCAATCTTCTTCCAAGAGTGTCCTGCTCAATCTCAAAAGATGGTTAGTAATGTGTACTCTCAACATGCACTTTTAGCTGCTGCCACATGTAGCCTCCTCTAAATAAACCTTCTTCATCGTCTTCCATGCATTTGCATTTGTTCCTATATCACTCATCTATGTATGTAATAACACTACTTTCCATAATAACCGCTATTTTTCCATCTGAAAGTAAATGGATAAACATACCATGAGCCATATAACATGGTTGGTCTTAGAAAAATAAACACCTCTCCCATTTTATAACTTAACAATTCCATTATAATACAACGAAAATTCAACAATCTATAATGCAACCATTTCATACCTCTCATTACACCAGTGGATGGCATTAGTGTAGCATATCTCATTTAATAAGCTCAGACACCACCCGACAAACAAGCACATGTGCCAATACCAAATTTCTTCTACCCCAACACTTAGTTTCAGTGCAATACATCAAAAAGGTCAGCAGTTCGTTGATCACCTGAAGCCTCATCACACAATCAATTCCACCTGCTTCCAACATAAGCACAAAGAAACAGACTTTTACTTCTTCTAACTATTCATCCTAAAAGGCATTACAAATATTACAGTGTTGATTAAAGCCGAAAATGGCACAAAACCAATCACACACATATCTCTACAACTTGCAACACAAAACATACCCAGAAAATATATTCAATGTTACTGTGATTTAAAGCCTCCTACCACATTACATACCTCAACAATGCATTACGAAACTGACCTGTGAACATCGACGCCCCATGGCAGTCCGAAACATCTACTACTAACCAAACTCTCTCACCACACCAAAGGTGTTAAAAACGCTTTGTCCAACAGTCTTCATCCATGACATAAAGTAAACTGTTCTCCTGCATCGTTTGAATCTTCCATAATTTTACAATTAATAAGTCACCTGACTGCTTTCTACTACTGAATGTAGATGGTCAATAAACATGCACATTCCTGGCACAAGAGCAAAACTGATATTTATGCTGATACCTATACAAACTATAATGGAAGCAAAGATCATAAATACACAAATACGACTACCAGTGAATATTTAATCAGCAAACACCTAAATTCAATTTTATATTTTAGCACACTGTCAACTTACTCCACATCCTCACGTCGCAAATCCTGATAACAAATATTATCTTCAAACATAAGAGTACGTGATTATCGTACCACGCAGCACAAAGTCACTTTCAAATTACTACTCTATTCCATAATGAAAAACTCATTTTAATTTTACTCACATTTGAAATACGTGGGACATTGTTTTGCATTTACGGCTATGGCAAGTTCTTTTTCTTATACCCACATCCACAACAAAGTGCCTTATTCTCAGCAAGTTAGTGTTCCATTAGCACATTATCACTTCATGTCCACTAGCTGGACACTCTTTTCCAAAACTATCACGTTTATGCAGCACATACAACAATCTTCATTAATTTCACTATTTAAAATGAATGCTGAGCTTGGCCTCCAGTGTATACTCATTCAAACAATTCTGTGCCTTGTCTCTCACATGCTGTTTGTTATTCTACCTGTCACAAACCAAAATGACAACACACATCCAAATTAATCAAATACACATTGGTCACTCAAAACTCTCTTTCAATACCAATCAAGAAGAGAGACCACCATACAGAGCATACAAAGTACCTAATTTATAACACACACCACTCGCTACAAAAAAATTGCTTACACTGAAATTGCTTACATTCAACACCAGCAATTCAAATGTTAGCTCAAGTTAACATTACAGTCATACACTTTGTCAACAGATTGTGCATACACATGCACACAGACACAAAGTTTGCAGAAGCCATGTCCTCTCACAGCATGCTTCTCAACCAACTATTCAGCAATAATCAACTGTGCAGTAGTCATGTATTGTATGAATCTGATATGTAAACATTTCCTCTGCATCATGCAAAGTGATAATGACAAAGCTCCATAAGACAGGCTGCCTCACTGCTCCAAAGTTAATTACAATTTCATATACACAATGAGCATTGAATTTGCAACCATACTGCATCATGTTACTAAAACAATACTATACCTGCAAGAAACAATTTACAATAGGCACACACACAACCAAGAACCATAAGTTAATACTACTTAATCCCTGCATGCTGCTTAGACAGACAGGCAAGAAGCATCAAATAACCTCATTAAAGAATTACTTTAAATAAAGCAAAATGCAAACAATGTGTTTCAAGAAAAAAAAATATTAATCCCTCACCCAATCTTACACATACACTAATTGCTTTATTACATATCAGCAAACAGTGCAATACTGACTACCGTTAATATGCATTTTAACTGGTACACTTGAAATGTGTGCAGTCAAACAAGTTACACTATCACCACAATCACAATGAAACCTACATTTCATTTATCTTTCTCACCACGTCTCTGTGAATAGAATAATATACATTATACATGCACCAGATTTGACAAACTAAAATTACCCCGTCTTCTTCATCACACGTACTGCAATACACACAACGTCTTAGTAAACACATTACTTAACTTGATGCTACTCATTCATCGGGAACCCTGTTGCAGAAATTACATAACAAAAAACATCTCAGCTTCTTTAGAAATGGTCTTCTATAATATGCACAAAGATTTGCCTTTTAACATATATTGATAACTACATTTATAACTGCAACTGGCTGGATACTGTCTAAAGAAAAGCTAACAACAGAGGCCAGAAAGAGTTGTTTTTATCAACAGTAAATAGCAATCACTTTCCTCATGTCACTTCATTGAAACACAATTCAACATAGATACCTTAGACACAGTGTAATAACATGTCATTAACATTTCTCCTTCATCTGCATCAGCTCGCATCACTACAAAGCACATATGTTACGCACGTACAACTAGGGAAAACACTGTCATCACCACACCACAAACAACAGCAATCACAACATAGCTCCAATCTTCTTCCAAGAGTGTCCTGCTCAATCTCAAAAGATGGTTAGTAATGTGTACTCTCAACATGCACTTTTAGCTGCTGCCACATGTAGCCTCCTCTAAATAAACCTTCTTCATCGTCTTCCATGCATTTGCATTTGTTCCTATATCACTCATCTATGTATGTAATAACACTACTTTCCATAATAACCGCTATTTTTCCATCTGAAAGTAAATGGATAAACATACCATGAGCCATATAACATGGTTGGTCTTAGAAAAATAAACACCTCTCCCATTTTATAACTTAACAATTCCATTATAATACAACGAAAATTCAACAATCTATAATGCAACCATTTCATACCTCTCATTACACCAGTGGATGGCATTAGTGTAGCATATCTCATTTAATAAGCTCAGACACCACCCGACAAACAAGCACATGTGCCAATACCAAATTTCTTCTACCCCAACACTTAGTTTCAGTGCAATACATCAAAAAGGTCAGCAGTTCGTTGATCACCTGAAGCCTCATCACACAATCAATTCCACCTGCTTCCAACATAAGCACAAAGAAACAGACTTTTACTTCTTCTAACTATTCATCCTAAAAGGCATTACAAATATTACAGTGTTGATTAAAGCCGAAAATGGCACAAAACCAATCACACACATATCTCTACAACTTGCAACACAAAACATACCCAGAAAATATATTCAATGTTACTGTGATTTAAAGCCTCCTACCACATTACATACCTCAACAATGCATTACGAAACTGACCTGTGAACATCGACGCCCCATGGCAGTCCGAAACATCTACTACTAACCAAACTCTCTCACCACACCAAAGGTGTTAAAAACGCTTTGTCCAACAGTCTTCATCCATGACATAAAGTAAACTGTTCTCCTGCATCGTTTGAATCTTCCATAATTTTACAATTAATAAGTCACCTGACTGCTTTCTACTACTGAATGTAGATGGTCAATAAACATGCACATTCCTGGCACAAGAGCAAAACTGATATTTATGCTGATACCTATACAAACTATAATGGAAGCAAAGATCATAAATACACAAATACGACTACCAGTGAATATTTAATCAGCAAACACCTAAATTCAATTTTATATTTTAGCACACTGTCAACTTACTCCACATCCTCACGTCGCAAATCCTGATAACAAATATTATCTTCAAACATAAGAGTACGTGATTATCGTACCACGCAGCACAAAGTCACTTTCAAATTACTACTCTATTCCATAATGAAAAACTCATTTTAATTTTACTCACATTTGAAATACGTGGGACATTGTTTTGCATTTACGGCTATGGCAAGTTCTTTTTCTTATACCCACATCCACAACAAAGTGCCTTATTCTCAGCAAGTTAGTGTTCCATTAGCACATTATCACTTCATGTCCACTAGCTGGACACTCTTTTCCAAAACTATCACGTTTATGCAGCACATACAACAATCTTCATTAATTTCACTATTTAAAATGAATGCTGAGCTTGGCCTCCAGTGTATACTCATTCAAACAATTCTGTGCCTTGTCTCTCACATGCTGTTTGTTATTCTACCTGTCACAAACCAAAATGACAACACACATCCAAATTAATCAAATACACATTGGTCACTCAAAACTCTCTTTCAATACCAATCAAGAAGAGAGACCACCATACAGAGCATACAAAGTACCTAATTTATAACACACACCACTCGCTACAAAAAAATTGCTTACACTGAAATTGCTTACATTCAACACCAGCAATTCAAATGTTAGCTCAAGTTAACATTACAGTCATACACTTTGTCAACAGATTGTGCATACACATGCACACAGACACAAAGTTTGCAGAAGCCATGTCCTCTCACAGCATGCTTCTCAACCAACTATTCAGCAATAATCAACTGTGCAGTAGTCATGTATTGTATGAATCTGATATGTAAACATTTCCTCTGCATCATGCAAAGTGATAATGACAAAGCTCCATAAGACAGGCTGCCTCACTGCTCCAAAGTTAATTACAATTTCATATACACAATGAGCATTGAATTTGCAACCATACTGCATCATGTTACTAAAACAATACTATACCTGCAAGAAACAATTTACAATAGGCACACACACAACCAAGAACCATAAGTTAATACTACTTAATCCCTGCATGCTGCTTAGACAGACAGGCAAGAAGCATCAAATAACCTCATTAAAGAATTACTTTAAATAAAGCAAAATGCAAACAATGTGTTTCAAGAAAAAAAAATATTAATCCCTCACCCAATCTTACACATACACTAATTGCTTTATTACATATCAGCAAACAGTGCAATACTGACTACCGTTAATATGCATTTTAACTGGTACACTTGAAATGTGTGCAGTCAAACAAGTTACACTATCACCACAATCACAATGAAACCTACATTTCATTTATCTTTCTCACCACGTCTCTGTGAATAGAATAATATACATTATACATGCACCAGATTTGACAAACTAAAATTACCCCGTCTTCTTCATCACACGTACTGCAATACACACAACGTCTTAGTAAACACATTACTTAACTTGATGCTACTCATTCATCGGGAACCCTGTTGCAGAAATTACATAACAAAAAACATCTCTGCTTCTTTAGAAATGGTCTTCTATAATATGCACAAAGATTTGCCTTTTAACATATATTGATAACTACATTTATAACTGCAACTGGCTGGATACTGTCTAAAGAAAAGCTAACAACAGAGGCCAGAAAGAGTTGTTTTTATCAACAGTAAATAGCAATCACTTTCCTCATGTCACTTCATTGAAACACAATTCAACATAGATACCTTAGACACAGTGTAATAACATGTCATTAACATTTCTCCTTCATCTGCATCAGCTCGCATCACTACAAAGCACATATGTTACGCACGTACAACTAGGGAAAACACTGTCATCACCACACCACAAACAACAGCAATCACAACATAGCTCCAATCTTCTTCCAAGAGTGTCCTGCTCAATCTCAAAAGATGGTTAGTAATGTGTACTCTCAACATGCACTTTTAGCTGCTGCCACATGTAGCCTCCTCTAAATAAACCTTCTTCATCGTCTTCCATGCATTTGCATTTGTTCCTATATCACTCATCTATGTATGTAATAACACTACTTTCCATAATAACCGCTATTTTTCCATCTGAAAGTAAATGGATAAACATACCATGAGCCATATGACATGGTTGGTCTTAGAAAAATAAACACCTCTCCCATTTTATAACTTAACAGTTCCATTATAATACAACGAAAATTCAACAATCTATAATGCAACCATTTCATACCTCTCATTACACCAGTGGATGGCATTAGTGTAGCATATCTCATTTAATAAGCTCAGACACCACCCGACAAACAAGCACATGTGCCAATACCAAATTTCTTCTACACCAACACTTAGTTTCAGTGCAATACAAACAAAAAGGTCAGCAGTTCGTTGATCACCTGAAGCCTCATCACACAATCAATTCCACCTGCTTCCAACATAAGCACAAAGAAACAGACTTTTACTTCTTCTAACTATTCATCCTAAAAGGCATTACAAATATTACAGTGTTGATTAAAGCCGAAAATGGCACAAAACCAATCACACACATATCTCTACAACTTGCAACACAAAACATACCCAGAAAATATATTCAATGTTACTGTGATTTAAAGCCTCCTACCACATTACATACCTCAACAATGCATTACGAAACTGACCTGTGAACATCGACGCCCCATGGCAGTCCGAAACATCTACTACTAACCAAACTCTCTCACCACACCAAAGGTGTTAAAAACGCTTTGTCCAACAGTCTTCATCCATGACATAAAGTAAACTGTTCTCCTGCATCGTTTGAATCTTCCATAATTTTACAATTAATAAGTCACCTGACTGCTTTCTACTACTGAATGTAGATGGTCAATAAACATGCACATTCCTGGCACAAGAGCAAAACTGATATTTATGCTGATACCTATACAAACTATAATGGAAGCAAAGATCATAAATACACAAATACGACTACCAGTGAATATTTAATCAGCAAACACCTAAATTCAATTTTATATTTTAGCACACTGTCAACTTACTCCACATCCTCACGTCGCAAATCCTGATAACAAATATTATCTTCAAACATAAGAGTACGTGATTATCGTACCACGCAGCACAAAGTCACTTTCAAATTACTACTCTATTCCATAATGAAAAACTCATTTTAATTTTACTCACATTTGAAATACGTGGGACATTGTTTTGCATTTACGGCTATGGCAAGTTCTTTTTCTTATACCCACATCCACAACAAAGTGCCTTATTCTCAGCAAGTTAGTGTTCCATTAGCACATTATCACTTCATGTCCACTAGCTGGACACTCTTTTCCAAAACTATCACGTTTAATGCAGCACATACAACAATCTTCACTAATTTCACTATTTAAAATGAATGCTGAGCTTGGCCTCCAGTGTATACTCATTCAAACAATTCTGTGCCTTGTCTCTCACATGCTGTTTGTTATTCTACCTGTCACAAACCAAAATGACAACACACATCCAAATTAATCAAATACACATTGGTCACTCAAAACTCTCTTTCAATACCAATCAAGAAGAGAGACCACCATACAGAGCATACAAAGTACCTAATTTATAACACACACCACTCGCTACAAAAAAATTGCTTACACTGAAATTGCTTACATTCAACACCAGCAATTCAAATGTTAGCTCAAGTTAACATTACAGTCATACACTTTGTCAACAGATTGTGCATACACATGCACACAGACACAAAGTTTGCAGAAGCCATGTCCTCTCACAGCATGCTTCTCAACCAACTATTCAGCAATAATCAACTGTGCAGTAGTCATGTATTGTATGAATCTGATATGTAAACATTTCCTCTGCATCATGCAAAGTGATAATGACAAAGCTCCATAAGACAGGCTGCCTCACTGCTCCAAAGTTAATTACAATTTCATATACACAATGAGCATTGAATTTGCAACCATACTGCATCATGTTACTAAAACAATACTATACCTGCAAGAAACAATTTACAATAGGCACACACACAACCAAGAACCATAAGTTAATACTACTTAATCCCTGCATGCTGCTTAGACAGACAGGCAAGAAGCATCAAATAACCTCATTAAAGAATTACTTTAAATAAAGCAAAATGCAAACAATGTGTTTCAAGAAAAAAAAATATTAATCCCTCACCCAATCTTACACATACACTAATTGCTTTATTACATATCAGCAAACAGTGCAATACTGACTACCGTTAATATGCATTTTAACTGGTACACTTGAAATGTGTGCAGTCAAACAAGTTACACTATCACCACAATCACAATGAAACCTACATTTCATTTATCTTTCTCACCACGTCTCTGTGAATAGAATAATATACATTATACATGCACCAGATTTGACAAACTAAATTTACCCCGTCTTCTTCATCACACGTACTGCAATACACAGAACGTCTTAGTAAACACATTACTTAACTTGATGCTACTCATTCATCGGGAACCCTGTTGCAGAAATTACATAACAAAAAACATCTCAGCTTCTTTAGAAATGGTCTTCTGTAATATGCACAAAGATTTGCCTTTTAACATATATTGATAACTACATTTATAACTGCAACTGGCTGGATACTGTCTAAAGAAAAGCCCACAACAGAGGCCAGAAAGAGTTGTTTTTATCAACAGTAAATAGCAATCACTTTCCTCATGTCACTTCATTGAAACACAATTCAACATAGATACCTTAGACACAGTGTAATAACATGTCATTAACATTTCTCCTTCATCTGCATCAGCTCGCATCACTACAAAGCACATATGTTATGCACGTACAACTAGGGAAAACACTGTCATCACCACACCACAAACAACAGCAATCACAACATAGCTCCAATCTTCTTCCAAGAGTGTCCTGCTCAATCTCAAAAGATGGTTAGTAATGTGTACTCTCAACATGCACTTTTAGCTGCTGCCACATGTAGCCTCCTCTAAATAAACCTTCTTCATCGTCTTCCATGCATTTGCATTTGTTCCTATATCACTCATCTATGTATGTAATAACACTACTTTCCATAATAACCGCTATTTTTCCATCTGAAAGTAAATGGATAAACATACCACGAGCCATATGACATGGTTGGTCTTAGAAAAATAAACACCTCTCCCATTTTATAACTTAACAACTCCATTATAATACAACGAAAATTCAACAATCTATAATGCAACCATTTCATACCTCTCATTACACCAGTGGATGGCATTAGTGTAGCATATCTCGTTTCACAGACACATTTAATAAAGGTTTAAATTCAGTGCAGTACAACTAGACACTTCAGCAGTAAACGTCATCATATATCGATTACATCTGCTTGCAATAGAAGCGCCGATAAATTGATCTCTTACTTCAAATTCTTCATCCTAAAGTGCATAAGGCATATTACAATGTTAACTAAGTCCAATGATACCAGTGACACATGTTCTTCTACAACTATTAACAGAAGTAAACCAGGTGAACATTCCAATGTCAATATGGTTTAAAACAGCTCACCTATAGTTGAGTCATCATTAAGGCGATCCCAGACACTTGGTTGCAACAGCTTCACATGCTTCCTGTCACCAGACATGTTATGCAATTCTTATGACTATATGACTACTCCATATTGAAGTTTCTGACTGCTGACAGCTTGCAACAGCAAATACATTACCTACCTCAAATATTCAGTATAGGTCTGATGTGAATCGAGCACGACCTCAAGGCTGTCCATAACTTCTACTACCAACAAATGTGTCTCGCCACACTAATGATGCTTCTGATCACTTTACTCCGACAGTCTTCAAGTTTCACACAGAATGTAAAGCTCTCTTGCACAATTTGTATCCTCTGTAATTATTAAATCCACTTTATACCAGTGTGTGAGTATAGTTCAGTTAACATGCAAATTTCTGTCAAAGAGAGCAAATCTTGCAAAGTCACAACTGTAGCTCCCAATGCATATTTTTATGTAAACACCAAAATACAATTACATATTTTGGCACACCATCAAGTTACAGGTACTCCATACTCACACAAGACCTCAATTGGAATTATGTTCACTTTTACTTATATTTAAATTACTGGAGATATTGTTTGTAATTTGGTGCTACAACAAGCACATTTTGATATATGAAATTCCAGTAACATAAGAGTATTACTCTCAAAACAAAAGTGTTCAATAAACATTTACCACTTCATGCCTAAAAGCTGGGTATGAATTTGCAAAACAATCATATGATGGCACCACATACAATGATCATAATAATTCACTATTTAAAAAGTATGCCATGCTTTTCCTTCCTGGAAGATACTTGCTGTAACTAAACCTGACGAAAATGTGAAGACTGTGGTACTAATGACTATATTCATGACACTTGTTGCAATAAATACATAATCTCATAAAATTTCACAGGTACTTCAGAATTATTTGTCTTTACTCCACACTCGAGATTTGTTGTAAAATATGTATTGGTAAACCTATCACTTATAACTGCAACGAACTACACACTGTCTATAGGCCAATTGCACAGCAAACACCACTTCTACTTTCACTGGGAAAAATCACCATACAGTTACATGTGATGTAACAACTTTGGGCATCTTCACACACATTATCTTCTGTTGATCAAAGTGTAAATGTGAGATCACTGAACAAATCACATTGAAAACCTTTCTATTTGACCCATCTTTTATAACACCAAATAAAAATTTGAATCAACTCTTAGGTTACTTTTTCCTTCATATAATCATGTCTTTCTCTAACCCACTGAATTTTTAAACACACAAAATCAATTTTATCTGCTGTTTTCTTGTAAATTCATGTAATCTTCTTGCTTCTTATACATTGACATACACAAGTGTTGCTCTATAAATGAACTAACTTGTTTATGAAAGAGTTTTTTTTATCCATAAACCAATAAGTGATAACAATGGAAAATTACTCAATGCATAATGGGAGAAATCATACTTCTTATCTTGCCCATGATAAATATTGGGCAGTTGTGTTCACTCATTTAGCAAATAGTATGTCGAAGATGGGTACTTTCTTGTGAAATCAGCACCTTAAGGTACTTCACATATAAATAACCTCAGTATTCATAAATCATCCAAAAGGCTAGTACTTAAAAACAAAAAAATTCTGTACACACACATCAATCATGATATATCTGTGTATGTACCTGGATTGCAAATACAATGACTACTCACCTGTCACCTTCTTCTTTGATAGTTGTATCTGAAACATTTCCTCGGGTTTCAATATTTTTTTTAGTAATCCACTGTTTACTGACAAGTGGATAAATTGTTATATTTGCAGTTGGCAGAAATTGTTGCAGAGTCCTTGTGTAGATGCATAACATGCCAGTTGCTTTATCACTTACTGCTACTACCATACATATTCCACGCCTTTAGTAATCATAATGTATTACAAATCATTCTTTTACTAATATTTGAGAATATGAATAAAAACATGGTAATCACAGCTGGTATTAGATTTATTGCTGACATTTATTTCAGGGGCATTAGGTCATGGTCTAAGGCACAATTCTTCACCTAATGTTTATTACCTGCTTTATGGAGACATTGCAGCAGCTTTGTGTACATACACAACTTTACATCTTACATAAGTTCAGCAATAACTGTTACTATGTGCCCACAAAATGGTCGGTTCATGACATCAGACCACTACCTAAGATCACAGTCTAACATTATGCAGCCATGAGACTCCCACTGAATTTTGTTATATACTGCACTAGCAGTGCTCTATGTTGCTGGCTAGATTCATTTTCTATTAAAAATTTAAAAAATAAAATGCCTAGGAAACACCAGTGTAGTACATAACATTTTGAATAGGAACCCTGTCCAGAAACATATCATTTCTGTTCTATGACAGTTTCAATTCAAATGATTATCTCATCCACTACTACTGGAGGAATGTAATTAGGTGTGGCCCAGTACAATTGTTGTGATCAATTTGATAAGAACTTGCTTCGGAGGTAGTAAGTGTGTTATGGTGTTCGTGGTTGCCACATTGAGCCACTGTTGTAATCAGTATGTTGCGGCTAGTGCCATAGTTGCTGTGTTCTTGTTGTTATTGTCGACTAATGTAAAACAACAAGGTGTAAGTTGTAATGAAAATGCATAAGTAATAACAGAATGATTCACTATTATTTTCAATTGATTGCAACAACTGTACTGCATCACGCCTAATTATATTCCACAATTAGGAGTGGATGAGATAATCATGTGAATTGAAACAGTCATGGAATGGAAATGATATGTTTCTGGACATGGGTTCCTATTCAAAATGTTATGTACTCACTACCCTCTACAAGTCCTAGAAGTTTGTAACGGGAATTTCCGACTACCATGTAGAATGCAAAAACTAGATAATTCAACATACCTTATCAGCCACCACAGCTGTAGCTGCAGGAAAACTTCACAGATGTGGCAATGAAACAGCAAAAGTAATCTAACTGTTTACCAACAAAGAAGAAAGTAATTCCACAATTGGCGCTACATCTGAACAATAAATGGCAAGAATCTTCAAAATATTGGCTTTTTAGTCTAAAGTAATTACACTCAAAAATGTATGCGCTTACAGAAAGATGAGCAATGTGTAAATACAATACATAAAGAATTGATACAAGTAAAAAAAAAAAAAACCTGCCTGCCATAGTAAGCACAGACCATAATAGAAATTTGTGTTTTTTCATGTTTATTTTCTACTTACTTTCAGAAGACATTATTTGCCAATTATGTATTCTCTTGATATTTTACTAATGCTTGTACCACAAAAATTATAGTTACAATTTTATTAATTATGTACGAAAGTGATTACAAACAAACATTACTTCTTAGGTGGCTTGCCCACTGCTAGAAGCCCTAGTGTTGTTGCAACTGTCAGCTGGTAACAAGTTACATAGCAGATGTTGCGACTGAATATTTTAGACTATGCTAATGATTGCAGAGTCACTGGCTGTGAGAATGTAATGACACAGGTTGTGCAACAAATAATATTCCATTGTCTTTCCCCCAACTCACTTTCCTTCACCAGTTGTCTGTGACTCAAATAATCAAGAACAAGGGCCACTTATATGGAGACACTAAAACATAATTACACTCAAATTGCCCCTCACCACTCAAATAATTAAGTAAAAGGGACTATATACCTATTCTTAAATTCATGTGTGATTACTTTGACACACATCCCTAAAGATTAATAACATACAGTCCATGTTGGAACTCAACAATATAATAAGGAGAGTTTACAACTCACTGCACAGACAATTGCAAAAGGTTTAAGTTCTTAGGAAGGGATTTTGGGGGAAATGGTGAGGCCAAGTTGAAGGTGATAAATTTTTGCGAGTGTGACCAAGGAGTGGTTAGGTGAGAGGAGGTCTGGAGGAAATCTTCCTAGCATCCCAAAACCCCAAACTTCTTGCCTAATTCAGGTTTATTGACGAAGTTTTCATAATATGGACTCAAGGCATGGACCCCTTTAACCTCCTTTCTTCGAAACCCCAACTACTGATCCACTTCACCTAGACTTCCTTAATCCACTGTGCCACATTCCTGCACTTTGACAGTTGCCATCCCATCCAATTACAAGAAATCCCTCCCTTACAGCCAGGAAGGGCACCCTTCCACCACCACTTACTCCAGTCCCATAACCCGGTAGGTGTACACGATCAAAGGCAGAGCCACTTGCGATAGTACCCACGTGATCTACCAACTGACATGCCTGCACTGTGAAGCGTTCTATGTGGGAATGACCAGCAATAAACTGTCCATTCGCATGAATGGACACAGGCAGACAGTGTTTGTTGGTAACGAGGATCACCCTGTGGCTAAACACGCCTTGGTGCACGGCCAGCACATCTTGGCACAGTGCTACACTGTCCGGGTTATCTGGATACTTCCCACCGACACCAATCCTTCAGAACTCCAGAGATGGGAACTAGCCCTTCAGCATATTCTCTCTTCCCGTTGCCCACCTGGTCATAACCTCCCGCCCGCCATCTTTAACATCTTTGCCTCAGTTCTCTGGACAGAGCCTCTGCCTCTAGTGGCATCTCTGTCTAACTTCTTTGGTTTCTATAGTATGTCTGCTTAGGTGTGTTTGCGTCTGTGTAAATGTATGGGTGTGTGTGTATTTGTTCACCTTCCTTTTCTTCCCCCAAGGTAAGTCTTTCCTCTCCCGGTATTAGAATGGCTCCTTACTCCCTTCCTTAAAACCCTCATCATTTCCTTTTCCCTCTCCTTCCCTTCTGCCTGAAGAAGCAACTGGGTTGCGAAAGCTTGTGTTTGTGTGTGTATTCATTTATTTATTTGTGATGCTGTCACACCTGTGCTCCTTCGCCTGGTGAGTAATCTTCGTCTCTTATATATATATATATATATATATATATATATATATATATATATATATATATATATATATATATATATATTAAAACACCCTGTATTTCAGCAACTGAGCATCAGTAAGTTCTGATCAACTTGCTTTCAGGACAGATTCTTGTAAAGTTTTTGTCGAACCACCATTTATTTCATGTGTCTTTCCTTTTTTTCAATCTTTTTTGGGGGGTGGGGGGAGGTGAGGAATGAGGTAAGGTGTCTAGGAAAATAACATATTGGACCTGTTTTCTGTTAAGCCACTTGATGTGAGTACCACAGGAAAGACTGTGTTAATAGTGTACTTATCAAAGAACCATAAACACAATATAATAAGGACAAATTAGTTGGAGACTTTTCTTCATAGGCAACATCTGTAGTATAAAACAGCCAACCAAGGACTTAAGTTCAGTTACTGCTACTAACAGTAACAAAAAATTTAAATTTAATAAATTTAATGCATATACTGACCAAACAAAGGAAAAAATAAATGCTGTAATTTAATGTTGTAGTTTCCTCGTCATCTGTTTTAACAAAATAGATGAAATATTATTGTCATACTCATTTTCTCTTTAGGCACTGAACTTTTAATGCACAAAGTACCTGGACTATCTTCAGGGCATTCAGCAAAACTATGACACAATTTGAGATCTTTACAAAACCTTACCTGCCAACACTTCCACATGCAAAAAGTATGAGAGGGAAGTTTATTTCACATTACATTATTCAAGATCACACAGTAAACTGCATCCTCAGGTATGATTTACCTTTATTAGTTCTTTACTATATTCTATTAGGGTAACATTTTGCAAATAATATCTACATATACTACTGGATTCACTGTCAAATTATGTACATATACAACACACTTCATGAGATATGGCATGCCAGTTAACCCCATTCCAATTTCTTGGAGAAAAAAAAAAAAAGATATAGTCCGGCCTCTCAGTAACTTTGTACACATCCGGAAAGATGCACACAACAATTATTTGCAGTTCTGTATCATGTCTTTTAAAAAGAAATATTTTATATCATAATGCTCTTGAATTATGACATCTGGAGACGGATAATTTAATATGTATGAATGAAAATGGATACTGAAGACAAGGATTGTATCAAACACAGCTCTCTGTGGTTGTAAATGAGACTTAAAAACCAGTAGATACGGGGACATCCACAGGCATGCTGTCTGTCACTTCTTCGTTCAGGCAAGAGCTTGACACTGCCACCATAACAAGCAAAATACAAGAGTATGTAAGACTGACATCAGAGATACAACCCATCTGTTCTATGATCCTCCTTGAAAGATGAAATTACCTGCACTGTATTTTCTGATCATTTGTAATGCTTCATTGACTACAGTGCACTGCTGCTACAAGGCGAGCAAATTCCTTCAAACATACAGAATTGAATTTCACTTCTGCTAAATCCAACATCCGTTAAGTGCCAGGAATGGCCATATTGTCTGTCTAGTGTAGTGCCAATTTTTTTCAAGAATTGAAGATCGGGGTGTACTTAATTTATTGATAATGATTAAAAAATGTTACTTTTAATAGACACTCAGTGAGAAACGATAAAGCTATTTACAGCAGCACAAATACTAATGGGTGTTTCACCAACAAGCCAGGCCACGTAACTTGTTATTGACAAGCCCCTTTACAATTTTTACATTGTGTACAATATGCAGAGACCATGTTTCACGTCTCCATCTATCCATTATTTCAAATATAAAAAAATAGAAATCGGATGACTTACCAAAAGGACCGGCTCGTCGATAGGCACAAATAATCACACACGAACACACATACAAGCTTTCGCCACCACTGGCAGCTTCCTCAGGAAAAAAGAGGAAAAAAGGGGAGGAGAAAGGGAAGGATATGGGTTTTAAGGAAGTGGAAAAGGAGTCATTCCAATCCCAGGAGTGGACACCAGGAAAGTTTCCTTCTATAATTATCCATTATTTCACATATTCTACTACATTCAGTACAGTACTGTGCGTAACACCTTGACTGCAGACTAACAGTGATCAATTTTTCATTAAAGTACACTTACTTCAACCAAGATCGCTAATTTATTTTATTTTACCGATTTCAATCAGCTATGTCATCATCTTCAGCAAAGTTACAATGTTCTCCTACCTTCAGTAAAATAACAAGTTACTCGTGAAAATGTAATATACGAAACAGAACATTGTCAAACTATTAATAACGTGCATTTTAATACTTTGACTATGTTCTATTTCTTATATTACATTTTCATGAGCAACCCATTTTACTAAAGATAGGAGAACGTTGTAACTTTTCTGAAGATGACATAGCTCATTGAAATCAATAAAAAAAAAAAAAAAATAAATAAATAAATAAATAAATAAATTAGCAATCTTGGCTGAATTAATTGTACTTTATATAAATATTTGATCGCTCTCCATAGGCGTAATGTGCCAGTTAACTATAACAATTTTTCATTGCCACACCAGGTTATCAGGTATAAGCACTCTACTGTGGACAATGCCAGCCACATAGCAGAAATTGTGAAGAGCCATAATGTAAAATGACTAGGAATGCTGTATGGTATTATCCTGTTGGATGTTATTGGCAAACCCTACTTTGCCAATCTGACTAAAGCCCTTTTTAAATGATGAACAAAAGTGAATAAGATAGATAATAGTCTACTGAAATGCTGCTAGCGTACTATCCCTAAACTACTAACTCATGAAGCTCTTGTGGCAACGTATTTAGATGATAAACGTAAATCAGACAGTAATACCCGATGTTGAAAATGAGGTTATGACTGGAGATCTGTTATGTAGGAAGTCATAGTTTAATACTGAAATTGAGGAAAAAAAATGCTAAATGTTACTGTGCCAAATAAAACTTTGCAATGTATGTTTTTGGTCAACTTAATGTAGTAAAGTGCTGGGAAGTGAAACAACATTTCAAAACCCTCGACATCTATTTTCAAGTGAAAAACATATGAACAAATCAAAAAATATTTATAAGAGGATAAACAGAGCTTGTTTACTTTATCTACTACAATTTGCCCACTGACATTGTTAATAACGTCATGCACAACTAAATTTTTGTCCTTCATTTGGACTGACTTTTTCATTTAAAATGTTATTTAATGAAAATTGTGTCATCAAATTACAATCTAATTCAAATAAACACTTGGCTCCACACTTTTCTGTTACAATATTGCAAAACAAACTATTTTTCGGTTTCAGATATACAACCTCGCATTTAGGATGACGCTCAATTGAGATAAATATTTAAGTCATCATAAAACATTTGCAATTTACCGCTAAACCAAAGTATAATAATAAAACAAAGATAAATAAGACATTTGCATGCAAACTGTGTAAATAGGTTAACTTCCGATGTTAGCAGACGACCTTTTTATCAAGACATTCTTCTCAAGAAAGCTTAATGTGACGTTGACGTGAGGTGACGGTCCAGTGACGGACAGTGTGGATTCCGCCATTAGAAATACATTCTGATCATAAACTTCGACAAAACACAAAATATATGTAAATATGAAGGAAAATGGGGCGGTGAGTGCAGCAGACAGCTACTACCTCACGCATGCTCAGTGAACCCACTAATACCGAATTTAGAACTGGCCCTATTTCTTTATCGCTATGATTATCACATGTCGATACCAGCGCGATCATACTAGTGCACCAGTTCAAACTGCAGATGGTCGCCATTAACGCAACTTGTTATCAATCTATTGAGAATGACCAGCAACTAACTGTCCATTTGTATGAATGGTCACAGGCAGACAGTGTTTGTTGGCAATGAGGATCACCCTGTGGCTAAACATGCCTTGGGGCACGACCAGCACATCTTGGCAGTGTTACACTGTCTGGGTTATCTGGATACTTCCCACCGACACCAATCCTTCAGAACTCCGGAGATGGGAAGTAGCCCTTCAGCATATTCCCTCTTCCTGTTGCCCACCTGGTCTCAACCTCCGCTAAATTCGAATTCCCACCCACCATCTTAACATCTTTGCGTCGGTTCTCTGGACAGAGCCTCTGCTTCAAGTGGCATCTCTAACTCCTTAACTTCTTTGCTTTCTACAGTATGTCTGCCTAAGTGTACTTGCGTCTGTGTAAATGTGTGTGTATTTGTTTACCCTCATCCCCCCCCCCAAGGAAAGTCTTTCCTGTCCCGGGATTGGAATGACTCCTTACCCACTCCCTTAAAACCCTCATCATTTCCTTTTCCCTCTCCTCCTCTTCTGCCTGACGAAGCAGCTAGGCTGCGAAAGCTAGCGTTTGTGTGTGTGTTTATTTGTTACTATCACTGCCTGTGCTCCTTCGCCTGGTAAGTAGACTTAATCTATTTTTTTACATATATTTATCCTGTTAGGAATTTTTCCTTCATATATCACCTTAACGTAAGGTTAACTAAATTAGCGCTGATTTCCTTCCAGATTGACGAGAACAGAAGCTTATTTTTTTATTTATTTTTATCTGTAAGAACTCGTGCAGTGTCATAATTTCTTAGAATAGCCTGCTCCCATTGCATATCAATTTTATCTTCTATTGTCGATTGCAAAGTGGTTGGCTACAGCTGCAAAGTTGAGGTCCATACATAAGATATTTAAGACTTCCTCCTAGTTGGATTTATATTTCTTAAACTTTCTGCAGGTTTTGAGACATTTATATGTATATATTTCATCTTAAACTTTGTTCTAATAATAATGATTCATCAGATTAAAATTATGAAGTATTCATTTCACGTAATTCCAGAAGGGCAGTATTGTAAAACTAATGGAGTGATTGTGAAGAAAATCACTTATAATGATCTTGTGCAGTCATATGAAGGTAATTAATAGCTTCTGAGAAAAAAAATTAAACCAAAAATAATTCCGCACTATCTAGGTTAAAAGTTTGTGACGATGATCAAACATGTCCACTGCCTAGGTGCTATTCTGCTGCATGGAGAGCGTTGGCAGTAGTGGCAGTAATTCATGGGAGCACAGAAATTGAATCAAAGTTTGTGATGTGAAGGGAAATGTTGCTTAGACTATTCCGAGGCGCCTCAATCGCTAGTGATGTGGTGGTCTAGCAGGAAGAGATCTGCCTAGTAAGCATGGAGGTCGGGGTTCATTCCCGGCCGCATCACAAATTTTAATTCAATGCTTCACCTTTAAATGTTTTTGACTTGCATGTAAAATACAAAGTTCTTCCTTGAAAGCATGGTACTGTGTTCTATACTACATGGTGCTGAGCTTTTCATTTGGTTTGTTACCAAGAAACAACAAAAAATCAAACATTTTCACTGCCGAAATAATTTCAATTAAGAAAATAATATACGCCCAACTGATTGGAATAAGATTTTTGTAAACTTTTAATAGTTTTCAACCCGATTATAGGTGTTCATCAGAATGTTAACCACTTGCATGCAGCAAAAGAAGAAAATACAGGTAAGTGGTAATTGTCATTAAAGCTGATACTACATAGAAGAAGCAAAGCACTAAAGATGTCGGACACAGACCATGCATCTGGACGTGAATGTTTAGATTGCCAAGTGCACCATGCTGATGAACGCTCAGAAATGAAGTGACTTGTGCATATCAAACCTTGTGCCTGAATGCACTACATGTGATCACAGTGAACTCTGGAGGCTGTTGTCAGCTGCATCAGGTTCACAAAATTACACTGTTTACTAAATGGATGGAGTGAATTTTAGAGGAGGTTCACATATTCACACTTCAAATTGTTATAGACAAGACATATCAAATTAATAAAAGTGTCCTAAGACCTATCAAAATATGTGAATATAATAAGAAAAAACAACAGATATTTATATGTATTCAGTTTAAAACTCTAAATACACAACACATTCAACTTTGTAGACAGTGACCCTCCTAACTTACCTGCCAGTTCAGCTGTTTCAAGAATAAAATATTTTTATGGATCTGCAATACCGCCATGAAATGGCAAATTTTCATCACATGAAAATTCTTTTAAAACAATGAATGATAAGGTGTCTGTTAGACATGTCCGACAGAACAGACACCATTAGTTGACAATAACGGCCGTAAATTTACAAAATCGAAATGTTTCAAGAGGTTGAAATAAATTCAAACACAAAGTTAAAAATTTGTGCTGGACTGGGATTCGAACTCTGATTTACCGCTTCAGGCCAACAGTTACTCTAACAAATTAAGCTATGCAGGCACACTTCCATTCAAACCCAAATTCTCAACTCGAAGGCGCCTGCCCATTCCTTCCTCTTGCTTGCAAGCTATACTGGATTTCTACCCACAAAAAGCAGTGACAATTTCAATGTAGGCGCATTCAAATACTCGATCCCTTGCAGGAATCCAGCATATGCTACAAGCTAAAAGCAAGAACAGGGGGCTAGAAGTTGAGAATTTGGGTTGGAAATGAAGCATGCCTGGATAGCCTAATTGATTTAAGGCAATCACTGGCCAGAAGAAGGAAATCCAGGATCGAATCCCAGTCCAGCACTAATTTTCAACTTTTTAATTGAATTTATTTTAACCCCTCAAAATGGTTTAAATGTTTCAGTATTTCGATTTCATTTTTTAAAACATTTCAAGCCATATTATTACAACAAGTATCTATAGTGGCTGGTTTTTAAGAGATATTCAGTTGCTTTATATTGCTTTGAAATGGCATATATTCCTAAGATCTAATTATAAAACACAAACCCACCCTAATGGTGTCTACACCTATGTTAACAAATATGGAGCCTGCCTGTGACATAGGTGGTCTTCTTCAATCTCAGTGGTGAATGTTCAAAAGCATTTTAAGAATATGGTAATGGCTTGATATTGCTCTGCACTTTCAGTAAAGCTCTGGGAACATGAATTCTCTGCACTGTGACGTCAGAAACATGTGTTTAACATTCTGTTCAGATGCACGGCTCATGTGCCAATAAGTTAAGGGCTATTGTCCAAACTGAGTTATTGGAGGTGGCATTAGACTATAAAATTTTCTTTCTAAAAACATGTTTATTGTGTGCTGTTATTCATCCATAGCATAGGCTTTTTCTCTGTAAAATATAATTTTGCTTGCAGGTATTTTGCCTCTTGTATAAGAATACTAGTCGGGTAAACACCAGGACCTCCTCCAATATTTCCAATGCCATGAAAACAAACCAGACAATATGTAGATTAAGGAGATATGAAAGCACAAAATTCTTTTTCAACAAGAGGAGTCAACTCAGTCAAAATAGATTAATTATGGTTATTAACCGAAGCAACTACACAAATGAAAAACTGCTTAAGACTTGAGCCTAAAGAAATGCATCATATACCAGTAAGTTTTAATAACCATATTATCTGTATAAAAACACATTTTCAAGAACATGCTAAAAGTGGTATATTCTTTAACTAGCACTGTTTACTGGAACTTACAAGTTCAAGAATACGATCATAACATTTATAATGATGTTTTATTGTTGAAAGTGTATTTGACAACCTTGCAGTAGTCTGGAAAGATCACTATTCTGACTCCCAGATCAACTTAGAAGAGTGCAATTTACTCGCAACTCATAAAAAAATGCAAAACCAATTAATTATGCCCATATAACTACATATTTTGTTAGCCTCTGTTAACTATAAGATGTAACACCTTGTATAAAACTGCAATGAATAAAAAATTTTATTTACCATACAAAGGCCCATAAAAAATAGAAAGTAGTCCTGTTTTTAGGACAAAACCTATAAATCGATTTATCTGAAATTACTGTTTTTGTAGTTGCATCTCTTAGATCCTAATAGCATTTCCTTTCTATGGAGTTAAGTGCATACTTAGCAGGAAAAAGTTTAGCTATTTCAAACCAGAGGTACAGTAATAAGGATGCCTTCTATATTCTTCCATGTGTTCACTGAAGGAATAGTAGTACGTATTTTAAACCATTAATTTCAGTAAATTATCAATGCTAATACTTTTGTGTGGAATACAGCTGCAAAGCTGTTTACTTTAATGATGCAAATGGGCACTTGATATATCCTGACATGACAACTAACACTCCCCTTATTCTCCAACATATCTAACAACCAGTTACAAAGGAGTGACATCTACCCTGCACCATAATAGCTGAACCACATCCTTCACCAGGGCTTTATCTGTATCACTCCCACATATAGGGGATATCGTACCCAAAAATATCCCCCCCATCAAGCACTTTATATTCCAGTGCTGACACCCCATCAGAGGCAGAGGCAAGTTTTGAAAGCAATCATATTATATCTCCTCTGCTGCAATCACTTTACAACACATGGGTATGACAACCAATGAGCTAATCACCAAAAGAAATGGCCACAGCCTAATTGTGGCCATACCAATTTGAATTACTACTTCAAAACTCAGGCCACATGGATCTGTCCCTCTACACCTAGCTATTCTGAACTAGGCAGAGGGGAACTAACCCGATAATTCATTCTTCTCTCTGGTAACCCTCCTGGCCTTTAAATGTTAACCCACAATCAATTATTCCTGAAGGTCACTTTCCATTTTGTGCCACCCCCTCTACTATTTGGAAACTTGTCACACTTACCCTTCAATTATCTTCACTTTATCTGAAATTGTCATGCCTGATGCATTCTGTGTGATTCTCACCAACATCTAATACATGGTTTTGGTGTTGTCCAATACACTGTAACTAATCAGACAACAATCCTTCAAATTACAAAGATATGTGGACAGAAAAGTTACATTTTCGTTGCCCAATGATTAGAAGATCTGTAATGTATCTTATCAGAAGAACTGTATCAAAGAGAGGGCTGTGCATTTTCATCAGAACTATCACAAGTTAACTTACATTGAAATGGCTCTGCTTCTCAAGAAAGCAGAAGTTTTAAGTATTGCTCACCTTGATCAATGGCCGAACAAATGGAATGCCTGTGTTTAGAGAAGTTCCCTTTTCAACCTACTTTTAAGTAAAAACTGCCAAACTTCCAATAACATCTCTGTTCAGTGTCAACAGTGCCTTCAAAGGTTTCACTGAATCACCATTAAATGCTGAAATTACAATACATTCAAAAACTGTCATTAGGTAGTCAACAATCTCATAAAATTGGGTGCTGCTTGTATGTCAATACCTATTGGTTTTTGTGTTACCTGATAGCTGGAAATCTGAGCCCTTACAAGTATATGAAAATATAATACATTTTACAAGGAATCTCTTTGAAGTGATGTCCATCAAGCTGAAAGTATACCCTGGAAGTTAGTTACTTGATTGATAATTTTCTTTGTGAAAGCGTCTTGTGGTTGTCCATGTCTCAACTGCAGCAAATGCTAAAGGACCACAAAGCAACTTTCATTTCAGGTGAAAATTTTTACACATTAATGAGTTGTTGCTGCATGAACCAACACCCCCCTGCAATAAAATTCAAAATAAAAAATCCAAAATACCATCAGTTCTACAGCAGGTAATATCTGAAATTTAAAATCAATTGTCAATTAAAACAAACCCTTCAAAGGTTGTAAATAAGCCTCATTCAAAGCTGAATATTAAAGATAAATTAAAATAAATTATCACTTAAGACATGCAAGGAACCAGAGTACAATGTATACATTGGTTCCCAGATCATTAGCTACAGTCATAATGTGCTGTAAAAATAACTACAACCGTAATCACTCTAACTCTATATTGCAATTGAAATATATTCCTGGTTATTACTGGCCAACAATTCTTACACGATGGACTGAGATTTTGGCTCATCTCCACGAACTGGTACTGCATCTGTGTTATTTCATTAACTTCATTTACAAAGGTTAAGGGCAGTTTTTAAAAACTAAAATTTATTTTCTTTATTATCCACAAAATACAGCCTTTCATATTTTCTTCATTTACAGTAATGCACAAAATTCAACATTAACAAAAAGCTCTTGCTCCAAACACTGGCACTAATGTACTGAATACAGCTTTGCTCACCTGCCAAAACAGAATAATATATTCACAAAAGTATAAGACTTCTGGAAAAACTTATTCACACTAGGTATACAATGAAAATTAAATAATAGCCTGGCAAAATAACTAATCAAATACTGAATAACTATCCAGACATTACAAAATATTAACCACAGAAATTTTCATTTTTACTTTGCCAATTATCTTGAAACATACTACAAACTTTTCTTCTTGGGGCTTTGTCCAAGATCATGGTTTCCGTTCCTCCTAATGGTGTAGAAAGTTAATTTTTACGTTGGCAACATTTTGTCCACTGACATCTTCCTACACATATCTTAAATTTTCTTATTGTGTTAGTGATGGACAAGAGACTGTATGCAGTACCAGACCCAACAAGAAGCTCTCAAGTTTTGACTATCTCAATTTTCCTGGGCGTAACTGCTACCCAACAGCCACACAAATCAACCCTGGAACAACAAGATTTTAACATTAAAATATTTTGACATCAATGTCAGCTTACATACAGCAGACAATTTTTAAACAATCTGGAGGAAAAAGTACATAATTTTTGTTCAATTCTTAACCCACATTTTTTATTTTGCATTTAAGTGATAATTTTCGTCTTATCCCTCAAATAGATATTAAATAGTTAATCACTAAAGATGGACGCAAGTGATGATTAGTTTCAAGAAAATGACAAAAGCACTGAAGATACTGAGAAAGAAAAGCCTTCCCTGATTACAAGAATTTAAACCAACTATACTACATACAGATGCACTCCAATTAAAAACACTGGCGGAACTAAAGTAGTGAGGCGGCATCATGAGTCGTGTCGGGGTAGCTCAGTGGTAGAGCGCTTGCCCGCCAAAGGCAAAGGTCCCAGGTTCGAGTCCCGGTTCCGGCACACAATTTTAATCTGCCATGAAGTTTCATATCAGCGCACACTAGGCTGCAGAGTGAAAGTTTCATTCTGGAAACATCCCCTAGGCTGTGGCTAAGCCATGTCTCCACCATATCCTTTCTTCCAGGAGTGCTAGTCTTGCAAGTTTCGCAGGAGAACTTCTGTGAAGTTTGGAAAGTAGGAGGCGAGGTACTGGCGGAAGTAAAGTTGTGAGGCGGCATCGTGAGTCGTGTCGGGGTAGCTCAGTGGTAGAGCGCTTGCCCGCGAAAGGCAAAGGTCCCAGGTTCGAGTCCCGGTTCCGGCACACAATTTTAATCTGCCAGGAAGTTTCAAAAACACTTTGTGATTGACAGGTAGCAATGGTAGACAGCACCAATGTTAATGTCTTTTGTTGATAATGGAGAGGACACCGCTGCTACAGTGCAGCAGTAAGATACCTCCATCACATGGTATGGATCAATAAAATCCATAAAACAAGCATTTGTTAATAAACGGCACATAGAAACAAATTATCAACAGAAGTGGAGAATATCCTAAGGGACGGAAAAAAAATTAAATTTGCTCTAACATTCTATACTAGCAACAAACTGATGCCAATTACAAAGGTATCACATCTTGCCTTATGATTTTTTTTTTTCCAGCCTGGCAATAATTTTCTGTTTTCAGGAAGTTATTTAAGTGCCTTTTGGCAATAATCCAATGCAGTGTTGCCAGACGCAGGGAATTTTCCCTACACGTAGGTACTTTTAAGCATTAAAATGACGTAGGGAATTTTCAACCAAAAGTCCCCAACGCGTAGTTACTTTGGTAAAATTTTACAATCGCCGACACAGACCTAGCAGGTAATGTTGGCAACAGAACAGTTGTCAGCATACGGGAATGAAGCCGACCAATTGTGGCAAAGTTTGAAGTAGCGAATGATATTTTAGAGGGCATAGTTGTTTTCTGTTCATAGAATACAATATTAATTTGAAAACAGTTCCAGACACATTAGAATTGATGAAAAATATAATGATTTCACTGTATAACAGTGGAATGGAGAGTCGGTTTGGAAATAGTGTTACAAAATGTCAGCACACGGAAAATTCATTGTTTCCATGAACGAAAGATGTTTTATTACCTTGAGTAGACTGTTATTTATTTACGTCACGACAATATACTAGTTAGTACTTGGAAATGAGAAGATGCTGAGAAGATAACACTAAAACATTTGCGACATCGAACGTTATAATGAACAAAGCACTAGATATTTGTTGTTAATATAGCATTACTCTTTGAAAATCGGATCATGTAGAGTGACGGACTTGCTTTTTTATGCTGACTGTAAACTAAATAATTAGTGCTGTTCCTACCCTATGGTTCATAGTGTCTCGATGTATCCTTGTGCCATCAATAAATCAGTTATCCTCGTGTAACAGTGCACTCGGAATTAGCAACATATTTGGGGAAACTAATTAATGTTGTTCCTCTCTATGGATTAATGCTGTTCCTCTCTGGTTGACAGGTTCTTGATGTACCCTTGTCCGAATCGATAAATCAGTAATCCTCTTGTAACAGAGCACTTGGAATTCGCGGCATAATCTACACTTGACTCCATCAATAAGTAACGATCAGTCACTGGAAAAACATCTAGCAAGTGAAGCATGATGCCAAATATTTATTTTAAAGTTTTTTTTTTCAAAATTGTAACATGTCACATTAATCAAATGGTTAACCTCTGCTGGTCGGACTCCTGGATTCAGCCCCTCCCAAATGCTGGCTGCAACCTTGATGTAGGGGTATTAATGAGGTGGTAATGAGAAAGTAGGAAAAGTAGGTACATTATTGTGAGGCTGTAGGTATTTTCTCTCTCTGCCATCTGGCAACATGGTCCAATGATACAAGTTAATTGTCCATAGCCATTAATGAAGGGTTTTTGTTTTAGAGGGCTTGACATAAACAAGAGCTATGTAAAAATTCAGATTCCATTTCTGTTTGCTTTCACGTGAGAAATTTTCATTGCATTTTCATACATTCATCAGTGACTAAATCTACGAATAATGATTTATAAAAATTCTCAGACTTCTACATTCATGTGTGTGCTAATTAAAATGGGAGTCATTAATTTGATGACCTCATTGCTATGATAACACGGTTTTCTTATAAAAAACTGAACAAATAGCATTGAAAAGTTTGAATATGTACTAATATTTGAAACCACAATCTTTCCATTAGGAATTTGGCACTAACTTCTGTGCTAATTTATTACAGAGACAGTTTTATTTCATTAAATCCACATAGGGTGGAGAGGGTGGAGATCGCAGAATTTTTTTTTTTTTTTTTTTTTTTTCACGGAGTGATTCTAAAAATTGGTGAAATAACAGAACTAAGGGTCAGCCATAAATTACATCATTTATTTAAACTCTTACATTAAGGGGAAGGGTGAAGGATCAACAAAGTGTGACATTGTGTGAGAAGGTTTTCATTTCTTACTGAATGTACTATGTATCTGTAAATTAGTAGTAGTTTGCACATTGTGTATTTTTCAAATTTTGTCACTGATCCTGTTAAGTCTTATGTAACTGCAATGCCAAATCAGGTTGCAAACCTAATGAAAGAGATAAATCGCATAAAAAAGAGTAACACGAAAAAATAAATGAATTCGGCAAAATACAGCATACAGCTCCATTTCATGATTATGTACATAATACCGTATTTGCTCAAATATAGGCCGCACTTTTTTACCCAAATTTCGGAGTACAAAATAGTGGTGCGGCCTATAATCGAGATTCAATCCTCCTCACCCCGACCACTTCTTTTCTCAAAGTCATTAGTTAAAAAAATTACACACTCACTCTTATTTTTGTTTGAGAAACGTAATAAACTAGATGATCTTAAAAAATGCTACAGTAACAGTTTCGCAGAACTGCATATATGTTTTTGTACACGTTTACAGAAATGGCGAGGGAATTCGTGGAAGTCGATATTTCTATATAAATCGAATGGTGTCATTCTGTACCGCAGCCAACAAAAGCTGATGATTGCTTTTTTAACACGTCCATGCAACCTTAAAACATAAATAGTACATAACACACACTTCCTAAGCAAACAAATTATATTAATTTGATGTAGTCAATGAATCTAGTCTTGTGTCGCGAGAGATTTTACCGTGAGGTTTACGTTTGTACGGTAATGCCTACTATGAGCGGTGATAGGAGGTTAAGATAGCGGAACAACTGATTTGCGTAGCTAATGCTGATATTGAGTTCCAATGCTACATTTTAAAGTAACATATTTTACTACGACCAGATTCACTGGTTTCACATTCGTTGAGGGTTATTTCCATGAAAACGAAATGAAACTTGGGGCTATTTTGCAGCCTTGCAACTGAATCATTTCTATTGTAACAGCACAACCACAGTTCCTGTTTTGAATTATGAAGTCAAGAAATGCATGACGACTCTTCGAACATTTTAACTTACACACCAGCACTTTTTTTCGCCGGCGTCAAATTTACGTTGAACTTCCCATTTTCCATGTCCGTTACTGTGACAAGGCAACCTGAAGCTTACATTTGGCAGTGTAACTCATACGTTCGTTTCCCGCTACAAACTTGCAAGCCAAAACATCATCACACACTTGCCCCCCCCCCTCCCACACACACTATATTTTCGCAGCACACGCCTACGCTTTACAATACTTGAAACGCCCGGTAACACGCCTTGGTTCAGCGTCCCCTCACTTGGGGGTGCCCGGATCGGCCTGTTGTCTCGCTTTCTTATTTGTAGATTTACAGTTTTGCATATTTTTTTGAGTTTATTGAAGAGAGAACATTATTTCGTCAACATTGTGTTTCTGATAACGAAAAAAGTTCGATTATACAAAAAATAAAAAATATGTGCGGCCTATACTCTAGATTTTTCCCCCTATAATATCGTGTCAAAAGTTTAGGTGCAGCCTATATTCGCGCAAATACGGTATTTCACAGAATCTAAGTCTCTAAGACATTAAGTCTTTCAGCGGATCTATGGAAAATAATGCAAACGAAAGTGCACTGTTATGCAAAGTAAACTACAAAATCCGTAACTGAATGTTTCCATAAAACAATTTGGATTCGGGTTTTGGTAGTATTTGGCCATTATGCACTGAATCTCTAATTCGAAGCCAGTGTGCTAGATTCAGCGAATAAATGATTTGGCCGAATCACTCTGACAAAACCCTATTCTCAATACTCTAAAGCAGGCTGCATGTAAAGATGTGCTTAGCAAGGCAGCGAATTCTGCCAACTGTCTTTACTGAGAAGCAAAGACCCAAATCCTAAGGAAATTGAGTCTATAGCTCATCTGTTTTCCCCAAGGAATGTCATTTTAAACAATCCTGATAAATCTGTTGTAATGGAGACTATGCCTTTAAGTTTATCAAGACAAGCGGTGTCTAGTGGCTATGCACATTTAAAATAATTTTACAACAGCGGCTTAAAGAAAATTATAGTGTTGATATCAATGATGTTTTGAGTGTCATTCACACTGAAAAAGGTCATAAAATGTTTGCAAAACATTGTTTTGGCTTCATTGACAGCGAGCATATTTTATCTCACTACAACACATTAGTGGCAGGAAATGCAATCTCAAAGAGAGCAATGGTGAAATATGTACAATCCTTTCTTTTGAAAATTAAAAATAAATGTTAAAATATGATGTAAAATATCAGTTTCCTTTCCTTCCTTAAATAGATTTATTTAATAATATTAATTAATAAAGCATTCATCACATAAAAGGTGTAACATACTGTACAGTTGTTAGAGAAAGTAACCAGATACTTATTTACTAGGCTATATACACATAACGATGTCCGAAAAATATATGCTAATTTTGGTAAAATAGATGCTAAATGTTCAGGACCCTAATCATTACTCAAGCTTTGCATGCACTAATACAAATATTGGCATAAAAGTAGCCATGTATTAAAATTGTCAAAAAGTAGACATCATCCAGCAAAACAAATATAAATTTAATGTTGCTCATCTTCGAAATGTAACAAAGAAATTTTTTTAGATAAATATCAACAATGCATAAGGCTTTACAATTCTTGCAGAAGTCGTTGAACCTGCAAACATGTCACAATTTGTAAATATGTGGTTAGGCAGAGAACCTAGCAGCACAGCTTTGAAATCTAAAGATTTGATGTAAGAAATGTTTCATATGTTTCTACCACATTTCATGTACTTACAACATTGATACAGATTGATCAGGCCCCTACCACTTAGCTAACTACAATGTCAATCAGAAAGTAATTTTAATATCTGTATATGTGGTTTTTAGCAATGGGAAATCCAATTGGAATGTCAATAATGGAGGACAGTTAACAACTCGTCATAAAGAGGCTTGCTAAGCTGCTGACAGGCAAGAAAATAGATAATAACATTCACACAACTTAAATTTATGGTCATGGCCTTCGTCAGAAAAGATTTCATCATCACGTTGAGATCATTCAGTTTCACTTTGGAGATAAAGATAACCAACAACACTATCAGCTGTATTTTCATATTGCTATTTACTGGAAACCAGTTTAGACGGACAAGCCATCATCATTGGGCCCTGTACAAAGAACAAATACATGTTATACAAGCAATTGTTATACATCTCCCCTTCCCCACGCCATTCCTAATTTGCATCTTTTCAACCCATTTAGTAGGCCTATGTACATGTTCCATAAGGCCATCCTGTACCCATCCCCACACAACCGTCCTGTCCTCCCTCCAGTCACCTCTTCTACCCCCTCAATCCAGAGCCTGATTCAGAGTGCGGCAGTCAGAGATGATTGTTGTGGGACTGAAGTGTGTGTGTATGTGTGTGTGTGTGTGTGAATGCTGTCTTTTCTGAAAAAGACTAAAGGCTGATAACTTAAGTGTTGTGTATGTATAGCTTTTTTTATGTTTCTATTGCAACTTGTTATGTGTCTTTGTAGACTTCTAAACCACTTGTATTATATTGTTGAATTCCAACCTGGACTTCCCATTATGAAAAACTTCATTAACTTCTTCATGAAGCATCTGGACTGTTTGATAACTTGTGCCAGATGGCTATATGGATTTTGAATGTATTTGCTGAATGAAATTTCACTTACAATCTCTAAGGAAAATCCAACTTCAAAGAAGCTATAAAATTTCTTCATTTGAGTGCTTATTCATTCCTCCTACAGCACTTCTATCACAGCAAACAGGAATCCACCTTTGTTCACCACCAGTGCATAAACACAATCACTTGCCACAAACTTCCACCAATTTATGCAAACATAAATAGAAATAAAAAATAACAGTAGTGGATTGGCCACAAGTGTTTAGCAAATGTACCCAAACGCCCTATCTCCATGTTTAAATTTGCAATGGAAATATTTTAGACCTTATAGCCACGAACAGGCCTGACCTTATTAACGATGTTTGTGTAGAGAAAGGAATTAGCGATCATGATATTGTCATAGCGTCGAAGGTGACCGACGTTCATAAACCAATCAAGAAGGCTAGGAGCGTGTTTTTGTTGGGAAGAGCCGATAAGCAAATGTTACGATCGCACTTAGAAAATAAATGGGCACTGTATAATTCCGGGACTATAGATGTAGAGGAATTGTGGACTAAATTTAAGTGCATTGTAAATAAAGGGTTAGAGAAATATGTACCAGTAAAGACGATTAAGGATGGAAAAGATCCACTGTGGTATAATAATAATGTTAGAAACCTGCTGAGAAAGCAAAGACTGTTGCACTCTCGATTCAAAAAAGAACACGCAAATGATGACAGGCAAAAGTTAGTAGAGGTTCGTGCGTCTATAAAAAGATCGCTGCGCGAAGCATACAATAATTACCACAGCCATACCTTACCAAAACATCTTTCCGAGAACCCGAAAAAATTATGGTCCTATGTAAAATTTATAAGTGGGTCAAAGCCCACTGTCCGGTCACTCGATCATTCCGGGGCAGTAATAGAAGAAAGAAAACAGAAAGCTGAAGTTCTAAATTTAACCTTTAAGAAATCTTTCACGCAGGAGGACCGCACAAATGTACCATCATTTGATCAACATACTAATTCCGAAATGGAGGACATAGTAATAGGTATTTCCGGTGTAGAGAAGCAGCTGAGAGAACTAAATACGAAAAAGTCTGCTGGTCCAGGTGGAATAACAGTTTGGTTTTACAAAGAGTATTCTGCAGCATTCGCCCCCTACTTAGCTTGCATTTATCGCGAATCTTTAATTCAGCGCAAAGTTCCTAGTGATTGGAAAAAAGCGCAGGTGACTCCAGTTTATAAAGGAAAGAGAACTGACCCACACAATTACTGGCCAATATCGTTGACATCAGTTTCATGTAGAATTTTGGAGCATATTCTCAGTTCGAATATAGTAAATTTACTCAAAACGGAAAAGCTTCTTTCTATGAATCACATAAACATCGTTTATGTGAAACTCAGCTTGCCCTTTCCTCACATGACATCTTGCGAGCCATGGATGAAGGGCAACAGGAGAATTGTGTGTTTCTCGACTTCAAGACGTTCGACGCGGTGCCCCACTGCAGACTGCTAACGAAGATACTAGCTTATGGAATAGGTTCACAGATTTGTGACTGGCTGGAAGACTTCCTAAGTAATAGTACATTGTTCTCGACGGCGAGTGTTCATCAGAGACGAGTGTATCGTCAGGCGTGCCCCAGGGGAGTGTGATAGAACCGCTATTATTTTCTATCTATATAAATGATCTGATGGACAGAGTAAGTTGCAATTTGCGGCTGTTTGCTGATGATGCTGTGGTGTATGGGAGGGTATCATCTGTAACTGACTGTAATAGCATACAGGATGACTTAGAAAAAATTTCTAGTTGGTGCAAAGAATGGCAGCTAGCTCTCAAAGTAGAAAAATGTAAGGTGATGCGCATGAGTAGGAAAAACAATACCATAATGTTTGAATACAGCATTAGTAGTGAGCTTCTTGATGCTGTCACGTCGTTCATATATCTAGGCGTAACATTGCAGAGTGATATGAAATGGAACGAACATGTAAGGACAGTTGTGAGTAAGGCGGACAGCAGACTTCGGTTTATTGGGAGAATTTTGGGAAGATGTACTTCACCTGTAAAGGAGATCGCGTATAAAACACTTGTACGACCACGTCTTGAGTATTGCTCAAGTGTTTGGGACCTGCAGCAGATCAGTTTAAAGGAAGACATAGAGGCAGTTCAGAGGCGAGCAGCTAGGTTTGTTACTGGTAGGTTCGACCAATGCGCGAGTGTCACGGAAATGCTCCAGTAACTCAATTGGAGATCGCTGGAGGAAAGACGACGTTCTTTTCGTGAATTTCTGTTGAGGACATTTAGAGGGCCGGAATTTGAAGCTGAGTGTAGTACGATCTTGCTGCCGCTTACATTTCACGTGGTGATCACAAAGACAAGATAAGAGAAATTAGGGCTCGTACAGGGGCATATAAGCATTCTTTATTTTCCTCTTTCTATTTGGGAATGGAATAGGAAAGGAAATGCCTAGTAGTGGTACAGTGTACCCTCAGCAACGCACCTTACGGTGAATTGCGGAGTATGTATGTAGATGTAGAGGCCATCTTGAAAGAATATTGTCATCTTAATATACAAATTACAAGGTGTTCTACTATTTGGCCACGATAACTTGACGATTTGCGCAGTGGTTGCTGGGAGCTTGTCCTGCACGAACGGAAGGCAGCATCGGCTGCTTGCTGCAGTTCTGGAACCGTTACCTTAACAATGTTTACATTAATTCTTCGCATCAATAACCATTGTAAGGTTGGCAGCGCATGTAAATAAAAGAATAACTTTCAACTTGTGTCGATTTTCTCCGCTTGTGACAGCACCAACAAAATCGTCAAGTTATCGTGGCCAAATAATAAAATTATCCTATGGTTGTAGCATAACATTCACACATACCTTGCATTTTTGTTGCTGTTTCCAGAGTTTCGTGTGTTCACCAACTGTAGCACAGATATCTGCACTAGTGTTTCCTCATTAAGACATGCAACTGCTTCTGTGATAGAAATTCACACTTCCTGCAGATCCCACACCAGTGTCTGGTAGAAAATATCGTTCACATACCCCAAAGAAGAAATATCATGTGGTTTCTACTGGAGACCTTGCAGAGGGGGCAGGAAATGGGTCTTCCCCTTCCGCCAATCCAGTGACCTGGAAATGTTTCATATCAAGCCTTCCTAATGACGACTGATGAGGGACACCATCCTTCTGCAGCATGATGCCAGGTAACATTTCATCCTGTGAAAATACAGTGTTCACAATACAGTCTAGATTATTTACACCTTCGTGGTTAAAGTAACAAAAATAATATTGTAAGCTAACATTAAGAAATTCTCTTTCTTGGACAGCTTCATTATTTAGAGTAGGCTACACAATATCTGCTTTACTATTACTTTTGTATTCAAATTTAGAACACAGGACTTTGAAAACAACCAAACAGGACACATGTGTAAGCAGCCTCTAGATCACAGCTTCTCAGGGTGCATGCATTGGCACATTGCACATTGTAGTGCTGAAGACTGTCACACTCATTAAAAACAACCTCTCAGACAGAACTTGACACTTTAGTGATATCTTAAAGACTCAATCGATAGCATACAGTAGCTTTGTAAGGACATGATGACCAAATGCCTAGACAGGAAAAATTCCTGAGGGGTGGAAAACAAGTGACAATAAAAGATCCTGTACAAGGGGATGGACGACAGAGCATAACCGGATTCCTTCAGAGGCGTGGCACTAAAATAAACTTCCTTCAAACTTGTCACGAAAATTCTAAACAAATTTCAGGGTTGTTGTAATTTAACCTGACAAAAACCATGTGGGCTTTTTTTTTTTAAGAGAAACCCAATTAGAAAAACCACTGAAACCCAACAATACACACATATGAAGATTTAATGACAAAAATTGAAACTTTGAATCATATATATTGTAAGCAGCTATTAGGCACAACAATTTATTTTATTAATATTTTTAAAATAATTATTGTAAATATAATAAAGCTAAGACAGTGAAAAAGTAATCTTTCACTTTGAGGTTAAAGAATGCAGAAATTTTTTCCGTCTTCACTAACTTCTCTGCTTTTCTTTCTCCTAAATTGTTTCAAGTTTTGACCACACAAGTCCATATGTGGAGAATATCCTTTCAATGCAGTGCTGGCAGGGCAAGAGATAAGACTTATTACAAAACTAAAATCATTAATTTACTGATCGGAACAACATTAATTATTTACTTCATTATCAACACTAACAATTATTACCCTTATTATACATGACTGATTTTTCAAAAAGGATTCAATGGCCGTTACCAACATCAATACACTATACCGCTGCCATAAGGTAAATTGTAGCCCTTGTTTCAGGGTATTACACTTTAGTTATGAGAATAAACAACACAGCATCGCCATCTATTAGTTATTTATGTACTGTGTTATTAGTTATTTATGTACTGTGTCAGTAACAACGCCTCTATCGGATCGTTGCTATATTACGCTGTAATTCAAGCATAGCATAGCATACACCACAAACTACGATCTCTTTTCTTCCCCTGATCCGATTTTGATGAAATGAAGCTTATATGTTGTGCCAAGGTACTCTCAGTTGACCTATGAAAACCCATGAAGTTCGTGTAGTACTCTTGGAGATTTGCTGTACTACACCATACTTATAAGCATAGTATAAGTAAAAACTTCAAATTACGATAGCTTTCCTTCCTCTGATCCAATTTTGATGAAACTGAGCCTATTTACCTATGGAAACCCATGGAAGTTCTCATAGTACTTTCGGAGATTACCCTCAACAAATAGACATGCACAATGGCTGTTAAGCTAATGATTAAATTATATCTTTATTTTCTGTGATCCAATTTTAATTACTGAAGCCTTTATGTAACCGCACAATGTTCTAAAGTAACGTGTGAAAACCCCATGAAAATTTGTCAAATAGTTTTGGAGATAAGAAGTTTTTAATAGCTGGAAAAAAAAGACATAATGGTTACTGAAAACACTTAAAATTATATATGCCATTTTCATGACATTGCTCCTCTTCAAATTTCAAATTAATGCGAGCCTACTCATTTTATTTCTTTTGCAATTGTCTACATAGTATACTGTAACTGGTTAAATAATAAAAGTGTAAAAGAACCAAACCCTAGCTGCACCACTGTTTCTGTGCAATTTGTCACTGGCATAAAAGAAGGGACTGATAACCTAAGCTGTTTGTTAGTTACACAAACTTTTAACTTTTATATAAAACAAAAGTGTTGAATCTGTAATTCAAAGCAGTAGTGACTCAATTCTGTGCTAACTACATAAGATAAAAAGAAATAATAAAAATTGACAATTTCACATTAAATAGGAAGCATTAAATAATTTAGGCCTAAATGAATGACATTCCAGGAAATCACAGTTTCCCTCAGGTTCTTGTGTGGTATGAATGAACGAATAGAGCAGCTCAGTTTTCTTGCGTTTAATGGGCATTATTGCTCTCTATTGCACATTACCGCGAAGGACTATCCGTCTGTAGAGAATAGAGCCTTTAGATAGGTGCAAAATATGGCACCTGCCATCTGTCGGTGTAGAAAACACATTTCAGCAGTACAGACTATAGTGACTGTGCTATAGTCACACTGGCAAGTGATATGCTGTTTTCGAAATAAATTTGTTTTTACCAGTGATGGAAAAAGTTGTTATGGTCGCTGTTTGCATCATGCCTTACGGAGAGAAAAAAAGAAAAGGGGGGGGGGGGGGGCGGGCGAAAGTCTCACCCATGGCTGCTGAGGCTATCAAATACCACAGACTGTCTGTGAACTTCGTCTCCTCATATCAAGAATGATGAACTCTTTTCACAAAAGTGGAGTTGATACCCTTTCATCACCTTTCATCACATTATACCACAACATGAACTGAAGTAGTCTTACTAAAAAATGGTCAACTACAACTCTTTGATATTTTAAATATTGCTGCTATCAATGTTTCACAAAATTCTTTAGCAAGCAAGAACTATATCAAATTCAAATGGGCCGATATTCATGATGAAATCGGTCAGCATACCTCAAATTTAGGATGATTTACCAATAAAAAGATTCAGAACTGTAAATGGATGCTGATAATAGAATCAGAGACTTAAAACATACTTTAAGATTAAAGAAATAATAATATAAAATAAAAAATGTAATCTCATTTTGAAGTAAGACAACTAATTTACTCATTCACCATAAATGAAGTAAAACAAAATAAACAATGTTTGGTGTGCTGCTGTACTGTGCATGAGTAACAAGTTTCTTCAAAACCCCCAAAAGTAATGGAGGGTGTAATGATGAAACTTGTCATAACCAGATAAAAGTAATTTCCTTACATAAAAATTACCACAAGCTGTTCAACTTCTGACTTTTAAATTTATTTCTTTTTCTATCATAAAAACTTTTCATCAATAATGATTGTTTAGTTTTGTTGATGAAAAACAGCAATTTTACATTATCAAATGTTGGAAACAAGGCAACTGGAAGCAAAAATTGTAGTCTTATCTTTCAGTTATATGTGGCATTGGCCTTGTAATTATGAATGTCATCTTAAAACACACACACACACACACACACACACACACACACACACACACACACACACACACACACACTTCAACAAGACTTGAAACAAATCAAAACATTTTCATTACGACAAAAAGAATCAGCCTTCTAAATATGTGAAACAGGCCTAAATCAAAATGATAAAACATTTAAATATGTCTCTGCTTTCATCATGAAGCAATACTTTCGGACAAGTGTGAGTATCTACCACATCTCCTGTTTTAACATTTAGGACTGCAGTACAAAAAAACATTCTTTAATAGAGTTTATGGATTGTTAATGTGGAGAAAGTATAACAACTGAGAGCTATGGTAAAGAACAATGTAAAACCTGGCCAGAATATCTGTATTAATTGAGAACCACAGCAAAGGAAACAGTAAAGTCTGTCAACTACATCTCAGTCCGAGATTAGCATTTACCGAGACTAGCATTTCCCGAGATTAGTATTTCAAACAGCCCACACGTCATAACTGCTTTCGAGGTCTCCCCTTTCAAATTTCACAGTATAAAAAATGGGTGCCTATGGAAATGCAAAAAGTGAAAATCAAGAGGAAACTGCGAATAACAGTTTACTTCAAAAGGCTTCACCACAAAGATACAGTCACACAAAGAATGTCCTGAATAATAATATAAGCAGCTGACTAAAGAACTGAAGTTGTAATTGTTAAGGTAGCTTGAAAAGTTGCAGATTTGGACATTTGCAACTCAAACCTAAACAGTAAGAAATGTAAAAATTTGGTATTTCAGAAAGGAAGGCAAGAGTAGTTAGTTACATGCTGAAAAAGACATACTGGCAGTGCCAGATAAGTATGACAGGAATATTCCAGATGCTGTAAAAGAAAGAAAAATAACTTTTGGTAATTTGGAAGAAGCATATTGCAGTTGCGGCGTACCGTATATACATATGGAACACGCGAGCATAGCAGTGCTATCGTTGCTTGTTCACAAGCAACAATTTACACTGTACTCCTAGGTTCCTGCCTAACCACTTCCTTTAAAATCATGACATATTTGTAACAGTAAAGTACTTTTATCATTGAGAATATACACCTACAGTCTAGCTTGTCAAAAACACTTTTTAACAGTATGTGGTTAGGCAGGAACCTAAGGGTACAGCTTAAACTGTTGAGTGAACAAGCAACAATGGCACTGCAATGGGCATGTTCCATATGTATCGATAGTAGGAAGCGACCGCAATATGCAAGGCTTCTTCCAAATACCATTTTTGTTAAAATAAAATGAACAAGTAGCAAAGTTTTCCCAGGTAAAAAGGAATGTATATGAGTTAGTACACCAGGAAAGGCGAATGAAATTTTGATCCACTGATGGCAGATGTCACCTGTAAAAAAGTAGACATACTGGTAATGGTTTCGTCGTCGTCTGCCAACAGATAGTGTAGTGACAACATAAATGCATAAGGCTCAGGATTAATTATATGCTAACTCTAAGATGATGTCGAGTTTGCTAGTTGGTCAAGTATTAAGATAATGCTTCTGCAAATTTGATTTAGAATGACTGTAGGGCAGTTCTTCCAATGGATCCTACGTTTATCTTTTATGGCACCATGTGCAACCATCAGTCCACAGTATTTCTTATTTGACCACTTTCAGGAAAAAATTACATATTTACAGCACTGCATGTGAACAGATTTCTTGGCTAAGGATAATGTGTGTACGGCTAGAAGATAGTCTCATGGTGAGCTGCATACTATCCACATATTCTTGAATTCCAACCAATGCTTTCCATTGTTACAAAAATATATCACAGATGCCACATATTATAATGTGCTGTGTAGGGTCATTTATAGGATGTGATTCCACCCGGTGGCTTTGACCAGTGGCTTTCTGTGTGATGGCATGGCTGAACGGTAGTTTTGAGGTGAGTGCATGATGTAGGTGGCTTGAGTAATTATGTGGCGATTGAGTTAACAGTGATAGTTTGTAAAATTATTCCCATTCCATTTCAGCATGGTGTGGTACAGCAACCGTGTTAAGTCAAACTCTTGAATAAAAGAATGTCTTGATTACAAGCAGAACATAGATTATGATCTGTAGCTTCACTATGATACACAGGTACCTTGAGCGTAACTGGACAATATATAGACTTAGTTTCACAAACGTCAGATTACGGAAAAAAAGAATATTGTAATTTGACATTTTTTATCATGCCCGTCAGTCTCTGAACACTTATATCTCCAAAACTACTTGACAAATTTTTATGGGATTTTCACACGTAACTTTAGAACATTGTGTGGTTACATAAAGGCTTCAGTAATTAAAATCGGACCACAGAAAATATAGATATCGTAATTTAATAACATGCTTAACAGCCATCGTGCATGTCTATTTGTTGAGGGTAATCTCCAAAAGTACTACAAGAACCGTCACTAGGCCTAGGTTAACAGAGGTTATTTTCTTCACAAGTGAGCACTGAAGACCCGAATTTTTGGGCTGAGACCTGTGATCAATGGTACACTATTGTAATTTATGAAGGATAACCACAGATTGTTTATTATTTACAATTAAATAAGTATTAAGATATTATCCCATATAGACCTAAGGGTTTTACGACATGTTGATGAACATGGGCACGAGTGGAACCGTGTCGTAAAATAATGCCACAGAGTATTGTCTTCAAACATTTAAATTAATTACTTCTCTCTGCCTTTCTTCTGTTACTAAGCAAGCATTTTAGTTCAAATTAATACATTCTTAGAGAATGACAAATTTAAGAGTACGATATTAGATTTGATAAAAGTAGACTACAATCCATCTTATGGAACCACCACAATGTTTAAATGATAAAACATACTATAAATTAACCTTTTTCAGTACATTATATTGTTAAATATAGTCCTGCAATAAAGAAGAGTATGGAGTTCACATAGCAATGAGGTTAAAAGTGTTACTTTTTTTCTAAGTTGGGTGTTAAGAAGCCATCTTGTGCCGCAATCCTCCTGCTTGATGAGACTAGCAGACTTTTTTTTGTGCTTAACCACATTAGAACATACCATGATCATGTCACGTTCATAGCTTTTGTACTGCATGTTGCAGCAGGAGGTATCAAACAGTCTGGTAATTGAAATTTACTCAAAAGAAATGAAATTTAGCTCAAAAGTAACTGTTGCACCGTGTTTGAGGAAGTGACTCCAGAAAGTTCCAACTACAGAACATTCTCACAGCCACAATAATTTAAATCTCCCTCTCCCTCTACAATAATAAGCAAAATTGCAAAACATTAATTTGAAATGCATAAAATTAAGGTACCTAAAAAGTCAAAATCCCAAGTTTTCCCTGCCTTTTTGAGATTACTGGCGCAGTAGACCCCCCCTAATCAAAGTGAGAAGCAAACAGGGGTCATGCGAGAGACACCCATGCTTCCACAGCCAATGGAGTGAGTTTGAAAGGGGTAAAATTATGGCCCATCTGAGGGGTCAGATAGTCCTTTCGGGGAATTGCTACCCAAGTTGGACTTGGTGTGACAGTTAGGCAACAATTTGGTTGCAATGGTCACATGAATATTCTTACACCTAAAAGTACATGCAGCACAGACATCTGACAAAGTTGTTGTATTGGAAGGGCAGCAGAGGCAGATTGTACAGCTACCACAACACAGATGAGAGGGTTTGTGTGCTGGAAGTGTATGCATGAACTGTTACCAACTATTTACTGGTAGTGGAACTACATGAATGCACACCTCTAGCCACTCATTGACATGCAAGACTCAACTAGTGCCATCAGAGGGTCAATTGGAAGACTGAATGGCGGGCCGAGTTCTTCAGCAGTCAATTCTGCTCACTTACAAGTAATGGTCATGTGCAAGACAGACCTGTTGAGTGCTCTCTCCTAGAGTGCATTTCTCCAAGACCCCACCCCAGGCCTTGTTTATCCTTCGTATTTGTAGACCAGAGCTCGGTAACTTGGGTGCAGAATTTTGGAAGGCACATTATTTTGCCATTCTTGCAACAACAAGAAGTGTTGTTCAAACACAATAATGATTGCCTGCACACTGTAAAAGAAACACATTATGCACTGTAAAACATGTAGCAACTTCCCTTGTCAGCACAATCTCTGAACTTGGTCTCCGATTGAGCACATGTAGAATATGACTGAACAACTGACATGTGTGACTCGTCAGCCCGCAACTCTTGCAGAACTGTAAACAGGCCGAGCAGGTGTGGAATTACTTATCCCAAGTCAGTATTCACCAGCAGTATGACTGAATGGCTGCCAAAACAAAGCACCTGAATTTCCACCCGTGGAGGCTACAGCACATAGCCTCCTGATATGGTCATTTCATCATGGAGTGACTTGTGGTACCTCAGTACCCCTTGAGCTATCGATCTGTAAATGTAATCATTTCATGTACTCCATATGCACCATTTTAACGATAAATCAGAGTGAACTCGAAAACGTAAGCTGGAGGGAGATAGCAACACAACTGCACACACATCACCAAATTGCTGTAAATTTTGGGGAGAGCAGAGCTCTTACATGACATTCAATCAAATCTCTCATGTTCTATCAGATCTAGTGAGTGTGTGTGTGTTGGGAGGGGCAGCTCGCCACTCAAGGCCTTGTGACTTGTAGCACTTTCATGAAAAATGTCACTGCTACTGGGAAATAAGGATAGTACATTGACTGCAACCATTGATCTCTATATTACCGGGATGTTGAACTTCAGTTATCTGAGTATGCCCGTCATAGATGTTGATATTTAGTTTCTTGCCAAATTCAAAGATGGCTGCTGTGATGTATTACAAGAAAAGAAAAGTTTCAATTTCACTCCTATGATAGCCTATTATAGTGTATTGACATAAATTTCAAATCAAGAGATAAACAAGCGATGCTTTGTCACATAATAACTCGGAAATTTTCTTGCCAAGTTTAAACACTGGATAGCCCTATGCAAAAACATGTTTAAAACATTTGAATGTGCAGGCACACCAGTTCTATGCTTAGACACGAGTTATACATTCAGCTTGTATGGAGATCACAGACTGCAACCAATGTACGATACATCTCAGCTCTCATTGTACCTTGCACAAGCTCCACCAGACCCATGAATGTTTCCCCAAGCATAACTGAACCAACACCATATTATATATCCATCCCATAATACAAATGGCAAGCAGAAGTTCCCAAGAAAACACTCCACCATGGCACCAACATGTAGTGGGTATGTGTTTAAATTTCATTCATAGTTGCCTATGTAGTGATGTTAACATTGGTACACCAATGTAACAGTGGCAGTGAAGGCCCATCATTAGGAATGTTTAGTACACTGTGCATTTAGACACACCTGCACTCAACCCAGTATGAAATTCTGGAATTAGTTCCTCCACAGTTCACCAAGTGTCTTCTTTTACCACACTGCCAGGCCTACATCATCTGACATCTGCAACAAGCGGTGGCTACCCAGTCCCTCGATGTTTGTGTGTTGTTTCACCTTAGTTTTGCCGCTTGAAGACATTCACCATGGTACTCAAAACCCATCAAAAGTTTCCAATACTTGGGTAAAGCAACCAGGCGATCACTATCTGTCCTGGATCAATCTCAGATTCCGGATCTTCCACATTCCCTACAAGGACAACACTCACCGATAGGCCCCTAAATACATGCACTGTATATGTGGCTGAGTAGCAGTCATTGCTCATAATGCTCTGGCAAGTGGAGGCTTACATATCACTGAAAAATCTTTGACCTTATCTTTCAATATTTGATAATGTCCATATGGTACAATTTTCCAAGTGAACAAAATAAACAACTCAATGAAAAGTTTTGTAAGCAATTCTTAATAGGCTAGACCCAAATTTAAAGGCCAGAAAAGTCAGACAGCTTGAAGTGATTTTTACTTACAGGTGTGTGTGTGTGTGTGTGTGTGTGTGTGTGTGTGTGTGCGCGCGCGCGCGCGCGCGTGTGTGGAGTGGGAGGGGGGGGGGCATTCACCTAGTAAAAACAGTGTTCACATCAATTAAAAATGCACACATTAAATCTGAACATTCTTCACCATGTGATAGTTTGTTATTTTCTAAAATCCTTTGTTGTGTTTAAACTAGCCTGCCTCAAATATAAAAACAATTTTTTTTTTTTTTGGAGAAAGAGTAGTTCCAAGATAAATCAGATTTGAATGAGGTGTTGTGAGGTACGGCCTACCTGGATAGAAACTGTTAGTAGGCTACCTAGTCATTGAATCTAGATACCGTAACACTATTATTTGAGCTATTAAGTTGTCACATGCAGAGATCTTGATGCAGCCTACTGAACAGAAAACTATTCTTTAAGAAGATAGACTTACAGGCTGCTGAAGTATAATCAAAATTTATTACAAGATTTACGACCCTCTTCATTAGCTTTTGTCCTACAACTAATATACCACTACTACGATATTATACCCATAAATTTATCAGCGTGAGAAATGGAAAAACAAATTTGATGGTTTACCCATGATGGAAAAAAAGGAGGGTAGCATTAAAGAAAAGGTAACTACGATACTGGTCCAACAATACCACTTACAAAGCTGTCATCTGGCGAGGCCTCTTGTAAATTCTATATATAATACTAGATGACCCGGTGAACTCCCTTATCACTTACCTCTTAATATAAACGATATTACCTTAACGCACATGTATTTGAGTCCCAGAAGCTTTATAAAGGCATCATCAGATAGTATAGGCTCGATAGTGGGCGGAAAGCGTGGGTAAAATCACTCACAACATGTCCAGGATAATGTTCATGTCACATTCCTGGAAGTCAAACGGTGATAAAATATGGAAAAATTGCGATGAAAGTTTAGATTTAAAACATGTAAAATAATGACTTGGTTGTTGTGTTGGGTGCGTTCAGAAATATACTTTGAAAGAGTTAAGTTCGCTTTACACGACGTAAACCCGTATATGAATTGTCGAAGATAAAAAAACACGACAACCAAGTCATTACTTTACATGTTTTAAATCTAAATTATACTCGCAATTTTTCCATATTTTATCACCGTTTAAACTTTCCCTGAACTTATACGAATATTTCAAGACTAAATTTAGCCAAATCGGTTCAGCCATTCACAAGTTTTAGCGAGACTAACGAACCAGCAATATATATATAATCCTGCAAAGTTGCATTTACATGCAAGGGTAAACTAGTAAGTAGTAACTGTCTAGAAACTTTACAGGGCTATGAACCCTCACCTACAAATCATGCCTCCAGTTCGTGAGATTTCTCAAATAGAGGCCTATTACTAGGCCTCCAAAATCTTGCTGTTTCCAAGCACAATTCCTATATCAAATGAAAGATATGCCATCTAAATCATTTACTTCAAATAGAAAACAAAGATTTTCGTCAGTTTCTCTGTAACGTAAGGTTGGCTAGCATATTGCACTATGACTAAGAAAACTAATTGTTTTAGGTACTTAATTAACTTTATATTTGTTACAGTACGTACTCCAAATTACATTCACAGTTCTGGTGAGTCCGCAAGTATGTTCAAGGTACGCATTTGAAGTAAAGTCCTGTAATTACTGCCGGTTGCACAATAATCTCGAAGACTCACAAAGATTGAGAACAGTAATTAGCAAAAACTACAGTTTGTTCTTTCTGTGTTACAGGCATTCCATAATGCTTATCATTTAAAAATTATCATACTCAAACGCTAATTTATTGGGATAACGAACACACACTAACCGTTCAAATTCCAAAAAAAAAATACGACGTAACCAATGCATCGCGGGCACAGAAGTGCGAAGTTCGACTCGCTCCACGTCCGTGACACTACAATTAGAAACGCAAATAACGATTTCCATTTAAGCATGTATAAATATACGAATCCAGGACAAAATATGAACAATTGTCTTCGCAAATGGCTCGTTTGTGTTTCTTTAACTCTAGGACCGCAACCACCCTACACTCAAAATAGACGCAGTGACCTTTCTCATCGCATAAAAGAGCAATTAACGTTACAATAGCACGTACAAATTGAAAAACACCCGAGAAGTTACACTATTTAATTTATCAGCATTTAACTCACCATGAATCGCTAACCCAAAAATGTGAAAAACTTCTCCGCCTCTGCAGAGTGCAGACAGACGAACCATCAATCCTTTTATTGTCGCGGAGTTACACCAGCTATTCCTGCTGAGTGCGCGGAGTCGCGAATCGATGAGATTCTTCCGCAAAAAGCACGCAGTAAAGTAGTTCCAGTTATATCGGAAATAACTTACACGTGTGCAAGAAATGCCAGTACAGTACGCATTTTTCAGACAATGCAAATCAGCAGTAGAGTCAGGATGAATTTAAATTCTAAAATTAAATAAATTAAAATGAAGTTGTCTTTGTGTTATAGAAACTACTAGTAAATTTTATCCCACTGCTGTCGCTATGAAAAGTAGTTCCGCAAACATCATTATGGAGATAAAAAAATTCCCACCTTTTTCTATATAATTTACAAGTTCACAAACATTTTTGGGATTACTTTACGTATTTGTATACATTCAATTATTATTATTTTTAGATTCACGTGATATATGACTAATCACTTCCTATCTGACCGATAACAATAACATGACTTCAAGCCTGAAGTCAAGGGGAGGAACCGCAGTATTGTCTAAACTATCGAATACAAAATCGACATAAATAGAATTGAATTGAATCTTTATTGGGGTTTAGGTATGTTCTCAATACAATCGGCTTCGTCAATGTGTTTATTACATAAAAGTTATTATTTTACAAAGTGACATCTTAATACACTTATACTAGTATTAGTAACACAATACACCATCATCATTATTAGAGACTGATTATGCATTTAAGCGTTCAATCTGGAGCATAACACCTCTAATAAAATTCCTCTATTATCCCGTATTAAATGTTAACATTGATGCCTCGTCTGATGTTAAGCCTTTTACTTCAAAATCATTCGTCACCGAATCAAAGTACTTTCTTCATGGTCTATCCGGACTCTTACCCTCTGCTGTCGAGCTCATGAGTCTCTTAGATAACCTTGCTTCTAGCATGTTCGCTCTAACTGCTTCATCTATTCCCAGTTTTATTGTGATTTCCTCATTATGGACATCCTCCTGCCATTGTTCCCATGCATTAGTACCTGCAACCATTCTTGCTACTTACATATCTGTAACCCCTACCTTATGAATAAGCTAATCTGCATCCACCCAACTTTCACTCCCATACAACAAAAGTTGGCCGAAAGATAGAGTAGTGAACTGCTTAGTCTTAGTACTTACTTCCTACTTGCAGAAGAGAGTAGATCTTAGCTGAGCACTCACTGCATTAGCTTTGCTACATCTCGATTCCAGTTCTTTCACTATGTTACCATCCAGTGAGAAAATGCATCCCAGGTAGGCCTACTTGAAACTGCCTATCTGTTATATTCAATCTGTTAAATCTCCAAAAACATTACTTACATTTTGGAGATGCTGATCTTCATATCATAACCCTTACACCTCTGATTGAGCTCTGAAATATTAGTTTGCAACCTTTCAAGCGAATCTGCCATTACAACTAAGTCATTCGCATATGCGAGACTGCTTATTTTGTTTTCAACCTCGTCCTGCAAGTCTACTGTTTTGAACATATGACCCATGAAGAGTATGAACAACAGTGGTGTCAGGTTACAGCCTTGTCTTACTTCTGAAACTACGCTGAACCATGGGCTTAATTGGCCGTCTACTCTAACTGCTGCCTGACAGTGTACATAAAGCCCGTTAACTGCCTACAGAAGTTTACCTCCTATTCCATAATATTGTAGAACTGACAATAGCTTCCTCCTAGGAACATAGCCTTTTCTAGATCTATAAAACATAAATACAGTTTACTGTTCCACTCATAGCACTTCTTCATTATCTGCCATAAGCTACAGACCTGGTCCTCGCAGCCTCTAAGAGGCCTAAACCCACACTGATTTTCATCTTATTTGTCCTAACTAATACTCGCACTCTCACTTTCAACAATACCTGAGAACATTTTACCTACAATGCTAAGTGGTAACGCACTGGACTCACATTCGGGAGGATGGTGGTTCAAATCCACCTCGGGCCATCCAGATTTAGGTTTTCCATTATTTCCCTAAATCACTCCAGGCATATGCCGGGATGGTTCCTTTCAAAGGGCACGGCCGATTTCCTTCCCCCATCCTAACCCAAAAACTCCGAGCGTTAGCTCCGTCTCTAATGGCCAAGCTGTCGACGGGACGTTAAACCTACGTCGATAGTTGTTACAATCTTTTTCTGTTTCCATGTTTGAAAATTGGCGTGATTACTGCTTTCGTCCAGTCAGGCAGAACATGTTCATATTCCCACACCTTCTCCGTTATCCTGTGTAACCATGCGAGACATGAGATTCCACTGTATTAGACAAGTTCTGACTTAATTTCATTCACACCAGCCATTTTACTGCACTGCAGTCAACTGACCAGTTTTTCCTCTTCCTCAAACAGGAGCCTGTTTCTATCATCATTCCTATCCCATTCAACCTCAAAATGTGACACATCATTGAACATTTCACCTACATTGAGCAATTCTTCAAAATATTCCTTCCATCTGCTCAAGGCATCTACAGGATTGACTAGCAGCTTTCCTGACCTGTCCAAAACACTTGTTAATTCCTTCTTCCCTCCCCTTGAAGGACTGCTAATTACACTCCAGAATGATTTTCCCGTGGCTTGACCCAGAGTTTCTAGCTTATTTCCAAAGTCTTCCCATGATTTCTGCTTGGAGTCTGCAATTATCTGTTTGGCTTTGTTTCTTTCTTCAACATAACTTTCTCTGTCTGTCTGATTTCTAGTATGGAGCCATTTTTGAAATGCCTTATTTTTCTTTTTACAGGCTGCCTTGACTGTGTCATTCCATCAAGGTGTCTTCTTCTTCCTGCCTTTATACACTACTGTTCCAAGACATTCTCTTGCTACTTCTAGCAGTGTGTCTCTGTACCTTGTCCATTCCTCTTCCGGTGACTGTAAATGACTACATTCAACTAACTGGCACCTTTCTCAGATCATTGTTATGTATTTATGCCCAATTTCCTTGTCTTGAAGCTTCTCCACTCTTATCCTTCTACATATGCACCTGACTTTCTGCTCTTTTGGCCTCACAAAACCAATTTCACTGTGTATTAAATAATGATCAGTATCATCAAAGAACCCCCTGAAAACACATGTGTCCTTGACTGTCTTTCTGAATTCCTGCTCTGTTATTATATAGTCAATGACAGATCTGGTTCCCCTTCCTTCCCAAGTATAGCAGTGAATGTCCTTATGCTTAAAGAAGGAGTTTGTGATAACTAAGCCCATACTGGAACAGAAATCCAAGAGCTGTTTTCTGTTCCTGTTGGCCTCCATATCCTCTCCAAACTTACCCATAATTTTTTCATATCCTTCTGTTCAATTTGCTATCCTGGCATTGAAATAACCCATGAGCAAAACACTATCCTTGTCCTTCACTCTAACAACTACATCACTAAGTGCGTTGTAAAATCTGTCCATCTCATCTTGATCTGTTCCTTCACAGGGCGAATACACTGACACAACCCTAATTTTCTTGCTGGAGATGGCCAAATCTATCCATGTCAGTTGTTCATTTACATACCTTATTGCAATTTGTTAGGTTCGATTACTTTCCTAATGTAAAGCCCTACATCCCTCTGGGCTCTTCCTGCTTTTTAACTCCTGAGAGGTAGACCTTGTATTATCCAACTCCATCCTCTTTCTCTCCTCTTACCCTAATGTCATTACCAGCTAAAAATCTAACCCCATCTTACTTGAAGCCTCTGTCAGCTTTACCTTCTTCCCAGTGTAATCCCCATTGATATTCATAGCTCTCCATCTCATTCCAGATCATTTGCCGAGTCGTATCTGAGGAGACCCTGGTCTTTTAATGAGAGGTGGTACTCCATCACCTCCAAAGGTCCAAGGCATTTTGCTCTGATTGTTGCCAACACCATATTGGACAAATACAATACCGTACAAAAAATAAATGTACCATCAGCACTGTAGCACACTAAGTTAGTAGACTAGAATTGAAAAAAGATTGTGGACGTCAAAACATCTCAGACATCCCAGTACTCTGCTTTTCTGCATGAAGATTACATATTCCTTTACTACATAATTTGGTACTAATGTTGCTTGAAAAAAACTTGGAGGGAAAATGCAAATATAACATTATATATACAGTGGCATAGCTGTGTCACCAAGGGCCCCGGGGCAAAAATGACATTGGGGCCCTCTTTAAACAGATACTATGCAGAGACAAAACTACTTCGTCAAAATAAAAATGTTTGTAAATCTATCGGACCAAACTGCGTGGTCATCAGTCCCCCGTATACCCTAAATATGGCCCTGGATATCAGTGAACACAAAACAGTTGCAGAAGCAACCAAAGTAGAAAGAACACCCAAAACAGGTAGAGAGAAGTAGGTTTAGCAAACAGGCTGTACATCTATATATCAACTAAAATTTTACCACTGTAGAAGAACATGTAGAAGTATTATGGTCCTTGCTTAGAGGAACAGTTGACTATGCAGTGGAAAAATAGGGCCTATCTACTGGGAAAATTCATTGGAAATTTTCTTTTCTTTTCTTTTTTTTTTTCTTTTTTTTTTTTTTTTTTTTTCATTAAGTGTGTTGCAGTGAATTGGGACAGTGATTTCTTCCTTCCCCACATTTATCTGACTTTTTATTACATTCCAGGCTGCCTTACATTTATTTTTAGAATTTAGAATGTAATCTTCATTTGCTTTGGTTTTTACTGCTCTGATTTCAGACTTGTAGATTTTTCTCAAGCATATATAATTCTCCTTGTCCTCGAGGTTGCTAGCAGCTCTGTCTTTCAGCATAAGTAGGAGTATCCTAATCTTATTGAGTTGTGGTATGTACCATTTTTGTGTTTGTTGTGGTTTGTACTTATTACTATTGTTGCTTTCTTTAGTTATAAGGAGCAGTTACTGTCTAGCGTGTGTTTGATGGTGGTGATGAATGTTTACATCTTTCTCATTGGCTAATATACTGGACCACTCTATTTGTTTGAGTTCATTTTTAATTTTTACAATGTTTCCTTCATTGAGTACTCTGTATGTTAATAACTTAGCAGGCTTATAAGTAGACAGTTTTCCAATTTTGAGCCATATGCCATCATGGTCAGAAATTCCCATTTTGATGCTGTCACATTCTACTTGGTTTCTATGTACATTGCTAATTATGTTATCAAGACATGCTTCTAACCTGGTTGGTTGTTCATTAAGACAAAAGAAATTCATTGATCTTAACACATCTAAGAAGGAAATAACACCTTTTTTCTTGAGTCTTATACCTATGTTTATATCTTCCATAATGAAAATTTTACAACTCACCGCAAAGACGTGGCGACGAGCTGCGACAGGCACATACAAAAGACACACACATACAACACATTCAGCTATCGGCCATGGCCTTCTTCAGAAAATAGAGCACTCACGCAATCACACAGGCACACAACACAGTCATACAACCATCACCTCCGACTGCCGCACTTCGAATCACGCTCTGCAGCGAATTGGGGACAGGAGGGGAGGGGAGGGGGAGGGGATAGAAAGGTTACGTCACGGTGGTGGGGATGGGTTAGATGGGAATAACGAGATGCAGCTTAGGAATGGAGTGGGGAGGCGGGTGAGGGGAGAAAATAAAATAAAATATTAAAAAAAGTAAGTAAAAAAAGTAAAATAAATATATATATAGAGAAAATGCATGCACACTGCAAGTACACAAGACCGCATACACATGCACGCAAGCGCGCGCGCACACACACACACACACACACACACACACACACATATACACACACACGATCACACATTCACACACCACTCAAAATAGGCGAGGTTTGGGATAGAGAGGTAGGAACTGTAAGGTATGGAAAAATATATATAGGGAAGTTATCGTAGGTTGAGGCCTGGTTGATTTCGGGATCGGAGAATGTATTGTAGGGATAACTCCCATCTGTGCAGTTCAGAAAAGTTGGTGGTGGATGGGAGGATCCAGATGGCTCGGGTTGTGAAGCAGCCATTGAAATCAAGCATGTGCTCCGCTGCATGCTGTGCCACAGGGTGGTCCACCTTGTTTTTGGCCACCGTTTGGCGGTGGCCATTCATCCTAATGGACAGCTGGTTGGTGGTCATGCCACTATAGAAAGCTGTACAGTGCTTGCAGCACAGCTGGTAAATTACGTGGCTGCTTTCACAAGTGGCCCGGCCTCTGATAGGGTAGGATAAGCCTGTGACAGGACTGGAATAGGAAGTGCTGGGTGGGTGGATTGGACAGGTCTTGCAGCGGGGTCTTCCACAAGGATATGATCCCTGTGGCAGTGAGCTGGGTTTTGGGGTGGCATAAGGATGAACTAGGATGTTGTGAAGGTTGGGAGGGCGACGGAACACCACTTTAGGAGGGGTGGGAAGGATCTTGGGCAGGATGTCTCTCATTTCAGGGCACGAGGATAGAAAATCAAAACCTTGGCAAAGGATGGAATTTAGTTGTTCGAGACCAGGGTAGTACTGGGTGACAAGGGGAGCGCTCTTTTGTGGATGGTTACTGGTGTTAGGAAGAGGATTTGGGGTGTGTGAGGATATGGCACGGGAGATTTGTTTGCGGACTAGGTCTGTGGGGTAGTTTCTGTTTGTGAATATTCTGTTTCTGAATATGCTGAAGGTTTCACAAAGGCCTTCACAAACAGAAACTACCCCACAGACCTAGTCCGCAAACAAATCTCCCGTGCCATATCCTCACACACCCCAAATCCTCTTCCTAACACCAGTAACCATCCACAAAAGAGCGCTCCCCTTGTCACCCAGTACTACCCTGGTCTCGAACAACTAAATTCCATCCTTCGCCAAGATTTTGATTTTCTATCCTCGTGCCCTGAAATGAGAGACATCCTGCCCAAGATCCTTCCCACCCCTCCTAAAGTGGTGTTCCGTCGCCCTCCCAACCTTCACAACATCCTAGTTCATCCTTATGCCACCCCAAAACCCAGCTCACTGCCACAGGGATCATATCCTTGTGGAAGACCCCGCTGCAAGACCTGTCCAATCCACCCACCCAGCACTTCCTATTCCAGTCCTGTCACAGGCTTATCCTACCCTATCAGAGGCCGGGCCACTTGTGAAAGCAGCCACGTAATTTACCAGCTGTGCTGCAAGCACTGTACAGCTTTCTATATTGGCATGACCACCAACCAGCTGTCCATTAGGATGAATGGCCACCGCCAAACGGTGGCCAAAAACAAGGTGGACCACCCTGTGGCACAGCATGCAGCGGAGCACATGCTTGATTTCAATGGCTGCTTCACAACCCGAGCCATCTGGATCCTCCCATCCACCACCAACTTTTCTGAACTGCACAGATGGGAGTTATCCCTACAATACATTCTCCGATCCCGAAATCAACCAGGCCTCAACCTACGATAACTTCCCTATATATATTTTTCCATACCTTACAGTTCCTACCTCTCTATCCCAAACCTCGCCTATTTTGAGTGGTGTGTGAATGTGTGATCGTGTGTGTGTATATGTGTGTGTGTGTGTGTGTGTGTGTGTGTGTGTGTGTGTGTGAGTGTGCGCGCGCGCATGCGTGCATGTGTATGCGGTCTTGTGTACTTGCAGTGTGCATGCATTTTCTCTATATATATATATTTATTTTACTTTTTTTACTTACTTTTTTTATTATTTTATTTTATTTTCTCCCCTCACCCGCCTCCCCACTCCATTCCTAAGCTGCATTTCGTTATTCCCATCTAACCCATCCCCACCACCGTGACGTAACCTTTCTATCCCCTCCCCCTCCCCTCCCCTCCCGTCCCCAATTCGCTGCAGAGCGTGATTCGAAGTGCGGCAGTCGGAGGTGATGGTTGTATGACTGTGTTGTGTGCCTGTGTGATTGCGTGAGTGCTCTATTTTCTGAAGAAGGCCATGGCCGATAGCTGAATGTGTTGTATGTGTGTGTCTTTTGTATGTGCCTGTCGCAGCTCGTCGCCATGTCTTTGCGGTGAGTTGTAAACTGTCTTCACTATATTATTAATTCCAACCTGGACTTTCCATTATTAAATAATGAAAATTTTATAATACTTGTATTTACTAATGTATAATATTAAAGCAGAGAGTTGTTCTGCAAATGTTTCTTCATCAGATGATGGTGTTCTGAAAACAGTTGCAATAACAACTCTCCGAGTGTGTAATGCCACAGCACATGCTTCAAAAACACTCTCTACACATAAGCTAGAAACATCTATAGTTGTATGTTCCAAATTTAAGGTTTTGTTAGTATGTCAATTTGCTTTGCCAATGATGAGGATATTGAAAAAAGGTACAGTGAGATGAAAGAAGTCATTTACACAGTTAAAGAAGAGGAAAACTTTATTGTCATGGGGGACTGGAACTTGGTAGTAGGAAAATGAAAAGGACAAAGTAGGTGAATAAGGACTTGGTGAAAAGAATGAAAGAGGAGGTCACCTGGTAGAATTTTGTGCAGAGCACAATTTAATCATCACAGACACTTGGTTTAAGCATCATGAAAGAAGGTTGTATATGTGAAAGAGACCAGGAGACACTGGAAGGTACCAAATTGACTTTGTAATGGTAAGACATTGATTTCAAAACCAGCTTTTAAACTGTAAGACATGCCCAGGGTCAGATATAGACTCTGACTGTAACTTACTGATCATAAACTGTAAACTAATACTTAAGAAAGTGGAAAAACGTAGAAAAGTAAGAATATGGAACCTGGATAAATTGAAGGAACCAAAGGCTTCTGATAATTTCAGATAGAACATTAGGCAAGGCTTAACCAAAATTGGAGAAAGTGCTACAGTAAAAGAAGAGTGGGTAATGTTGAGAGATAAAGTAGTGAAGGCTGCAGAGAATGATATAGGTAAAAGGACAGGGCCTAATATAAATCTCAGGATTACACAGGAGATACTGAACTTAATTGATGAAAAAAATATATAAATGCAGCAAGTGAAAGAGCCAAATGGGAGTAGAGATGGCTGAAAAATAAGGTTGACAGGATGTGGAGACTGCCTAAGCAGTAGTAGCTAGAGATCAAATATAAGTACATAGAAAAATGTATAACTAGGGGAAAGATTGAAAATGATTACTGGAAAATAAATGAGATGTATGGAGACAAAAAAGTAGCTGCATGAATATCAAGAGCACAGATGGAAAACCAGTAATAAGAAAAAAGTGATAGCTGAAGGGGGGGGGGGGTTATATAAAGGGCCTATACAAGGGAAATTAAGGCAGTATTGTAGGAATGGATAAGAAAGTAGATGAAGATGATATAAGAGATTCATTACTGCTAGAAGATTTTGATAGAGCACTAAAACAAGAACGAGGTCCTGGGAATAGATGATATTCCCTCTGAACTGCTGAATTGTTGAGAGAGCCAGTCATGAAGAAGTTGTTCCAACTTGTGTGCAAGATGTATGACACAGGCGAAATAACACTTCAGAAATAGTATAATTCCAGTTCCCCAGAAATGAAGTGCAGCCAAGTGTGAAAAATACAAACTTGTCATTTTACAATATTTTTGGGAAGGTTAGGTTGCTTACTCATTACAGAGGTATCCGATGAGCTGTGGAAAGGCACAAATAATAGAAAACAACTTGATAGCTTTTGGCCATTAAGGCCTTCATCAGTTAGAGACACACACAGAGAAACGACCAGCGTCTCCGGCTGCTTTGGCCAATCTGTGGGACTCAGTACATGCAAGGTGAGTGGGGGTGAAGAAGTAGCAGGGAGAGGAAAGCAGGAGGGGAGGGGGAAGATGCATGGCACAGGTGGAGGAATATGTCAGTGCTGTCTGATGGACAGGGTGGAAGGAAGGGAAGGGACTGAAATGTGTGGAGGAATGGGAGACATATGTAAGGATAGAGTGTGGGCAGGGAAGGGTGGTAGAGGCAGGAAATAGTAAAAGTTTAGGTCTGGGAGATTGTGGAAGCTTAGGATATATTGTAGGGAGAGTTTCTGCCTGCACAGTTCAGAAAAGCTGGTGTTTGTGGGCTGTGTAGCAGTCATTGAAGTGAGCCACATTATGTAGCACTGGATGCTCTGAGCAGGATGGTCTAGCTGTCTCCTGGTCACAGTTTGATGATGGCCCTTCATCTGGATAGACAGACTGGTGCTTGTGATACCCATAAATGTTCAAATGTTTGTATAGCTTATGGGACTTAACTACGGAGTCATCAGTCCCTAAACTTACAAATCACTTATGAACTACCTAATACTAAGAACGGCACAAATATCCATGCCCAAGAGGGGATTCGAACCCCCGACTGTAGTGGCCGTGCAGACCATGACTGGAGTGCCCCAGCTGTGCCGGCTGTGATACCCACGTAGAAAGCTGCACAGTGGTTGCAACTTAGTTTGTATATAACATGACTGTTTTCACAAATTGCCCAGCCTTTTATGGGATAGGAAATGCCTGTGACAGGACTGGAGTAGGTGATGTTGGGTTGGTGGATAGGACAGATTTTGCATCTAGGTCTGTTGCAGGGATATGAGCCATGGAGCAAGGGGTTGGGAACAGGGATGGAGAAGGTATGAACAAGGATATAATGTAGGTTTGGTGGGCGGTGAAATACCACTGAAGGAGAGATACAGAGAATGTTAGATAGGGTATTTCTCATTTCAGGGCAAACTGAAAAGTAGTTGAAACCCTGCCGGAGAATGTAGTTTAACTGCTTCAGTCCTGGGTGGTACTGGGTAATAAGAGGGGTGCTCCTTTGTGGCCAGATGGTGGATGTGGTGGAGCTGGTAGGTCATTAGATAGACAGGTCCATTAGATCTGTTTCTGGACAAGATTTGGAGGGTAATTGTTGACAATGAAGGCCTCAGTGAGGCGTTTGGCATATTTGCCCTGCCTTATACGGGATAGGAAATGCCAGTGACAGGACTGGAGTACATGGTGGACCTTATGATCCTACCTGCTGACAAAGGCTGCCCCACTGTGGTTTTAGACCACAAGGACTATGTCGCAAAGGGTATCCACCAAATTTCTGATTCTTCCATCTACAAACCCTGCCACATTGATTCCATCCCAAAATCCAACAGGACTCTAGTACCTCCTGAAATCCTTAGGACCATCCCAAGACCTCTCCTTAGAGTCTATGTCTATTCTAACCCCTCCTACACTCCACACCCTATCTTCTGTATGCCCCCTAAAGTTCAGAAACCCAACCACCCTGGACGTCCCATTGTGGGCAGTTATGGTCCTCCCACTGAGAGAATCTCTGCTCTCATGGACAAACACACTTCCAAACTATTACCCACAATCTAACCTCCTATATAAAAGATACCAACTGTTTCCTTGTCTGACACTCTGCTCCTGTACCACCTGGTACTATGCTTTTTACAGTTGGTGTCAACTCCCTCTACACCAACATCCTCAATGCTCATGGCCTTGCCACTGTTGAACACTACCTTTCAGAATGTCCAAGCCTGCAACCTCCTTCCTAGTTACCTTGACCAACTACATCTTCACTTGCAATTACTTCTCCTTTGAAGGCATCACTTTGGCACAGCAATGGACACCCATATGACACCTTCCTATGCCAGTCTGTTCGTGGGCCATCTAGAGTAATCCTTCCTGACTACCCAAAGTCCCAAACCCCTCATCTGGTTCAGATTCATTGATGATTTCTTCATAGTCTGGACTGAAGGTGAGGATACGCTATCTACATTCCTTCAAAACTTCAACACCTTCTCCTCCATTCAATTCACCTAGTCCTAGTCAACCCAAATGAGCCACCTTCCTCGACATTGACGTACTCCTCGAAGATGGCCTTATCAGTACCTCCGTCCACATCAAACCTACCAACCATCCACACTACCTCCATTTTGACAGCTGCCACTCGTCCCACATCAAAAAGTCTGTTGTCACTTTTCTGCATATCAACACTTTATTGAACCGACAGTTCACAAGCATAATGCAGACTGACTGTGATTGTTGGCGGTGGCCAAGAGGTGGCTTGTCCAAAGACAATCGGAAAGATATGATTGTTTGTTCAGAGTCAAATTTGGCTATCGCCACCACAAAGCTCCCCCCCCCCCCCCCGCTGTTCAGAGTAATCTTGTTGAGGTTTGGCCAGAGGGTGGGGCAGGGAGGGGGGCAACAGCTGGAGATGATTGTGTGCATGGAGTCCGCGTGATGGACAGCTTCATAAAGTTGTCTGGCAGAGGCGACGGTCCTTGGAGGCGGTGAGCAGTGGGGCTGAAAACCTCTAAGTTCCTGAGGTGGGGAGGGGGGCGGGCTGCCAGACCCGACACACCAGCTGGCATGAGACTGAGGGTTGCGCAGGCAGGAGGGGAAGTACCACTCTAACCACAGCCGAGGGGAGCAGAAAAGCTCTTTTGGGCCAGATTAAATGGAGCAGGAGGGGAGAAACGTTTCAGTAACTCGCACCTATCTTGCTGGGGACGAGGGAAGCACTGACGGCTGTACATAGTATGAAAATCGAGCCTTCGTGCAAAAGAATTGCAATGTTAGAAGAGTGTTGGGGAGGGATACAAACCTCGAATTCCAGGTCTGAGGCCTCAGGGAGAGGTTGAATGCTGTAGCCTCAGAAGGGGGAGCCGGGGGACTGTGGAGAGATCTCTAACAGAGAGGAGGGGGAAGAAGGAGTTAGAGAGGCAACTCGAGTAGGAGGAGGAAAGCCAGAGGCGCATTGCCAGGAGACGGCGGAGAAGCCAAAGATGCCGGAAGAGAGGTATCTGCCTTGAACATTATGAGGGGAGGAGAAGTGCCTTTGAGTTGAGGTGAGGAGGAGGTTTTCACATGAGCAGGGTCAATGTGGTTTACGAACACAGTGGAGGGAGAGTTATTGATAAGCAAGGTGAAGGGCCCGAGTACAGAGAGCTGAGTGGAGGACAGACCATATCATCCCATAGCACGACAAACTTGCAAGATTCCAGGCCCTTGGGAACAATGACCTGCGAAGGAGTGTGACTGGAGGGAGGTGGAGGGCAGATCCTTGTGCAATGCTGACACAACCAGTCTATCAAGGCGGGGAGGTCAGAAGAGTGAGGAATGGAAGAGGGGGAGATGAGCTCACCAGCAAGTTGTCCATAGACAAATTCGGCTACAGTGCCACGGAAGTCCTCTTTGTAGGTCGCTTGTAACCCAAGTAAAACAAGGGGAAGTGCCTCCGTCCATAGAGAGTCGTGGCACTGGAGAGAAGTTTTAAAGGTTCTCTGCCTCTGCTCTACCAGCCCTTTGCTTTGAGGGTGGTAGGAAGTGATGTGGGTGCGTTTGATGCCACAGAGGTGGCAAAGGTTGGAAAAGAGAGCGGATTCGAACTGGCAATCTTGGTTTGTGGTGATGACCAAGGCACAGTCGAACTGAGAAACCCAAGAACGAACGAAGGCTTTAGCCACTGTTTCTGCTGTGATGTTGGTGGAAGGGGTGGCCTCAGCACAGTGGATCATCCGATTGATAGTCGACAAGACGTAGCGGTAACCATCAGCCAGAGGAAGAGGACCAATGAGGTCAATATGGACATGTTCGAATCTGCCCACGGGAATGGGGAAAGAGTCCAAAGGAGGGGAGATGTGGGAGGTGATTTTGTTGCGTTGACAGGGAATGCAGGCCCGTGCCTAAGCTTGACAGTCTCACTTGACATCTCACCAGACAAAACGTACAGTGACAAATCTAGTCGAGGCACGGTTGCCAGTGTGCGAAATCACGTGCAATTTTTTGAAAACCTCACACTGTAAGGGGTGAGGGATGAAGGGGCGAAGCTTGCCCATGCAATTGTCACACCAAATTTCGCCTGTCACCCCAGGAAAAGAGGTGTGGATGGGATGGAGAGAGGAGGAATGATCAGAAACTATTTGTATGAGCTCGTTGTCAGCTGATTGGAGAATGGCAAGGTTAGAGAGGTCGATCAGGGAAGACATGGCATCTACTCAGGAGAGGAAGTTGGCTATGATGTTGTCAGCACCCTTGATATACCTGACATCAGTGGTGAACTGGGAGATGAAATCTAGGTATTGGAAGTGTTTAGGAGGAGGATCGGCTAGAGAATTTTGTATTGCGATGGCCAAAGGTTTGTGGTTGGTGAGGACATGGAAAGGACAGCCCTTGATCTCAGAGCGAAGTGCTTAATGGCCTCATAAATGGCAAGGAGTTCTCAGTCAAAGGCCGAATACTTCCTCTGAGCATGATTTAATTTTTTTAGAAGGACTGGAGGTGAGAGATATTGCCATCCAGAGATTGGCTAAGAGTGGCACCGATGGCAGTGTCACTGACATCGGTCGTGATAAAGATGTCTGTCTCAGGGTGAGGGTGAGCGTTAGTATTGGCATTTGATAAAAGGTCTTTAAGGGAAGAGAAAGCCTCAAACATCGCAGGGGTCCAAGAGACGGGGCGAGTGCCCGAGGTATTCTTATCTGCCAGCATATCTGTGAGGGTAGCTTGAATGTCAGCAGCACCGGGCAAGTGCCGATGATAATAATTACTAAAACCACCTCAATTCTTTGAATGTGGAGGGGCGTGGTAATTCCTTGATGGCATTGACCTACCTTTTTGGAGGGGGAGGGAGGGGGAAATGCCATCAGCCAAAACAGTGTACCCCATAAACTCACGGAAGGTAGGTGCAGTGGGCCCTTGCTGTGATTCAACTCAAAGCCTGCCTTAGCAAAAGTGTCACAGAGAATTTTTAAATTACATTTATTATCCTCCACAGAGGTACTGAATAGTCAAATGTCTTCTAAGTAAACAAAACAAAACTTTAGGAGGAGGAGAATCTCAGTGATGAAGCTTTGCTAGGTTTGGGTGACATTTTTAAGCCCAAATGGCATGAAGCAGTAGTGGTATAAACCTATCAGAGTTGTGATGGCAGTCTTCACAACATTCTCTGGAGCTATGCGTATCTGATGGTATGCATATTTGAAGTCAACTACAGAAAAAATTTTAGCACCAGCGAGAGCATGAGTGAAATCGGCTACATTAGGAATAGGATACCTGTTCATGATCGTCTTAGCACATAAGCTATGGTAGTCCCCACAGATTCTCCAAGAACTATCACGCTTTTTACTAAGGGAATGGGGGAGGACCAACTGCTAGAAGAAGGATCAATTATGCCTGCCTCTAGTAGTTCTGTAATCTGTGCTACCACGGCTGCAAATTTTTCAGCAAAAAGGTGACGTGGTTTGCTACACACAGGTGTGTCGTCGGTGAATTTGAGTCTGTGGAGCATGCCATTAGTTACCACAGAAATGCACTGCTTAGGGCGGGAGACAGTGTGGAGGCATGGCATCTGGTGTGCTGGATTTGGTAGACAATGTTGTGAAAGCCTGTGTGGGGATGGGAGGTGACAGCTGCCTGTCCCGACCAGCTGTGGTATCCACTGGTGCCGCTGGAGGCGCCACAAATGTGAGGGCGCAAGATGACCACTGGGTCATGCCGTGCGGGTCAGCAGGCAGAGTAGTTGCAGTGGGCGCCATCGTAGCAGACGAGTGCATTACCTGGGTGTGTGAGCAAGATGGCGGCTGAGCTGTGGTGATGTGCGGGTCAACAGGCAGAGTAGTTGACTCGGGCACTATCAGTGCAAGTCATGGTGCATGATTACAATGGCGGCCGAGCTGTGGCGGTGTGTGGGTTGGCTGGCAGAGTAGTTGACGCAGGCGGTGTGCGAACTGGTGAGAGTGCCAGCTGGGTGCGCGGGCAAGATGGCAGCTGAGCTGTGGCGGTGTGCACATCAGCCGGCAGAGTATTTGACGTGGCGACCACCGTGGCAGGTGGCGACACCACCTGTGGCACAGTGCAAGATGGTAGCCAAGCTGAAGCAGCCGGGAAGTCAGCTGAGGCGGATGTTACGGCAGTGGCCACTGAAGCACACGGGCGCACTACCATCGCAGAAACAGAAGGAGGCTCAACAGCGTCAGACATGGCAGCAGGCACACAAACATTTTATACACTGCGGGACTGTGGGAAAACACTAGAGTTTGAGTCTTTAGCTTGAACAGAAGCACAATTGGTGCCAGTAGAGATAACCTTGGATTTATTATTTGCCCATGGGCTAGCGACTGAGAGGTTGTTTAGAGACAGAAGAAGTTAAAAGTTTCAATTATTAGGTCAGTAGGCTGAGAATTGTGAATAGCATGCAGAGCAGGTGCCAGATGGCAGGGTGCACATACAGTTTTGACAGCTGTGGCAGTTGGCCTGGCAACCATGATTTGTTTGCACACGTCAGCATAGGAGCGAGGTTAGGTGGGTTGTCTGAAGCACAATCATGCCTACACGCAGACACGGGAACATGAATAGCAGAGGAAACACTGGTACTAACCTGGCAATCCACCCTCAGAGCAGAAAAGCATTGTTTGGCCTCAGACAGCTGCGATTCAGCATGGGAAAGACAGCGTATGATGCTTCCCCTTCACTCTTGAGGTCAAGCACTTGTTTACGTTTGTCAAACCACTTATTCAGCAACATGTCGAAGTCATCAGACAATTTGATATATTCACTAACAACAGTAGCACTCATGGTAGCAGAGCCGGAGCTCAACAAATCACACAAAAAATGTTTGTTTGAGGGATGGTGGAAAACAGAGTGGTGCACAACATTGGGTGAAAGTTTGTGATGTGTTAAAAAATGTATACTCCCAATAGTTTCCGGAATGTCTGCCACTAAAAAGTTCCACTCAAGAATGCAATCAGGTGAGAGATGCACAGAGAGAGATGTTGAAGTCATGCACCAAAGTTGTGTGGCGTTGACAGCTTGCAGCAGTGGGTGATGTGGGAGGAGAGTGGGTAGCAGGGAAACATCCGCGCCAATATCAAAGAGGAATCTTGTACCTGAAATATAGTCATGCAAGTAGAGATGACCGCAAAAAAAATGCAGTATCAGTAGATGCTCATTGTTGTCCGAGAGGGGGGGGGCACCTGCATCCATCCCCCCGCAAGTTGCATTTGGGTGCGAGCACGGAGGACGGCACTTCTTGGCAGCTGCACCAAAGTGACTGTGGAAGAAACAGTATGGGTAAGAGGCGGCTGTTCCAGTGGAAAGCGAGTGTGCGGCAGAGGTCCATCTTCAGATTCTGCGGCAGAGGCTGGCTGCGGTGTCTCAGTTGTGAGGCGATGCAGAATGCTAGGCCCATTCGCGAGGCTCGCTGATATGCGGGAGGTGGGAGGAGGTGCAGTTTGAATGCGAGCAGGCACATCAAGACGGGCTTCATGTAAGTAGGCAGCATGAACCCAGTCAGTGATGTGGATGCACTCACTTGGAGACTTGAGGATATTGTAGGCCAGAGCAGTCTAAACTGGTAAAGGCAGCTTGTTAGTCCAGAGTGCCATCAGAGTTGAATCTGGCATTGCCTGCTCGCTGACCAGCAGTTTAAGACGTCCCCACAATTGGAAAGACTTCCTGTCACCAAGATGTTCCTCCTGCAGAATGTAGTGGATGATTTCATCAGGAGTGCGCACGACAAGCTCCAGGATGGTTTGCTTCACCACGAAGTAGTGACGAGATTAGGTCGATGTGCTTGTGCAGGTGTGTGATGAGACAGATAGCGAGAAGCATCTTCCAGGGAATGGTGGTCGAAGATTTGTTCTACTAAGGTGAACCACGTAGTCAGTGCCTCAAACAAAAACGGAGGCAGCTTGGGCAGACGTCAAGGCGGCAGGGAAGAAGGAGAAGATGGTGCCTGAGTTACCGCGTCTGGCACCACAGCACCAGGCTGATGTTGCAGTTGTTGAGGAGGAACGACACAGAAGGCCAACGTGGCAGATGCACTGAATTGTGTCAATGAAATGGGCAGTTGAGCATAAGAGAGTCACATGATATGCCAGCCACACCAGTGGACGCAGTAGACCAAAGCAGGCATGGCGCAGAAGGGGCATGTCAGGATACCGAATGTGGTTGTACATGGAACACATTGTCCTGTCCTGACAAGTTGACACATGAGAAGTCACTTGACCAGGGGCGGATCCAGGACAGCCTGATAGGGGGGGGGGGGGGGGCAGAATTCTCATCGTCAGCTCTGCCTCAGTAGAAAGACTCTATTACCAATCACCCCTATTTTTTTACCCCGTGCCTAATCAAACAAAAGACTCACAGTTTTGAAAACTGAGTGCAGTGATATCACACCAACTTTGCATTAAAAAAAAATTATAATAAAAAGAGCTGCTCTCGACAGAGTATGAGGGTTAGAAACACAGACACTGTGTAAACACTGCACAGGTGGTTGTCTGAAAGACAAATCCACTGCACTGTCCGCAACCAAAACTGCGCGCACAGAAAAAGGTGCAGAAGGGACTGGAGACAAAGGTCCTGAATTAAATGCAGAACTCAGAGAAGAGTCAGGAATGAGTCCGCTATTTAGTTCATTAAACAAAGGTGGCAAAATATAGTTCTGCGACAACGCGTCACTGTACAAATTTTTTTTTTCCCTTGTTTTCATTCTAGTGAAATTTGGGACTTTCACATTGGGTTTTCACTGACATAAGATGTGCCATTATTCAACGGCCAGCAGCTACAATGACTTCGCTGGTTCAACCACTGCCTGGATTTCATCTTACATCCTACTACACTTTACAAGCACCTGTTCTTCTCACTTCGTAAAGGACTTTGTCCTTGCCTTCGCAACGTTGTTTTTCACAAAACATGTTCTCCACACTCTGAACCACATGTGCTATGAGGTACTGTATGACTCCAGTTATTCTACTCCCAGTGTTCTTACCAGTGTTTCCCCTGTATTTAGTACAAATGGACAACACTATTACCCATGTGCGCCCAATGTGCAAAATTTAAATATTTCACACTTACAAAATTTGAACAATATATCTTCTACCGCCCTTCTGCGCATGTTATGATATCACTTGTAGTATCCCTGGTATCCATAACATTTAAGCTCGAATAAATTCTGTACTCCTCCGTGTCCTAACCATGGAGGTTACCTCCATGGTTATAACACAACAAAGATGGCACATTGAGAAGATACAGTAGTGGAATACACAATATCTCTGTATTATCTCAATGCAAAATTTAAAGTTGAGATGGTCTCATTGCCTTGGAATAAGACTCCCACGAAGGCAGAAATCCATATTTTAAGCAGACAAATGAAACTCAGTAATAGCCACAAATTATGACTATTCACTTTTTAACTCAAAACAAAAAACACTAACATTCCACCATCTTGGATCTTGCACTCTGAAGTACATTGTCTTTGCAATCTCAAGTTCTTTGGATACTATGTTTGAAAACAATACAGGCTCCTAGCACCTCGTCCAGACGTCAACTGACTAACAGGCTAAGTGCAATATGGTTTTATAGAACACAAAAATCGTAAATTTTATCTTTGGTTTATGTACTAAAATTCATACAAATATTTATTTTTGATATGAAATTAACAGGTATGATCTTTAGAACCATTTGACAGAATGACATTGACAGTTAAATTTATAAACCAAAAAAGAAGTGAAAATGACAACTTAAAAGGCATGTTTAATAATTCATAACAACATATCTTTTGGATTGTGTGGTGCTTTCTGAAAAATAACATAAAGTTCAAATACTCTTAAATATGATCAATTTGTTTCAAATGTAATGAAATTTGTATTAATCCATATCAAGTGATTTAGTGAACTAATAGGCTTCAAAATCTTTTGCATAACAGACCAGATCACAAAATATGCAAGATGACCAGTTTACATGGATATATTTCCTTTTACAAGCTATTAACAGGATATTTTCATATCTACAAAGTGTTAAAGTACCATAAGTAATGTACTAACATATATATATTATATGTGAATATGTTGTCTTAATACTCCGTGACAGTCCGCAAAACAATGAAGGTTATTTAACTGTATTTTTGTCAAAACTTGTATCACATTCTAAAATTAAGTTTTTGTTGCGTCAAGTTACTGGTATCAAACGTTTCAATTGAGTTTGATGGTATCAGGTTCTTAATATTTGGTAGTGGATTATTTGTTGTGTTATACACTCTACTAACCATATAGTTGGTCAACAGCATTCCTTGCCCATTTGAGCTTTAATATTGCTTTGGGGTACAGTAATCTATCTAATAGTGCAATTTCAAATACAATTTAGAACCATTGTTTCACCTTCAGACAATTTTATCATGCCTCAGGTACACCTTTTTTCATCCACACAACATGCAAAACAATGCCACTGCCTCGAAGCTAGTCCAACTCTCGTGATGGTGTCATTGCCTCTAACCACCAACCTAGTGATGTGGTGCCTTCATTTTCTGTTTCCAATGCCAGTGCATCTTATGTGCAACCATGTGCAACATCATGTGACACATCTGCTGCACCAAGCACACAACAGTCATTCTCGCTCAGTTACACAGCTGACACATATGTCCTCCCACAGCTGCTGTGCACTACCTGTGCCTCATCACCCATCTGCACGATCATGTTGACCTCATATGTCATCTGGTCTCTTCACCTCTTGCGGCAAACTGCTATACCGCCACCAAGCACACTATCCTGGAACAAGTTACTCACACTTGGGATGAGATGGTATGTTACATCAGCCACAAGGAACATCTGGGCAACAAGAAGTCATAACAGCTGTGGCTCCACCTCTGCCTGCTTGTAAACAATCATGACATGTCTGATTCCACCCTCTTGGCTCTCTGGTCCAGCAACCATCTCTCACTGTCTGAACAACACTCACCTACAACATTATGCAACCACATAGTGAGTGCATCTGCATCACTGCTAGGGTCTATGAATGCCACCTATGTGAGGCCTGCCAGAACCAGCTTGTGTTCACAGCACAGGTCTCATTTCACTTTCCTTCACTCAGTTGAGGTCGCCCATGCATCGCGGATAACATGCACGAACCACTGGGCTTAGTTCTTCACATTCACACGGTCTGAGTTCCACCTTCGCCTTCTCTGTCTCCATCACTGGCTCCACCAGCTGACACCTCCTGTGACTCCAACGATGGCCCTCCTCTGCTGATCCACTTTCCACAAGGGCAAGTTCTGCACGACTGTTACTTTCACAGTCATTTTGGTGATGCCACAAAGAAGTGCCAACTGCTGGGCCGTCACCCGTTTGCAGAGTGGAGGATGGCTTAGGTGCTACCTCCTGCACCAACAAGGACAATCGCCAACATATTCTTCATTCTGTACATGATTCTCAAAAGTTACTTTTTTATAGTAATACATGTATTTGCAAGTTGACAGGGGGACTCATTTTGTTCTGCCACCGCCCCAAGCCTCCGACAGCCTTAGTCCACCACTGAGGTAGACAACAACTGACACGCTCGCAATGAGTGCCATTCAACTGGATAGCTAGCACCTTGCCTGCACTGTGCACTTTATGGGAACAGGAACACAGCTGACAGTGGTGAGCAACACCATGTTCTCACCACACTGCGAGTCCTCTCTGATGCAGCCTTCGAAATCCACTCATTATTAGATTGCTTTCATACACAACACAACATTGTTCCAAGTGTTTCTCAATTTAAAATCAAGATATGTCCTTAGAGTACAAACGGGATATAGTACAGTTGGTTCTGCTAAAATTGATATAATGAAGGTGCAGTCGATTTCCAACATTATATTGAAGTATTTTTTATTTTATACAGTAGTTAATGGTAGCAGTATGGATGGACAATCTAGATTAAGTGGTGCTGCATATAGAAAGCTGAAGAAAAAAGACAGAGGGACAGCAAGGTTTTATTGAAGATACCATGACTGGACTCTTATTTTAGTGGTAAAAGTGACAGTGAACTGTGTCTCTCTAAACATTCAGGTGAAGTTGCAGTTGAAAACTGTGACAATGAACAGTGTAGGTAACATCATATTCTAAGATCTTATAAACTCTTCAGGATAAGTTAGAGAAGAGAGTCACTGTCTACAAGGACTTTGGCTCCAGGTTTTCATTTCTCTCAATTATTACTGATTTAGAAGCTGTTCAAATTTATGATGCTGCAGAGAACTTAGAGCCATTTATAATTCTGACATTGAGAACAACTTTGGTGACGAGTGTATACATTATAAAAGTTATTTATTGTCTCTGAAGAAAGAAGATGGTGACATTGTCCTCTCTTCCATTTCTCTGTAGAATGTTTGTTAAAAAAAAAAAAAAAAAATTGACGATGTCTACCCAAATGTATACACAGCTCTCAAAATTTACAACTGCACACCAGCAACCAACTGTTAAGCTGAAAGGTCTTTTTCTCTTCTAAAGCGGATTAAGAACTACCTATGGGCTGCAGAGAATAAAGAATGACTAATCACTCTTGGAGTTCTAGCCAATGAATCAGTCACGACAGTCAGCGTGGATTTTGAAGAAGTGATAAACGAATTCGCAAAAACCAAAGTGACAAGGAAGTCCTTTTTGAGAATTTGCTTGATTTTGTAAAAGGTCAGTTACGTAGTACTGTAACATGTTTTTCAAACTGACTAAATTTCACATTAAATTTTGGTATATGGTATTTAAATGTGGTGATTATCATTGTATATTTACCATATATTGCGACAAAGTTGAATGTTTCTAAGGCAGTGTTTCTTTCTGTAATTTTATTATGTTTTAGCTTCAAATTTGTACATGTGCTAAGTGTTATGGTATATGTTACTTAAATAACTGATGAAATCATATTTTTATTCAGAGTTTTGATTACAGCAATAAATTTTAAAATTAAGATTGTTGAGTTGATAGTAGTGGCTTATCATACCCTAAATACGGTCCTCCTGACATCCCTGAACCTTTTGTGGGCGCTGACTTTCTGTCCCATGATAAACTTTCTCCTGATGTGTGTACCATTTGGTGTTTCACCACCCTACAAACACTCACTTTCCATGACTCGCCCTCATATATCCAAATCATTCACGAGTGCATTGAGACCATCAATCAAATTAATCTTTTAATGTCCAAGTGGTCTAAGGAACATGAACAAGTGTTTCATCTGCAATGCTAGAGGAAAGACATTGCTCACCATCTCACCAATACGGAAACTGAACTGGTCTCTATGTTGCAAGCTATCAAGATGCTTCATGCATCTCCAAGGGATGTTCACACTCAAATCAGTAATCATGCTTCTTCCACAAGTGTTATTAATCACATTGTGCCTGTGCACAAGATTAAAAGGTTTTTGTGTCCCCGTGCCGCTCCTATGCGGATGCTTGTGAACATAACTTAGTTGTCATGCCAACATTTTGTTTGAACGTTTTGACAGTGCTCCACACCCCTCTCACGGCTGCCTCTCACTATGGTTCCCCCACCCCCAAGCACACAGTAACCTCCTTCTGTTTTTGCACTTGCCTCCTCCATTGAACTAACACCTGTCTGGAACATTAACTTCTCCGACTCACATGCCATCACTCCCTCACGGCTTCTCAGATAACTATTTGACCAAACATTATATGCCACCATCTTGTTGTCATGCGATGATGTGTCACTCACACCCGTGGCCATCGTTGTCACTACTTGTGCACTTTGCCAACCTGCGGTTATGCCAAACTGTCCCAACCTGCCTCCTGGTGCCATGCTGCCGAAGTCCACAGCTCCATCTCGGGACTCACCCACAGCCAGGCCTCATGCTGATACATGTGTCCTTGTCTTACTTCACGTCACCACAACAAACACCACGCTGACATGTAAACTAACACATGCTCCTACGCTCACTGATTTCCTGTTGTAACAAATAGCACCATTCATAGACTTTGTTTGACAGACGACCCTCCATCTCAAGCAAATCCTGCCCTCTTCATTTTATGCCTTACAGCTACTCCCGCACCACCCCTTACTCTACTCGAGTGGCAGTGATCAAGTGTATTGATCTCCCACAAAAAGTCTTACTTACTGAAGTGCGCATTTTTATCTTTCTGTCGTGTGACATATTAATTTATGCCCCCCTGGTGTCGTCCTCCAACCCCCTTCCCATACAACCACATCAACCTGTGAATCCACCATATAAGCTGCAGGACTTCATGGTAACAGTACCGCTGGATGATGCCATTGAGTTGACCATCACCCGGCTCCCATGACTCTCTCCTGCTGTGGCCGAGGTCACCCCACCCACTCCCCCCTTGCCACACCAAGAGTACTCCATACTGCAGGGAGGGCTGTGTAGTAGCGTGACCACCAGGTGACCATGAAATGATGTAACATATCTTCATAGCCTGTCTTCTATGGAGGCCTCTACTCCAAAGCCAGCCATCCATCTTGTACAACTAGTCTGTTCCTGTAACTTGTAAGAACAAGAAAGTTGTGTGTTCCGAAATATCTGGTGTTTATTTTGGGCCACAACCTCACCAATCCCATAAAGATATAAAATGCAGAATGGCAATGTCTGCCTACTGCAGATTTATTGTGCTGGACTAATCGAATGTTCTGTTCTTGTTTGTGGAGGCCAACACAATAAATCTACAGTAGCCAAACAACAGCAAGATTGAAGCAAGAAGATAAATCAATGCCAGAATACTCACTAAGGAACCAGGGATGGTTAAATGCAAGATAAGGGAAGCCATCGAAATTTTAAAACATCCTAACAACATGAACAGAGAAGATGGATTCAGGCTTGCTCCCTCCTGGCTACCAGCCATAACAGCGAAATACGGCGCACTAATAACACAACTTGCAAGCATCACCAGCTAGCAACTGCTACTGTGTGGCCTGCTGCCAGCAGGAAAGAAATGGAAGCCCTCACCTCATTTTCTGATGACCACCAATCATGGTTCGCTATGCAAGAAGCAATAGACAATGGCTGATCACTCCTTCCACCTCGCTATCCTATCAGAATGATGTTTCCACTCTTACACCAAAAACTCACCAATAACAATGATGATTTTAAAATTATGACGTAATGTCACAGTTGACAGTAATGACAAAATATAGTTATGCCGGACAACAAGCTCACATCAGTATACCCAGAAGGAGGCCACTGTAAAGTTGGCTGAAACATCAATTATTAAAGTAATAGCTATCTTACATTGTGACACGGTACTACACCCAGAAAACTTTTATGTCATCTCACTCTGGTTGTTATTGTTATTGGAGGTTAATGGCACTCAACATTGCGGATCTCACTCTGGCTGTGGAAGCCTATGCAGATAGAAAAATTGTTACAATTGTGTACAAGAAATACTTTGATGGTCAATTTAAGCTGAAAAACATGCTCAGTTGTGCAAACAGCTTCATATTACAGTCATAATGTGTGTACTGGTACACAATAGAAAACCATCAACATCATGAATAACACAGTTTTCACTCCAAATTTTTTGTGTAGAAAGTGTCACAAAAATGAATGGTGAGGACACAGTTTACATGCGGTCATTGAGTCTCGGTACGGTCCATTGTTGTTCACATAGCATTGTCAACATTGTCACTAATCATAAGTACACATTTGAGATGATTGTTACTGTTGCACATGGCATCATACAGTTTTAAAGAATGTCAATGGTAGATTACATGTCATTTCACTTACAAAGAGATGATGATTACTTGTAGTTCGTGTCATATGCTGATGTTGCTTCAGGTGTGTTTACATGCTTATGTGCTTATTCTGGAATCTCCTCATCATCACTGTCATTGTTGATGTTGCAAAAAAAGGAGTATCATTAATAAAGAATATGTGGGAGTGAGGGTCCAAACAGAACAATGAGACATGATATATAATGAATACATAATTTATTAGATAGTAGACATGTACACACACAAGGAAAGACAATATACAGTCTATAAATATCATGGATGTCAATGCAGCGATAGTCGTAATAGTTCACAGGTGCTTCTTCAGGTGCAAGTGAGAGGTATCGAACCTAGCAGTCGACCACGGAGACCCTTCACCAGTAGTGTGGAGTACCTGGAAGGAGCCAGCAAGCCCTAACTGTAGTTGGGTGAGGCGGTGGTGCTTGATAGGGAAGTCAAGCAGTGGAGGCATATCCCACAAATTGTGGATGTGGTTGTTGACACAGGTGGGAAGACATAGCACTAGTGATAGTTGACAGGGAAGTCGAGTGGTGGAGTGGTGTTCCGCCACTGTAAAGAAATTGTGAAGGTGGATGGATTGTCCTACATGCGAGGAAGTTAGAAAATTATGCAGACAATTAAGGGAGAGGAAAATTTAATTGTGATGGAAGACTGGAATTCGATAGTAGGAAAAGGAAGAGAAGGAAAAATAGTAGGTGAATATGGACTGGGCAAAAAACATGAAAGAGGAAGTCTCCTGGTAGAATTTTGCACTGAGCATGATTTAATCATAACAAACACCGGGTTTAAGAATCACAAAAGAAGGTTGTATACATGGAAGAGGTTTTAAACTATAATACATACCCAGGGGTAAATATAGACTCTGACCATAACTGATTGGTCATGAACTATAGGCTGAAACTGAAAAAACTACAGAAAGGTAGGAAAATAAGTAGATGGGACTTGGATAAATTGAGGGAACCTGAAGTTCTTAAGAATTTCAGAGGGAGCTTTAGGCAACAATTGACAGAAATGGGGGGGGGGGGGGAATAAAACAGTAGAAGAGGAATGGGTAGCATTGAGAGATGAAATAGTGAAGGTAGCAGAGGACAAAATAGGTAGAAAGGCAAGACCTACAAAAAATCCTTGGATATTACAGGAAATGCTAAATTTAATTGATGAAAGAAGAAAATATAAAAATGCAGTAAACGAAACAGGCAAAATGGAGTACAGATGACCAAAAAATGAGATTGACAGGAAGTGCAAAATGGCTAAGCAGGGGTGGCTAGAAGCCAAATGCAAATCTGTAGAAGAATGTATAAGAAGGGAAAAAGTAGATAATGCCTACAGGAAAATAAGAGACATTTGGAGACAAGAAGAACAGCTATACCAATAAAAAGAACTCAGATGGAAAACCACTTCTCAGCAAAGAAGGGAAAGCTGAAAGGTGGAAAGAGTACATAGAGGAGCTCTACAAAGGAATTTAACTTAGAGGCAATGATGTAGGAAGGGAAGAGGAAGTAGATCAAATTGAAATAGGAGATACTATACTGAAAGATGAATTTGATAGAGCCCTGAAAGACCTAGGTCAGAAGAAGGCCCCGGGAGTAGATGACATTCCCTCAGAGCTACTAAAGTCTCTGGGAGAGCCACCCATGACAAAACTATTTCACTTGGTGTGTAAGATGTATGAGACAGGCGAAATATCCTCAGATTTTAAGAAAAATATAATAATCCTCATTCCAAAGAAATCAGGCGCAGACAGGTGTGAAAATTACGGAACCATCAGCCTGATAAGTCAAGGTTGAAAATTTTAACACAAATTATCTACAGGAGAATGGAAAAGGTGGTAGAAGCTGACCTCGGGGAAGATCCATTTGGATTCAGGAGGAATTTAGGAACCTGGGAGGCAATACTCACTGTACGACTTATCGAAGAAGATACATTAAAGAAAGGCAAACCTATATTATTAGCTTTTGTAGATTTGGAGAAAACTTTTGACAATGTTGACTGGAATAAACTCTTTCAAATTCTGAAGTCAGCTGGGGTAAAATACAGGGAAAGGAGAGTTATTCACAACTTGTACAAAAGCCAGACTGCAGTTATTAGCCTCAAATGTCATGAAAGGGAAGCATTAGTTGGGAAGGGAGTAAGACAGGGTTGTAGCCTTTTTCTGATGTTATTCAATGTGTACATTGAGCAGGCGGTGAAGGAAAGCAAGGAAAAATTTGGAATAGGGATTAAAGTTCAGGGTGAAGGAATAAAACCATTGTGTTTTGCTGACAACATTGTAATTCTGTTAGAGACAGCAAAGGACCTGGAAGAGCAGTTGAATGGAATGGACAGTGTGGTAAGAGATCGTATAAAATGAACATTAATAAGAGAAAAACAAAGATAATGGAATGCAGTCTTAGAAAATTAGGTGCTTCTGAAGGAATTAGATTAGGTAACGAAACAATGAAGGTGGTAGATGAGTTTTGTTACTTGGGTAGTAAAATAACATGTGATGGTCGCAGTACAGAGGATATAAAATGCAGAATGGCAATGGGAAGAAAAGCATTTTTGAAAAAGAGAAATTTGCTAATATCGAATATTAATGTAAGTGTAAGGAAGTCTTTTCTGAAGGCATTTATGTGGAGTGTTGCCTTGTACGGGAGTGAAACATGGACGATAAGCAGTGCGGACAGGAAGAGAATAGAGGCTTTTGAAATGTGGTGCTACCGAAGAATGCTGAAGATTAGGTGGGTAGATCGCGTAACTAATGAGGAGGTACTGAACAGAATTGGGGAACAAAGAAATTTCTGGCATACCTTGACTAAAATAAGGGATAGATTGGTAGGACACATTCTTAAACATCAAGGAATTGTGAATTTAGCATTGGAGGGAAGTATTTGGGGTAAAAATCGCAGAGGAAGACCAAGAGATGGATACAGTAAGCAGATTCAGACAGATATAGGTTGCCGTTCTTATGTGGAGATGAAGAGGCTTGCTCAGGATAGGGTATTGTGGAGAGCTGCATCAAACCAGTGTCCAGACTGAAGACCACAACAACAACAGAAGCTCGGAAACGTCTGGGAGGACAGGATACTGATATTCTCTGGGTTTAATGAAAAATATTTGGTCTATTTTATGCTTGAGACTACATATATTTTGATGGAATACAGACAAAATTGTAGACTTGTTTACCTTTGTATTTGTATGACTTTTTTGGAGCAATTTTATTCGGTACACTTGCTGTTAGTTGTGTTTCAAGTGCAGAAGGCCTGTTTTGAATAGATGAGAGAGGTGTTTCGTGACCAGTCCGTTATTGAGAGTGATGAGGATGATAGTTCCCTGGATGTAAATGAAGACCTCCAAGAGGAAGATCAGGAAGACATAACTGAACAAGCCTTACCATATTAATGTGATTGATCAACTCTCGGAGTGCCACAAAAGTTTAGAGATTGTATCATGTATCTCCCAATGTTTGTTCAAGAACCAAACACATGTAGTGAAGCAATGAGTTTTGTTGAGAAGGATTTATGGAAGGAAGCAATGGATTTTGAAATAAAAACTCTCCAAGAAAATAAAACTTGGGGCCTGTACAAATGGGTGTACAAAGTGAAAACAAATGCAGATGGCTCAATAACTAATTTCACAGCAAGACTGGTGATTACGGGCTACTCGCAGTGGAGAGGAGTTGTCTGTGACCAAATATTTAGTTCTGCAGCTAGAATGTCTAACATTCGAGCACTACTCAATGTTGCAGTAGAGGATGAAACTCATGCAAATTGATGTTTCAACAGCTTTTCTTTATGGAAATTTGAAAGAAACTGTATGCATGCAGCAACCTGAAGGATGTGATGATGGGTCTGGAAGAGTATGTTATTTGAAGAAAAGTATGGACTGACACAGGCTCCTCGTTGCTGGAATGAGATGTTCAGCAATCATCTCATTAAACTGGGCTTCCAGAAGAGTGAAGCTCTTCCAAGAAAATATTATTTGTCTTGTATGTTGACAATGGTTTGATTGCAGCTAACAGTGAACAGGAACTTCAAGAATTTATCAGTGAATTAATAAAAGAATTCAAAATTACTTCAAAACCTGCATCATTTTTCTTAGGTTTGGAAATGAATCAAAAATAAGATGGATCTGTTCACATATGCAAAACTCATTATGCTGAGAAGATATTAGAGTAGCTCCACATGAGTAACTGCAAGGCTGAAGCTACTCCAATTTATAAAGGTCAATGATACAGAAGAAAGTCCTCACAACTCTGAGTTTCCTTACAGACAAGCTGTTGAATCACTAGTCTGATGTATGAGACATGTCCTGAGTTTGCATATGCTGTAAGTGTAGTATTAAGAAATCTTGAAAAACCAACAAATTGTGATGTAATCAGAGTGAAGAGGATTCCACGATATTTGAGTGGCACAACAAATTATGGGCTTGTATTCCAAACGAGTTCAAAAAGTGGTATTTTGGTGTGATAGAGTGATGCTGACCATGGTGGTGATCTTGGCTCAGGGCAATCATCAGTTGTTCTTTGCCTATGTTCTGGGGTACCTACCTCCTGGATGAGTCAAGGGCAATCTTCTTTTGACATATCCACAACTGAAACTGAGGTGTGTCTGCCAGTGAAGCTGCTCAAGGAATTTTTTGGATCAAGAGGCTTTCTACAGAATTGGGACAGTTGAAAGGAACACCAGATTTATAGGTTTATTATGAAGCTGCTATCCAGCTTACTCAGAATCCTGAATGTCATCAGAGAACACCTTTTTCTTCATGAGTTAGTAAGTGTTGATGAAATTACAGTTTAAAAATTTGGCACCACTGTTTGCAATAAGATTTCAATGTTTGTGTATCAAAATTGGAATTTGTAAGTTATTAAATAAGGGAGAGTGTTGATGTATAAGACATTTTTGAACTATTTCATAACTGAGCTTTGTATTTTTGTATTTAGCAGTTGGTTGTGTTTTTGTATAGTCTTTGGATATGTCGGACACAATGTGTTTCATTGCATTTTTTTACAAGAGTGTAAAGGTTTGTTTTTATACTGGCAATCTTAGCAATCTATACCAGAGTTATGTTCTATTTGAGTGGTACATCTGTGGTGAACTCTAAATGATTATACTGCTGAGGTGAACAGTTGTCTATTTCACTGAAATGCATACGTCAGTGGTTATTGATTCATGTAGATAATGAAATCTCGTACTTGTATCTGAAGCCAGAAATATTTCATAGCCTTGTATATGGCAAGAAGCTCCCAGTCATAAACCCTATAATTTTGTTGTGACAGTGACAGTTTATGTAAATAAAATGCTATTCGTTGCCATGAGCCATCCATCCATTGTTGCAATATGGCATCTGTAGCCTTTAAAATTGCATAAAATACCATCACTAATGGTGAATCATGCTTAGGATGTGCCAACAATGCCACATCGCCATACCACATTTTGTGGCATCAAAAGCAGAATTCATTATCTCAGTCCACCACACCACACCAAAGTATTTCTTTTAATCTTGTGGCTGGAAAGTGCTGCCATAGGGGGTTCCTGCAATTCTACTGCTTGTAGCAGATTCTGATGACAAAAATTCAGCATACTTTGATGCTATTTTGTTTCTGTATTTGTAGGATAGCTGGAACCTTATCTGGGAAAGGAAGGAAGCCTATAGCAGAAATAGGATGACTGAGAAAATCTACTTCAAATTGCCCAAATATGTATTTGGCTGTGTTCAACACTACATCATACTGTTCCAAGCATTCAAACACTGCTTTGAGATGTTGCTGATGCTTTTCTGTATGTATTTGGCTGTGTTCAACACTACACCATACTGTTCCAAGCATTCAAACACTGCTTTGAGATGTTGCTGATGCTTTTCCGTGGCTGTAGATATCAAGATACCATCAAGTTAAAGGAAGCAAAAGGGTACTCCTTGGGGTTCCATAAACCATTGCCAGGTTTGGATTGTGTTATGTGAACTGAAAGTCATTTACATGCTTTGAAAGTTTCAGATGACAAGATGTGGGATAAAGTGCAGACAAGGAGTTATTTGTAATTCCACCTACAACACTAAATCACAGTGAGACCAGCCTTGAACAAGAGGAGTATTCTTATTGTTGTAGCTATTGTTACTATAGGAAAGGGGTTGTGATATAGATAGTAGAGGATGTTGCATTGTCATAAATTAACTGGAATTAGTATGTCACAAGCTGTAATGGAGGGCACACTGCATGTCTAGGACATACAGGAATTGCATGTAAAAAATTAAGTGTACTAACCTCACATATACACTGACACAGCACACCATCATTTAATTTACATTTGTTGTACTTTGGTCCAAGCATATGTTTTACTCTGTTTCTGAATAGGCGCATGAGAATAATAAGTAACTGAATATTAAATAATGAGGGTCAATTTAAATTTGGTTCAGGAATTAAGTCCTGTTAATGCCATTTATAGGTTCATAGGGTTATGTCAATTTGTGTATGAAATTGTTTGGAAGAACACAACACTGAAATAGGATCTTTAAGAAATGTCCAGGTTCTTCGGGGTACAGGAGCTGAGCCACATCATTACAGGCAGTGCAGCTCTACACTGCGGACAGAGTCCAATAATCACCAGCCTTGGATCAGGGAGGCGAGAAATGGAGGAAGCAGTAAACAAGCATCTAACTGACAGCTCAGCTGCATGCAGTGATGTCATCCAAAAGTGTCTACCCTGACTGCACCACAGGGATTGGGGCTTGTCCTAAGCATATCAACCGGCAAAAGCAGGAATGCAGAGGGGATGTACATGTGCCCCTCAAGGAGAAGCCATTTGGCATAGATGGAAAGGAAGAGTCTCAGTCACTCATCCTGGCAAGGAGACCACACCTCCACTGTCACAATACAAGGAGACCAGACAGTGTGGTGCAGCTACCCAGTAGCAAAAACCTGCAAAGCACCAATGAAAACAGACACACGTGGTGGGAGATGAGAGACCCTTACTTCACAAATTGACACATCAGTATCACACTACAACCCTCAAGCCTAGCAGATGTGATGCTATTGACTCCTCGACATTTGTCAAACTGCTGAGTGAGAAAACCACCATCACTGGGCAAGTTGTACACACAACACAACTGTGTTTCATTGTGACAATCCAAGAAATAGTCACTCAACTAACACAGGAATCTATCTCCACACATTTTCTAGTCACTTTTAGAATATACCTGCAATTTAAACATTGTTATGCAGTTACATTGTCATTTGTTCTGCTGTCTTTCCAATATTGTTATGTTTGCTGAAGCTGCTGCTGCTGCTATTGCTACTGTTACTGTTGCTAATCCAGAGTCTGAGTGAGGGGTAGCCTTAACACTGTTCCACCTCTCCACATCTCATTGCTCCATTGTTGGCTCATACCTTTGATGCTTCTTGCATGTGATCAATGCTGTGCTTCAACCTCACGGTTTCTAGTGACTATGTGCATGGCGAGCACGGCGCACTGTGCTGATGCAGTCTTTTTTCCTTCTTTCCTCCCTGGACTGCATTTCATTTCCTTTCCCTTCCCCTCCTTTTCTATCCTAACTCCTTCCCCTCCCCACTAGGGGACTGATGATTCAGGTAGTTTGGTCCCTCTGTCCCACTGAACCAACCAACAGCTTTAAAAAACACATAAAGTCTGCGAAAAGTTTAAACTGTTTCTAATTTATACAAACAAAATCAAATGTAAAAGTCTATGTTCCCAAATTTGTAGAACCACAGAGGTGCTTTAGAAATAGAAACCAAAATGTATCTGATTTGAAAATATTGTCCTAATTGTCATCAGAATAATACGGAACACCCATTATAATTAATTTCAGTAGCTGCTATGAAAGATGGCTACACAAACAAACATAGTGCTCTAAATAATTTTTCTTCTCTGCATATAGTTGTCTTTCATCTTTTCACTTTCCCACAATGAGATATCTGAATTATTGTTGTACATTGCCCCTAGTCAAATCAATCTTTTGAAATAAAGATTCAGAAATCGAAAAACAAAATGCCTGTCTAGCAGAGGCAATATCTTTTTATGAATTAGTCATAACGACGAAGGAAAAAAAAATCAGAAAGTACAATAACTTTGTGAGTTTGAAGGTTAAATATATGTTGAAGGAATTATTTGACAGTGATCAAGCTGGTCACAGTAGATTTTATCCCTATGCTCACTCATTTCATAATGCAGCTCTTGAATATTTGGTTTCATGGGGGAAACAATGCTCAGATTATAATTCAATTTGATGGAGCAGTTTGATAAATGGCTACAATAGTGCAGAACTGGTTGATAAATATTGTAGTGTCAAAACAATTGTAGCTAAAAGATTAAATTACTGGAACCATTCTAAGGAAGAAGTAGGCCTACATAGTAGGTTCGTTGGAAAATTGTTGAAGGATAAAATCATTAAAAGAAATATAAAATAATTTTTATTTTTTATTTTTATTTATTATTATTATTATTATTATTATTATTATTATTATTTTTAAATTGATGTTATAGAACTTCCTCTGTGCTTCCCATAATATGTTTTCAAAGATGAATCATTATTGGACGTGTGATAAAACAAGTGGTTTAGATAGTACAATTGCCATTGCAATGATTTTCAAATGTAACACAAGCATTACATGTGCAGAATTGTACCATATATTATTACACAATAAGCAGTTATGGGTGCAGATTCACTCAGATGAACAATACAAACAAATGTCCAATAGTATGTTCAAACCTTTGTAACTGCACTCAGGGTATTAATATACATTGTTCTGATACAGGTCGTATTTATTCATCCTAATTTTCTCTCAGTAAGCCAGGAATTATAGATCAGTTTTGAACCTGATCTTCACCCAGTATACTGAATATTTGAAAAACTTATGGAATGCAGCCAGGAAAGAGGATAAACAAGTACCAATATTACAACTGGGGGACACCCAGCTACTTTCAAGGCAACTGCAAAGAGGATGCACAGTGCATGGACATTCAATGGCCTTTCTGTCTCCTAAATGATTTTGTATATTTTGCAGAAATATGATGTGAAATGTGTTTTTAGAGCTCCTTCTAAGATTAAATTGCTGTTATGGTCCATTTTACTATCAATATTACTGAAACTTATAATTCTTGTTTGTGTTTTGGGGATGCTGCTTACTTCTTCATTGTTTGGTGTCTTTCCTATTTTTATTGAAAACTGTGGTGTTAAGTGTCCATGCACAGTGATTCTATCTGCAGCTGTCTTGAAATGGCTAGGTGTGCACTAGTCGAAATATCGGCAACTGTCAATCCTCTCACGCAGCTGCATACCCATAAGTTTTTTGAATGAACAATATGCTGTGATAAAGTCAGATTTCACTTAGTTTACCTCTACAGGGAGGATGTGTATGGTTCTTTTTGAAAGCCAGACAAACTTAGCAGTAATCATTCTTGTTGAGGTTTTGTGTAATAGTATTGTCCCAACGACTGCTATGGTTGTGCATTGTATTAATTCTCCTGCCCCAGTCACATCAAACACTATGCTGACTAAGCTCTCTAGCCTGTGAAAGTATTCACCATATCAGCCAAAAAATATTATTTTTTTCCATGGAATTATATCGGCTTAATTTAAAGATTGCTTTCAAAATTTTGGAATTTTCTGTGGATTGGCTGCATGGTGCTTCTTAATCACAGCCTGGGAATTTCAGTCTGTAATGGCTTGGCAATTGGCAAAGTGTGAATGTTAACATAACTTGGAGTCTAATTCTGTAAGTTGATCTTCTGTGATTTATCTCACAGAGTAATCCTCTGGTGTGTTAGAGAAGGTTTTCAATTTTGCACTGACACCCAACATTAATTCATCATTGATATTATTAGTTCTTTTAAACTGGCTGTTTTAAATTACTGCTTGATGCTGTAGAGGAGGCTAGAAGGGAAGCTTGTTGTGTGTTGACTAAGACACGTTTGGCTGTAAGTAATATAACAGCATCTGAGGCGGCTGCTTTACATTCTCTTCTAGTGGATCCCAATAATGTTATTTTATCTGTGGACATGAGAAATGTTATGGTTGGGTTCAACAAGCTAACTTACTTAAAAGAAACTTGTGTTTACTTTCTGACTCGGCATATCACAGGATCAGTGCTGATCCAAAGAAAGTGTTGAGAGAAAGATTAATAATCTCCTCTTTGTCACAAGAGACTTGATGAGTCTGTTGTGCTGTACCTCCTAGCTAATATGGCCTTTCTGACGTCCATAAGGAAGGAGCCCCTTTCAGGCCTATAGTGTGTAATTTCGGACTGCCGACATATCGTGTTACCAAACATCTTGCTCATTTGTTGAACCCATTAATAGGGTGATGTGAAAATCATATTAGAGCATGGCAGATTTCCTGTGTCAATTGGAAGGACTGCATTAGAATGATTCTGGTATTTCAGTGAGTTTCGATGTGGTTTCTCTCTTAATTCACATTCCTCTAATATGTTGGAGCTAAATGAGGGGTAGGTTTCGTGTTGAGTTAACTAATTTATTTTGGCTTATTTAACTTTCAGTACTACAAACAGACTTATGGAGCTGCTGTGGGAAGTCCTTGTCCCCCATAATTGCCAATTTATTCATGAAGGACTTTCAGAAACGTGCTTTTTGAGTCAATGGGATTGAAACCTGCGTTTTTTACCAGTTATGTGGACAATAATTTCGTTGTTCTGCTTCATTTTAGTGAAAATTTAAATATCTGTTTGGAACATCAAAATTCCATCCACCAAATATATGTTCCACCATGGAGATGATAAAGAATGGCTGTCTTCCCTTTGTTGATGGTACATTGGGACATGCTGTTTATAGTAAGCTGACTTGCATCTGCAGACTGCTAGCTGTTACAATGCAGCTCAGTGTGAATGGGTTCTTTGTACCCTGGTACACAGTGCTCACATCATTTCACACCCTCAAGGTTTGTCAGCTGAGTTGTCCGATCTGGAAAACATTTTCATTAGAATGATGATTATGGAGATCAGCAGATTAAATGAGCTTTTGATTGACTTTGCAAAAGGTACTGTTAAGTGAGTTTACTTGGGACAGTTTTAAAATGCAAATTGTTATAGAACGCTAAAATATAATCATATACACTTGAATTAATTACAGGGGAGATGGCAGTGATGGCTGTTAATATCTGTGCAATAAACTGAGTGAAAATATGATTTATGATGCTTTGTTTTAATTAAAAAAACAAGTGTCCCAATTTTCCTCCAGGAGGGGATACTTGGGACAAGGATAGAAACTGCATAGAAACACCATGTTAACCATTATGAAGCAAACTTGGGACACCCATGAAGGGATGTTGCAGTAGTATAGCTACCAGAGTTCTACTTTACTGAGATTCTACCCATGATGCATTGCGAGACTACCAATACCCCCACCCCTTCTCCTCGGCCAATGGCCCGACCACAGATAAAAGGATGCCACCACACTCTAACAATAGCGCACTTAAGGATGATTGACAGGTTACATGAAAGTGCACTTAATAACTGGTGCACTTGCAGGACATGTAAACACCTACATGTATGACACCCCAGATGCCGACGCTGCCGTCAAACTGATGCCAACCCCACCCATCCACCCTCAACCACTTGCCTGACTGCTAATCAAAGGATGCCGCCACCCACCCATCCCGGAAGGACAGAACAAACAATACTGCACTTAGTGGCAATCGTCATGTCCACCTCCGATGACCGTAACTTGTGTGTGGTCCGTCCCCGCCCCCACGCCATCCACCACCACCTCCGATTAATTTTATTAAAGTTGCATATCACTTTAACTGTAACAACCTATGTTTTTTTTTTTTTTTATCAGTAACAAGGGCAACTTCCTCCACAAGTATGCACTTGCGTGAGCACAGCCCCCACCCCCGCTACCGTCCCAACCTTCAGCTCACTGACAGGCCTAAAGATTGCTGCCCCCACGCGACCTGGTCTGGAACTCATACCCTTGCCCCTAGAATTTTATTTTACAAAAGTTATAGAGACAGATTGACCAGACAGCAGAGTGTAGCACCATACTTTTTAACCTAAATAACTAACAGTCATATCTGAGGAGCCGTACTCTGCCATCTGGTCATCTGTCTCTATACCATATGTCCAGAAGAATGCATCTAGAATCGACAGAAGCATTGTACCTCTCGCCTATATGGAGGTTATTTAATCCTTCGCCTAGAAATATCAGTCAAAACCATAATTTGGAGAATGTCCTAAGTCTTACTAAGGGGAGGATCCGCTGGTTGTGGTGTGAATTTTGTGATCAGTGGCTTGATTTACCCTAAAAAGAGAGATAGAGTTATAACTACTGCAATTAAAACTTTTCATACCTCTGCACATTTTTCGTGTTGTTGTAAGCAAATATAGGCATTCTAGGAATATTCTTTGGTTGACAGAACCTTTTACACCTCGGTCGTGTGTGTAGATAAACCTTACGAGTTATCTGTTGGCGTCGCAAGATACCTTACACTGTTTCTGCAATGTTATCGGTGTGTGCTAATGCATCCGTAGTCGACAATATGACTATCTCAAATACAATGCAGTATGTGGGCCTATTCTACAAGGTTAAACTAACTTGGTCTGGATAGATAATAATACAGTATAGTGTTGCTACTATGGACAATTTCTGTATGGGGGGAGTGGTGTATGCATTACATGTAATAAGAGTTGAAGAACAAAGACAGTGTTCTGTCTCTCCATTGTGTGTTTTTCCCGAGTTCTTATTAGAGGTGTGTTGTGTGGTTGTTAACGTATGCATCGCCTTGTATCTGGAAAACCCAGTAAATGATTGGTTAGATTCTGTGGTTAGTATAGTCCTGACCCTAACTAGAGGCGTTTATATTCAATTTTATCAGCTCTGTTTCTTAGACTATATCCTGATCTAAGATTAATAGAATCACTTGGTAAAATACAAATTGTACTTATCCGTGTGGGGTCTAAATGTCTGCTCTATCGACATCTAGAATCGAAGGATGCATTGTACCTCTTGCCCATATGGGGTTTATTTGGACTTTCGCCTAGAAATATCACTCAGAAGCATAAATTTGGAGAATGAGTCAGAGTCATAATAGGACATGATCCGTTGGTTGTGGTGTGAATTTTTGTGATCAGTAGCTTGATTTACCCTAAAAAGAGATAGGGTTCGGTCTGTTACATTTTAAGTATTTCATGCCTATGCACAATTTTTCATGTTGTTGGATGCGAATATAAGCTATCTAGGAATATTCTTCTGTTGGCAGACCCTTTTACCCTATGGTGATGTGTGTAGATGACGTTTGCGAATTGTCCCTTGGTGTTGTATGATGTCTTATACTGCTTTTGCAGTGTTATCAATGTGCGCTGATGTGACAATATGATTACCTAAAATACTATACAGTATGTATTCTACAGGTTAGATGGTTAGTAATACTGTAGACTGTTATTACTGTGGCTATATTCTGTATGCTGGGAGTGGTGTATACGATATATGTAATAAGAGTTGAATAACCAATACTGTGTTCTGTCTCTCTATTTTGTGTTTTTACCAGGTTCTCAGAGGTATGTTGTGTGGTTGTTAATGTCTGCATCACCTTCTATCTGGAAAACACAGTCGATGATTGGTTTGATTCTGCGGTTAGTATAACGCATGACACTAACTCAAGGCGTTTATATTCTATCAACTCTGTTTAGTTCTCCAGCTGCAATATTACACAAAAGTATAATTTGACGAACATTCTGCAGTCTTAATAGAAAAGCAATCGAAGGTTGTGATGTGTATTTCTCTGATCGATGGGTCTATTTACCTTAAAAATGGATAGAATTAATTCTGTTGCGTCTTTTTCCGCAGCTCTGGGCAATTTTCGCTATGCAGGATGTGACAAATAACTAGCTTAGATGGAGCTCTGATCTAAACTTTACATTCCATGTGTATAAATAATCCATACAAACGTCACTTCTTGTTTGGAGGAGGACATAAGACGAATGGCCCTGGTTCTGTTGTGTAAGAAAACCGGCTTAATGAATTATCATGCAAAAAGCACATTTCGAGTAAAATCCTAAGATCTGTAGGGGGATCAAGTGTGTTGAAGAGCAGTCCAACGTCGAAGAAGTCGTACAACCTCGCAAGGTGTTTGGATTTAAATAGGTCTCCAGCTACAATATTACTGGTCTATTTACCTTAACAAAGGGATGGAAGTGGATCTGTTGTGATTTTTACCGTAGCCGTGAGCATTTTTCGCGGTGCAGAATGTGACATATAACCAACCTAGTTGGAGCTGTCATCTAAACTTTACTTTCCATGCATATAAATTATACAAACGAACATTACTAGTTGTTTTGCTGTAGACCATAAGACGAATGGCCCTGTTTCTGTTGTGTATGAGGATTGATGGAACATGTGGTTCTTCGTATAGATTGATAAAGCAAAAAGCATATTGTAAGTAACATTTGTGTATCTTACTAGGTGTGCCTCGTTTTGTCCTAAAAAGGGTTGGATGTGTTGTAAGCCTATGGTTATGATGTTAAAATCATCGATCTGTGGGTCGCTATGCCCTAAAAAGGGTTAGACTTGGGTCTAATTTGTTGTAAGCTGTTGTAGCACTGTATCGTTTTCGTCATGTGTGTATCGAGTTAGACGCATTCTAGGTTTCTTCCCTCTGTGGAAAGAGCCTTTTACTCTTCTGTGGTGTATATAGACCAACCATAAGAGGTGTTTGCTGTGGATCATAAGATCTGTAGGGGGATTAAGTGTGCTGAGGATTGCTCCAACGTCGAAGTGATTACCTAAAATATGTAGTAGTTTGCATCTGTAACAACTATTTTTTGTTAAGACTTATAGCTTTTCATGTAGAAAATTTCGGTTTTACAGGTCTATGGATCTAGGAGAAAATACCGGAAGATAGGTTACGTGTCAGCAGAGCAGTGTTCTGATTTATCGAGTATTTGTTAGTTGGTCAGTTATCGGAGATGTCCTTCTATGTTGTGTTGGTGCATGAACTGCAGTTTGATTTTACATAGCAATTTAGCGCCCATCCTACTGTGTTTAATGAAATAAATCGCAATTTGCGATCAGTTATGGCTTCACTGCACTAGGTTTAAATGAAATACCAAAGTGTGGCGAAAGAAAATTTGTGCCCGGCCGCGATTCGAACCCGGGATCTCCTGCTTACTAGACAGACGTTTTGACCACTCCACCACCAGACACAGTGACCAACCAGACTGCAAGTGGACTCTTCCCTGCACGTTATATATTTTTGATGACATTACAGTGTTCAAATTAATGAAATAAATCGCAATTTGCGATCAGTTATGTGGCTTCACTGTACTAGGTTTAGATGAAATACCAAAGTGCGGCGAATGAAAATTTGTGCCCCGCCGCGATTCGAACCCGGGATCTCCTGCTTACTAGGCAGACGCATTGACCACTCCACCACCGAGGACTCCTCCCTGCATGTCTCCCGCCACACCCAAATTTCCATTCGCCATGCTGTCTCTTTCCTATATAATCACAGCCTGTAATATCATCAAAAATATATAATTGTATACAAGCCGAGCTTGGGCTACTGACGGCAATTAATTGTGTCTCGATACCTCATGGTCTGTTGTACTTGATGCGGGAATACAGTATTGTGGCTGAAAGCATTACAGATCAAAATAGGCTGTGGTTATAGGAAAGAGACAATGTGGCGAATGGAAATTTGGGTGTGGCGGGAGACGTGCAGGGAAGAGTCCTCTGCAGTCGGGTTGGTCACTGAGTCCTCGGCGGCAGTCTGTCTGCCTTCAGAGGGCGAGCAGTGCAGACGCCTGGTGTTTACGTCCTTGCTGCTGCTGGCAGAGCACTGTTTGTGTGGTGAGTGTCACGCCGCTGAGCGTGTTTACTTGTTTGTGATGATATTTCGAACGACGCAACGATGATGCAACCACCACAAAGAGACACATTGAAATTGACTTTGAACCGAAATTAGTACGACTGACATCATTTGAGTTTGAGCATTTTATAGAAGAATATTTGTAATTGAATACCGATGATGTCATTGGTTACCATTTGTCACTCTGTAGCACTACAGTTTATTTGAAACTTATAAGTGCAGCCAAATGTGACGCGGTTGTCGAATCTTGTGGAGGGATTTCAAAGTTTAAACACTCGGACGGTAATATTGGAGGGGTCCGCATAACACAAGTGGGACTAGGTATCAGGATAGGATATTCGAACTGCCCTTTGAAATCACCGCCAAGGATATCGACTCTGTTTTGAAGAGCTATGGCACTGTCCTTAGTAATGTTGCTAAAATATGGTCTGGTGCTCACAAATTCAAGGTGTTGAATGACGTTAGACAAGTCAAAATCAAACTTATGAATCATATTCCATCCTATATTTCTGTATGCGGCTATAGGGCAATAGTAATGTACGACTGTCAACCACGCACGTGCGGGGCATGTGGCTCCACCGGTCATGTCCGCTCGCAGTGTATGCAATGACAAGTGACACACAGACCCCGGTAGGCGAGGCGGAAGTGCAGACTGCCGTGACTACACTGCCACTCAAATACGCAGCGGTAGTCCGCGGATACGTGGCCACACAACCGACCATAGCGACATTTATCACTGAGGACACATCTTTAGAAGGTGCAACAAGAGAATCTAGCGCTGTAGCGACGGACGTGACTACTTGCGTGAACACTTCGGTAGAGGGTGTCGCGGTGGATTCCAGCAAGATAACAACAGACGCCCCTATCGCCGAAAACACTTCGGCAGACGATGTGCATATGGAGTCCTGTGACACAGCTGCGTCGGCTGCTGACGATCGCGTGGCGGATGAGAGTTGGAGAGTTGTACCGCAGTAACACCGGCACAGCACGGCTCGTCCGCAGCTGCTTCCACAATTTTGGAGGTCAACGTGCACAGTCCTCCATCAGAGGCGGACAAGATGGAGGTTACTGAAACTGTAGGCGATGTATCTCCGCAGGAACCTAAGAAGCCTCATGAAACTCATGAAGCAGCGGAAAAATATGCACCGACACTGCGGGAAAGAACGGCGCAAGTTTGCCAGAAAATCACGGCAAAAACCACGGCCGACAGCTCATAGCCTTCTAAAACAAACAAGAAATCACGGATGGAAGACATGTCGGACCGAACAACCAGAAAAGCGGCAACTTCTGTCCTCACAGAAAAAGACACAGAGATTCCGACAAGAAGAATAAACCATTAGTATCCACGTTTCAGGAAAAGGAGCGTCGGATCCCCGACAACCGTACGCTGGATTGGTACCAGGACATGGAAGATGCCGAGAACCACGGCGGTACTGATACAATGCAGGTGGAACCACACGGCGGACCACTTCGTGAACAAGAGGGCCCGCCACGGGAAAGAGATGACGACCCGGAGTTTTACTAAAAGGTTCGCTATACATCTTGGATAAAGTAACGATGTCCTACGTTCAGACATCCTTGCCCGATGAATACCGGCAGACAGAGGGCGTCTGAACTTCCACTTAGTTGGATGACTTGTCTTTCCTGCCTGTGCATGGTTTCACTCGTGTTACAGGGGAACATTTGATCCTGTCTCCATAGATGTCACTTCTCCAAACGTATAAAATAGCAATCATGAACATCAATAAAATAACTATGTTGCTGAAGGTTGACGCCCTCCGAGATTAAATCTACAGCGCCGATGTTGACATCGCGATGTTACAAGAAGTCGACTATGAGCTACAGCTAAATACTACCGGCTATGACGCGATTTTAAACATGACGTTGCATGGAGCCTATGTGAATGCATTCCTGATTAATGATGGAATAGTAGTCTCTGATATAGAACGGATAGCAAACGGCCGAGGGTTGTCTTGCTTAATCCATGGCGTTCGTTTTATTAACATTTACGCTCCTTCAGGCAACCAGCACAGGGCGGAAAGATCGCTTTTTTATGAACAGGACCTCCTGTATTTAATACGATGAGCTGAAGAGGCAATGGTTTTAGCCGGTGATTTTAATTGTGAGCTTAAGCGAACAGACCAGCTTCCCAACTTTAATTGCAGTGTGGAGTTAGAACGTGTAATACGAGAGATGCGATTTGCCGACACTTGGGAACTTATTCATGGAGATCGTCAATGTTTTACCTTTTATACTCCCACCTCAGCTAGTAGAATTGATATGGTTTACATAACACCTTGCTTAACCGCACATGTCACTGGTCCTGAAACGTGGCCAGTGTATTTCTCAGATCATTTGGGGTATCATAGTCAACTTAAAATGACCAAACAGGATAGTTTCCGGGGAAGGAACATCTGGAAACTGAACGTCACTGTCCTACCAGAAGATAGTTTGAGGTTACATGTGGAAGAGGTATGAGATATCTGCCTGAGACGACGACGAAACTTCCCAAGTACGATACAATGGTGGTGCAGGTGTGCTAAACCTGGGAAAAAGAGAGTATCTGAGTTTTATTTCCGTTGCCTCCGGGAACTCCACGAGTGCCGTCACACAACAGCGAACACCATATTACGAATTAAAAAAGTGAAAGGAAAACTAACGGCGCTAAAAATAAAACAGCTGGAAGGCATCATAATCCGGTCGAGGGACCACAACAGCTTGTCCGAGGAAGCGCCTTCACGAAGGAACAACGTCACAATCGGAATAAACTGATACACAGCCTTCGAAGAGGAGACGGAAACCTGTTGAAAGATCACCGGGCAATTAAGCAATACGTCACTGAGCATTATACGGAATTGTACGCTTCGGAGCATGTCGACGGCGAGTTGCTCAGACACATTATGAACAGCTTACCTGACCGACTGACTACACAAGATACGGAATCTCTATTGGTGGATGTAATTGTACAAGAACTGAGATCAGCAATGAAAAGAGCACAGGGAAACAAATCACCTGGCGCGAACGGATTACCAATCGAATTCTACAAACGATTTTGGTACCTATTGGAAAACTGCTTCCTCGACATATGCAACGAAATTAAGGACGGGACAATGATACCGGATGGATTTAACGAGGGGAACATAGTCGTCATTCCCAAAGAATACCCCTGTAACGATATGCATAAAATCCGACAATTATCGTTACTTAACTCGGATTACAAGATAATAGCCCGTGTCATGGCAGCGAGGATCAAACTGGTGTTGCATAAAATCATACATCTCACTCAGACGGAAACAGTACTGGGGTGAACGATCCTTCAAAGTCTCACTGATTATAGGGAGCTCATAAGCTACTGTGCTCTTACACGTCCAGAAGCAGCAGTCTTATCCTTAGACCTTAACAAGGCTTTCGACAGGATCAGGCACAAGTACCTTTTCGCAATAATGACTCGCTGGGGTTTGGGGAAGATTTCGTCTTCATGCTCAATGAATCTATTTAACAATGCCAAGTCGAGGGTAAAGATAAACGGACATCTCACATAACCAACCCCCATAGAGAAATCCGTACGACAAGGCTGTCCCTTGTCAATGACTCTCTTTGTCATTGGTATCGACCCACTACTTAGGAGACTCAGCCAACGGCTCCAAGGAATGAACATCTATGGCAGCACTCTCAAATACATCGCGTACGCAGATGACGTAGGGGTTGTTCTTAATAACGCACAGGAACTACGTGACGTGCAGATGGTGGTTGGTGAGTTTGAACACATTTCAGGAACCAAATTGTACATACGGAAAACGAAATTACTACAATTAGGAACAGGATTCCCAGAGAATGGGGTAGACGACTCCGACAGAATTACGGTCGTATGCAAAATTTAATTGAAAGAGTTCACTTTGTTAACACAAAAATTTTATAAAAAATTTGGTACTTAGGACAAATCCTTCCGTTCAATGCAACAATAGCCGGCAGAGTGATGGCGGCGGTAGGTTGGTATCTATGGCGCGGCGGTGTCTTTAAAGTCGGAATAGATGTAACGTCACTTCCGCCCAGGGAAGGAGGATTTGGTGTAGTGGATGTTGGCACCAAATTCAGAGTACTACTCATAAGACGAACTCTCCAAATTTATGACGAACAACCACACAGCGCTCTCCGAGCAGTCATCAACGCATACAGACCACTTAGTTTAGAGGCTCCGGTTAACCTTAGTGCCGTACCACACGAACTCGCTCATATTCGCCAGTTCTTTCTTGATGTAAGCTACCTGCGAAGGCACAGCAACACAATCAGAAATAAAACAACAGCAGAGATATTCAAGTTTATGAATGACAACGGGAGGAGGAACAGGATGGAAACCAAATACGCACACATACGGTGGCCCACAGTGTGGAAGAACATCAACAACAAAATCCTCGACACAGACATCAGATCAACATGGTAAAGAGTCGTAAACGAAACAATAGCCACGAAGGAAAAACTTCACAGAATAAAGCTGGCCAAAACTCCTACGTGCAAGGGTTGCGACCTCGTTGACACACTACAACACAGGTGTATATGCGGGGAGAACACGAAGATATGGGAATGGTGTCGGAGGAAACTTGCTCTTATAGGCAGAACGACCACCAAAGAAATAACAATTGGAACCATGCTACAACCTGATTTCAACTATTTCCCAATGACGAAACAAAACATGTGGACCTGACTAGTCGGTCACACATTACATAATTAATTACTAAACCGGCGGAATGCACCTACCACGATTTTCGACTCTATAGTATAAATCTGGCTATGAAACTCTTCAATAATCCACGACACAAAACATTATTTGCAAACTACCCAGTGGCGCTATAATTGACGCAGATATGAAGAACGAAGAGCAACGAACGATAATAGGAAAAAAATTAAGGTGAACCCGACGACACTACTGAAACATTAGAAAGAGGATGTTCAAGAAGCAGGACGCACGGTCCTTTCGGCGCGTGGCGCAATCGGAGTTAAGAGAGGACAAAATATAACAGTTTCCAAATGGCAGAGATTACTGGTTTATACGAAAAGAAGATTTGATCCCCAACGGAAATGAACCAAAAACAATTCATGAGAAGACGAACTCTGGTAGTGGACAGCGTGCTGAAACGACATGTGTGATGACAGAAGTGTCATTTTCTTTATCATATTCCTTCAGTTGTTCTTATTCTTATTTTTATTTATTAGTATTATTATTTTCCTATGACAGAAGTTGTCGATGCCTTTTTTTCCTTCTAGGTGAAGTTCTACACTTACCTGCGGAGGACTTTCAAGACGGAAAGAGATCCACTTCCTTAACATGCAGAAGAAGAGTAAATTAACCAAAGGCCGATGAAGCCGACGCCGATGAAGGCGAATTTGGTGAGCTGAAGGACGGATTGTAAGTGAGGAAGAAGACCCAAATAACTGATCGCAAATTGCGATTTATTTCATTAATTTGAATGCTGTAATGTCGTCAAAAATATATAATTGTATACAAGCCGAGGCTGGGCTCCTGATGGCAATTGTGTCTCGATACCTAATGGTCTGTTTTACCTGATGTGGGAATACAGTATTGTGGCTGCAAGCATTACAGAACAAAATAGGCTGTGGGTATAGGAAAGAGACAGCGTGGCAAATGGAAAAGTGGGTGTGGCGGGAGACGTGCAGGAAAGAGTCCTCTGCATTCCGGTTGGTCACTGGAACTCGGTGGCGGAATTGTCAACGCGTTGCCTAGTAAGCAGGAGATCCCGGGTTCGAATCCCGGCCGGGCACAAGCTTTCATTCGCTGCACTTTGGTATTTCATATAAACCTACTATAACTGAAGCTATAACTGATCGCAAATTGCGATTTTTTTCATTAATTTGAATGCTGTAATGTCGTCAAAAATATATACCACTGTGTTTGTCTGTATGTGTGTAAAATAGGTTATCGCTGATTATAACGGCTGTTGTAGTCAACTCCTATGGTAAATACCTCGTTTACCACCAACTGTGAGGGAATGATCTGAAAAAGTGTTGCAGTATTTGTCGATAATACGATTGTGCATGGATGTCTCTTTATGTCCTGCATAGATGGCCTTTATTCTGTCGATGTTACATTAACAGCTATTGCATAGCTGTGACAATTCGTTTTTTTTTTATCCTTACGGCTGTTCATAGAAGTAATGTAATATTCTTTCTTCGTAAAATCAGCTCTCGTGTATTCGTAATCTGGTGTGTACAATGTATCCTGGCTTGTGCGAAATATCGATTTCGATCTGTTTAGTCGTGTGGTTCGTTGCAACCTAGAGGTGTTCTACACTTGTGTACTGCATATTGACACTTAGTAGTATGGTTATGTGTTAGGGCTTGGGCGTTTACTTTACGGCTGCACGTCTCTCAATAGCGTAGTAGTAATGCTTGTGGTGGAAAATTATTGTTCTTCGGTCGAGAAGCATCGTATTCAATAAACCCTATGCTTAGGTGATTTAAAGCTGGGTAGTTACCTCGGTTAGGAGGCGCGTTTAATCGTTTGTTTAGTCTCTTATAGGACTGCTCTTGGCATTCGATAAAAAATTTCGGGTTTGTATTAGTTCGAAATGGTGTAGACTATTTTTCGATGTTGGTTGTAAGGAATATAAGAAAAAGGACTTGGTTTTGATCTGGGTCATCCCTTGTTAGCTGCTCTGTGTGCACGTCAGTCAATTTTACGATGTAAATTGGGTGTGTTACAGATGTTTATCGGGAGTATTGATTTGTTAGAAGGGGGTACAATAGTTGTTTGTATGCAAGAGCTCGTTAAACGCACTAGGTATGTGGTCTAGTGACTGATAGATGACGTTTTGGAATAATGTCCGGTGGTGCATGCAATGCAAAAAGATGCTTGATCAATCAGATGTTCGAGAGGAATCAATATGTTCAAATGTTTGTTAAGCTTATGGGACTTAACTACGGGGTCATCAGTCCCTAAACTTACAAACTACTTATGAACTAGCTAATACTAAGGACGGCACAAATATCCATGTCCGAGGGGGGATTCGAACCCCCGACCGTAGTGGCCGTGCTGACCGTGACTGGAGCGCCTCAGTCACCTCGGCCACCGCGGCCGGCGAGAGGAATCCACCAACGATGCAGAGTTACCTAGAGTGTCGTTTGCTAGTTAGTTTATAACTTCAGTAGAAATCAGCTGGGACGGTTAGATCCTTTTGCTGTAGTTTAGGGGTTGGGTTTGAGATGGTTGTTGTTACATAGAGTGTCTTAGGCTAGTTGGGATAGAATTTAAGTAAAAAGTGTTTAAAATATGCGCTGCAGTATGAGTTTACATTTGTGAATGATGTTGAGTTGCGATAAACCTCTAAAGAAGTCGATTTAGGATTATTGCTGATCTTTCAACTTACACATGCATAGTAAATTCAACAAGTTCGTCATGGAGACAATACGAAGTTACCGTTTCACATACCTCGCGGCAGCGTTGTGAGAGCACTCGGTATACTGGAACGAAACTCGGCAAGGAAACACATCTCCAGGGAATCATGTGGCTGTACCTTATAAAGTAGGGTTAGCCGGTGTTTAACTAGGAGCTCTCATCTCCAGCTTTGTGTTGTTGGGCATCCCACACGATTTTGCTGGGATTTTTTTTAACTAACTGGGTATGTGCAAGTACTTAGTTCCCACCCGTGACTTTAGCTTGGAAGGTCCTGTATTGGACAGTTGGAATTGATTGCCGACGAATACATTTATTTGTCGAATCACTTTATGTATGTTATAACAGGCGTTTGCGGACTGGAGGCTACAATATACACTTATGGACTAGATCGGAAACGGGGATAGCCAATTTTTACAAAGTTCGGCCCTGTACTGTGTATCACTCCCATCCAATCCTTAGAGAGCAAGTTATGATTGATGTATGTAGGCTTTGGGATGTGATGTAAGTGTTTGCGAACATTACGTTGCTCATACTCAGTTGTACTATAACAAAAAAAGTATAGTTCTTTTAAGGATCAGGTGTTGTGGTGTGTAGGTTATCATTCTAGGCAACTTCGTTTGCGGTAGACAGCTACATGTAATTAAAAAAGAATAAATAAATAAATAAATAAAAATCCGCGTTCGGAATAGGGTTTAAACGTCTTCTGGGCTTCTCGATTATAGATATTTGACCTGTGTCAAATAAATGTTGCAAAGCATCGTTCGCATTGTAACAGGACAGAGAGATTCCTTAGAAGAGGTTCCTTAGATGGGTATACGTGGGAGGTAGAATTAAACTACCCGAATTCTCGGAGTTGTCGGAAGGCGCAGAACTGAATATTGTGTGGAAGACAGGAAGACCGAAATCTTACCTGTCGAAATGATGAGATACAGCGATACCTTGATTTATGGAAACGTAACAGGTCATCATCGCTAAAGAGAGAGAATATTAAATTTCGAAACTTTCGGCCTGGTTCAGCTCCATTAAATAAAAGCAATGCGCGCTATCCTGTCAAAGTGATGCGTCTGCAGAGGTCTTGCGTAAGAAGGTTTTGATCATTGGAGCTGTAACTTAGGTGTTTTTGAGAGAGAATGCTTAAAACGTTATGATAATTGGTTTAAACATTTAGCATATGTTTGTTTTATGTAGCCTGCAGAGAGTGCACTATGTGTGTGTGTGTGTGTGTGTGTGTGTGTGTGTGTGTGTGTGTGTGTTTTACTCATTGTGACGAGTGTAACGGTGCTTGCAGATGTATATTTAGACGCATTTCTAACAATCTGGTGCTGATGTAACGGTGGCTGACTGACAGAGCAGCTTTCGCTATGTTCGGTAAAATACCTTGTGTGTTGGAAATCTTTAGTTTCTATGCAGACGATGTGCTAGATGCCTTTGCCGATTTTCGTTATTTCCACAAGTAAATTCGAATTTTCGTATAAACAATATGTCGTCTTCTGTTGTTGTTGTTGTTGTTGTTGTGTTACAGTTCTTGTTTGTATAGCTTATGGGACTTAACTACAGGGTTATCAGTCCCTAAACTTACAAACTACTTATGAACTAACTCATTCTAAGGATGGCACAAATATCCATGCCCGAGGGGGGATTCGAACTCCCGACCGTAGTGGCTGTGCAGACCGTGACTGGAGCGCCTCAGTCCCCTCGGCCACCGCGGCCAGCTTTGTGTTACCGAAAGACTGACATACAAGTTTGTAGCGTTCGTTACCGTTACATTCTGTTTATTATCTAAAGCGTGCTATTTTTAACACGTTCATCGGCTGTTGCCAAGCATCGTCTATATATTTATTTTGCTTATAGATCTAAGGTGCCGGTCGAGTTCCGAAACGACACATTTCTTTTCTTTTGGGTATTCCCAAATGTTTTACTCTCGTTAGAATTGTTTTAAAATAATCTGCACATCGAAAGAGTATTTGTTAAGGATTTTCGTTATTTCCAGCAGTAAATTCGATTTTCTTTATAAACAATATGTCGTATTCTACTGCTGCTGTTGTTGTTGTGTTACCGAAAGAGTGTTTGCCATACAAGTTTGTAGCATTTGTTACTGTTATATTCCGTTTATTATCTAACGCATGCGATTTTTAAAACGTTCGTCTGCTGTTGCAAGTATCGTCTATGCATTTATTTTGCCCAGGCACCTTAGGGAGCGAACGATTTACGAAAGACGGAATATTAGTTCTAAATGATTGTACAACACCCATCTGTAGCATTACACCAAATTTCTTTATTTACATGCAAAATTGCGGTTTGTACTAAAGGTTCTATGTATTAATCGGACTACTCTAATTGAAACGTTGGATGTCACAATTAATAATTGGATGTCGTAACTTTTGGAATTTATATTTTAGGAACGCGGGTTCGAGTTCCGGACCGGGTTGCGCAGGCGCAGCAATCTTTAGAGCTATCGGTGGGGTGGAGGTGGGAATGGTAGCAGGGACGGGGGGACTGTGCTCGCCAGTGTTGCCAGATGGCAGAGAGAGAAAATACTTATAGACTACTCTAATTGAAACGTTGGATGTCACAATTAATAATTGGATGTCGTAACTTTTGGAATTTATATTTCAGGAACGCGGGTTCGAGTTCCGGACCGGGTTGCGCAGGCCCTTTAGAGCTATCGGTGGGGTGGAGGTGGGAATGGTAGCAGGGACGGGGGGACTGTGCTCGCCAGTGTTGCCAGATGGCAGAGAGAGAAAATACCTATAGTCTCGAAAAGAAGTACCTACGTTTACCCTACTTTCTCCCTATCACCTCATTTAAACCCCTACATCAGGGACGTAGCCAGGATTTGGGTCTGGGAGGGACTGAATCCAGGATTCTGGACTGGAGAGGGGGAGGGGGGGCGTGGCATCATACCTCAAACTGAAATCTTAGATAAATAAATAAAAAATAATACGCCACTGCCCTACACTGAAACTGCAACAGTATAATAAATGGAAAGGAAATTACATCTAAAAAGTAAAAACGTTGTCGAATAGGTTAGTACGTAATGTAGGTTGAATGTCGTAATTACTCACCAATATAAAATAATATTTTTTCATAAATCCATTTCTGGATCGATGTGCAGCAGCGACTTTTATTTCGCGACTAAGCACTACCTTGCTGTCACAAATTTAAAATCCGGGTAACTGCCACATTCCACATGAACTGAGCCAAGTGGTCGTAAAGAGTTAGGCATGTGAATACAGCAACAAAATAAAATCACACAGATTTTTCCCTTCTCGATTTTGTCACACCTGTTACACGCTTTTTGCTTAAAAATATGTTTTCAGCAATTAAAAAAATGAATTTTTAGACTTAATAATATAATTAATTTCCTTTTAAATTATATATATTGAAAGACGAAAATTTGAAAGATATATTTTAAGATTATTTCAAAGTCAATTTCTGACAGTCCATGTTTCACACCCGTGACTATGGAATCAGCCGTTTACATCTCGTCGCTGCTGATATCCACAAACGTCTCAGACACTGTGGACACTGTTGCAGTTGAAGGTGTTGCATTTGAAGTTTCACCAAATATGTTGTTGGAAGAACAGTGAGTATATGTCTTTTGAAATGACATATTCGCAACAATGTTTTCCTTGATTCTTCATGTCGAATTTCAGTCTCACCAATGCTTCTAAGGTGTCTGTACCAATTCTGTTTCGTTGTTTGGCCTTAATATCGGTCACCATTGAAAACGTTCTTTCAACTGCAGCATTGCAATGTGGCAAACAAAGCACAATGTTAGGTAACATACCTATATTTTGAAACTGTTTAATGTTAAAGTTCTTGCACTGTGACACTTCGTTCCAAAACTTTACAGTAGATAACTTGAAGAGGTTTGCAATTTCACTTTCTGTAAAGTAATAATTTTCAAAGAGTAATGCTAAGTTGACGACGAATATCTAGCGTTTTTTCATTATAACGTTGGCTGTCGCAAATGTTTTAGCGTTTTATGACATACAAATACTAACTAGTATATGGTCCTCACGTAAATAAATAAGTCTAGTTCATGGAAACAATTTTTCTTGTACTGACATTTTGTAACACTATTTCCAAACCGAGTCTCCATTCCACTGATATACTTTGAAATCATCATATTTCGCATCAGTTTTAATGTGACTAAGTTTCCAAATTAATATTGTTCGCTATGGACAGAAAACAACTACACCGTCTAAAATATCATGGGCTACTTCAAATTCACCAGCATTTGTCGGCTTCATTTCTGCGTGTTGACTGTTGACAACATTACCCACTAGGCCTGTGTCGGCGATTGCAGAATTTTACCAAAGTACCTACGCGTCGTGGAGTTTCGGATGAAAATTACCTACATGATTTTAATGCTTAAAATTCCGTGCGTGCAGGGAAAATTCCGTATGTCTGGCAACACTGGTGCTCGCGCAAGAGCTTACTTGTGAAGGCAGTTGCCCTTGTTACTGATAAAAACATAGATTGCTACAATTAAATTGATATGCAACTTTAATATAAATAATCGGTGCAGTGCTGGCTGGTGTGGGGGCGGGGGCGGACCTCGCACAAGTGTCCACTTGTGGAGGCGGACATGTGCGATGTTATTCCAGGTAATTGTACAGTCCGAAGTACGCAATAATTGGCTCCTTTTTCCAATGTTAGTGTACATCTATAAGAGAGGCGCGGGTTCGAGTCCCGGAACGGGTCGTGTGGGGTGTAATGTTTACATGGTTCATTAGTAATTACATTTCAATCTACCACTTCCAGACAAGATACTTAGCTTTTCAACATTACGATGTATGGGGGTTCTGCTCGCTGCAACATTATTTTCCTGGGGCGTCGTGGTAGAAATAAATACACGTAGGTACAATTTTTCACTTGTTCTTTAATATCCAAACAAACTGCTTCTCCACCAAAACATTACAACTTCATTTCATAACGTACACAATTACCACAACACAGACTGACATAAGATTCCAAAGTACTTCAGCAGCGGCAAAACTCCAACTCCTCACGCAAGGCGGTGAGGCAAATATATAACATCGCCAATAATGACCTTACATTATGCATTGTTCATAACAATTGAATATACTAATTTACAATTAACAAACACACAAAGAAAACATTTCATGTACACAAAAATAATCACAATATAAAATGAAAACTGTACATACAATAATTTTAGATGGCGTAAATCTTTTTAAGTCTTAATCGCGGTACTTGCTGTTTGACAACAAAGTGTGGTGTTAAATGTCAATTAATTTGTTAATGAGTACATCATACATGTTCCTAACATATATTGAACTATCAAATATCTTGTCCATTCTCAAAATATACTCCAAATCTTACGTCAGTCAATATATACAAAGAATAACAATATTCATATCTCGACTATTACATTAATTAACACAATTAGCTGGTCAACACAACTTGTTTATGAGCCTAACATATATACAATGCTACTTATTTTCATGACTTCATGTTTTAAAAAAGTTTTTACAATTCGTCTTTCTATTTATTGAAATAATGTACAATGACAAAACTATTGCTTATAGAACTATCTGGAAAGCATCTAAACGAATCTCTTAATTAATGAAATCTATCACTTGTTTTAATCACAGTATCAGCGATACACTGTCTTACACTGATTCATAGGCAGGCTATTTCGTTTTTAACTAATTTCACAGGCAACATGTATCACTATTGAACGACACGATTCCGGGTCCGACGCAGACGGTATCGTACAATAACATTGAGATGAGAGGGCCAGCAGTATCATCACAGGGGCAGTAATCTTTAGGACTGTCAATGGGGTGGAGGTGGGGGTTGGGGCTGTGCTCACGCAAGTGCTTACTTGTGAAGGTAGTTGTCCTTGTTACTGATAAAAAAAAACATAGGTTGTTACAATTAAATTGATATGTAACTTTAATGAAATTAATCGGGGGTGGTGGTGGATGGTGTGGGGACGGACCACGCACAAGTGACGGTCGTCGGAGGCGGTCATGACGATCGTCGCTATGTGCAGTATTGTTTGTTCTCTCCTTCCGGGATGGGTGGGTGGCATCATCCTTTGATTAGCGGTCAGGCAAGTGGTTGAGGGTGGAGGGGTGGGGGTGGCATCATTTTGACAGCAGCGTCGGTGTCTGGGGTTGCATACATGTAGGTGTTTACATGTCCTGCAAGTGCAGCAGTTATTAAGTGCACTTTCATGTAACCTGTCAATCATCCTTAAGTGCGCTATTTATCGAGTGTGGGGGCACCCTTTGATCTGCGGTCGGGCAATTGGGGGTGGGGGTATTGGTAGTCTAGCAATGCATCATGGGTAGAATCTCAGTAGAGTAGAACTCTGGTAGCTACACTACTGCAAAATCCCTTCATGGGTGTCCCAAGTTTGCTTCATAATGGTTAACATGGTGTTTCTATGCAGTTTCTATCCTTGTCCCAAGTATCCCCTCCTGGATACTACTTTTCTCCTTGATTTTAGTTAACAGAATCTAATTTAAGGCCATTGTAATATATTTTATTTTCAAATTGCTATATTTTACATGTTTCTGTTACAGTGTTACTTGTATATTATTATTCTAAAATAAATCAATTTCTTAATTGTTTACATTGATTGCATTCCTTAAAATTGCTTAAAATTCTCCAAATGACATTAAATAGTGTCCATTTATCCATTTTAGTAATGGTACTGTAGTAACTTTAAATGAACTTTATTTCCACTTCCAGAATTCACACAGAACAACACACACTTGATAAGCTAATAAATGTGTACACTTAAGCTGTTATATAGGAACTGTCTTCATACAGCAACTGCGCTCATGGCTTCCACATTCGATTGTGGGCTCTGGACATAGCATCAGAGAAGGCCCCCCTCAACCCCCACCTACATTTTACAGTCACGTGCTACATTAAAATTTCATGGTTATTTGTTACCAATACTGTGCTTAGAAAATAATTTAACTGGGAAATACAGGGTGTAGTTACAGTAACTGTTTTATTAGCCCATACTAGACTTTCTTTATAAAATGGTTTTACATAAAAATGATCAAAACAAGTATATTTATTTATCTGACAAAAATTAAAATAGTTACAAAAAAATAAAATTACTTTCAATGACAGCCATAGACACTGGCTACAGGGAAAGACTACTTAATAATAGCCTTGCGTGCTGTTTCCTGACTACACTGATCAATTACATAGGTTAAGTCGTCAGTTTTGACCAGTTCATTCTCAACTGATAAAATTGCCAAATGATTAAGACAACTTTGGCCTGTTGTACTCCTTCGCCAAGTTTTTAAAGTTTTCGCCAGTTTACTAAACGACCTTTCATCTATAGACACTGTCACTGGAATGGTACAGAAAAGTCTAATTGCAGTACATAGGTTCAAAAAATTGCTTGAAGGTTTTTCTCATATATGGAATTCAGAAGTACCATTGGGTCCCTTTCTGATTGGAAGATTGTACTATGGTCGCTCTTCATGTGTAGAATTTCTTCAACTAAGCTGTCTGAATATGAGAAGTCTGAAGAATATTTGGTTTTAACTTGCAGTTCATCATTTTCTAAGTCCATGAAATCCAAAACAGGTGAACAAGGATCACAAATTTGTTCACAGCTCATAAATCATATTGTCAAGTCTGTCATGATGAAATCCAAAACAGGAAGGAAAACAGATTTCAGCTGAAGGTGTTCAGGCGTCTTTTCATCTCTACTGACTTTCCTTTTGATAATAAACTCTGGTGTAATACCAACTGCCTCGGCAACTACTTAAGTTTCATTTAAAATGGTTTCCCATTAATCTTTAAAGACCTGCAATTCTGCAATTCATTACGTAAATTAGTTGTATATATATATATATATATATATATATATATATATATATATATATATATATATATATATTTCGTGATCAATAGAGGCCAAGATCTAGCGCCAAAATGATGACTGGAGTTAATGTAAGTACCTTATCCACCTGGAACAAGTCTAAAAGTGTGGGGACAGAATGATAGTACTTCAAAATAGGCCGCACAACTTGTAGTCTTTCACTCCAGAGAGTTTCAGGAAGGTTCTGCAGAGAGAAAGGGACATGCTGATTCCAGTTCCCAACGACCACAGCTGCTAGAGGAGAAATTATAAAAACTTTCAATGTTTCCAAAAAAAAAAATTAAAAAAAATGTCATAACGTCAGAATTCAGCTTAGCAGCGATGACACGAACTCTGTTCAGAGAGTGTGCTACGCAGGGAGAAGAAATGGCCGATTTTTTTTTTTTTTCTTTTTTTTTTCCGAGTATTCTTGAGTGAACACCACTTGTGTGACCTCGCATGTTGGAGCCATTGTCACAGGTCCGCTGGGTAAGGGCGTGCTAGGGGGGCGGCAAATTCATCCAAATCGCTTTGATCGGAACGTTTCAGTGTATTTATATCAGCATGACACGATTATTGCAGTTTTAATCCTCTCCTAAGAATGCTTTGTATGTCTGGCTGTTCGGCCTAAAATACGAAACGTCTGTATGTTGGAACCACATTAACAGCGGCAGGTATTCCTACTTGCGAAGGAACATCTCCAGTGGTGATTCCCATATTACTGAATAGAAGCCGACCTCCAGATGGCGGGTCCCGTACAGGGAATTCCCGGGGCTTCTCGGCGCCGGCGGGTGAATTTCATTTTTATTTTATTATTTTATTTTTTTCATTTCATAGTTTATTATTTTATTATTTTTTTAATTTTGCAATATTTTTTTAGCCTAATTTTCCTCTAAACTCCGCTCTCCAGTCACTTGTTCCGAGCCGTTAGCGCAATAAAAGCCGCACATTGTCCGTTGATTGTTTATTGCAACTTTTTAGTTTTATTACAGGCGGAGAAAGAAGTGTCAATATGATGAGTAAGGTTTTTTATTTTAATTCTACTAATTTCTAATACTAAATTTTCCCTGTTTTATAGTCGCTGTTTTAATAGGTTAATTGCGGACAACAGTGTCTATACATAACTTTAAACCCTCAGTCGGACATAGCGTTCTCCCAAAGTGGCCACAACCCACAGTTAACCTTTGACATTAGAAATAAAATTTGAGCTGAAGTTTATAACATTTGTACAACGATCAGTTAGGCTTATATGCTTTCCTATTGCCAATAATACCACAATTAATACTCAAAATAATGTAGGCATTTTTATCTCATGACTGCCGGCGTGGCGCAATGGATAGCATCACCGATTGCGGTACTGGAGGTCGCCGGTTCAATCCCGTCCACCGGCAAAACTTGTAATTATCATTTCCAGAATGTTCTACATGTTTCTTAGTCGCGGTGGAAGGCGCCTCGCTGCGGAGCGCGCGGTTGCTTGCCGTCGGAGATTCGAGTCCTTCCTACGGCATGGGTGTGTGTGTTGTCTTTAGATGTAATGTTGTAGGTTGTGTTGTGAGTAATGCTTTTAATTGGCCGTCTCACAGCTCTTGCTTCACGATAGTGGCCAAGCCTATTGGTTCAATTGGTCTGAAATTGTAAATCGAGATCGAAGCGGCGGCGATATAGATAAGCGAAAATTCAGCAAAAAATATCGTAGAAATATGATAGAAAGGTTAAATTCTTTAGAGTTTGCAATTGTGAGCAGTTGTATATCCACACTTCCAAATCTAAGCAGTTCTATGACGCATAAAACAGGAAATCTCTGCATTTTCTAAAAATTCACCGGGATCATTTTTAGAGTGCAAAAAAGAGGACGTCTGGTAAACCCTAAATGTAGGCAAATGTTTAATATCTGGTGTATAAGACAACCCAGACCTGGCGTAAATTTTTTTATGCTTATACTATCGTCTTATCTGCCGAAATTACGGTTCTTGTAAATTTGTTGAACCAAGTACCACAATAATTTTATTACTTTCACCCAAAAATTGTTTCAGGAACCACATAAAACAAAAAAAGGAACCTTCTGGGGCTCAGTTTCGTAATCAGAAACGAGAGAAGGAAAGGCAAAAAGAAAAACTGGCAGGTTCTATTACGAAAATTTTGACCAAATCTGTGAATGACGGTCAAGAAATGCTTGCCTCTGTCAAGTGCTCGACGTCTGGATCTGAAACTATGGAAGCAAGTGAAGACAAGACATGTTGCACTCCTACTCCCTCTGGTGGTCTCATCGAAGGCATTGACACACGTGACGTTGCTGCTGAAGAATCTTCAAGCAGTATAGTGGTAGATTGCGAGAGTTTGATACTTAGCGAAGACCGAGGGCGGTAGTCTCTTAATATTAATAGTGATTTCGTTAATATTTTAGTTAAATGTGGTCCTGATCAAGTACACATCATAATTATCCTATGAACAACGAAGGAATTAAGTTTGCTGACACTTACTATTACAGAAATCTTTCTAAAGGTGAAAAGTTAAAAGAGACTGGCTTCTTTACTCTTTATCAAAGGATGCAGTGTATTGTTTCTGCTGTAAAATGTTTGGCAAGTGTTCAAGTAGTCTGTCTGTTATGAATGGATTTTCAGATTGACAGCATTTATCATTGACTCTGAAAAGACACGAAACAAGCCATTCCCATAATGAATACGTGAAGTCATGGGTACAGTTGAATAAAATGTTACAAACAAAGAACACTGTAAATAAGATGCAACTGAGACTAATAGAGAATAATAATAATAATAATAATAACCACTGGTGCGATATATTAGAAAGGATTATTAAGTTTTTGTCGCGACAATGTATAGCTTTTCGCGGTTCTTCCAAAAAAATATATGGACATGATAATGGAAATTTTTTAAAAGCAGTAGAGATGCTGAGAACTTTTGATTCAGTTATGCGGAAACATATTCGCAGAATTGAATCAAAATCTGACTCAAGCCGAATGGGTATGGCCCACTATTTAGGAGATCACATTCAAAATGAAATTATTGAATTACTAGGCACAATGATAAAAAACCATATTTTCTATCATATTAGACTGCACACCAGATGCAAGCCATACAGATCAAATAACAGTAATATTTAGACATGTTTATTTAAATCACACAGACAAAAACGTAGAAATATCTGAACATTTCATTGGTTATGAGTTCAACGGGCGAGGGTTTGTTAAATTTCGTTTTGAATTTATTTTTTGAATTGAACATGGATATTCAAAATTTGCGCGGACATGGTTATGAAAATGGACAATGGCTCTAACACGCGTGGAAAACACAACGGACTGCAGAAAAGAATTCTGGATATCACTAAGCGTACATTTTACGTCCCATGCTCAGCTCATAGCTTAAACTTAGTGGTAAATGACGCAGCAAATATTTCGTACGAGACCATCAATTTCTTCGACGTAATTCAAGAAATTTACGTCTTCTTTTCATCATCAACAATTAGGTGGTCAATCACTTGCAAACATTTACCACGGCTAACGCTAAAAGCTTTAAGTGCTACGACATGGTCTAGCAGAATTGAAGCAATCAAGCCATTACGTTTCTACAAAGGAAACGTATTTGATGCTCTTGGAAATTTCAGAAGCTTCTTCTAGTTGGGTTTGTACCACCACTCTCAAAGCGAAGTCACTTGCTTTAAAAATTCCAAATTATAAATTAATTTGTTCTGTTGTAATCTGGTATGATGTTTTGAGTGAAATTAATTATTAAGTAAAATGATGCAGATCCCGACAAATAATAGTCAGGTAAGCATCAGTTTCTTAAAGAGCTTGATTGTTAAATTCACACAATATCGCACAGATGAAAACTTTGACATAGTTTTAAAGGAAGCTTCCAATGTGGAAACAAACTAAATGCTGAAGCAAGTTTCCCTCCAGTAAATATCCTTCGCCCAAGAAAAAACCGACTCAGTTTCAGTATGAACATCATGATAAAGTTTTGTTAGACCCCAAAATGAATTTCAAAGTGGAGTTTTTTTGGCGAATTCTAGATCAAAAATTAATTTCCTAACAAACAGATTTGAAGAGTTACAAAATTTAGAGGACGTTTTTGGGTTTTTCAGAAGTACATTATTTAGTTACCCTAAGGAAGAACTGCTGAAACGTTGTAAAGATTTGCATATGAAACTTAAAGACCATTCAAGGAATGAAACTGACATTGACGGTACTGATTTGTACAATGAAATTAACGCTTTAAGGCTGCATTTCCTAGAAAACCATTCTTGTGATCCATATACAATTCCTCAATATCTTTTCAAAAATGATTTAATGTCAACTTTCCAAACACAGAAATAGCGATAAGAATATTTCTTACTCTTCCAGTCTCAGTTGCATCAGGTGAAAGATCATTTCCTAAATAGAAAATTATAAAAAATTATATAAAATCAACAAAGCATCAACAGAGACATACAAATTTGACTACTATTTCAATAGAACACGATATCTTGGACAGTTTAGATACTAGACAGATAATAGAAGATTTTGCAATTATGAAAGCAAGAGCTCAATTTGTGTGGATACATGTGTCGAAGAAACTTTCACGCAAGTCAGCAAACTAACTAGAATTAAAGTATTCTTGGATTTGCCAACAATGATTCTCATTTATATGCATAGCTAATGAATTAGTATGTTTATGGATTTCCTTTTTGTAAAAATTATTATTAAAGAAATTTTATATCGCGAAAATGCCGATGATGAGTCTTTATATGAGTGTGAAAAAATGGTTTTGTAGGGGGGCGGCAGAATCTGGTTCGCACGCGGACGCCATGGGGGCAAGCAACGGGCCTGAATTCTGGATACGGAGAATGTTCGACTGCTTGATTTTCTCGAGAATTTTTGAGAGTAGCGCCGAATGGCTTTGACTGATTGTTATTTAAATTCTGAACTTCACGTGACATAAATATAAGGAAATTCTAAAATCTGATACCCACGTAGTCTCCTTGTAGAGTCCTTTCTATACGAGACGTGCAACACGTACAAGGAAATCGTTGTCAGCTGCAGCGCCCCTTGCGATAGACCGTCGAACTACAAAGTGGCGTTCAAATGTTTGTTGAGTCGCCTGCTTCACGAGTCTACTTCGTTTGTTGTCAACTTACAGCAAATGAATCGGCACGTTAACATCACTTTTCGAAACTGTATGAGATATTGTGATGATTAAAACATTTATTTGTGTTTTAAACTGCCACTGTGGAACTGTATTTAATTATTTTCGTGCAGTTCATGCGTAACTATGTTGCTGACATGTGTTAACGTCCTCATTATAAAGTGCGATTACATAATTCCAGCCCCTGCGGTTTGAGGCACCTATGTATATGATGAACAAGCTGTCTATACGTAGACCTTTCACTTTGATAAAGCTTCAAATAATGCTCACCAAAAACAAATATTTCATCTGCAGTGGCGGCGCTAGAACAAAAATGGGCGTCGGCGAAATCGTCTTTGCGAGGCCCGTTTCATTTTTTCAGTAAGGAAGAAAATATTAAATAAAATGAGCTGAATTATACACCAATAATCATTACACTAAATTTTTATTTGTATAATATACAAGTATTATTGCACTGACAAAAATTACAATAAACAAACACAAATTAAAATAGAGAAACTTTTCGACTTTTCACCTCACTGAATTTTTGAAGACCAAATCATAATCAATACTGGCCTCTATTTCGGCTTTAGTTGATAGTAGTGATAACGCAAATAGTTTTTCTTGTCTCGTCTTAATCAATTTTAACTTTGAAAAGATTCTCTCGACTGAAGTTGTACTGACTGGAACTGTGAGCAATATTTCTTATTGTTACATAAACATTTGGATATACTTATTCCAAATTGTTTTCTAAAATGTACTGAAGAAATTGTTTTGCGTCTTTGAGTCTAGTGGATTGGATTTTAAAAGCTGGAGTTCCTCGTAAAGTTCTAAAGGCTGTATGTCACTATTTCCGCCTTTTCGGAGTATCATACCTAAATCATCACAATGTTTGAGAAGGTCCTCCTTGGATAGAGGCTTCAAATAATAGATACCATAACTAAAACCAAATCGCTCAAAATAGTCCTCGAGCGCTGTGAATCGACATTCACTGTCGGCTATTACAGCATCTATCGTTACGTAAAGAAAAAAAAAAAAAAAAAAAAAAAAAATAAATAAATAAATAAATAAATAAATCTGTTCTGCATGTCATCAGGTTGTATTGGTTCACCAATTCACCAATTTATTCGTAATCGAACATTCGCTTTTTCTGTGCTATTCTTTTCTTTTTAAACTCAGTCTCAATTTCGTAACTACACTTTCTACTAACTATGGAGCTTCTGCAATGCATGTTTCAAATCCTACAATACGAAATTCTCGAATCCAGTCACGAAATGAACGTAAAGGTCAACAACTACTTTCACGTTCACTTTAACTGACTGCCATTGTTTATTTATATTGTCACACGTAGTAAAATCTAGTACCACACGTGTATTGCAACAATAAACTCAAAAGTTAACATTTCGTTCGAGACTGCTTAACATCACTAAGAGCTTCAGAATCAACTGTTTACTTTTCAGGCCATTCACACTTTCGATGACGTCATCAAATTGCAATAGCACAGCATTTAGTGCTCCGATTCTGCTTTTTCAACTTGTTTCAGACAGAGGTTCCAATGTCAACTTTAATTTAGTTTTTATATGTTCAAACGCTTGGCTAGACCTCGTAAAGAGCACACAAATTTTATTGTTGAAGCCCAAAAATGTTGTAGCTGCTGTAGATGAGTTAGCTACAACAATGAGCAGCAAATTCCAAAATATGGCATCAGCTTGGGGTGAAGAATTGTCAAGGATTAATATTGAGTATTCTTTTTCTAACATCTTTATTAATGCCGACCATAATGGCACCGTTATCATATCCCTGGCCTCGACAGTTTTTTATATCTTGATCATTATTTTCTAGTTCATTTAAAACAGCATTTGTTAAATACTCTCCCGTTGTTTCTGCAACTACAATAAACCCTCTATCTCTCCGGTTGAGTAATTGCAAAATCTTAATATTATTGACATTTGCTACACACGGCTCACATCCCTGGTACAATCATGCATTAAGGCATAATATTTTGCTTACAATTTCGTTAGAGACAGATTCTGACATTAATCAAATTAATTCATTTTGGATCTAGTGGCTCAGATAATGCTGAGAAAGTTGCTTTTCATTAATGCCTTGCAAGTGCTCTTTTTGTGTTAGATCGTATTTGGATAACAGTTTAAATAGGTCTATAAAATTTCCACTGTTTCAAGTATCATTCAGGTTAAGGGATTTTTGATGACCTTTAAATGCCAGATTGTGTTATACCAATACTTTTGTGATTCCCTCTCAGTCTTTAGTTTTCTTTATCTATTGTTTTCCCATATCTGATTCCTTTTTAGAATTCCATCCATTTAATCATACACTCCATGTGTCCTTGATTTTGTTCATGTCTTTGCAGTATCCTACTCAGATCTTTCCAGTCACAACAGCCTTCTTTTACAATCTGTGTCTGAAAATATGAAAAAAGTCTACAAGGAAAGCAATAAACTTTGTCTTGTGATGTGGAGTAAACCAACCACCTGCGATGCTGCTCTTCATCATTAATCAGTTTTATAGTAAAATGAAATTTAGTAAAATGTCTTTTATTTGCGTCTTTTGGGTAACTCTCATCAGTTTTGAGGTTTTTTTGGGGGACCATTTTGAATTAAGCCATGACGCTGTCAATCTGTTACTGGAAACACCCACTTTCCCGGATCTAATTCTCTAAATGACTGTTATATGAACAATGTCCTCGACTTTCTAAATCAGAAACCTTTTTACTTCTGAACACCTTATTCGCATCAGAAACTTGGATAACAGCATTTTCGCTCAATTCTGATGCTCTGTCAGAAAGGGTAAGACATTTCTTGGGCCCTGGTTCTGTTTCAGCGGCTACAGAAACTTGGAGGACAGATTCGTCAGAGGCCTCTGGAGCAGATTCACGTGAAGTAGGTTTCTCCAAAGATTTAATCATGCTCAAACTCATAGCTTGGTTGGATATTGCTGTATCACTCTTTCTTCTTCTTTTGGATACACCGGACTCTTCCCTATGTCTCTTTCTCTTGAGGGTCCTCCAGGATGATCACATTATCATCATCATCAGACTGATTATGCCTTTCAGAAATAAGTCCCCTGATAAAATTCCCCCATGATCCCCTATTCAATGCCAACATTGATGCCTCGTCTGATGTAAGGACTTTTGCTTGAAAATCATTCTTCACCGAATCTAATTACTTTCTCCTTGGTCTACCTCGACTCCACTTACGCTCCGCTGCCGAACTCATGAGTCTCTTAGGTAACCTTCCTTCTCCCATGCGTGTAACATGACCCCATCATCTCAGCCTGTTGTCTCTAACTGCTACATCTATGGTATTCATTCCACGTTTTTCTTTGATTTATTCATTATGGACACCCTCCTGCCATTGTTCCCATCTATTAGTACCTGCAATCATCCTTGTTACTTTCATATCTGTAACCTCTACCTAATTAATACGGTAACCTGTATCCATCCAGCTTTCACTCCCATACAACAAAGTTGGTCGAAAGATAGAGCGGTGCACAGCTAACTTCGTCTTTGTACTGACTTCATTCTTGCAGAAGAGGGTAGATATTAGCTGAGCACCCAATGCTTTAGCTTTGCTACACCTTGATTCAAGTTCTTCCACTATGTTGCCATCCTGTGTGAAAATGTATCCTAGGCGCTTAAAACTGTATATCTCTCCTAACTTTGTTCCTCCTATTTGGCACTCAATCTGTTTAAATCACCTTCCCACAGGCATTATTTTCGTTTTGGAGACCCTGATCTTCATATCATAACACATTTCTGAAATATTACATTGCAACATTTCAATCGAATCTGCCATTACTATGAAGTCATCTGAATATGCAAGACTGCTTATTTTGTTTTCACCTACACTACTGGCCATTAAAATTGCTACACCAAGAAGAAATGCAGATGATAAACGGGTATTCCTTGGAAAAATTTACTAGAACTGACATGTGATTACATTTTCACGCAATTTGTTTGCACAGATCCTGAGAAACCAGTAGCCACAACAACCACTTCTGGCCGTAATAACGGCCTAGATACGCTTGGGAATTGAGTCAAACAGAGCTTGGATGGCGTGTACAGGTTCAGATACCCATGCAGCTTCAACACGACACCACAGTTCATCAAGACTGGCGTATTGTGACGAGCCAGTTGCTCGGCCACCATTAAGTAGACGTTTTTAATTGGTGAGAGATCTGGAGAATGTGTTGGCAAGGGCAGCATTCGAACATCTGCTGTATTCAGAAAGGTCCGTACATGACCTGCAATATGAGGTCGTGCATTATCCTACTGAAATGTAGGGTTTCGCACGGATAGAATGAAGGGTAGAGCCACAGGTCGTAATACATCTGAAATGTAACAGCCACTGTTAAAAGTGCTGTCGATGCGAACAAGAGGTGACGGAGACGTCTAACCATGGCACCCCATACCATCACGCTGGGTGATCCGCCAGTATGGCGATGACGAATGTGCCTTCAGCACGATGTCGGCAAACACGGATGCGACCAACATGATGCTGTAAACAGAACCTGGATTCATCCCAAAAAATGACGTTTTGCCATTCGTACACCGTGGTTCGTCGTTGCGTACACCATCGCAGGCGCTCCTGTCTGCGATGCAGCGTTAAGGGTAACAGCAGCCGTGGTCTGCGAGCTGATAGTCCATGCTGCTGCAAACTTTCTCGCACTGTTCGTGCAGATGATTGTTGTCTTGCAAACATCCCCATCTGTTGACTCAGGGATCGAGACGTGGTTGCACGATCCATTACAGCCATGCGGATAAGATGCCTGTCATCTCGAAAAGACGAACGTTGTGTTAATGGAAATAATGTAAAGAAGTTGGAGACTGAAGTCTCTCTGCCATTAAGCGATGTGTGTTTGTTCTTTCGTTAAGCTAGTGTTAGATGTAGGTCGTCGCTACATTACTTAGCAATTGAAAAGTGCCTTTAAACATCAAATTAAAAGAAATTGTCACACGTAGTAAAATCTAGTACCACACGTGTATTGCAACAATAAACTCAAAAGTTAACATTTCGTTCGAGACTGCTTAACATCACTAAGAGCTTCAGAATCAACTGTTTACTTTTCAGGCCATTCACACTTTCGATGACGTCATCAAATTGCAATAACACAGCATTTAGTGCTCCGATTCTGCTTTTTCAACTTGTGTCAGACAGAGGTTCCAATGTCAACTTTAATTTAGTTTTTATATGTTCAAACGCTTGGCTAGACCTCGTAAAGAGCACACAAATTTTATTGTTGAAGCCCAAAAATGTTGTAGCTGCTGTAGATGAGTTAGCTACAACAATGAGCAGCAAATTCCAAAATATGGCATCAGCTTGGGGTGAAGAATTGTCAAGGATTAATATTGAGTATTCTTTTTCTAACATCTTTATTAATGCCGACCATAATGGCACCGTTATCATATCCCTGGCCTCGACAGTTTTTTATATCTTGATCATTATTTTCTAGTTCATTTAAAACAGCATTTGTTAAATACTCTCCCGTTGTTTCTGCAACTACAATAAACCCTCTATCTCTCCGGTTGAGTAATTGCAAAATCTTAATATTATTGACATTTGCTACACACGGCTCACATCCCTGGTACAATCATGCATTAAGGCATAATATTTTGCTTACAATTTCGTTAGAGACAGATTCTGACATTAATCGAATTAATTCATTTTGGATCTAGTGGCTCAGATAATGCTGAGAAAGTTGCTTTTCATTAATGCCTTGCAAGTGCTCTTTTTGTGTTAGATCGTATTTGGATAACAGTTTAAATAGGTCTATAAAATTTCCACTGTTTCAAGTATCATTCAGGTTAAGGGATTTTTGATGACCTTTAAATGCCAGATTGTGTTATACCAATACTTTTGTGATTCCCTCTCAGTCTTTAGTTTTCTTTATCTATTGTTTTCCCATATCTGATTCCTTTTTAGAATTCCATCCATTTAATCATACACTCCATGTGTCCTTGATTTTGTTCATGTCTTTGCAGTATCCTACTCAGATCTTTCCAGTCACAACAGCCTTCTTTTACAATCTGTGTCTGAAAATATGAAAAAAGTCTACAAGGAAAGCAATAAACTTTGTCTTGTGATGTGGAGTAAACCAACCACCTGCGATGCTGCTCTTCATCATTAATCAGTTTTATAGTAAAATGAAATTTAGTAAAATGTCTTTTATTTGCGTCTTTTGGGTAACTCTCATCAGTTTTGAGGTTTTTTTGGGGGACCATTTTGAATTAAGCCATGACGCTGTCAATCTGTTACTGGAAACACCCACTTTCCCGGATCTAATTCTCTAAATGACTGTTATATCAACAATTCAGAATAAAGGTAAACAGCAAGGTAAGATAAATATGTGAAAATTCCTACACTCATTCTTTTTGTGCTTCAAATATTTGCAGTGCAGCCACAGTTTATGACCAATGGATACGTTATGAAAATCCTTCACTTAATGTGGGTGCTTTGTTAAATAGTTAAAGCACTTAAGAAATTTCTCATAATTAGATTGAACATAACATTGCAGGTAAAATAATGGAAAGGCTTTTAATGATTTCATTAATCAGGGCAGCTTCACTAATTCACAGGATTGTTTATTAAACTTTTACTTCCTACTCCTGGTTCATGTGTTTCATGTCAAATTATTAGTGAAGTACAATCGTGATGAGTTACATGCTATATGCATCATGATGCCAACAAGCCTAGATGAGTACTTGTAAGCGACTTACAGTTAACTATTCAGATAGAATAAAAATACTTAGACAATAAATCAACTTTCAGTCGTAATGTACAGTAATGCAATTTCTCCGAACAGTTTCTTATTGAAGGAGAAGTGTTTACTGTCTCTATACGCAGCACTTTCTAAAGTTTCCATTTAAAAATGAAACGTTTCACATAACGAAAATTAGTACTCTACTATTATGAATAGGCTACATTCAGTTTTGGCTGTAGTTTTCTAGACTTCGAGTACTGAGCATATTTTCGTCGAACAAAAGACAGGTATACACGGTGTTGTTGACATTTTTTGGTGTTGGCCGTCTGCAAACTATCACTTATGCACGTATGTACTGATGTGTACCACTTTCCTTGACAGTATCCTAGTATATCAGGTACCTGGACGGGTTTTTGAACAAAGCTAACGTAATGTCTATACCACTGCCTATGTAATTTTAAAATCGCACCATGAGATCGCTGACACTGACGACTGACAAAGCATTTTGTAACCTTCAATTAAATACGAATTTGAACAGGAGATACGAGAAAGTGTTTTTCCGGCATCACACACTCTACAGTAATACTGAATCAACCAACTAGAGAACGTAAATTGTATACACAGTGCATCTAGCGAGTTTTAATACGGACTTGGCCATAATGTTCCATACATGGTTTTGTCAGAACAACATGACGGAGTGCCATGCCCACAGGCTTCAAAGAGTAGTACTGCTAGGATGCTTAGCGCCATCTCCCCTTATTCTAACCTCCTTGCTCTCTATGGTGTTTGGTCTACACTGTACGCGAAAGGCGTGACCGGTGCATCATGGGTAATCTCACAAGCTCTCACTGCCCGCGTAGAAAGGTCTTAAGCCTCGTCTGCCTCGAGTGGTCGTCAGTACGAGAATATCACGCCAGGGGCGCTGCTGTCGATCCACCCGTCCGGAGTAGTCGATTTAGACGAGGGGCTACTGTAGCGGCGCCAGGGCGGCTGGGAGGCCATTCGCCCCCGAGGGCGCCATAGGGCACGCGTGACTCCGGCGGCGGGGCTGCGCGAGCACTCCGCCTTAATAGCCGCGCCAGGAATGTGGCCGCGCTGTTATTAATACTAGAACAAAGGCGGGCGTGGCCGGCCCACATCAATTAGGCCACCTCGCAACGCGGGGGCAGCCCACGCGCCCGTTCTGCGACCTGCCTGCCTGCCGTGGCGCCGTCGCTGTTTACTGTGAGCCAGTGCATTACCGCAGCCTCCTGAACCAAAGACCGTGCAAAAATAACTATACCCGGGCCGCTGAAACTTTGCACTTGACATTTACAAATAACAAGTGACGAGCAAGAAGCGCGAGGCGCTAGTCGCCAAGAACGATCCAATCACAGCGCGGTAAACGCTTCCAGTGATCACGTGCCGTGACGTCAACGTTCCCGCGTTGCCAGCTTTTTTCAGTACTACCGTAAACAACATTGAGTGCCGTGTCTACCGCGTGTTTATGTTGTGTGTGCTTTTTTCGCTGCGGTTTTACTGGCAGTGGTTTAACTTGACTTTCCGAGTTCAACTAATTGAATAATGTCACCGAAAAGACGTTTGTCTAGTGACGTTTTCTGAGTAAGTTCTCAATATCGTTTGAATAAAAACTTCCAAGCTTATGCTCAGAGCAGGAAGTTCATTCTCGCTTCAAACGATCGGAAAGAAATTATGGTGCAGTGGTTACAAGAAAGAAATATTGCTGCAGATATGTCAATGTCAAAACTTCTTTTATATTGGCTCGTGAAACAAAATAAGCCTATTACACCCACATATGCAGTAGACAAAATCGCAAAGGAGCAGCGTCAGAATGAAATAAATCTGCCCCCATTTCACTGCCGTTTTAACCCTATAAAATTGGTGTGGAGTGACGTGAAGAATTACTTAAGGAACAATAAGTCTTTCACAATAACAGAGGTGGAAAAACTGTTGCCAATGTGGCAGCGCAAACAATGGAATGGATCATGAGCATGATTTGTCTTGGTGATGACGATTTTGGCAGCGACGACGACAGTCAAGATGGGGAGCTGGATGTAATTGTATCATTGTCGCCGTAAATTGGTGAATGAAAATCATTGATTATAAAACGTAGAGAGAAAAGTTACTATCTTGATTATTGTTTATTTCGAATCTGTCGTGATCCAATGCTTATTTTCTATATTGCTTTGCTCCGTTATTGAAAGCGTGTGCATTGTTTGCTCTGGTTCCATTAATATGCCGTTAATTAATTGCTGCTCAAGAACGAATTATTATATGCACTTTTATTACTCAATAGCTTACATTTACGATATGCAATTCAAACCGTTTCGTCTGCTGTGTGTATAGAGGCTAGTGTTGCAACGTCGCTAAAGCAGTGTAGCCAACTTAACTCGCCGTAACGCGAAACATCAAGTGCAATGTTTCAGCGGCCCGGGTATATAGTTCGTTCACCGAGAGCTGGGACGAAACGTAAACAGTGTCACGTGAGCGACTACGCTCGTTTCCTGCGAAAGCATTCGCTGTTCACGTGATACGTAGGGGTCTAGAAAATCCGTACCGCACGCTCTGCAGCTGGCGGAGGCGGCTGGCTGCTCAGATGCTTCCTACTTTTCACTGCCCTTGCCTTACCGCTCCTTGGTCTCTTTCACGTCCGCAGCTTCGGCTGGACTTGTCGCATGCGTCTAAAGCCTCTGTAGCGCCACTGAGTCTCCGTCGCCAGTTTCATGCGGTTTTAGAGTCGTTCTGTGGCGCGGAAGTCGTGTTCACGGATGGTTCCGTGGTCGACGGCCATTGATTTGATTTTTACAGGGAAGCCAAAACAGTCTTGGAACAACCCGCCACTGCCCGCACCGAAACTAAGTTTATTGTGCGGTATCGCTCCCTGTATATCTAGTAAAGCCAACCACTGCCTTTGAACAGTGCAAGGAGTCCCTTTACCAGTTCTTTATTAGACACAATTTCTTCGGGTCTGGTTGTCCCAAAAGTTCTGTGCCTTTTACTCTCCAATGCAATGCATTCGAAGATTAGATGTGATGCAGTTTCATCACCGTCATCAGAGATCCCACATTTATGGTCCTCTTCTGTTATTCCCATTGTACGTGTTTTTTGAAATTCCCATGGGCTGTCAGCAATCCAACCATGAGTCTAATCACTCTCCTGTTCAGACCCAGGATTGCAGAGCTTCTTTTAAAACATGGCTTTGGCTTCATTACCTTGCCATGTTTTTGTCGATGGACTGGACTTTGTTCCAATATTCTACGTGCTGTCTTTTGAGCCAGTTACGTAGCTCCAATTTGATCATTACCTTGGTGATTGTCAGGAAAGGTTCCGGTCCAATAAATGGAGTCTCTGCCCCCATCCTGGCTAATCTGTCGGCATGTTCGTTGCCACTGATCCCCGAGTGGCCAGGGACCCACAATACGTTTACTCTATTGTTTTCCCCTAGCTCCACCAGAACCCTATGACATTTTGCAACTATTTTAGAACTTGTTGCAGGAGCTGCCAGTGATCTCAGGGCTGCCTGGCTGTCTGAATAGATATAGATGCTACGATCTTTGTAACACCTACGCAAATTCTCATCCACACACCCCCTGATGGCCGTGATTTCGGCCTGGAATACTGAGGCCAGTTTTCCTAGAGAGAAGACGCCCTCCAGTCTTGGCTGAGGCTGCGGCCCCATCAACCTTGGTCTGATTTTGACCCGTCAGTGAACTAGACAATATCCGTCGTATGGTGTTCTTTTCTCCCACTGGTCCCTACTTCCAATTGTTGTATTGAAAGGCTTGTTGAAGCAGTATGGGGTATAATATAGTCGGCTGGCATTTCCCCAACCTCACTCACTATTTTAGTGTGTGATTCTGGATATCCCAAAGAGTTCCAGTTGTTGCTGCCTCCATCTTGACCCAAAGGTGTAATGGGGGCCTATCCAGCATGGTTTCCATCCCAGCAGTTGGTGTGCTGCTAATTCCGCCTGTTATGGTTAAGCAGGCTAATCTCTGCGGTCGACGGCCATACTGGATATGCATATGTCCATGCTGAGCATATCGAACAGCATTCACTGCCCTATGGGAGTAGCGTGTTCACTGTGGAATTGGTTGCCATCTATCGGGCATTTGAACATCTCAGAGCGTGCCCTGGGGAGTCTCTGGTCATCTATTCTGACTCCCTGAGTGGCTTGCAAGCCCTCGCCAAATGTTTCCCGAAACACCGTTTGGTGCAATCCGTACAGGAATCTGTTTCCAGGCTTGTTCGGTCTGGTCGCTCAGTGGTCTTTGTTTGGACCCCAGGACACATCGGCATTCCTGGAAACGAACGTGTGGATCAGCTGGCTAAGCAGGCTACTTCCTCCAGTCCATTGGCTATTGGTCTTCCAGAGAGCGATCTCCGACTGGAGTTCCATCGGAAGATCCGTGGCCTGTGGGATTACGAGTGGGCTAACTCTGCTCGACCCAACAAGCTTCGTGCAGTGAAGCTACCTACGGTCGCATGGAAGTCCTCACTGCGTTCGTCTAGTAAAGAATCGGTTGTTCTCTGTCGCCTACGAATCGGCCACACACGGCTGACGCATGGCCACCTTCTTCGGCGGGAGGACGCACCACAGTGTGACTGTGGCGCCCCCTTTACAGTGGTCCACATTCTGGTGGACTGTCCACTTTTAGTTGCCTTGCGACAATCTTTTAATCTGCCAGATGCGCTTTCTTTTATGCTAGGAGACTATGCTGCTATGGTTGAACGTGTTTCGCGCAGCTGGTTTTTATCATGTGATTTAATGGTGGTGTTTTTTCTTCTTCGTTTTTACTTGTATCCTTTCCTCATATTTACCAGTGATTTTTACTCTTTGACTTGTTAACGCATTTCCTTAGGAACGGTTAACACAATGTTTTATCTCTCAGAACGGAACAAGGGACTGATAACCGTTGCTGTTTAGTCCCTTCAAAAATCCAACAACAACAACAACAACAAGCCGTCACAACGGACCATGAGAAACCTGGGCAACAATGTAACGAAATAAAGCGTAAAAAAACACAGACGGCATTGAAGATTCCAAGCCAGTTACAATAATGTTAAAAGTACGATTAAACTGAGTTCATTGTGTCGAAGCAGTCTTATTTTCATTCTGGTTACTAACAAAACGCTCCATTAACACAATTTTTAATAACAATACCAGTAGCAATGTTAAAGAATGGCGAAACAAAGTTCACTGTGTCGAAAGTGAACTGCTCTGATTGAGGTTTATTACAAACCGCTCCTCTCTCTATAATTTCCTCATTTGACTTTCAGCTTTTTTCTACGATACGGAGGACGCACTTGTTCCAATCTTCTACAGTCACTATTCTTACTGCTTCTTCTTGCAGTTCAACTTCCGGAATTTTGTATGTTACGGATGGCCCCCACAAGGGTGGGGATGGGTGGACCACTGGGTCCAGGGCCCGGTGTTGAAGGGGGCGCGAGCCAAGCCTAAGTGATTCAATTTTATAGATTACTGAAATTAAAAACAAACTAGAAAAAACATGTTGAATATTCTAATCCAACTAAGTTTTAGAAGATTCTACAGGCAGTTGTAGTAGATATTTATGATAAACCGCTTATTTTAAACGATTACATCGATTGATGCTCTTAGTTATTGCTATTGATTGGAATTGTATGTGTGTATTTACTAAGGTGACCGAAGTATTATGCAGCTTTTTTTAGAGTGTTCTACTTTAGATAAATTCCTCAATACTAAGATTACTATCTAGAAGGATCGCAGGGCCAATTTGGCCCTTCATAGCGTTTCTCTGCATGTTAGGCATGTTCCTTGCCATACTGTGTATGAAATAAAGCGAACTGTTGTCTCCTTGTTGTTTCAATGTGCGACAACAAGGCCAAACTGCGGTAGGGCAGCTGGGGATGGCGGTCATGTATGGATGAGTTATGCCTGAATGATTGGTTGTGTGAGTGAGTATGATCTTTTCTGATTAAGGTTATGGCCGAAAATGTACAAGTTGTATCATTGTGAATATGAGTTCGTTGGCAGCTTAGAGATCATCATCATGGTGAATTGTTAGCTAACCTCATATGATCAACATTCCAATCTGAACCTACCATTGTTTAAAATCAATAAAAGCACATATGATGGTTACACTGAATTATCTTTCACAATCTGGTCGCATAAACAATAAAACTGCATGGGGCCAATTTGGTCCCAGAGGTAGTAGCTTGCATGCGATCCTTCTAGTATTAAATGCCAAGCAGAGTAGATAGCAGTTATAAAAACATGGTATAATTAGTTACTTTTCCCATTTTACTCTGGTTGTCATACCGCTTAGTGGTTCGTTCTCAAGTCATACCGTTGGCGCAGCAGTTTGACTTTACTTCTGGCACGGCTTGAAAACGAATTGAGGTTCCTCCCTCGAGATTTGTTTTAAATAAAATTTAATATTGTACCTATTGATATTTACCTGCGCCTTTTGTTCAACTTATGTTGTTAAGCTTCACAAGTTAGAATATACGTCATAATTGGCTGATTTCCCCTCCCCCCTCAAAACCATTTTCTGACTACGGGGCTGCTGTGGCCATTGTAAGTAAAATCTCGGTTTTAAGTAAAATAATTACCTTATAAAATTTGTACCTTGTTACACCAAGTTAAAGTAAATTCTAGAAAGAGCATGATTAAGATACAAACTACTGCACACGACAGTAGAAAAAGACAGGGGGTCCAGGGCCCGCAATCGAATGTGGGGGCCATGATGTTATGTTTTCCGTTGCAATGAAGCCTTTGATTCTGGCCCACACTAACTCGATGCTGTTTAATTCACAGTGGTACGGAGCAATGCTAATAACAGTTTTCCCTGCATTTTCGCCAAATTATCTATCATGTATTCGTCGTGCGCTGTTCTGCGATTTTTAACTGTATCTGAAAGTTCTTTCTTCAACATACCGTCGATGTTTTTAGATTTTAGCCACTCTGATATTTCGTGCTTATTGTAATTCGCATTGGGAACTTTTTCTTTGAGAATGCAATGGCGCGTTATCAATTGCGGTTACCTGAAGTCGATGAAGAATACCTTGCAACCACGTCTCGAAGGTTTTGACGCAAATCTCTTCATAATCTCCACTTTTCTTGGATTCTAAAGTCCACGAACCATCCTTTGCTGCCAATGTGAGAGATAATCAGACGTTTCCCTTTATCAGATGGGCCCTTGCTTCCGGTGGATAATCGGGATAGAAACGCTTGTTTTGAGGACTTTATAGTATCATCTATCCAGACCTGACTTCGGGCATGTCCTGTGTTCACCCATGTCTCGTCCAAATAGTAAATCGATCTTCCTTCATCTCTCAACCATTCAATGGTTCGAGGATAACGCCGCCTCCTGCCTTAGGCATTGCGTTTTTTAAGTGGTCAGAGAAGAAACATTCTCTGTTACTTCCGCATTGTTTTAAGATGATTATACATTACTATAATCAACCAATAGTCTTTCAAGCTTCTTTAAAGACGAGAGATCCTCAAATCGCCGCTGTACAGCACGCGCTAATGAGCTCACTCCTGGGAGGACGTTAACTGAGCGCCCTTGCGTTGTACACCCCTCGATGGCAGCGCTGTGGTCACGCGCCTTGCCGTGTTTACAGTACGTCTCTCGTTTCGGTGAACGGAGTATAGACTCCCTAACGGCGCTGCTGTCGCGGGATAATTTGAACCTACGGCCGGCCGCCATGGTAGTGGCAAGCGTCACATGAATATCAGTGTTGTTACCAGATAAATCGTGTATTAAATAGCCACTGCGGGATATTTACACAATTGACAGTCTCGTCTGTACTGTTTGACTATCGCAGTGTACATGAAGCACAATGGTGAAGAGCTGCTCAGCGTTTAAATACATAAATCAATTTAAGAAAGGAATAAAAAGATCGAATACTGTCTTCCCAATTATATTTCTCAGGAATACAAGTAACCCTACTACTAGTGTCCAGAGATAGTTACTTTTGCTTAACAGACTATTAAACAAGACAATATAGGATTGAATGAAATAATAACAGGATTTTACAGTACTGGTAGCTTTTATAAAGGAGTGATTTAGGCAGTACTGGTGGACAGGAAGTTCAAAAAGTTTCATTTTATAACTCAAATAACTATTGGGCTCACGAAATTAGTTGCCTCACTGCAGTTAGAATGTTTGTTTATGAAATTAATATTAGCAACTTGTAACACAGAATTTAAAGGTAATCTGCTTTACATGTAGGTATGAAAACTGAAAGGGGTTTGCAGAACTGTGTATAGTTCCATATATGAATGACACATACCCACACTGGATGCCTTTTGTGAAGTTAAACCCTATGACAATAGTTGTAGACTTTTGAGCAGTTCACGCTACTTACAGCATTAAAAATGCTAATGTTCTTGCTAGATACCCTAATGCTAATGTTAGATGCATTAGTTAAGAAAAAGTTATGGTATACTTCGTGTTCTTAAAAGAATTTGGTAGTGACTGGGTGCTGTATTCACAAAGTAATAAGCTATTTTTCAGTTACGTATCTGATGACATTTTTCACTTCCACAATCTATTTTTAACATTAGCTGTTTCAGGCAGCCCTGTTTGATTTTTTTGTTGCTATGAAAATATCTAAATATTGGAGAATACAGCACTAAAGCAAAGATGTAAAGTGTGAATTCTTCCAAAATTAATGTTTGTACAAAAGTTTCTCGATCGTAGAATATACCAAGAAAGTGCCAAAAAATTGTGTCTGACGATAATTTCAATACATATGCTGCACTTAGAACGCTAAAAAAACTACATGTTATAGTTCGGTCACAGTCTAACATATACAGTCGCGACACTCACTGCTGTGAAAGTTGTTACCAACTGACAGTTGCAACGACACTAGCGCTCCTAGCGGTTGGCAAGCTGCCGAAGGAGCAATGTTTGTTTATCATTACTTGTATGCGTAATTAATAAAATAGATAGTATAATTTTTGAGTTACGGACATTAATAAAATATCAACAGACATACATAATACGGAAACTAATGTAAAAACAGCCGAATTTAACTGATTGAGTGGTATAACGAAGAACTTCGTCATGAACCAATACTTACGAATACGTGTATATTTGCAGCTTTTTCCGCTGAAAGTAAGTAGAGTAAAAACATAAGACAAACATAAATTTCTATTACGGTGTGTTCTTCCTATTACAAAGTGATTTTTGACATGTGTCATTCCGGTATGACGTATAATGATTCGCACATTTGTAGGCTTCACTCGTCTTTCTTACACGCGCATATTCCTTTGAGTGTGATTACTTTAGCTTAAGAAGACAATGCCTTGAAGATTCTTGCCGTTTGTGGTTAAACTGTAGCAACAATTGTAGAATTGGGTTCTTCTTTGTTGACACAATTTGATTTTTTTTTTCCGTTTTCTTGTCGGGTCTGTGACTTTATTTTTCAGCTACAGTTGTGGCGGCTGATTTATTATGTTAAATACTGTAGATATTACATTCTGTATTCGTTTCCTACGTTCCACCCTCATAGATTTTACTGAAATTGTAGTGAAGTAGTGTTGACGTTCTTGACTAGAAAAGCGACGTCTTTCTGCCAAAGGGCAGGTCTGCTGGTGTTTCGTAGCCATTTTTCTAATTTTAATACTAGATGAGATTATTCAGTAAAAGCTTGTAGGTTACAAGATAATAGTAAATAAACTGTGTTGTAATGTACCGTTTCGTACCGTGTCAGGGATCTTAGGAAACTTAAGAAAGACAAAGGAGGAGTTATTTTTAAATTATTGCCTATTTTTATGACACTACATACGTTTCCTGATGTGAAAAGTATGTTAAAATCAATATAAACGATACTATTCGCACTCATGCAATATTGTATTCAGAAACGTAGCTTACCGGCCGCTTGGAGCGCTGCTGTCGCAGTGTATAACAAAAATCTGCGGGAGTGTCGTGACTGTATATGTTAGACTGTGGTTCGGTTTCGTTAGAAAGAGCAACTTCTACACCGTAGGTGTAATAAATTTATACACAACCGATATTTGCTGTATATTTAAGGAGCCTGAAGCTGTTTTGTAGTTATATATTTCACTTAGACATAGTTATCGCGACTTAACTCAAATGAATACTCTCTCTAATAAAATAATCTTACGCACACTTAAAGTTGGCGAGGAAGTTTGCCACTACAATGGCCGCCGAGGCGCTCTTCAATTTGTCCGCTGTTCGCAGTCGGCCGCTTACGCGATTGTGGGGGCTTGTCCTGAACAAATCAAGTTACACATTTACACTGGAGAGCCAAAGAAACCGGAACAACTGCCTAATACCGTGTAGGGCAGAAGTTCCGTACCACGACGTGGCAAGGGCTCCACTGATGACTGACGGGGTGCTGGAGGAATTTGACACCGCGTATCCTACACGGCTGTCCATAAATCCGTCACCAAACGATAGGAGGTTTATAAAACCCGTTGATTCTCGACCACAGAATAATAATTTACCATAGCAAGCATCTACGCTGCATAAATGGCACCATTCGTCAAGTAAGCACCACTAATACACGATCGAACAGGCACTGCTTCAACGAAAGATCAGATAACGTTCAGAGTGCAAAGTTTGTACAACCACATGAACAGAATCATAAATCGACTTCTTTACAGCTTTATTGGAGCACAACAGCATCCACAACTGGAAACAGGCACTTCAATCACTGTTTACTTAAATTTTATCCCATCTAGCCTGCAGCACATTCTGTTAGCATTTATATTAACAACCATTTCCAACTCAGTGACAGGACTACACCTTCAGTCAACACGAACCTACAGCAAAAGGCTATAGCATTTCCAGCTCCCTTTTACTAAACTTCTAACCCAACTAGCGTGCGGCAATTTCTTTATACCCACAACAGCTGCATTTGATGGTGGATCCCTCTCGAACATCCAACCGATTGATCCAGCATCATTTTGCATTGTATACACTATCAGATAGTATTTCTGAAACGTTTCCTATCAGTCACTAGGCCACATACCTCGTGTGTTTAACAATCACTCGTGCACAAACAGCCATCGTATTCCCCCTTCTAAGAAATCATTACTTTTGATAAATATCTGCAACAAAACCAATTACATCGTAAAACTGATGGACACACAGAGACAGAACACCTAGCAAGGAATGATCCATATCAACACCAAGTTCTTTTTCTTATATTTTTATATGTATTTAATCATTACAACCAGCAACGCAAAATACTCTACACCATTTCAAATTAATGCAACACCCAACAATCTTAACGAATAACAGCAGCAATCCTTTAGAGACTAAACATACGATTAAACGCACCCCCCCCCCCCCCCCCCCACAACGAAGGTAACTAGCCCGCTTTAAGTCACCTGCTTCTTGACTGAAGAACAATGATTTACCACCGCAAGAATCTCCGCTTCGATACCGAGAGACCACCTGTCGTAACGTAAACACCACTAAAAGACGAGATAAATACATCCCAACCCTAATGCATAATCATACTATTAAGTATCAATATGCATTTCCACAAATGTGGAACACCTCTCTCTTGCAATCAGTGGCGACACGTCCTGTGTCCACTCGTTCGGTGAACCCCTGGAAGAAAGATCGCCGTAAAAATGTAAATAAATAAATAAAATAAAAAGTGTTTTAAGCCGGCCGCGGTGGCCGAGGGGACTGAGGCGCTTCAGTCACGGTCTGCACGGCCACCACGGTCGGAGATTCGAATCCCCCCTCGGGCATGGATATTTGTGCCGTCCTAGTTCGTAAGTAGTTTGTAAGTTTAGGGACTGATGACCCCGTAGTTAAGTCCCATAAGCTTAACAAACATTTGAACATTTTTTTTAGCCGTCATCGCTCTGCGCTGTCGAAGGTAGTGGATTCGAGACCGAATGCAAGCGATTTTTTCAAACCCAATCTTCTTTTTAGGATGCGGGAACGACAATGACTTTTGTACTGTTACTCGCCACATATCTTAAGGACGTTTTAGCAAATGTGTCGCGATTTTGAGGGTAAATTTCATTTATACTCTTCCTTGTAACAAATATTCAACGGTTTGAAAATTTGTGGGAGAGAGCAGCTTTTGCGGATGCGTATGGTTAGGAGCAGGTGCTGCTTACAGTGTCACGTGCATATTCATACGTACTTGATGTTTATTATCAAAGAAAAATGAACAACTTGCAGTATCTTTTAGTAACAAATTACTCAGCTTTAACCCAGATAGCTCTCACGTCCTCCCAGAAGGACGAGAACGGCAGCTTACTTTTTTATTCTTGTCTGTAAGAATTCGTGTACAGTGTCATATTTTATTTCTTCGAATCGCCTTCTCCCAGTGGAGATGAATTTTAGCTTGTATTGTCGATTGCAAAGTGGCTAAATACAGCAGCAAAGTTGAGGATCAAACAGAATATACTTAAGACTTCCTCGCAATTGAGGTTATATTTCTTAAACTTTCTTCAGTTTTTGAGACATTTATATGTATATATTTCATATTAAAGTATAAATAGTAATGATTCATCAGATTAGAATTATGAAACATACATTTTGACGTCATTCCAGAAAGAAGGGCAGTATTGCAAAACTAATGGCGTGATTGTGAAAAAAATCACTTATAACGATCTTGTGCAGTCATATGAAGGTAATTATTAGCTTCTGAGAAAAAAATTAAACCAAAAATAATTTCGCGCTATCTGGGTTAAGCTTGGAACAAAAATGTGAACAAAAGAAGCTTGGTAGGCCGACGCCTCAGCTCGAGTCGAAGCAAGCACAAACAAGCCGAGGTAAGACATTCTGTAGATCTTTTAACGAAAATATATATAAAGTGATAAGGGGGGGGGGGGAGACCGGGGCGCTTTCCGAAAGCGACAGTCGCAAAGGTGTGCGAAATGGTTTCTTTGGGAGCCGTGAGGGGCAGGGCGGGGGGGGGGGGGGGAGGGGGGGGCGGCGCCACTATCAAGTCCCGGCACTCAAAGAAGTGAACCCCAGTCATCTGAAACACCAGCTGCCACTGTGCTCAATAATGTTCATGTCTGGGGAGTCTGGTGGCCAGCGGAGGTGTGTAGAGGCTGAAGAGTGTTCCTGGAGCCACTCTGTAACAATTCTGGACGAATAGGGTGTCGCCTTGTCCTGGAGGAGTATCCCAAGTACGTCAGAGTGCACATGAGCATGAATGGATCTAGATGATCAGCCACCATACGTGTCGCCTGTCACGAGTCGTATCAGGAGTCCCATATCACTTCAACTGCATATACGCAACACCATTAAAGAGCATCTAGCAACTTGAACGGTCGCCTGCTGACTTCCAGGGTCCATGGATTCATGAAGTTGTTTCCACATCCGTACACGTTCATCGACTCAGTACAATTGCAAACGAGACTCGTCATACCAGGCAGCATGTTTCCAGTCATCAACAGTCTAATGTCAGCGTTGATGGGCCAAGACGAGGCGTAAAGCTTTGTGTTCTGCAGTCAGCAAGGTACACGAGTGGGCCTTCTGCTCCGAAAGCCTGTATCTCCATCTAAACAAATACTCTGAAAATCACATTGAACTGCATGGAAAAGGGTTCATCGAACCTCTTTTATAGTACTTCTTTGCCGTTCCATTCTCTAACACCGCATGATAAAACGGAACACCTAAATATTTTCGTTTTCAATCTGATTTATCTTATGATCATGTCTCCCTATGTAGGTGGATGCTAGCAAAATATATCCTTTTTCGGAAGAGGAAATTGGTGAATGAAATTTCGCAAATAAATCTTGACGCGACGAATAATGCCTTTCTTTTAATGATTTCCAACCCAGCTCGTGCGACGGTACCGTGACACACTCTCCCCTACATCCAGATAATGCAAAACGAGCTGCCTCTCTCTGAAATTTCTCTGTATCCCCCGTCAGCATATCGATTATGTTTCGTTGAATGATTAGCACGCTGACAACTGTTAATAGCCCAGAACTGAAATCCACAGAAATTTACGAAAGTGTTGCACTTCTGTCACGTCGAACGTGTTTCAACAGTCGTCCAATGCTTTGCAGGATTCCCGATGCTCACGGTGCACTCGTGAAATGGTCGTTCGGGATAATTCCCCCCTAATCGCAGCCAGTGAATTAAGCATGGCGAAGGGTACATTGCGCCTTTGACACCGTTTGATCAGTCAGCATGAAACTTGGCACATTTATGTAAGTTTTCATATATCTGAGGGAGAGGAGTAGGTGGAGGAGGTCACGGACAGAAAGGGGAGGGAGGAGACGGACCGACAGAAGGTAAAGGAGGAGACGGACAAAGAGAGGGGAGAGGAGGAGAATGAGAGAGGGGAGATGGCGACAGACATGTTAAACGAGATGAACTGAGGGAGGAGGGGGAGGAAAAGGACAGAGAAAGGGACAGGATGAGACGGGAGGGATGGGGGGGAGTACGTGAACTGAGAGAAGGAAAAAGAAGAGATGGAATAATGGAAGGCTGGAAACCTCATATTTACTTGTTCGTATCTTCTGCGTTGCCACAACGTTCATCTGATTGCGATAAAACTTCGTCAACTTACTTGCCAGTTGTATATTGCGTGATCATGAGTCGGACTACCAAGAAATTTGTTTGTTCTTGCTGAAGACGGAAACACAAAAAAATATTGTCTGCCCTAAAGCACTTGAATAATGAAGTCAACAAAATGAAATGGATGTCATTTATACTTCTTCTTTATGTATCGTTAAATTTCAATTTAATATCGACTATAAAATGAATGTTTATTTCTATCATTGGTAATTAAACAAGCGATCACTATCAAATTTCAAACGTTATTTGCACAATTATATCTTCTGCGGCAGCAACGTGCCGCGTACCTGCTAGTGATATATAAAATCACTTTCTGTGCCTTAGTCTCGCTAAAATTCAGAAATGGCTTGACGTTTTGAATTATTTTTGTTTTGTTTCGTTCGCTTGAAAACAGGGGTGCTTTAGAGGGGAAAAAAATGAAAACCCAAAGCAACAGCTAAAAATAGAAATTATCAAATTTCTTAACTTTGTACGGGCAACGCCCCTTCGGATTAGATTCGTATTCTATGCGCTGCCATACCCTTCAACCAGTTACAATAAAATTTTTCACACTTGATTTCCGAAACAAGAGGAACGGCACTAACTACATAGTAATTCGTACGACGCTTGGTGGATGGTACTTCACAACGGTCCCCACACCAGTCTACAGCTTTATCACGATCTTGATGACTTTTTGCACACTTCACCTTCAAAACAACTGGAAGTCTCCTCTCTACATAAGATTTTGTGTGATGCGTGGAGGAGGGTATTTTATTCCAGAGTTTGACAACGTTTGACTGATCACCGTGAATTCTGGCATATATATGTGATTTTTCATGTACAGAGAGAGAGAGAGAGAGAGAGAGAGAGAGAGAGAGAGAGAGAGAGAGAGAGAGAGAGAGAGAGAGAGAGGATAGGAGGAGACTGGCAGTGAGAGGGGGCAGGTAACGACAGAGACAGGGAAATTTATGGTTGGATAGAGGAAGGAGGAGGAGGAGGTGGTGGAGGTGGAAAGAGGAGGGGGAGTAGATAAATACCCAAGCAAACCCGGATTTTCAGCCAGCTAATATAGAGAGGAGCCTAAGACAAAGAGGAAGGTAAGAAGTAAGCCTAGACATGGAGGGTAGCACTATTAGATTGTACGCATATGATGCTGTTATTTACCCGTCTAGTAAAGTCATCAAAAGATCGGATCCAATTGTAAAATTATTTATACAAGAATGGTTTAGATCTTTTGATGACTTTTCGCGTACTCCCGCCCAGAGGCGTTGACGTCACGTGTTTCGAATATTAGAGCACCATTCGCCATTGTCGGTTACCGTAATCCGCTGTTGCTGTCGCCCATGGTGGAAGACTAGTACAGCTCTTCTTGAGCACCGGAATCCAGATATTGTTCAGTTCCACGTCCTCTTCCTTCCTATTTAATTTCTTGGGGTGTTTATCCATTGCTATCGCCTCTCTGAACATTCTTTCGCGGTACCGGTTTGTGGCTGTCAGTACCCGGGTTTTATCAAATTCAATTTGATGGCCTCCTCGTTGCAAAGCCTGTCCCGCAACAACTGATCTGTCACTCTTTCCTCTTCTACAGTTGCCATTGTGCTCTTAAAACCGTTTTACAATAGTTCTTTTTGTGGTCGCCACGTATACGTCCCCACAACTGCACGGAGTCCCGTCAATTCTTGCCTTTAATAGTGGTTTGCGAATATCCTTTGCATATTTTAGGTGCTCCTGTATCTTTCGGGATGATTTTATACTATGATATGTTCTGTTTCGTCAAGATTTTTCCTATGCGGTCCGCGACGTCCTTAATTTAAAGCTGGAAAACGTTCAAAAAAATTGTAAAGCTTATGGGACTTGACTGCGGAGTCATCAGTCCCTAAACTTACAAACTACTTATGAACTAGTTTATACTAAAGACGCCACAATCACCCATGCCTGAGAGGGGATTCGAATCCCCGACGGGGAACGGCCTCGCGCATCGCAGCATAGCGCCTCAATGTGCTAGGCCGCTCCGCCGCGGCAAGAAATCGTTCGAGTTAACCATTTCTTGCCCGACGGGACTTTTCAATCCCTTGCCATTTACAAACAAAGTGGAAAATGATAACTGACTTGTGTTCCTGACTGGACTTTATGGTCCCTCTGTGGTAACATTAAACTCTCGCTGGTCGAGATTGTTCAGCATCACTGCTCACAGACTGCAATAAACAACGGACTGTTTTACGTCTGTGTGCACGATTTCATCAGGCGAGATTTTGTCGTCACCAAAAGACGCTGTTGTGTGTTCTCACGTTGGTAATTTCGTTTTTTATTGTTTGGTTTTGTATTGTTTATTAAAAATAGATCTTTTTTATTTATATAGCGTTCAAAACTGTGCCTGGGGAGTTTAAAGTACTGACAGTGTGTCAAAGGCATTTAGTGCATGCTATTTTTATAGTTGTCTTTGTTGCTGAGTATCAGTAATAAATGTTTGTAGTTTTGTTTTCTTTTGCTTACGAATTACGAAATAAGAATAGTATTCAGGGATAAATTCAGTTTGCTTTTTTCACCCTTCCGATCAATACCTAAAATGACATTTCTATATAAAAATTTTGCTATTTGTTTGTTGTTGGTAAATCCTTATGTTAACGGAGATAAGCGTTTTATAATGTCTCAAAATTGTATTATATTGTCTTGGACTTTGAAGTCCCATTTTTTAATTTTATATTTTTTGCGTCAAATAAGGAAAAAATGTGTGAATACTCTAATGTGATTTTATTCACTTTTGTAGTAAAATAAAGAAATATGTGCTCGAATATTTGATAGCTTGGGAGGAAAGAGTTAACTGGAGTTTATATATTGCTAAGATTTTATGTGGCGGTCGTAGCGCTTTTTTATTTGAGTGGGCAAATATCCATTCTTGAGCAGTGCATGTTTTAATTCAACGCAAAGTACGAGGTATGTCCACAGAGTAAGTTCCTTTGGTTATATAAAACAAACGTGTACAGATACAGAAAAAAATATTTATTGTGTAAAAATCTACAAATGTCAAATTATTTTTCTACATTGCTTCCGAAATTTTGTAAGCACTTGTCATAGTGTGGCACAAGTTTTTATATGCCATCTTCATAGAAGATTTCCGCCTGTGTATTCAACCATATATATGGTAACATATTCTTTCAGCTCGTCATCATTGTCGATTTGTTGACAACCAAGGACAGATTTTAGATGTAAGAAGAAAGTCGCTGGGAGCGAGGTCCGGGCACACCTTTTGACAATAATCCTCGGCACTGTTCTGTATTGCAGTGACCATCCGTTGTTTTTGTGTGTTTAGGAAGAATTTTGGGTACCCAACGTGAGCAAAGTTATAGAAATTTCAGTTTTTCAGTAACAATTTCATGAATTATTGATCACATGATTTGCGGAATTTCCATTCATCAGTTACCACAGACAGTCGCGGCGGATTACCCGCGCCTACTGGAGCGCCGTGTTGCGGAGCGCGCGTCCGACCGCCGTCGGGGATTCGATTCCCCCGTCGGGCATTGGTGTTTGTGTTGCCCTTTGTTTAGTTTACATTAAATTAAGTAGTTTGTAAGTTAGGGACTAATAACCAAGCAGTTGAGTCCCATAGATTTACAAACATTTGAACATTTGGTTAACCACAGACGGGTTTCCACTTCATTGTTCATCGTGTGAACTTGATCACGTCCTTCATTGAAAAGTCTAACCTATCTTCTACTCATTGAATCACTCATAGCATTTTGTGCATAAACCTCGCAGATTTGCCGATGAATTTCCTTTGGCTTAATTTTTTTTTTTGCATTTAGAAAACTAATCACAGATCTGATTTCACACGCGGTGGAATTTTCAATTACGGCGGACTTTATAAAGAAGCACTGCGAAGCACAAGTCGGCAGCAACGATTTGAAAATGGGGTACATGTCTTCTCCTTGAGTCAGAGTAACTTCCGCGCATGCTCGAAACTGCTCTAGTAGCTCTGCCACGGATAGAAATAGAAACGGAACTTAATTTGTAGACGACCCTCGTAGTTCCGGTTCGCGGATTATCCTTGCTCTATTCGCCAAAGTCTTTATGATGCCTCGCTTTTGTTGGGGTTGGTGGTTCAATCCCGGTGTAGATAACGATACGTGTGCGTGGGTTTCCGATAAACTGTATAGCCCAAGCTACCATCCTCTTTTCTGAATACTGTAGAAGAGGAAAGAGTGGCAGATCAATTGTGGCAGAACATGCATTGCAGCCACGAGACCATCATATTCGATTTGATAAAACCCAGATATTGGCCACTACTAACAGGTGCTATGAAAGGAGGAACAGACAGGTTAAATACCGCAAGAATTTCGCTGGAAGTAAGAGGGCGTGAAACTAAACGACATCTGGTTTCAGGTCCAGCAAAAGATGTGTACCATAGGGCGATAGCAACGGCGGACGACGGGAATCGACACAGATGGATGGTGGTCGAATATTCAAAAGAGGTGACTTCACGACTATGGGGGGAAGCACGCGAAAACCAAATTTGGCAGCAGTCAGTAGCGAGCCAGGGTGTGATTTAGACATCCACGATCCCCCTTGAAAATATCCTCCGCAGATGGGGACGAATTGTTGGGTTTTAATAATAAATCCATCCGACCACAGCTCAATGGCCAGGGATATTTTAGTAATATTAAACGTGTCAAATACTATGAAATTAGCCAGTCTTTTAGAGAATTAATCCTTAAATTGATTCATGAGTTGAACATTTCTTACAATTAGAAAGCTGCTATTGACACTCATTCCTACATTTAACTGTACCATACACTAATCAATCAAACCTCTCCCTGAATGCCTCCCACACTGCAGTAAAATTAAATACAATATATTGATTAATTATGAAACTAGGCTGTTAGGGACATTTGATGCAAGGTATTGATTGAGAACATAACAGTTTACACAGACGGTTACCACATGCAATTTAGTTTTATTTATTAAAATATTTGAAAAACAATAATCTCACAGGGCCGATTTGACTGGGCATGGAAACGACTCGGATATGAACAGAGAAGGGGGAGATAATTTTCTGCCTCACCAACATTGACTTGATGTGGTCGTCAGGCGATGAATCGGCGCGGTTCGGTGTGGCCGCGCATCGGAGTCAGCGTCGTCGGCGGTGGCGGCAGCATCTCACAGGCCTGCCCTGCTCTACGCTCTCCGGTTCTCCAGATGTGTGGCGCGGCGCGGCGCGACCATCGAGCGGCGGCGTCAAAGCCCAGCGTCTGCCAAGGCAGGAGCTGCCAGCAAGTCTCTTCGCTTCTCCGGCGACGGACCAAATGTCATCTTCTCGGTGGTTTCTCGCCAAATCCCACTCGCTCTCTTGCTACAGCGTCTCCTCAAATTTTGCGTCTCTTTGGCTCTGTGGGTTGGTTTTGCAATGTCATCCAATAGTTGATCGCCGTTTTCACGATCACGCCTTTCAGTACCTGGTGGAAACTTTCTGTGGGCTGAGAGTGTTGTCTTTATCTCCTTCATTCTTGGTTCGAAAGAACATTTCTTTGTGGTAGCTTTGTTAGGCCTGTCTGGTATGTCATTTATCAGGGGCTTTCTCCCAGGCCAGAAACGTTATTTTGGTGGGACCACTTTATCTATACTGCAAGCCTGGTTCTCTCCCACTCACGCACGTGTACACAGCAGGGGTCTGCTTGTCTTCTTCCCGTCTACAGGTGTCCACGGTTTATCTGCAATGCCGCCACTGTTTTTTTGGAAACGACTCCTTTGGTATCTGCAGACAAGGGCTTTCTCTGCACACGCGCTATTGTGTATTTCGTTGTAAGGGCCTCTCTTCCCTGAGTCCGCTGTCGCCCTTTATCTGTACGCTCCTAAAGCCAGCCTGGTTTCGCCGTGTACATTCTTATGAGAAAGCTACCGCAATACACCAGGCTGCCCCCCCCCCCCCCCCCCTACAGCGGGAGAATGTGGGGCGGCGGCCTGTGGCGAAGATGAAAGTTGAGGGTGTCTCCCACTGGCTCCGTCTCATTCCTCAGGCCCTCGGGACGCTCTAGGCTGGAGGCTGGTGTGGCGTGGCGTGCGCGAATGCTTCCAAATGTTTGTATAGCTTCTGGGACTTAACTACGGGGTCATCAGTCTCTAAACTTACAAACTACTTATGAACTAGCTAACACTAAGGACGGTACAAATATCCATGCCCGAGGAGGGATTCGAACCCCCGACCGTAGTGGCCGTGCAGACCGTGACTGGCACGCCGCAGTCGCCTCGGCCACCGTGGCCGGCCGAATGCTTCCATTGGCAAAGTCACTGAACAAAAACGTCCCTGGCCGAAATATTACAATACGAAATCGAATGCTTTTACAATTCACTAAATGCAATGATTGAGTAAAAACAGTGCTCGCTGTGATTATGGCAGTAGCCAATTTTTATGAGATCTTTACATTCTCCAGGTGTTTGTTAAACAGATTCGTAGCCTTAATACTGGGAGCCCATTTCAGACCAAGTCATTTGATGTCTTATTCTAATTATCTTCACGACTTTCACTGATTCATAAGAGTTGGAGTTGAGAGCACAGTAAAATTCCTTGACTGATTGTAATGGGTACCAACATCTGACTGAAGTTTAAGTTGTTGTCTCATTCGGCACATTTAAGATTATCTAAAAAGTTGCATTCCCACAATGTGATCACTTACGTAATATTTACCATCTTACAATGTTTCCAATTCTTTATATTTTAGTGTGAAATGTCTGTTGCTAAGCTCATCTGTCCACAGCTACAGAAATGATGCGGTTCTAGCCTCTGCATTAATTTAATCAATACTCTTTACGCCCAATAACAGAATAACTGTACTTTTGTTCCTTATAAGTTACAGTCGTCTCGTCTTTCCGTCTGTTTGTTTTCATTTAATACACATAAAATATCTCTCCAGAAAATTTTCATGTTACTGTTATCATTTTCAAGCCAAGTTCCTACAATCTTAAGTTACTTAAGGTATTTCTCCTTTGCAAAGAATTATTCTGTGTGCTCAAACTATGAAACTTACGACGTACCCTTTCTGCATATTTTCTTCCCCTGTGGTCTTGACCGTGACCATGCTTTCAGATAAATCGTGGTAGATGATCCCAGCGCGTTGTCGCAACTCGGGCGAAGATCACGCTAGACCAGCGGTGGCAAATGTTTTTCCAGTCCGACTCTCAGTTTTTTGGAAAAAGTTTCGCAACCCAATATATTCCACGGCGATTAATAGTAACATAAAAAAAATCGCACTGACGTGTTTTACGGCCCACTTTAGATTTGTAGTTTTATAAGTTTTTGCAAACATTTTGGACTAAAATAACAATTTAAATAATAAAAAATTAATTAACAAGTGTGTCTGATACCCTTTTAAAGAAAAAAAATTAGGGAGCAACGGGTTTCGAACCACTGCCCTCCTGCGTCACAGACCAACGCATTGCCCACTACGCTACAGTTGACAGTTACCAGTTGTATTCTCATATCTTATACTATTGATAGTCGTTGTTAACTGATGCTAATATGGCATTTGTAGACACTAGATTATCATTTATCTTACGAAGGACGACGTGTTTTTGTTAATTCTTCAGTGCGCCATTGCTTTGCAATGACAACGTGTAAGTTACCATAAGAAAATCATCAAATACGCAACGCAAAATGGCGTATGCCACAGAAAGTTCTGGGCGAGGAATGTCACGTGACATCTGCGAACGGCTGGTTTTCGTTAATTCAATGAAAGGTGTCAAAACTCCGTTAGTTTTACAAATATCTCTCAAACGATACGAGATATGAAAAAAAAAAAGTTGTAGAGAATTTTCTTCTCTACAAATTCTTTTATTCGACTTTCGCGTCAGATGAACGGTTTATTTGCAATTAAAATTACATTACAAACGGCTTTTTTTTTGGTATTTCTAGCGTATTTCTTGACCGAAATATTTCAAAAAGCGAGGTTCTGGTAGCCAACAATTATATCTGTAAAATTTGGTGCTGATCGGTTGAACGGTTCATCTTAGCCGGCCGCGGTGGCCGAGGGGACTGAGGCGCTTCAGTCACGGTCTGCACGGCCACTACGGTCGGGGGTTCGAATCCCCCCTCGGGCATGGATATTTGTGCTGTCCTAGTTCGTAAGTAGTTCATAAGTAGTTTGTAAGTTTAGGGACTGATGAGCCCGTAGTTAAGTTCCTTAAACTGTACAAACATTTGAACATTTTTTGGTTCGTCTTAAAAACAGGGAACACGTTACGGACAGACAGACAGACAGAGACATACATCCCGAAATTGCCGTTATTTTTGCAAATATCTCTGAAACGATACGAGATATGAAAAAAACATAACAGAGCAAAGTCGTAGAGAATTTTATCCTTTATAAATTCGGTTATTCAATTTTCGTGTCAGATACATGGTTAAGCCGTTATTTTTATTTAAATTTCGAGCTGTCAAAAGACGATCGCAATGGCCCACTTTTAGTGTTATTACCGTAACCTAAAGTGGGCCAATTATACGTAATATGAAACTAAAGTTATTTTATGCAACTGCTGTGCTGAGTAAGACTTTTCAAACTGATGAAGGCATATATAAAAAGGAACTGTTTTCTCAAATAAAAAATTATTTTATATAAATTAAACGGTAACCTCAATGAGATTTGTGGTACTGTTTAGTCTTGGTTTTAATGTATGTTCTATATCTGGACTGTGCACGCTCGAACAGTTAAATAGCTGCGGATGCGATTAATTCCTTCAAATCTGTGATTCTAAACAACCGTCTCCTTTACCACTCGATATGGGACCATGCAGTCCTTATCAACGTACCCATAGTGAAAAAATACAAAATAGAAGCATAGTATAGCATCAAATGTAGCACCACTATAACCACGAATACACACACAAAACAACAAGCCAATAAGGTACATTCTCGCGATCAAAGAAAGATTAAATCGTTGTGAGGTTACTCACTTGTCGCAAGTGAAAGAGGAGGCGGTGTTGCCATAACGCAATTACGAACGAATGCGAGGACTGCATTGTTTCTGGTATCGCCGTGAGTACCTTGTTAGCTATATCGGTTTCTTGTTTAGAAGGGGTTACCTCCAAAACTTTTCGGATTATAAAACTTTCCTCTTGAAGTAAACTTTCATATATACATCACTGCGCTAGACCAATGACGCGGTACGGGCATCCGAGCAATTTGTCACCTGACGGTAGCTGCGGTGGAGCGGCCGAGCGCATTGAGGCGCTATGCTGCGATGCGCGAGGCCATTTCCCGTCAGGGGTTCGAATCTCCCCCTAGGTTAGTATAAGGTAGTTCATAAGTAGTTTGTAGGTTTTGGAACTGATGACTCTGCAGTTAAGTTCCATAAGCTTCACAAATGTTTGAACATTTGAGCCTGACGGCAGGAGCGAACAGGCACCAACATTACGTAATCCAGCAACGAAGCTCACCGGGTAGTCTAGCTACGTAGGCGACCACTGCCTCGACCAGTGTGTGGCGCAATGATTGTGACGTAAGGAGACACTCGCAATATTTTATTGAACATAAAAAACTAATATCAGTAGCTTATTGATATCACAGTCTGGAACTGAAAAGGTGCGACGCATCACCTTGGTATTATGTCAATGTGTTAATATCTAAAACAATACGCTGTCTTCAGTTTTTTTCTTTACTAGCTGAAAACCCGGCTTTGCCCGGGTATTTATTTATTTATTCCTGCTGCAGGTACTAATAGATGGGAACAATGGCAGGAGGGTGTCCATAATGAGGAAATCAAAGAAAAGCTGGGAATGAACACCATAAATGAAGCAGTTAGAGCGAACAGACTGAGATGGTGGGTCATGTTACACGCATGGGAGAAGCAAGGTTACCTAAGAGACTCATGAGGTCGGCAGCGGAGGGTAAGAGGAGTCGATGAAGACCAAGAAGAAAGTACTTAGATTCAGTGCAGAATGATTTTGAAGTAAAAGGCATAACATCAGACGGGGCATCAATGTTAGCATTGAATAGGGGATCATGAAGGAATTTTATTAGAGGTACTTTGCTCCAGACTGAACGCTGAAAGGCATAATCAGTCTCTAATGATGAAGATGAAGATGATGATGATGATGCTTTGAGTTAGTACTTCTATCCTTTCTCTCTCTCTCTTTGTCCATCTCCTTTTTTCTAAAAACATGGTCTATTTATCAGAGAATAAATAAGAAATAAGACTGTCTCGCATAATGTACAAAATTATAATTATCCAAACAAAGAAAGATAGTAATCAAAACACAAATGACATACAAAATGCGTACGATCTCATATTTATTGAGTTATATGTTGTACAATTGTATAATTTTGCAGGTATGCATTCATTTGTAAAAGTGCTGGGGTTTGTATTAAAAGAAATTTCTTTTTTACCGCTTCATTTATTTATTCTTATATTTCTTTACTCGTATGCTTATCCTTACAGAGAAAGAGCAGAAGACATCGTAGCAAGCATAGACCAAAGATATGGTCTGTGGCATCACGTTTCGCTGTATGTAACCTCCTTGCTATAGACTCGCAAACGTCATCCCTGGCTTCAGTAGGAATTTGTTTAATAATTTGACGACTTTCAACCACCATAATTTCCACCCCCTTACTGCTATGATGTACAACGGGAGACTTCGGACAACAATTACACACAGATCATTCGTTTTCGTCCTGTAGTTTTCGCTGCAGAACGAAATATTAACACACACACACACGTAGAATTTTATATACACCGATAACTTTCCATCCCAATATACTCCACCTTTTATCATTATCAACCCTCAAGCAACAATGCAACCAATAAACCATTTTCAAAGAGAATATATTATTTTCAAAGAGTAATTATTGTTCCGCATTTCGCGTTATAATCTTCAAATTACTAAATATCTATTAGATCGCTATAAAACCGTGCCTATACTCAGATATAAATTAGTAACTGTACAAATATTTAAGTCTCTCCGTCTAGTAGTTCGGACGTGATAAGCGTACACCGAACAGACATTCACATTAATTTATATATAGATAAATAGCTATCGGATCGCCATAAAACAGTGCCTAAAGCCTTCCCCGGGTAATTAGTAACTGTACAAAATTTTAGCCCTTTATGTCTTGTGGTTCAGACGTGATAAAGGTACATCGAACAGACATTCACCTTTATAGATATAGATTATGCTTTTGCCCAGTATGGGTAGGCTGGCAGCAGCACGACATGCCTCTTTCAGCCGACAGTGTTTACAAAACATAGGGAACAGGTGTATACAACATAGTGGAGTCAAAATATTTGAATTTAACAAAATAAAGGAGATGAATGTAATGGTTGATTTCAAAACACACACAAGAAACATTTTAAAAATTTACATGTAATAGTTAAAAAGAAATATGGCGTATAAATGAACAGTTATTGACGAAATACGAAAAATACTGACGGCAGATGTATTGCCGTTATCGATGGTTGCAACCAATTAAAAGAATACACTGAAGCACTGACGATATCACTGAAGCACACACAAACACTGTTTAAAACTGCCACTACGACTGTCGCAGAAGGACCTAGGGGAAGGGAGGGGGAAGGAAGCGCAGGAGGCGCAAGGGAGGTGAAGGAGAACTGGTGGGAGTGACTCAGGGGGGAGTGGGGAGGGGGGAGCGGGAAGACGGGTGGGAAGCGGGAGCTGATCTACGGGGAAAGGGAGGGAGGCGGGAAGTGGGATCAGAGTCGATAGGAGGGGTAGATGTCGTGGCGGAGGGCATCATCCGGCAGGGAAAGGATACGGAAATAGCCTTGGGAGAAATTGTGATGGGTATGAAGGTGCAGAGCCGGCGGGATACCGTGGTGGAGGAATGGCAGATGCCAGGAGGGGATATGCAATGGGGTTGCGGGGGTTTGTGGTGGATGTAATGGGTATGGATGCTTTCAAAGAACTGTAAGAGTTGGGGGAATGTGATAAGGCCCTATAGAGTCCGCGTGGGGGACGAATACGGTATGCGAAGCGGAGTGGTTTTCGAGGACCTGAAGGGCGGGAAGCCATAGACAAAGATGTTAAGTGTACAGTAGAATATATTACATTCTGGCCTTTGCCCTGCGATGCAGTCGTAAATATTTTTTTAAAAATAATATACATAAAATGCCATACATATACAAATTACATGAAGTACTATTTTTTATACATTGAATGTCATATATATACAATTTGTATGAAGTATGCGGAAATTCTTACATATTTCTGTTGTACTGTTACTCCTAACTTCTTCCATACCTAGATTCTTCGAGCCATTGCCTGATAACAAGCTGCTTTCTACCATCTATGTATACGTTGTTTTCATGGGGTTTACCCCAACGCATTGCCTTAAGTGTTTCCGCGAGATCTGTCCAATATTTTGTAGTATTTTGATGAATTTGTCATTATCTTCAAGTATTCAACTTCGGTCTTATACTTTTGTTCTGTGCCGTCTTTTTGTTTCTTGGGTTCTGTCTAATCCTTACGTCTGGTAGGTGATGTGATGGTCAGACTCAATAAATAATACGATCGTCCTATCCGCCTAACCCCCACCCTCAAATACCTCGGCCTCACCCTAGATAGCTCCCTCTCATGGATACCCCATCTCAAGACCAGCCAACAAAATGCCCACACCCACCTCCGTTTCCTCAAACTCTCTTCCGGTCTAACGCAAGGTGAACGGCAGCGGCGCTTCGGGGAGCGACCTCGTCCAGGGTACGGCGATGTGGCTTCTTCCCATAGGTCGATTGAACTCATTAGCAGGTGACTGCCTGGGATAGAACTGCTCTGATGGCTGACGTCTTGCGGCAATCTTTTTTGAAATCTTCTTCAATTTCATTAAGTCTACTTTTGTTATATGCCCTTTTCTTTGATCGAATATCTTTTGAGGATTGTTTCTGAACTTTGCGGAAATATATATATATAATGTTATTGTTGCAGTTTGTCTCCTTATTTTATAATTGTACAGCGCATATTTGTTCCTCTTAACAAACATGATCTAATTATGATTTTTAAACCGGTTATCATAAAAAATGAAAGATAATACTGCGGTAAAGACTGCTGTAATTATTATATTCTCCACAAATTTTTCATCGCTGTTTGTTTTCCAACGGAAACAATATTCCATAAAATACTTAATACTATAGTTTAAATTTCAAATTAACGTGTAGTAACTAGGACGTTGTTGACAAATCACGTCAGTGGTGGCTTGGAACCATACATTCTTAATTATCTCGCAAACGGCTGGTTTGCGGACCCCTGTTTACCGTTACTTTTTGCTTCTGTTATCGTGTACCTTCACCGTGTGAGTTTGCGCCATCCTTTTTGATACAACCTGTAACGATATTAGGTTCGTTCGAGTGGCCCAAACGCTGATAGTTTCTGACGATTTGGAAGGCCTCCATTGCGCATGCACGCTTTTTGACAGTTTCCAACTCCGAAGTGAACTTGAACGTTTATTTCACCTGTTTCGCAGTTTGGCCACCCATAGCGCTAGTTGACATCTTTGCTCTCTTCGGACAACGCGTTTCTCTTATTCACTGTACCCATTAATCAACTTTAAACCATGCAGATTATTTGTTAAATTCTTCATACTGCACCTTACATTATATATCATTTGAATATGAAACAGTAAGCAACAGTATTTCTCACTATTATTTCCCCCATTTATAAATAATGTAGCAAATTCAACCTGACAAAACCGCATACAAAAATGAGGTAAATTAGGATAGTGGTGTGTGAAAGGAATTTTCGGTAACATACAACTTCATATGCATTTTGTCCCATTATTTTGAGTTACAATAAAATTTAAGAAATGAAACATACAAATTAATATACAAAAAATACAAACAATTTGCAGGTGTTGTGCAAGAATTATCATCGTGCATGCTTTTCCCAGAAGTTACACATTTAGTGTAGGCACGCCCACATTGGCACTAATAGATTTCTATAATAAATAACCACAAGGAGAAACAGACGGAACAGTAAATCTGAGACGCTATAGTGGAACATATAAAGCTTGATGTCGGTTATAAAAATCTATCAGTGCTACTACCTGTTGTGAAGGAAATACTGCCCGACACATTATTCTTATGTGTCAATCACTTCATTTACAGATAGTCCTACTGAGATTTTCTGTGCTATTTTGACTTCATTTTCAGACGAATATATCACAATCCAAACTGTAAAAACATATGCATTCATCTTTAAATTCGTATGTTATAAATTTTTCTACTCATTTATGGTATGTATGGATGTAATAAAAAGGGGATGTACTGTATTAGAAGGCCACATAAGTTGAAAGAATGCCTGGATAATATACAAAACTCAGCCTCAATCAAGAGAAAATGGAAGACATGGAACACAAACGTCTTCGTAATTGTGCAGGCTTGTCTTTTGGAGGAGGCTTGTTAAACGCTTTGGAGTCAGTCAGAAAACGGTTTGACGAAAACTGCTTACTTTAAATAAACAATCTCAAACTATCAGCTCTGCCACTCGAACACCTGATTGGTCAGTCAGATATCGTCAGGAAGAGTCAAAAGTGCCACTCGAACGCCACAAACCGTTTCATATCGTCAGCAGCGCCACTTACAAGCTTCCTAGGGTTTTATTTGCGGACGGAGAAGTTAGTACTGCTTCCTCCCACAAATCCTCTAAAACCTCCACATCCTTACGGATGCTGTTGCGTAGCAGTGTGCGTTTGTACCGCCCTACAGCACGCACGAGGTGCCGTAGTTGCTGTCCAAGTCTTTATGGAAAGCATAAAGTTCTGACTAACCTGTTGTCTTCTATAGTTGTCCCCCCAGCGCAGAAGGCAGCACACAAGTCGTTGATTCTTCTACAGCATACAAGTGAGGCTAAAATAAGTTCTGTATGATGGAAGCATAAGAAGCGACTCACGAGATTTTTAAATGTCTGGGATGCCATTTATTAAATAACTAATAATATATGAACAACTATTGTTAATACGAAACGGCCTATGCTGCCTGTAGTTCATGTTGAGACCTCGACTTTTATCACTATTACACAAATCTTTACTCGTGACCGGCGCGGTCCGGCGCGTATAGTGGTCAGCTCGAGACTGAAACTGCGGCGCGTTGCGAGAGGGCACCTGACGCTCTATTCCGCGCCAAAACAGGGCCGTCGCGCGCCTTCTGCAAAATCACTCTTCTCTTGTTACAATAAGAGAAGGCACCTTAAACTTTTTAAAGTGTCAAAACCTAGCCTGTCCTTGAAAGATATTTATCATAAATTCTCAGCTCTGAATAATTAATATTTAGTATATAATAAACAAAACTAATTTCAAAAGAAATCACGTAACGTGAAATACAGCAGCCAATGCGAGGAGAGCACCAGAAACATAGGCGGGCTTTCCCACGGGAACCAGCACCTACTGTGCCATAGAGTTGGCTACGGTTTCATGGTTTCGAAACCAGGTTTCGATACACACAACAGTTTCAGTGTTTCAAAACCGGCATGTTTCGCGGTTTCGAAACCATGCGGTTTCATTCCGTTCTGTTTCGGATCACATTCGCGGTCGATTGTCGATACACTAAAACCGTTTCTTCCTGTCGGTTTCACGGTTTCGTGTCGGTTTCACAACACCGATGTTTCAAACCACTAATGTAGAAAGGCGGAACAGGCTAATGGTATCGAAATGTACTGTTTCATTTTACTGAAGAGAGTGTCAAATAGTAGTTGACACTCTTGAGTCTGCAGCTTATGATTACTGAAATCAAGATTCGTTTGCAAGAGACTGTTGTATTCTGAAATGACATAATGTCTGCTTTATAAATGTAAAAGAGCAATAAAACAACGTTCACTATTTGCATTGAAATAACCACTTAAATTCTAGGTTTATCTACCATATTAAAAACACGAGTGAAACTACATCTTTTAAAATAAGGTACAACATGAAGCCTGAAATTACATTTTTTATACGAACAAGGGTACATTGCATATTTAATCTCGTCTTAAAGAGTTAGTTTCTTACGAGCGAAAACGAAGTTACCTACTGTCGTTATAATTTTTCGACTGTCATGTTACAGGAATTGAGGCGGTGGTGTAACGGTCAAGACGTAGAAGTAGTGAACTTGTCTCTTATTTTATTATTTTTGTAATTCCGTAGCATTACTTGTAATTATTTAGTGTGTCCTTTATTCCCTATAATTTATTTAGTATGCATAGAAAGTAGCATTTATGATCCATCACTGTAATATACGTACCGTATTTCAGTTTGTGAGTTCCTAACGAGGTAAACTTTTACCTACCATACCGGCGGCCTCGTGTGACTATATTGGCAACATCAACAACACAGGAGAAAATCTTTATCAACATGTTTCGTACAGACCAAGAAGTAAGTATATACTCTATGGTTGACAGGTTCTTGTATGTACCCTTGTCCACATAGTGAAAAATATTGCCCTCCTAGAACGAAGATTTCAGGATAAAACGTACATTGCTTCACGGTTTCGAAACAGTACAGATGGTACGGTTTCATTGGTTTCGAAACCGTCAGATGTTTCAATTTTCCCATCTCTACTGTGCCATATGCTACTGCTCCCCACCCCACATTTCAACATATGCTGCACTTGTGTCTCTCTTCCGCGTTTAAGACACGTACGACGTTAGCAAAGAAACGGCCAGCGGCCAGAAATATGAAGTGGCCACAGGCCAGGAATATCACACACTCGAACGAACCTATTGATAGAGGGGTCGGCGCTGCCTCGCGCTGTCCTCCGCTGCGGCCTTTGTGCGTGGCTCAGTGTCTGGCCGGCTGGGCGTATCTCGGCGCACATCAGTCTCTCGCCCACGCCGCACCTGCCACACTGCCACCTGCTCCCACCCTCACCAGCCGCCGCCGTTACTCTTCGACAAGAGGGCTGACACAATGCGCCGCCTCACTGGCGGTGCGCTGACTTTTTTAAAAGCTCATCACTCTTCTCACTGCTCTGATGCTGTCCTTTAATTTCCCCTACCTTTTAATCTTTAAGTAGCTCCTACTTGACAAAAAAAAAAAAAAAAAAAAAAAAAAGGGGGAGGCCTCCAGACAGGGAGGAGGAAATGGAACGATACTTCACTGTTTGTGGCGGTGTCGCGTCTCGGCACAGTCTCACTATCCCGGACTAGAGTAAGTGCATTCTGCGTAGCGCAATCGGGACGTTAACCACTTAATGCCTGAATTAATTTATACTGCAAGAAAAAAATCAAAAATCATATATTGTGCTCAATATTAGGGTCTTAGACCATTTATAACATCAAATATAAGAAATGTTATACATAGTTGGTATAATTAGGTATGTGTCAAATTTGCGACAACAGGCATATGAGAAATAAAACGCTTACAACTCTTCATTGATGGAATTTTTTTTATTGTACTCATGAGATTTAATGAAAAAAATGAACATGCGTTTGAATTACAATTATGGTTACTTATAAATCTAATGTAGAGGATCAACATTTCTTTGCTCATGAAATTGCCTAAAACAATTGTAATTTTTGTTTAGGCAAAGGTCAAATTTGCTTTTCGCACACATAAGGAGTGTCTGCCCTTTACAGCTGAGTCTTTTGCATCTTTGCCTTCCTGTTACACAAGGCCAATGACCTACTTCATCGGTACGGGTAAATTTATCAGGGACTGGTTTCATTGGACCCCGACGCTTCTTACGTTGGATTTCCGTTTCCATACTTTTTTCGTGTCATGCCTTTTCCTTGCTTACAGAGAGCATCTGCTATTCTGGATTTGAATTCCAGAAGATCGTTTTGTTTGCGACGGGGAATTCCCAAAGCATCACAATCCCTTCGATACAGCAACCACGAATTTACTATCACAAGATCAACTAGGTGGAAAAACAATCTATGGTAATATTTCCTTGAATTTACGAAAACCCTATAACAGGAAATTAGAGCGTTAAGTAAATCCACCCCTCCTATGAATTTATTGTAAACTGTAACAATGCTAGGGCATGGTACATGAGTGCGTGCTTTCTCTTTCGGTCCCATATTTTTATTGTGATCACCGGATGAGCAGATGCAAATGCACTGGCAACACCTCTGTTGTCAAACCATAGTCCTTTCTTCGTTTTATTTTATCGCTTGCATTTGCCCATAGAAGTGTCCAAGTGCCTGATGATGCATATTTTACACAAACCGTACTTACGTGTTCACTGAAAGTTTTATCTGCTTTATCACATCTAAATATGATATAAAATACTTAAAAGATATTAGAAAAACAAAATATAATTTTCAAAATGAAACTGACCTCTGTATTTAGCCGTATTTCATAGAACAATGAACACAAACACAGGTCTTGGTTAGCAACACGCACAAAATACACAAATGTGTCATAGAAAGACAGTCAGTGCTCTGTAGATGGTAACACATGTCACACGCACTTCGCCGGTCCCTGTAGAATCTGATACAACCGGCGCTGGGGTCTGAAAACACTCTTCCATATATATAGGTCACAACGGTATGAGGCGAATTTGCGACAACTGTCATTAAGTGGTTAACGACAATCGGTTACTATGAACTTGCTACTAACCTTTATATCGGAGATGAGAGGGAGAGAATCTCCTGGGCTCAAGCAGTTATTTTCTGATAATAGGTTACTGTTGTAATGTAGTTGTGGCAAAGTTTACATAGGAACCACAAAAAGAAGCATTAATACACGTTTGACAGAGCATAAAAGAAATTGTCGCTTGGGACAGATCGACAAATCGGCAGTGGCGGAACATGTTTTCACGGAAGGAGATCACGAAATAAAATTTGGTGAGAATAGTGTTCTGGCGAGGACGTCACACTATTATACACGTATGTATAGGAAAGCAATTGAAATCCACAAACATCAATACAATTTTAATCGTAAAGAAGAAGGATTAAAGTTGGACGAGATATGGCGATCGACGTTGCATAAATTACGTGAAAATCGATTGCTCGCAATCGAGAGAACAGGCGATAGCCAGAGACAGCCACACATCGACGCCACGTGACGTGAGGTGGCGCCCTCTACGATCTTACATAAGGAGCGGCCTCAGCCCCCAGCAGGTCTCCCTTGATATCCAAAAAGCCTACGACCGTGTATGGCATTCCGGTCCCCTCTTCAAGCTCCAGTTCTACGCCCTTCCTATTAATTACGTCAGCCTCATTGCTTCCTTTCTCACCCACCGCCCCTCCTATGTCACTGTCTGCAACTCCGACTCCCGTTTGTTCTACCCCTCTGCCGGGGTGCCCCAAGGCTCCGTCCTCTCTCCTCTCCTTTATCTCATCTACTCCGCCGACATGCCCCAACCCGAGCCTCCTCCCATTTACCTTCTACAATATGCTGGCGACACCGCCTTCCTAGCCCTCGCCCCCTCCCTTGCCCACTCCCAGTTTTTGCTCCAGTCCCAGCTCACCGAGTTCGCCTCATGGTGTAACCGGTGGCTCCTCTCTGTCAATCCTGACAAATCCCAGGCAATTATCATAGGGCGTACCACCCGCTCCTTCCGTCTCCATGATTTCTACCTCGCCCTCCACAACCGCCCTATCCGCCACACCCCCACCCTGAAGTGCCTTGTCTTAACCCTCGACCGTAACCTCTCCTGGACCTCCCACCTCCGCACTGTCCGACAGAAAGCCCTCTCCCACCTTAACCTCCTCAAACTCCTCACCGGCCGGACGTGGGCTCTCAGCCCCTCCACCATCCTCTACACCTACCGCTCCCTCATGCGTCCTGTCCTTTGCAGCTTCCATCCCGCCTTGATCTCCGCTCCCACATCCTACTATACAACCCTTCAAGTCCTCGAGCGCCACGCCCTCCGCCTCGCCTACCGCATCCGGCTCTCGTCCCCCACGCGGATCCTGTATGACCTGATCCCGTTTCCCCACCTCCTTGAATATCTCCAGCATATCCGTATCCTCTATACCACCCGTAAAATAGACTCCCGCAACCCCGTGGTCCACCCCATCCTTACCAACCCTGGGCCTCTGCCACGCCTCACCGCATTATACCCCCTTCCCTTCATCTCCACACCCTCCATGTCCTCTCCCAGGGTAATTTCCGCCGCCTCCCCCTCCCTGATGACGTCCTCCGTTCTGACATATACCCGTCCTACCAGCTCTGATCCCCCACCCATAGATAAAGTGCCCCCTCTCCCCCCTCCCCTTCCGCTCCCCCGCTTGGCTACCCCCCTCCCTGCCCTGGAGTCCCTATAGCTCCTCCCTGGCGCGCCCCCTTTCCCCGCCGTTTTTTCCTCTCCCCCACGCTTTGCTCCCCCCCCCCTTCTCGGGGTCCTGGACCGACAGTTTTAACAGTGCTACGTCAATTTTTGTGTGCTGTGCTCCAGTGAAGTGTGTGTTTTTTAACTGCGTCCACCGCAACTAGACAAGTGTCGCACCGTGTATTTTAATTAGTGTCTCCGTGTACTCGCCGTCCTGTGTTATTGTTGTCCAACATGTGCTTCTTAGGTCACCGTGGCTCCTCATTTTTAACTGACTAAATCTGTTTTTGTTCACCTGTCAACTGTTTGTACCTCGAATTGTCACCATGTATATGTCATTGTTCCTCCGTTGTTTTTTCGCCTGTCTTGTATTTTAATTTTTCATCTCATCATTGTATTTTATTCTCTCGGCTGAAGAGCTGCCTCTGGAGCTGCTGCCAGCCTACTGGTGTAATCGCTGGTGTGAAAACACAATAAAGGAAAAAAAAAAGAAAAAAAAAAAAAAAACCAGCAGCCAGTCGTCGACTCAACCTCGGAAGATGTTCTCCGTAGTCGAGAACGAAACGTCATGAAGAGGAAGTTTTATAGATCGACCACGGCAACTCAGCCCGGAAGTGTTTACTGATGAAGACGCCGGCCGTGAAAGCCTTCATGGGATGATTAGGTTACTGAATTAGAATGGCAGAGAGTTTTAATTAATAAATAATGTTTATTTTAACACAACTGCTTATGAGGTGTTCGACCATAAACCCCTTATGAATATCCACTTGCATAATGATCCTGCTTTCCAATGATTACTTCACCACTAAAGGTTTGCACCCTCAAGAGACAAGTATCAGACAGTCTTGTTAACTTCTGAGATTCCTCTAACTACTAGAGACAGGGGACTAAGTTTTTGTTCAATTCTATTCCACTGAAACTTAACAATTCGTACTTGATTGGTAGTAGTAACTGTGTGTCCACTAGAGTCCATCACCGTCTCCTCGTAGTTGATGTATTTATCTGCCGCATCAGCTGCTGCGGACCTCTACGGCCCCGCTATCGTCTCGTCGTTTAACCATCTGACTAGATCTGCCACCTGAACTCCCTGTATTCGGCGGACTAGCCTTTTACTTCATTTTGTGCTTACTGAGTGTCACATGGCCCTGTTAAACGTGAGTGATCTGGTGCACACGAGAGCTGTTGGTTCCACACGACACTTTCATTTCTATTAATTTGTTTATCAAGAACGCCTATGATTCTACACGACACTATTTACTATCAGTTATTGTGGCGCCTCCTGTTTGCTTCCTGAATGACGCAAGTTCGACTCACGCGGCTTCTTTAGCCGACAGTCAAATCTAACTTATTTGATTAACAATTCCTGCTTGGCAGCCTCAGCTACCTTATCTTGTTTCTACTTCCTGGTGGAACATTTGTGTGTTGACTGGATATCGAGCCTATCTCTGTTCTCTCGTCATTACTTGAAATTAAAATTTAAAACTTAAAAGTTTTCTTAAGGTCACAACAACGGTAAGAAATTTTATTTCATCTGGTATTGCCTGTTGTCCGAATTCAACCAATGGTCTTTACAAACCATGAAAAATCCAAATTTTTAAAATGACTCGATAGCGAAGTGGCAGATTGCCAGATTATGATGAACCCACATCACATCGATCAACAACGAACAAACAGTAACAGCAACCGCACCGAACAGAACTACCCATAGATCCCCGCTAGCTCCCAGGACTTTTATCTGTCATTTTCCACTTCGTTTACCGGCAATGTTGCTCATGCGAAAAGTATCGAGTAGCACCGTGGTTCGGAATCCACGTTATACTGTAGGTCCCCCTATTACTGGCTGGATAAGTCAGTTCAAACGTTGGAGAAAGGCAACGGCATACCATATCCAAACAGCACTGTGATGTTCAAACCAGTCTTCGGATTGCTTACTGTTTTACCTTTTTTATCGAATTTATTGCATGCAGATTCTTAGTTCCTATCTGAGCCCTCCAAATTTACACATCTTAATGGCGTGAGAAAAGGAGTAAGAACGAGCGAAGAGGAAACATGAGAGAATGAGTAAGTCGTAGCTATTCAAAATGAAGCAATTCAGAATTAAGAACTTACTTGAATTCTCTCCGTCCGACAGGCCTCGAGAGACCCGCTGGATACCGAAAGACCGCCGTGTTATCCTCCCTATGAAGGCGTCACTGGATGCGGTATGGAGGAGGACGTGGTAAGCGCCCCGCATTCCCAGCCGTTAAGTCAGTTTTCGTCACCGGAGCAGCCACTTCTCAATGAAGTAGCTCCTCAATTGCCTTACAAGGGCTGAGTGCATCCCGCTTGCCAACAGCACTCGGCAAACCGTGACGATTTCTCAACCAAGTGTGGGCCAAGCCCGTCAGCGCTTAACTTCGGTGATCTAACGGGGACCGGTGTATCCACTGCGGTACGGCCGTTGGCACTTGAACGCCCTAGGAGTAACAATTACAAACAATTACAAACAACTTAAATTGGAAAGAACACGTAAAAATGTCGCAGGGTCGAACAAAACGCTTCGTTTTATCCTCAAAATGCCTAGAAGATGCAACAGTTCTACTAAAAGGACTCCCTACACTACACTTGTGCATCCTATATTGCAGTACTGCTACGAATTGTGGGATCCACAACAGGTAGGACTGACACACGATAAAAAGAATGTTCAGAGAAGGAAGCTCGCTTTGTATTATGGCAATGTAGTGGAGAGAGCGTCACGGAAATGATGCAAGAGTTCGGTGGAAATAATTAAAGGACGTTATTTGTTATGGTGAGATCTATTTACGTAATATCTTTCAGCATCTTTGTCTTCCGAGTATGATCATATTTTCTTAGCACTCACCTACATAGGAAGACATGATCATCATAATACGAGGGTTGGAACTTAAGTAGTGGCAACATTGCTGTGGAGACACTATGCAATGGAATCTACTATTGTTGCTGATAGCACGCGTTCTTGACATACTTTTCCTCCGAGCAATGGGACAATTGGACTCGCTCGTCCCATGTCACTGGCGTATGCACAGTCGTGGGAAACACAGTCACTTGTGACCGAGAAGTCTAACGTAACGGTGTCACTATGTTTTCAAAACAGGAACGGCGGTGTTGGATCAAGATTGAATTTGCCAGAGGTCGTACAGCAAGTTTCATCAAGGTCTTGAAGAAGCGTGTGGAGAATCAGCACGACTGTGATGGTGTTATCCTAATGCATTACGTTTCTCCACGGCAGACCGTCAGCGCTCACTATTCTGTTCGTTTTTGGAACATCGTCTGCGAAACAAGTGGCAACACTTTCTGTGCAACCTACCCATTATTTTGCAGGTCAGTGCGTGGGCGCATATAATGCAAGCAGTGGCTGCTGTTTTCGGTCCATGGGACTGGGAGTACTACACCATCCACGACTTAAGACCTTGTGACTTTGATTTAATTACGAAGATGAAGAAACCATTCGGTCATCCGCTTCAGAACTGTTCCATAGATTTGACGGACTCTGATAACGGTATACTACGCCTTCCACAGCGCTGGCAACGGGTTCTATACAATGCTGGTGACTACTTTGAAGAACAGTAACTGGTTCAACATGTAACGCTTTTTTTATCTGCTGTGAATAAATAGTTGCCACTATTTAAGTTCCAGCCCTCGTAAAATAAGGGATATCAGTTCGGAAACGGAACGATTTATTAGTTATTTTTTCCAGCGAGCTATCAGAGAATGGAACTGTAGAGAAATATAAAACCGGTTCGACGAACCCTATGCCATGTACTTCAACGTGTCTTGCAGAATATTTATGTAGATGTAGCAGCAGTAGCAGCAGCAGATAACTGCAGAGTTATTCTTTCAGGGTCATACGCGAAATAGTGACGGCGAAAAATGACGTTATTCGTTACCACGAAATTTTGATTTCCACTGCTGACAACACGGTCGACCTCGTCGTTTCACCCATTATTCCGCTAGATGGCTGTCGTGCTAGATCTGTTGCCGGCCGCGTTGGCCGAGGGGACTGAGGCGCTTCAGTCACGGTCTGCACGGCCACTGCGGTCGGGGGTTCGAATCCCCCCTCGCGCATGGATATTTGTGCCGTCCTTAGTCTTAGTTAGTTCATAGGTAGTTTGTAAGTTTAGGGACTGATAACCCCGTAGTTGAGTCCCATAGACTTTACAAATATTTGAAAATTTGCTAGATCTGTTCATTTCGCGGCGTATCGTCGTCTTCTACCACTATTGTAATTTCACACCGACATAGTACATGCCAGTAGGCTGGCAGCAGCATTAAGTGCTGCTCTTCAGCAGAGAGACAATGTACAATGAACAAGAAGATTGAAAGACATATGCATTGAGTTTAAAACAATGGAGATGTGGAACATGGACAAGGCGATAGTTATGACATTAGAGATCGGACAGATGATAAAAAATAGCACTGACGTGTTTTACGGCCCACTTTAGATTTGTAGTTTTATAAGTTTTTGCAAACATTTTGGACCAAAATAATAATCTAAGTAATAAAAAATTAATAATAGTGTCTAAAACCCTTGTAGGAAAAAAATTAGGTACTGGCGGGTTCCAAACCTCTGACCTTCAGCGTAACAGGCCAACACATTGCCCACTACGCTACAGCTAACAGTTAGAACTTGCGTCCTTTAATCTCATACTATTGATGGCCGTTGTTAACTGATGCTAATATGGTATTTGTAGACACTAGATTATCATTTATCGTACGAAGAACGACGGATTTTTGTTAATTGTTCAGTGCACCATTGCTTTGAAATGACAACGTGTAAGTTACAATAAGAAAATCTTTAAATACGCAAAGCAAGATGGCGTATGCCAGAGACAGTTCTGGGCAGGAATGTCACGTGACATCTGCGAACGGCTGGTTTTAGTTAATTTAATGGAAGGTGTCAAAACTCCGTTATTTTTGCAACTATCTCTGAAACAATACGAAAAAGAAACATAAGGGAGCAAAGTTGTAGAGAATTTTCTTCTTTATAAATTCGTTTTTTTAATTTTCGCGACAGATGAACGGTTTATTTGCAATTCGGCTTTTTTGATGTTACTAACGTATGTCTAGTCCGAAATATTTCAAAAAGCGAGGTTCAATTATGTCTGTAAAATTTGATGCCGATCGGCTGAACGGTTCGACCTAAAAAGTGGGAACACGTTACAGCCAGACAGACATCGTCAAATCGCCGTTATTTTTGCAAATATCTCTGCAGCGATGGAAGATATGAAAAAAAAAAAAAAAAAAAAAAAAAAAAAAAAAAAAAAAAAAAAAAAAAAAAAAACATAATAGAGCGAAGTTGTAGAGAATTTTCCCCTCTACCAATTAGGTTCTCTACCAATTATGTTATTCAATTTTCGTGTCAGATGAACGCTTCGTTTGCAATTACATTACAAACGGCTTTTTTGTTATTACTACCGTATTTTTTGTCCGAAAAATTTGAAAAAGGGAAGTTCTGGTCTCTGGTGGCCTACAATTATGTGTGAAAAATTTGATGCTGATCGATTGAACGGTTCGTCTCAAAAACAGGGAACACGTTACGGACAGACAGACATACATCCCAAAATCACCGTTATTTTTGCATTCAATTTTTGTGTTAGATGCATGGTTAAGCCGTTATTTTCATTTAAATTTCGAGCTGTCAAAAGACGATCTCAAAGGCCCACTTTTAGTGTTACTACCGTAACATAAAGTGGGCCAAAATACAAGTAATCAGTAAGAAACAATGAGTCACGGTGGTGTTAAAAACATATATTATGACACTGACGAGACGAAGAATACTGAAGTCACTGGTTGAAAACGTTACGTATGTGACACTTGTCTAGAGGCGACAGACGGAGATTAAAAGCACACACTGACGCCTTTGGTACAGTTGCTCAACACTGGACGAAGCACTGTTAAAACTGCTGGCGCAGGGGAAGGGGGTAGGAGAGAGGGCGGAGAGGAAGCGTAGGAACTCCAGGCGGGAAGAGGAGGGGGAGGGGAGAGGCAGCGGTTCATCCACAGGAGGGGGGGATCAGGGTTGGTATGATGGGTACATATCAGGATGGTGAGCGTCATCCGGGAGGGGGAACTGGAGGAAGTTACCTCTGGGAAAGGATATGGAGAGTGTGGGGTGAAGCGATGGAGGGATGCAGAATTAAAGCTGTGGCAGAGGTCCAGTATCGGTGAGGATGGGGTATACCAGTGGGTTGTGGGAGTCTATCTTGCGGTTGGTGTACAGCATCCGGATGTGTTCGAGGTATTGAAGGAGATGGGGGAACGGGATAAGGTTATACAGTTTAGATATGGAAACCTGCTTTCATCACTCTTAATGGCTGTGTAGTCACGTGAGTTTTGTTTTGTCTTCATGTCTGGGAAAGGTCCTCTCAAGCTATATAAATTTCATTACCGTTGTTGTATAATTAATATTGTAAAATGGTACTTCAATTTTCGTGTTCGTATATTTCTATAACGTCAAGAAATTTCGTTACTGCGATATTTCGACTTTTACTGCTGGTCTACCTCGTAGTTCCACCTACTCTTCTGCTAGATGGCTCTTGCCATAGAGCTGTACCTCTCGCGGCGGACCGTCGTCTAATCTTGGGACACGGCAGTTCGCAGCCAAGTCGAACGCACACAGCGTACCATCCTTTTCTGGAAGCCGTTCACGGAACTTTAAACCGCCTGTATCATTGTTGTGGATAAGCTCAAATGTTCAAATGTTTGTTAAGCTTATGGGACTTAACTACGGGGTCATCAGTCCCTAAACTTACAAACTACTTATGAACTACTTACGAACTAGGACGGCACAAATATCCATGCCCGAGGGGGGATTCGAACCCCCGACCGTAGTGTGGATAAGCCTAGAAGCCTGAATTTTCGGTGCCCAAGAGTACCTACTATAATTAACTACATTTCCAAATTATTCTATTTTACACGTTATAATTTACGCTATATCGGCAGTCGAAAATCGCTACTTTTGTCGCTCACTCGCTAATCGTCATCAAAATTTTAAGGTATTTCTAGTAGACATATCAACGTCAAATACATTTAGACCGTATTTGTACAAGGAACTTCCTATGACAGTCACAAATCCCGGAAAACTAAGTGGAACAATAGTGACGTTAATCACCACAACATAAAGGACCGCCGGCCGCGGTGGCCGAGGAGACTAAGGCGCTCCAGTCACGGTCTGCACGGCCACTACGGTCGGGGGTTCGAATCGCCCCTCGGGCATGGATATTTGTGCCGTCCTACTTCGTAAGTAGTTCATAAGTAGTTTGTAAGTTTAGGGACTGATGACCCCGTAGTTAAGTCCCATAGACTATACAAACATTTTCAACATAAAGGACCCCAGCCAACAATCCCCGGCAATGCAACTTCACCGTAAAATTTGGTGCCAGCTTAACCGTGTAATAACTGGACATGCGAAAACCAAATCCATGCTGTGCAACTAGGGTACCACTGACAACCTAACGTGTGACTGCTGTAGTGCAAGATTGCCCGTTACGAAGATTCTGTGGTGATAATAAACCCGAGATGAATATTATCAGTTATTACGCCGGGAAAGTCTAGGCAACCACAAGATTCTGTGGTATCTGGAGAACTTTCATGGAGGCCAGTCCTATTACTATTCAGTGTCTGTGTCCAGAATGATATTTTCACTCTCCAGCGGAGTGTGCGCTGATATGAAACTTTCCCGATGGCTTAAAACTGTGTGTCGGAACCGGGATTGGAACCTAGGACATTTGCCTTTCACGGGCAAGCACACTACCGACTGAGCTATCCCAGCACGCATCACGGTCCGTGACACATCTTTCCTTTCGCTGGTACCCCGCCTCCTACTTTCCAAACTTCACAGACGTTCTCGTGCAAACCTTGCAGGACTCCAACTCCTGTGAAGTTTGGAAAGTAGGAGGCGGGGTACAAGCGGAAGGAAAGATGTGTCACGGACCGTGAAGCGTGACGGGATAGCTCAGTCGATAGAGCGCTTGCCCGCGAGAGGCAAAGGTTCCAAGTTCGAATACCGATTCCGGAACACACTTTTATTCCGCCAGGAAAGTTTCAGTGGCTGTGTTGTTTGAACATAACTCTATAGTGAACTGTGGCTGCCATTCTGCTTCAGCTTAGCTCTCATTTAATAATCACGGGTATTTGTTTTGTTTATATTATTATGTATATGAACATATGTATTTTTATTTACATCCTAAGCTATGTAAATTTATCATATTAATACGTTACTTGCACGATAAGTAAAATATAAGGTATATTACATTTAATAATAAATATTTTAAGTCTATTATCTAATTAAACAGATTCGCAGACTGAAGTACAGTACAGGTTCAATAGTTAAGAGGTGACCGGAACCACCTCGAAATACTCAAACCTAGGACTAATCGAAACTTATGTGGAAAAAAAGGTTGCAGTACTTCTCGCGCAAATTAAATCAACACTTTGATCGACCATAAAGACATTTTCCATTTAAGAAGGCTCTCATAAGCCATTACGTTAAGTGTCAACTTAATTTGCGTGACTAGTACGTGTACATGATGAAAGGACTGAACATTAACAATATAATCTTTTTAGACTTCCCAAATATTATTACATGAAAGCCTCTGAGGTAAACCAAAATATGCAAATAATGGGTTTTAAGAAAATCCGTGGCTGGTGTTCAAAAATGTTACCCGAGATGAAAAGAACTACTTACAGAAAGAAATGAAATCCCATCGAAAACATATAATGTACAAAAAATCTCGCGATGAATTCCTTCTTACCGTAAAAAGTTCTCATGGGAAGCCAAGGCGTAATGTTAACGGAACCACATACTTAACACCTTTTCATAATTGGTTATCTAATGAGTTATCTACCAACATTTATAGCGACTATAGCAGTGTTATTAAATCTTTATTTCTATAATAAATATGACTTGGCAATCGCATGGGAACGTAATTTAAGATACTTTATGCATAATATATGAGTGTACTTCATGCTTATGTTGCTTACATAATGGAATATAAGTTATTTTGTCATTATGTCGATGTACAATTGACAGATCATTATATTTATTCTAATGTCATATTATGGTGTGATAGTCAAGTCATTATATTTATTATAGAAATAAGGATGTATAATATTGATATAGTCGCTATGAATATTGGTAGATAAATTGTGACAAGGTGTTGAATAGGTGGTACCATGGACACTAACTAAAATAACCGACTGGGTTTCTCATGAGATGTCACAGCTTTTTGCAGTGGAGTAATTCGTTACAAGACTTGCACTTTTGTACATTTTGTGAATTTTGATGGGATAGCCCCTTTACACGTGAAAACTTCTATCTCCTTTACAACCTTAAGGGTTGCGTACACGCATGATTTTTGTTTTCTGCACATCTATGGCAAAGTGCATATCGGATTATATAAGTCGTATTGGCCTTATTGTACAATTAAAGTAAAAAATCCGAATTTCACTTTTCGTGTTCGCGAATTTAAGTAATGAAGAAATGATTAGAAAAATGAGAAAAATACAAATATCTTAGAATACAAAATTAGTGCATCGTGCAAGAATAATATCAGACGTGACAGTCTGCCCCATCAGTTGAACTACCTACGCAATATGTACAGGAATAACGGCTTCATTGCTCGTGGAATACGTAACGAGATCGTAGGTAAGGAGAAGGAGAAGAAACTCGCTTTCTTGCTGTTCTGTGTGTAGGTGCCGGGAACAGTATCCCTTTCCTGAAAAGACATAAGATAAAATCGGTCTTAAGGCCCCCGACGCAGGTCTCAGAACATCTGACAACCCGCGAGTGTGGCAGACAAACAGTACGAACTGTAGAAAAACGTAGGGGGTTTTGTCGTCTACGGTGGGAAGGTCGGTAAGAGGAAGTAATTTTTCACGTTTTACGGTTATCAGGTGTGATCTGTACCCGTAATAGCTCACAGGAATTATCAACTGCAATTTCGCTACACGATACTTTTTACAGCGATAAATACGCCACAGCCTATTTCATTTAACTGTTCTTCTCGAACACCATTAGTTACTCTGCAATAATTTCCGCTAAAGTTATCTCCGACGTAAGCCAGCTTTCTGTTAGGGCTTGGAGTTATGGTACTTTTCCAACACACCTGCCACATTTTACGACTGTTATATTTACCTACGCTAGTCTCGTTTTCGACCTGAGCCCTTTGAGCCAGACAATCTTATTGTGTTTTCACAATACCCTCTGTCTTAAAAAACGCCCAGTTCACACAACACAGTCCCATAGCAACTGAATACTGGTGGAATGTGTGGAGGTAATCATTATATAGAGAGACTGATAGATGGGTACACTAAGCAGGTTCAAAAGACTGTAGAATTCAGCCAACAACAACTACTACTACACAAACCACAATTTCGTATTTATAGAATGGATATCTTAGTAAAATAACATTACAATTAATGAAATGTCTATTACCAATTTATAAAGGCGTTATTGTAAAATGAAAATTTCTAGTACTGAGGAAAGAATGCACCTGAATACCAAATAACGCGAAAACTGTTTGTTCCAGATGGAAAATCAAATTAACAGTTTACACCTCAACGATGAAATGGTGTTTTCCGTTGTCTACATCCCCCTCAAAACAGTCCTTGTTGGCGTCTGGATCGGGTGTCATTCTATTCCCGTTGACTGCAATATTTGAAAATGGCAGAGGACCTGTTTCTATCACACATCCTCTGGAACATTTACAAGAAATTATTCTCGTACTGATACAAAGTGTTGAGGATACTGTCCCTACCATTCGTCTGGAAATAGATTCTGTTTTAATAAGAATATCGGAACATATACGTCTTCTCCTGTAATGGGAACAGTATCGAAGTCAGTAGCCATCGATAAAGCGATGTTCATTATCATATCGGCTTCTTCCTTACTTGCTAAACTAAGAATACCATTTGCTGTTATTTCAGTCGTCAGCATTGTGATGAATGTCGTTTTGTTGGTGGCATATTAAAAATGATGTTGCAACAATGTAAGACATGTTGTTGCTGAGAAGGCGAATTTTGTAAACAAGGGAACTCTTACCAGCGATTGGTATGTGCAGGTTGTTGTAAGATCCGTTGTCTTGCCATTTTTGCAACAGGAAGGCGAATTTTGTAAACAAGGGCAGAAATCCTTTGGAAAACGTTGTGCTCCTTTGCTAATGGGCGTTACTACCATAAGATGCCCGTCAATATTCAGTAGCACTCTTGCGCGTGCCCTACACACTGTGCATCTTTCACACTGACTGAAACGTAGCTGTTGTAGTCTTATCGAGTTCAAACTTTTATAGAAAGACTCTACCGTCCATTAATGACCATTTGCGGAAGCTAAGGACGCTTATGCTTGCATCGGGGTGATAGCTGCATCCAATGCTGACTTTGTGTCTTTGCCAATACCGTACTCAGTGTAGTGACGAATTGTAAAGGGTACACACTCAAATTGACGAATTCTCAGATTATCATCAGACTACTTACGAGGAGAACACAGCAAGTGCTGTAACCTGATATACAAGAAACTTCCCTCAGTGGAAGAGGTATGAAGATCAACGGATACTTGTCCCGGCTTCTCCGCAGAAATCTGATTGTTTTCGAGAAAATGACGATCACGAAGTTCGACATAGTTCAAACGCTTTCAGACGACTTTAAGCACGTGACGAGTTCAACCGAAGCGGTGGCATAATTTAGCACTCTGTGTTAGAAACCATATAATTTTCTCATTATCTACCCACAGCCATAGAACATTATTACAGGAATGTTTTTCCCAATTGATGTTTAAATAACGTCCTTGGCTACTGATTGTCTGCCTGGATGAATCTTGGGTGATGTTATCGACGTTTTGGTCCCGAGTGATACTCATACCAAGAAATGTGACTCTGGCAAACCTGCCTTGGCAGAATCCTCGTAGTGTTCGGAATGTCTACGTTTCTAATGATTCTACGTCGATAACATACAAGCTAATGTAGCAAATCTTTCTGAAGAATAAACATAACGATAAAATTTAAGTAGTAATATAGAAATAAAATGTAAGAATAAAAATTAATATAAGGATGGATTCCAAAATTAAGATTTTATGTAAAAATAGAATATAACAATATGAAAATTTAAAAAGAATATGACCATAGTTTTTAAAATAGCAACAAGTAGTTGCACTGACTTTTGTTTCTATTTACCGGTATAGGGAACTTAGTGCCCTTCTTTAGACATCTGCTGGTATCCTAATAATCTCTTAAAAGGCTTTACTTACATATACAATAAAGTAATATGAGACCTGCTGTGAAACCAATTTCTAGTTTCAGAATTAATATAACACCTTTGAATCCCCTAACCTATCCTCCCGTTTAGCCAAACAGTTTGAGCGCAGCTTTTCTAGTCGGGTGGGTATGCTGGTACCCGTTCGAAACCGTTCGACGGTTTAACGACATGGGTCGGTTAGCTGGCCAGCTTGAGGGTGGTATTTAAGGCGGTTTTCCATTTTCATTGGCGAATGCGGGCTTCCCCTGTTCCTCGTCCGTTACACAATGTCAAAAACTGATGCGCTAACAATTTGTCCATGTTCAGGCAGTCCACTATTTACACTGCACACAGACACCTGGGGTACATTCTGAGGACTGTCCGAGGTGGGGCTCCACCAGGAAACAAACCGCTCAGTATCCCTCTGGTTCGTTGCGGGAAAGAGTGGGACGGGGAAGACGGCTACGAGCTCTGGTGGGGTTTGGACCGGTGAAGGCTAGGGTGGTGAAGTCTCGCTACTGTTAAGAAATATTCGTGCAGTAATCATCAACGAACATGTGTACATAAATGTATACAAATAAATACACCGCAGGAAATAAAAATAAATTACATTTTTAGAGTTTTCCATTTCACTCAAAATTTACTGTTGAAACAATGCATCTTTCTTTCCCTTTCCGCACATGCAGAGCCGGCTTGTTAAATTCGGATTTAGCGTACGTTAATACTTACTGGGTGGCCGGATGCCCTTGCAGTCGGCGCCCCATGCTCCCCAGGAGGATATGTGTACCTCCAAATGTCTGCGTATAGTGTTTTATGTGTGAAAGTGTAAAGTGTTGCGAAATTTTTTTCGAATTGTGTAACTGAGGGGGTACTTGGGTACCAGCCCGGTATTCACCTAGGGGGATGTGGAAAACCGCCTAAAAATCGACCCTTCGTTAATCTGCCGGGCGGATTCGAAACGGGGCCGGTACGCCTTCCCGTCTCGGACAGCGGTGCGTTAGACCACACGGCTAACCGAGCGGCTTTGAAACAGTGCGTATGGAGTATATTAAATGATTACATTTACAGATCAGTTGCTCAAGAGGTACCGAGGTACCAGGTGTCGATCCATGCTGACACACCCGTAATAATACGTAGTGTAGCCGCCGCAGATTTCAACGCAGGCGCTCATTCTGAATCCATTCGTGCACATGCTGAATACCGCACGCCTGCTCGGCATGTTCATGTGGTTTCGCAACAGTTCGGGTTGACGAGTCGTACTTGTCAGTAGTCGTCATATCATGCTCCAATGAAATCTGGAGATCGTGCTGTCCAGGGCCGCGGCGGAGAGGCCGAGTGCATTGAGGCGCTATGCTACGATGCGCGAGGCCGTTCCCCGTCGAGGGTTCGAATCTCCCCTCGGGCGTGGATGTTGATGATGTTTGTGATGTCTTTGGTATAAGATAGTTCATAAATAGTTTGTAAGTTTAGGGACTGATGACCCCGAAGTTAAGTCCCATAAACATCACAAACATTTGAACGTGCTGGCCAGGGAAGTTGCTGCACATTTTGTAGAGCACATTGAGTTTCACGCGCAGTGGGTGGGCCAGCAGTGGAACATCACATCACCTTCCTGTTGCAAAAATGGCAAGACAAAGGATCTTACAACAACCTGCACATACCAATCGCTGGTAAGAGTTCCCTAGGGGTTACCTTAGATGAGAAACTGAAATGGACCCCTCACATTAGGAATATTTGCTCCAACGCAAAAGGTACTCTGGTAAGTACCAGGAGAGCTTGTGGCAAAAATTGGGGCCTCAGCCCCAAGGGTATGCACTGGATATACACCACGGTGATTAGACCCAGGATCACCTATGGGGCGGTCGTGTGGTGGAAGAAGGTAGAACAGCAGGTTGCTGCTAAGGAGCTTGGTAAGGTGCAGAGATTAGCCTGCTTAGCCATAACAGTCGGAATTAGAAGCACACCAACTGCTGGGATGGAAACCATGTTGGATATGCCCCCATTTCACCTTTGGGTCAAGATGGAGGCAGCGGATGGTGCATACAGACTCAAAACTGGCAACAACTGGAACTCTTTGGGATATCCAGAATCACACACTAAAATAGTGAGTGAGGTAAATATAAAAAAAAGGTTGGGGAAATGCCAGCTGACTATAACCACATACTGCTTCAACAAGCCTTTCAATATAACAATTTGAAGTAGGGAGCAGTGGGAGAAAATAGTTCGACACCGTACGGGGGATATTGTCTGGTTCATTGACGGGTCAAAATCAGACCAAGGCCGGGGTATACGGGGTGCAGCCACGACTAGAGGGCGTCATCTCTCTAGGGAAACTGGCCTCAGTATTCCAGGCCGAAATCACTGCCATCAGGGCGTGTGTGGAGGAGAATTTGCGTAGGTGCTACAAAGACCGTAGCATCTATATCTATTCAGACAGCCAGGCAGCCCTGGCAGCTCCTGCAACGAGGTCTAAAATTGTTGCAGAATGTCACAGGGTTCTGGTGGAGCTAGGGGAAAGCAATAGAGTAAACCTATTGTGGGTCCCTGGCCACTCGGGGATCAGTGGCAAGGAAAATGCCGACAAATTAGCCAGGATGGGGGCAGAGACTCCATTTATTGGACCGAAACCTGTCCTGACAATCACCAATTCGATCAAATTGGAGCTACGTAACTGGCTCAGAAGACAGCACGTAGTATATTGGAGAAAAGTCTATCAACAAAAACATGGCAAGGTAACGATGCCAAAGCCATGTTTTAAAATAAGCTCTGCAATCCTGGGCCTGAACAGGAGAGAGATTAGACTCATGGCTGGATTGCTGACAGGCCATGGGAATTTCAAAAAACATCTACATACAATGGAAATAACAGAAGAGGACCCTAAATGTAGGATCTGTGATGACGGTGATGAAACTGCATCACATCTAATCTTCGAATGCATTGCATTGGAGAGTAAAAGGCACAGAACTTTTGGGACAATCAGACCCGAAGAAATTGTGTCTAGTAAAGAACTGGTAAAGGGACTCCTTGCACTGTTCAAGGGCATTGGTTGGCTTTACTAGATATACAGGGAGCGATACCGCACAATAAACTTAGTTTCGGTGCGGGCAGTGGCGGGTTGGACCAAGACTGTTTTGGCTTCCCTGAGAAAATCAAATCAAATCAAATCAAATCAAATCAAATCAAATCAAATCAAATCAAGAGTTCCCTCAACAAAGGTGAACGAGAGCTCTAGCGCAGTCTAACATATACAGTCACGAGACTTACTGCTGTGAAAGTTGTTACCAACTGAAAGTTGCAGCGACACTAGCGCTCCTAGTGGTGGACAAGCCGCCGAAGGAGTGATGTTTGTTTATAATTATTTTTCTAAGTAATTCACAAAATAGTATAATTTTTGCGTTACAAGTTTTAGTAAAATATAAAGAAAAAGTATATGTCTATTTGCAGCTTATTCTGCTGAAAGTAAGTAGAATATTAACGTAAGAGAAACATAAATTTTAATTATGGTCTGTTTTTACTATGGCATGCAGTTTTTTTCTATTCACGGTGGAGTCTAGTGATTCGCACATTTTTACACGTCAATAGTGTTTCTTATACGCGAAAATTCCTTTGGGAGTAATTACTTTAGTTTGAAAAACAAAATTTTGAAGATTCTTACCTTTTGTGGTCTATCTGTAGCAAAAATTGTGGAATTCGTTTCTTCTTTGTTGAAAGACAATATGATTGCATTTGAAGTATTATTGCCACGTCTGTGACGTTTTTCCTTTAGCTACAGCTGTGGTCGCTGATTTGCTGAGTTAAATACTGTAGTTATTACCTTCTACGAGTGTATACGTTTTCTTCGTTCCACCATTACCGATTTTACTGGAATGTAGTGAAGAAATCTTAAGGTACCTGACAAGAAAAGCGACGTCTTTCTGCTAGAGGGCAGGTATTCTGGTGTTTTCTAGCCATTTTCTATTTGTAGTAGAAACCGAAATCATTCAGTAAAAGCTTCACGTTACAAGATAATTGTAAATGAACTATCCTGTAATGTACCGTTACGTTCCTTGTCAAGGATTTTAGCCAATCAAATGTTCAAATGTTTGTAAAGCTTATGGGACTTAACTGAGGGGTCATCAGTCCCTAAACTTACCAACTACTTATGAACTAGCTAATACTAAGGTCGGCACAAATATCCATGCCCGAGGGGGGATTCGAACCCCCGACCGTAGTAGCCGTGCTGAACGTGACTGGCGCGCCGCAGACAGCTTGGCCACCGCGGCCGGCGGATTTTAGTAAATCTAAGAAAGACAAATGTAGTGCTATTTAAAATCATGACCTAATTTTTATGGCACTACATACCTTCCACAATGTAAATAGTGTGTTATAATCAATATAAACGATATTGTTCACACTCATCCAGTATCGTATTCAGAATTGTAGCTTGCCGGCCACCTGGAGCGCTGCAGTCGCAGTGTATAATAAATATTTGCGGGAGTGTCGTGACTGTATATGTTAGACTGTGCTTGTAGCTTTTCGCACAGCAAATCATAAGCCTGGGGTGGGACAGATATTCCTTGGACGAAGGCACTCTACGATACAGCGCTCGCTAGGTGTTTACTTCGAACGCGAAAACGACCATCACTTGCGTGCAGGCAGAATCCGCTTTTATCGCTAAAGACCACGGCCCAAGAGATCCTCTGACGGCATCAGTCGAGTGAAACACTTCCATGTTGTGGACGTGAGTGGTGTGCTTGCCCTTTGCCCCACTGCTAGTTCAAATGTTTGTTAAGTTTAAGGGACTTAACTACGGGGTCAACAGTCCCTAAACTTACGAGCTACTTATGAACTAACTTATACTAAAGACGACACAAACATCCATGCCCGAGGGGGGATTCGAAACCCCGATCGTAGCGGCCATGCAGACTGTGACTAGCGCGACGCAGACCGCTCGGCCACTGCGGCCGCTCCACTCCTAGTAACTGGTTGATAACAGTACGTGTTGTCAATTGTGGGCTTACAAACCCTCTTATGTGTGCTGTGATAGCCTGAAAGTTTCTAATTTAAAGTTAGGTGAAAGTTTCTAATCAACCAAGTGGGGCTGAATCTAAAACTGGTGAAAGTTTCTCGTTTAAATGTTGCTATTTAAAAGCTCTAATTAAATCTGCCTGACAGAATCTGGTGAGAGAATGTCACAAACTGAACTTATAACAATCTATCACAGAGCTAGAACAGCATTATCTCTTTGCTTCCCGTTTCTCGACAAATATTAAACACTTATAACTCTGCAAACTCTCTGTGAAATCACTTGTCTTTCTAAACATTTATGCGCAACGTACTAAGTTAATTAGGCCCTATAATACTATATTTTACACAAACACAAAAATGAAACAATGGGAGCTGCAACTATTCGTCAGTGCACCTGTAACTTTATACTTATAAAATAATCTGTGCTTCTGCGAGCATTACTTTTGGAAATTAGATTTCAAAGGCAAGAACTCATTACTTTACTGTCATGTGAACATTTACGTTTAAAGAAAATCTCAAACTCGACACGTACCAGGCAAGAAAAATGCTACAATCAAGAAAATGAGAGACTAGGTTGAGCTGTAATAAGAAAATTAGTAATCATTAAATTATTTATTTTTGCTAAAGAAACATAACTTTGTTGTTGACTCGTCAATAATGGTGATTTCAATGGGTTTGTACACTATAGTTCCATACAAATATCTCGTCCTCTTAACACAAAATTCCTCTTCCAATATCATATGAAATTTCATCACCCTTTAGCGGGATACATTCACAGACACATAATACAACTAACCAAACTCGGCACGTGAATCGTAGCCGACCAACCGAACCGTACAATACGGTGACTACCATACGACTGAACTATAGTCTAGCTTCCACTCGACTCAACTAGCCTACCGTCCACTGCCCGCCTCAGCGGTCAAAGATGCTGATGTGGTGCAGATGATACATCGCAGTTACAAAGATATTATGGTGTGCAGTGGTTACAAACATCATCTGAGATTATAGAAACTTATAATAGATGAGTTTTACATAAAAATAAAGCCGTAAGGCCCAGATTCACAAAAATATCACAGAGAAATCCATAAATAATGTTCTTCAGAAAATTGCCTACTTTCAAGCTGTACGAACTCCTGCTGCCTTTACAATACGACGATCTTGGCTGACGTCTGTGCTGCGCGAACGTCTAACAACTCAACCAGTAAGCTTCGTAACTGACGCACCACTTCCAACTTGTATAACAATTCTGTAACTGAGTAGGGCATAATTTAACACCTTTCAAAGTTGCTCAGTTGGCTGTAGGAAGCACGCGTGCGTCTCCGTAGCCTCACTGATAACGGATGGCTGTAGCCATCACCTATTAAAGGGTAAACAAAGATGGCGCTCTGGTAGCTATGTGACAATTTGTCATCAAAAGTATCTGGACATCCGCAAAAATTACGTTTTTCATATTAGGTGCATTGTGCTGCCATCTACTGCCATGTACTCCATATCAACGACCTCAGTAGTCATTAGACATCGTAAGAGAGCAGAATGGGGCACTCCGCGGATCTCACGGAGTCAGGTGATTGAGTATCACATGTATCAAAATACTGTAAGCGAGATTTCCACACTTCTCAGCATTTCTAGGTCCACTGTTTCTGAGAGTGAAGTAGAAACGTGAAGGGACAAGTACAGCACGAAAGCGTACAAGCCGACCTCGTCTGTGCACTGACAGAGTGTGCAGCCAGTTTAAAAGAGTCTCACAGTGTAATTGGCAGGCATGTATCCAGACAATCACACAGGACCTCTAAACCTCATCAGTATCCACTCCAAGTACTACGACAGTTAGGCGAGAGGTGTGACAATGTGGATTTCATGGCCTAGCTACACGTCACGCAGGTATATGTCAAAAGATACCTCACTTGTTGTAACATGTCAAAATGTCAAAAGTCAAAAGATACCTCACTTGGTGTAAGGAGCGTAAACTGAACAGTGGCAAAACATCTGTCAGCATGTGTAATGCCAACAGTAAAATTGGGAGGTGGTGGTGCTGTGATCGTGTTTTTCATGGAGGTGGCTTGCACCCCTTGTTATTTTGTGGTTTTCTATCACAGAACAGGCCTACATTCATGTTTCAACACCTTTTGCTTCTCACTGTTGAAGAGCAATTCAGAGATGGCAGTTGCATCTTTCAACACGATCGAGCACCTGTTCATAATGTACGGCCTGTGGCGGAGTGGTTACACGACAATAACATCCATGTAATTGACAGGCCTGCGAAGAGTCCTGACTTGAACCCTATAGAACGCCTTCGGGTTATTTTGAAACGCCGACTTCGTGCCAGGCCCTTACCGACCTACACCGATACCTCTACTCAGTGCAGCACGCCGTGAAGAATGGGCTACCATTACCCAAGAAACCATCCTGCATCTGATTGAACGTATGCCTGCTACAGTTGAAGCTGTCTTCAAGCCTAAGGGTGGGCCAATACCACACAGAATTTCAGCATTACTTGATGGAGGAGGGGAGAGTGGGGCACATTGAACCATAAAAAATATTTTTCAGTTTTACTCATCCAATAATTTTATTACAGAGTTGTAATTGTAAGTTTATAAAGTTTAATCATTCAAGTAGCAAATGGTCTTATATGACTGCTCCACAAATAATTTGTTTTAAGCTACAAGCCTTTGAAGAAAAATTGGTAAATGGTTAATAGTGCCCCACATGTGGGGCACAATGAATCAGTTTCAACAGTGTCTTATTAGAACCTATTTAGCATACAAAGTAAGTGTCAAATGTAATTTAAAACTAATATTGACATATATTCCACTTACACATCATATAATTAACCTGTAGGCACAGAATCTTAGGTCTTCTTTTGAAATTAGCGAACATCAATGGACTGGAAGCTGATTCCAAATTTGAAATATGATTTTTCTCTCTTTGTCACACCATCATTAATAGGTTTTGGAAGCACGTGAAGTATGTTGCTAGCTGGAAGAAATGCTTCCTCCTTTACTTGAGGGAAAAAGAACTTCCCTTCCATTTTTCACTTTTTCTCAAAAATGATACCAGATAGTCTCCTGAGTCATCCTTTGGTTTCAAAATTTTCCCCACATAGTAAACCGTAGTTCGGATACCTAAACTAGGATTTCGTTTCATAAACTCATAGAACCAGTCCATACCTGCCATTCCATCAGTCCAGTTCTCAGTACACTTCAGACCATTTATCAGCGTCAGCTCACATGCTAAGTGTTTGCATGTCTTACTGTCTATGTCTTAGTGTCAACGACAAAGCATATTTTAGAGGAATGCAACAAATACTCCACTAATTCTTTCTTCTGCTCCACAGAAAATACCCTGAGATTATCATAGTTTGGTGTCAGTCTTCCAGTGGAACCATATTTAATGTTTGAACGTATCGCCGAAGAGTAGGGTAAGGTACTGCATGAGATTTAGCAGATTGGCGAATTGAGTTGCCCTTATCCAGAACATCTTGTACTGCTTCTTGCATTACATCATGGTCAGTTTTACCCCTGTCGGTCTTCTTGCGGTATGAATGAACCATCTTCGAACCTGATAAAATAAAACAAGACTGCTGAACTTCTGCAATTTAAAACCCCTAATTACCTAACGTAAGTTTTTACCCATGCTAAGCAACCTGCAAAGTACAGAGTTATTGTATTTGACAATTAAATCACTCCTCGGGCACAATGAATCACCCTGGGGCACAATGAACCGTGGCTCATTGTGCCCCGTGAGAGCTCGGTTCAATGTGCCCCAACAGTACATATTTCAAACAAAGCTCAAGTAAGGTTATGTATGAACATTGTTATTATTTGAAGATATGCGACATTAAACACAATATTCATATTGTTATAATGACTTATTTTCCTTGAATATTCAATCCTTGGCCACAAAATGTTATTCTATCTAATTCGCCGAAAATTACTTCACTGTAGCAAAAATAACATAACATTTACAGAAAACTAATGGCGAGAGCCACATCCTCCAGAAAACAAGTTGGTAGAGCAGTACTACCAAGATATGCACAGAGAAAAAAATAATTTACCACCTCATATTGAAATTATGCTACCTGATTCATTGTGCCCCGTGGCTCAATGTGTCCCTCTCTCCCGACGCCACGAACATTGAAGTCATTGTCGCCAGGTGTCCAGATCCTTTTGATCATAGGGTGTATCTATTGGCAGACGTCGTTGAAACCATTATCAGTGCATCTACTGTCTTCATTGATCAAAATCGACGTCATATTTCAACGTATGAAAATTGTTTTATCCGCCAGTGTAAATAAAAACAATAATAGATTTTTGATCACAACCTGAAAAGCCGCGAAAGTAGCTGCGGTTACACCGCTTCGGTAAAATCGTTACGCCCTTTGACAAGTGACTGCACCTCAAGCAGGTGGTAAACTTTGACTGTAGTTCTCTCAGATGAGCCACTCATTTTGACTCCTCTTCCTGTGAGCCAAGTTTATTGGGTTATGGCAGTTGGCTTGTTTTCATAGTGAGCAATAGAAACACGTTGCAAGAGTTAAGAGCATATTCACTAGCATTTTTGTATGAAATTTTCATGGCACATGAAACTGAGGTTGCAATTACAATTATAAATTTTTGCCTTCAATTTCATCAAAGATTTCTCACATTTTATTTAAGCAGTTGATACCAATTTGTTGGGCTGCATAACAGTTCATCAGTTCGTGACCAACTGTTCTTGCGTCTAGTAACAAGAGCTCCTCGGTCTCTCCTTAGTTTCTGGTTGAGCATTTTGTTCAGATTTTCCTGAACTCACCCTAGTGCACATATCTACTTGCTCTCAGACAAGCTGTAGGCATAGCGTAAATAGTAGAACCAAAGCACTGTATGAAGGTAATTTTAAACAACGGAGTCGACAGGGGAGGGAGGGCAGAGGGTACCGACCAGTTCGGGTCATAAGGGTCACTGGCTGTTCCAAAGAAAATGCGCATACTCTTTATAGGGAAGAGGGTCCTTTAGCGATTGGGCGATACGGTGTGAAATACACTCCATCTGTGCAAGTCAGGGTTGTAGCCTTTCTCCAATGTTATTCAATTTGTACATTGAGCAAGCTATAAAGGAAAGCAAGGAGTAATTTGGAGAAGGAATAAAAGTTCAGGATGAAGAATTAAAAACATTGCGTTGTGCCGACGACATAGTAATTCTGTCAGATACAGCAAAGGACCTGGAAGAGCAATTGAACGGAATGGACAGTGTGCTGAAAGATGAACATAACAAGAGCAAAACTAGGGTAATGGAGTGCAATCTAAGAAAATCTGGTGATGCTGAAGGAATTAGATTAGGTAACGAAACAAAAAGGACATAGATGAGTTTTGTTACTTGGGCAGTAAAATAACAAATGATGGTCGCAGTACAGAGGATATAAAATGCAGAGCGGCAATGGGTAGAAAATAGTTCTTGAAAAAGAGAAGCCGTGGAGGTTCGAGTTCTCCCTGGGGCATGGGTGTGTGTGTGTTCGTCCTTAGGTTAGTTTACCTAGGTTTAAGTAGTTTGTAAGCTACGGACTGATGACCACACAGTTTGGTCCGATAGATTTACAAACATTTTTTTGAAAAAGAGAAATTTGTTAACATCGAATATTGATTTCTGAAGGCATTTGTGTGGTGTGTTGCCTTGTATGGGAGTGAAACATGGACGATAAACAGTGCGGACAGGAAGAGGATAGAGGCTTTCGAAATGTGGTGCTACAGAAGAATGCTGAAGATTAGGTGGGTGGATCGCCTAACTAGCGAGGAGGTACTGAATAGAATTGGGGAGTAAAGGAATTTCTGGTATACCTTGATTGAAAGAAGGGATCGATTGGTAGGACACATTCTTAGACATCAAGGAATTATGAATTTAGCATTGGAGCGAAGTGTGTGGGGTAAAAACCGCAGAGGAAGAGCAAGAGATGGATACAGTAAGCAGATTCAGACAGATGTAGGTTGCCGTTCTTATGTGGAGTTGAAGAGGCTTTGTCAGGATAGGGTATTGTGGAAATGTAGGTTGCTGTTCTTATGTGGAGTTGAAGAGGCTTGCTCAAGATAGGGTATTGTGGAGAGCTGCGTCAAACCAGTCTCCGGACTGAGGACCACAACAACAACAACAACAAAAACCTCTTATTTCACTGTCCGCAAGTTTATTCTTTGTTCTCCTCGATTGATACATTTACGCCTTTTTCCCTCTACCATCGCATAACCGGTCACTATGAGTTTGTTTTGCGCCGCCACACTTTCACTGTATATGGCCTTTGTATTCATTATTTCCTTTTGGAATTTGCTTCTCTACAACAAGTAACCTGATTTGTTCCCCACTCTTATAAATTAGGTTTTTTTTCTCTTTTTCGATTCAAGTAGGTCTAATGAAACGGTATCTTCCGCAATCCTGTACCCTTCTGGATTCATTCCTCCTTAATTCAATCCACGAAGAATTCTTTATTCCCATCTTCTCGTCAACATGTCCATTCAAATCTCCCTCCAATGATCACCCAATCACTGTCAGGTATTTCTATTGTTACTCCATCTAGTACCTTCCAAAATTCGTCCCTGTCTTCCACAGACATCCTGTCTGGAAGCATATATGCTCAATCCTGAGAGGTGAGCTCTCCTCCGATCATAAATTTTACGCTCATGATTCTACTATTGATTTTGATCACTTTAAAGACTTCTGACTGTAGATCGTTATCCACAAAAATCCTCACTCCAATTCTGGACACTCTGCCTGCACTGCTGTAGAACAGCTTGTAGTCTTGTGCTAACAATTTCGCTTTGTCACCTTTCCTGGGAGCACAGGACATTCACCTTCCTTTTTTGCATCACGTCTTAAATCTCTCGGCCCTTTCCGTTCATTGTTCCGACGCTCTGCACTTCGTTATTTCCTTCGCACCTTCGTCTTTTTCCGTTGGCTTCTACACAAAACGTCTCCAGAGAAGATCCGATTACGAGGCTATTACGCTGGAACATTTACTTTGGGAAGTATCCATAATTATTTTGGATTTGGCCGTAGCTTTTTTAATGACCGGATGTCGATTCTGACGTCAGCCCTCCCCCTTTATCCGGGCTTGGAATTGGCTGCAACAGCTAACGATCTTCTCAATCCACCCATTAATTGTTGGAGACAGAGTTACATTACACAGTCGTCATTACCATTATTATAAATCATATCCACAAATCTTCGTGATTCAGTATATCCATTAGTGATAAGCATATCAAAAACGGTACAGTAGTTCACGAGATATTTGTAGACAAAATGACTGTGAGTGGGTATAATCTACTCTTGTGTAAAGAAGCACTATATGATGATAGAGTCTTCACTCTTTAATCCACCAAGGAGCCGCGTAGCTATTATGAATGGCACATTCCTGCAGACAGGAAAAACAGTAAAGGGAACCAGAGACTGTAGATGTCTCCAGAAGTATCAAACACTCAACCCAGCCAGAGGTCACCGAACTTTTTCATGGCGGTCTGGGTGATTGACAAAAATGCCTAGCGTGGGGCACATAATTGGTAGGTACAATGCTTATAAGTCGGAACGAAATCTCTGGAAAAAAGCCGAAAAATTAAATGTTCCGTGTTCATGGATCACATTCAATGTTAAAAAAGGATGGGCTGCTGTAACACATTTCTTTATTGAAAAACGGAACCTTGTTATTGTTTTGCCAAGAGCACTTCTTTATTTACCACATGAACCGGTTTCTATTGAGCTTGCAGTGATCATCAGATCTATGGAACTGTGGTGAAATTAGCCATACCCGTAAAACTGCGTAGCTCTGTCTATACGGCGTTATGTGGGTTTGCCAAGTCCGTAAAATTCCATGGTCATATAATAAAACCATTCACTGCTCTCATTTTATTACCATGGAATTTTATGGACTTGACAACTTCACATAACACTGTATAGACAGAGCTACACAGTTTTACGTATATGACTAAATTCACCTCAGTTCCACAGATGATCACTGCAAGCTCAGTCGAAACTAGTTAATGTGGTAAATAGAGAAGCGATATGGGCGTGACAGAATAGCCTTGCGCACTAGGAAGCCTTGCTGCGGTGCGCGCGGCGTTCGCCATAGGGGTTTCGAGTCCTTCCTCGGGCATGGATGTTTGAATTATCCTTAGCATAAGTTACTTTAAGTTTATTTAATTAGTTTGTAAGCCTAGGGCTGATGACTGCCGGCCGCGGTGGCCGAGGAGACTGAGGCGCTCCAGTCACGGTCTGCACGGCCACTACGGTCGGGGGTTCGAATACCCCGTCGGGCATGGATATTTGTGCCGTCCTTAGTCTTATTGAAGAAAAGATATTTTTTAAATATGCACCAAAGCTGCTTTTATTTAAATGCTGACGACTAGTTTCGGGCTTTGCCCATTTTCTAAGTCACATTCATATACATTTATATTTGGTTACTGTTTATGTCACGCTGTTTGTCGTAATTACTTTGATGTAATTTACAGAGCTCTGTAAATTACATCAAAGTAATTACGACAAACAGCGTGACATAAACAGTAACCAAATATAAATGTATATGAATGTGACTTAGAAAATGGGCAAAGCCCGAAACTAGTCGTCAGCATTTAAATAAAAGCAGCTTTGGTGCATATTTAAAAAATGTCTTTTCTTCAATATTTAAGAGCTGCAAAACACGACATATCAAAAACATTTGTCCTTAGTCTTAGTTACTTCATAAGTAGTTTGTAAGTTTAGGGACTGATGACCCCGTAGTTAAGTCCCATAGACTTTACAAACAGTTGAACATTTGCTGATGAGCAATTTAGTTATGTCCCTTAGATTTACAAACATTTGAACATTTAGACGCGATCTTGGCATAACGATAACAAGGTTCCGAATTAAAAGAGATCGCACTCAGCAAGATGTGTAAATTATTTACCGAAAAACCTACAAGTTAGACGACGTTAGCAAGAAAGATTGTTTCGCCAGACGTAGCGTGCACATGTCCGAAATCTTAGAAACTAATCAGCAAAATACGTTAATGAGACTTCTGAAACAGACGATTTGCTTTCAAAATGTCATCAGTGTTTTGTTTCGTGTTGCTGCATACAGTCAATAAAACTGCTTTCAAATGTTTCTCAGCCAGTTTCATTTGTTGTACCAAGTTAACATACTAAAATTTTTAAAATGTTTATTCACGGACTTACGTTCCAAGCACTAATTCCATATCAAGCGCAAATTTCTTCAGTTAGATTAATTTTCCATCAGGCAAGTAAAAGTAATATTCGACAAGTTTTTCTTCTTTGTGTTTCTATTTCCATATGTCATTTCTTACCATATCTGTGAGCTCCAAGTGTAGCTCATCTGGCGCACCGTTGAGGTCACAATCAAATCAAATGTTTGTATAGCTTATGGGACTTAACTACGGGGTCACCAGTTCCTAAACTTACAAACTACTTATGAACTACCTTATACTAAAGACGGCACAAATATCCATGCCCGAGGGGGGGATTCGAACCCCCGACCGTAGTGGCCGTGCAGACCGTGACTGGAGAGCCTCAGTCCCCTAGACCACCGCGGCCGGCAGGTCACAATCAAACGGTGTCTGAAACAGTAGAGTGTCACTCTGGTAAGGTCTGAAAATGTCTACGACGATTGCAGCACAAAATAATTACGATGTGTATCCGGAAAGTAAGTACCGTTTTGGGAAGAATATAGTAAACATATTTTTTAACAAAATTTTACTGTCACAAGGAAGAGCATAATTATCTAAACTAGTTTTCCACCTAGTTCCCATAGTTGCGTGACTTATCTTTGAGATCGATCAACATATCTAGTCCTACCTCATTGAACGATGCCGCCAGTGATGTTAAACATTGCTGCACATCGAGTTTCACTTTGTCGTCCCTTTGGAATCGTCTCCCGCCAAGCTCCCGCTTTCTGTGCAAGAACAAGTGACAAGTCCGATGGCGCCAGGTCAGGAGTGTACACCAGGTGTTCGAACTGCTCCAGTCCAAACTGCCTAATAAGAACAAATTCGAAATATTTAAAGATTTCGACCGTTTAAGGGCATTGAAATAAATCAAACGGCAAAGTTGAAAATTTGTGTTGGACCGGGATTCGAACCCGGATGTTGCGCTTTGGGTCAGCGGTTGCCATAAAACACTTATTTTTCGCATGAACAATTTTTTTTTCAAAACAAAACATTCTTCTTTTTAAATGAAAAGTACCGCCGGCGAGTTGTCTAACCAGTTTCCTTTCCTTATCTTATCTCTCCTCTCCTCTCCTCTCCTCTCCTCTCCTTTTCTTTTCTTTTCTTTTCTTTTCTTTTCTTTTCTTTTCTTTTCTTTTCTTTTCTTTTCTTTTCTTTTCTTTTCTTTTCTTTTCTTTTCTTTTCTTTTTTCTTTTCTCTCTCTCTCTCTATTTTCTTTTTCTATTCTTTTCTCTCTATTTACTTTTCTTTTCTCTTGTTTTTTCTTATTTTCTTTTCTCTCTCTCTCTCTTTTGAAACACGACCTGATGCTCGAAAAATTACTGATTAAAAGCAAAACTGAATGTCCCAGAATTTAATACAACCTGATACTCGAAAAGATAAATTTCTCTTTTCTTACAATACTTTAACACAATCATCATAATAGTGTTGACACCAGAATCATCTGAACACTCTGGCAAATACGATTGTCACAGTCAGTTGCAGGCCGGTGGAGACATGGAGGGCGAGCCGTCGCAGCCGAGGCCTGGCCACGATGCCTCCCACCAGCTCACCTCAGCTGCTCCCTCACACGGCAGCAGCTGTTGCCGGGATTATCCAATTCCCTCTTTGTTGAATGTAAGATTCAGCATGTTAGCGAACTGTTCTCTAAAGTGTGGCAGTTGTGAGCAGGACCTGTAGGCTGTAGACATGAACTGGCAGAAAGCCAGATGATTGTCACCATCCAAATGTTCAAATGTTTGTACAGTCTATGGGACTTAACTACGGGGTCATCAGTCCCTAAACTTACAAACTACTTATCAACTACTTACAACAAAGGACGGCACAAATATCCATGCCCGAAGGGGGATTCGAACCCCCGACCGTAGTGGCCGCCCAGACCGTGACTGAAGCGCCTTAGTCCCCTCGGCCACCGCGGCCGGAGTCACCATCCCCCCTAGACACAACGTAATGTAGAAAGTGACCAATCAACCACATGACGGTATTAGCTTTTGTCTTTTGGAAAAAGACACGTGGTTGGCCGCAGAATGATGTCGGTGGAATATGCAGATTCAGCAGAACGCGTGAGGAAGGCCAACTGCTTCCTGAGCCAGGACCAGTTAGCCTGATGACCACAACATGTGAAACGGTGCTGCAGCGTATCTTAAGATGCACACTTATTACATTTGTCTGCGTCACTAAGTTCGTTGGTGGAAATCAAATTGTTTACAACCTTGTTCCAGGATGATGCCACTTCCATTGTTAGAATCGGGAGACTGATGTTAGTCCACACAATTTTCCAGGCTTTTCATGGTACTGATAGTTATACGGGTTTAGGACAGGGAATCCCTTTCCAGCGATCCATCAAGAACTTGATTGTGAGCACCGATCGGTGCAATATGTCAGCACCCAGATAATTCACAGCTAAATAGAACTCTGGAATGTGTCTCAATTTATAATTTCTACATCAACCGGGCGATCAAGACTCCCTGGGCAGACTAAAGTGAATAGCCGAGACGTAAAGTATGTAATTCCTTAGAAACTGCCAATGTGGTGCACCGAACATATAAGACACGCTTTCGTCTTAATGTCAGAAATGCCCAATCCACCGAGGGAACGTGCCTTTGTCACAACCTCGTATCGCAACCTGAAGATATGACAGTTCCCTAAAAAGCAACCAGAAAACTGCTTAAGTTTCTTAGACATCATGGAAGCGGAAAAAGTTGCGCAATGCAATACGCTTTGCACAACACGTATGTCTCCAGACTCGTACCTTGTGAAGAAGAGTAAGAGAACGTCTTTCATGTTCTAGCGTTGTCCCCTGGACCTTATGAGTAACCGATTTCCAATTGACTGTTGCCATTCGGAGCGGATAACGATGAACGACAACTCCGAGTGTTGTATGTTGATCCACAGGAGTAACCCACGTGATTACTGGTCCATTAAAACCTCGTAAAATTAAGAAGTTTACATTTGCCCTCATTAATTCGCGCTCCGGAAGTATGACAGTAATAATAGATTATCACCTTTAACTTATGTATCTCTGAATATTGACGGAGTAAAACCTTCACATCATAGCATAGGCACGAACTACAATAGTCCTTCCAACACTGAAGCTGAGACGCAATCTCCTGTGGAAGTGGCTCCAGAGACAATGCAAAGACATCGAACGAAGACTCCCCTGTGGCACTCCCTGATGGATGGGAATCGGGCGTGTCAGCTACCCATTGACAACTACTGAAGCTATGAACCTATGAACCCACGAACAAGTTCGATAACACCCTACGAGCCTCGACAATAAACATGATCTTCTCCAGTATTCGAATAAGTAACCATGATTTACACGATAAAACGCCTTATCTAAATCCAATGGACGGAAGTAACGGTAGCAACTGAAACTACATCACGGTACTCAGCCACTGGGGTAAGAATAGAACTACCAGGAAGGCAGCTTTGATACTCGCCAACAACAGTTCCCAGCAAGACAGACAACTGCGATTTATCGCCCTCGCTACTGTCTTATAATCAAAATTCAGTAATTTGATAGGACGCAAGTTGTCAACAGTATTACGATCGAGATGGTTAGCTACTAATATAATTTTCCCCACAATGAAGGACGTGGGTACAATTGCACCCTTTATCACCTCGTTCAATTAGGGCCAAAAACGCACATAAAATTCCTTGGGGAGCCCATCCATACCTGTTGATTTACGAGAAGGAGAGTTAAGAATAAGATTATATAATTCATCACGTTCAGAGTCAGCTATGAATCCGGTACTTTGCTCGGGTGTGAGTGGTCTGCCTAGGTTCTCAATAGCCGGATCTACAGGAAGTTCACTAGGTAGATCAAGGTCATAAAGATCGCCGGCCGCGGTGACCGAGGGGACTGAGGCGCGTCAGTCACGGTCTGCATGGCCCCTACGGTCGGGGGTTCGAATCCCCTCTCGGGCATGGATTTTTGTGCCGTCCTTAGTGTTAGCTAGTTCATAAGTAGTTTGTAAGTTTAGGGACTGATGACCCCGAAGTTAAGTCCCATAAGCTATACAAACATTTGAACATTTTGTATCATAAAGATCCAAATAGTATTGATACAAGGCATGGACTTGTCAGTTGACGGCCGTCTTCTAGTGTAAGAGAAGTAATACAAGAGCGGCGACGCCGAACTTGATGGCTAACGGGATGGTACATTTAAGTTCGTTCCTCTTCAACTAGTGATCGCGGTTTCGATCCCACCCGCAACCCTTCCATCTGTCGTCTCTTAAACTGTAACATTTTGTTTTAATACTTCATACATCTGCAATTCGTAGGGGGGCACGGTCTGTTTTGTAATACAAGTCCTGTAAAATAGAATAATAAAATTCTTGAGTTCTCCGAAAATCCCTTGCCCGAGCAGCGGAGTAATTTATCAGGCATTGACGAAACTTCGGCTTAGCTATGAAAGTCCATTCCAAAGTGGTGGAGAATCTCCCAAGGAACCGAAGACAACGCTCCCAGACGCCATGTACTACATTATCGAGGGAAGGATCTACCAAGTGAGCGACTCTGAGCATCCACGGGGAACGAAAATGTTTCACTGGCTGCTTATCTAGCTGGAGGGTAACGGCTACGGCAGAGTGATTAGAGAAACTGGCAGGGATAAGATCGACTGAAAGAATGCGATCGTGCTTACAATCCGATAAGTAGAAGCGGTCAATCCTGCTACTGGAAGTCGCGGTAAAATGTGTAAATTTGACCGACGTCGGATATTCAAACACCCAAACATCTTTCAAGTGCGTGTGGTGTACTAGCTCATTTAAGTAGCGAGAATAATTAAAATTAGGAGACTGATCAACAGGATGCAGAACACAGCTAAAATCACCACCCAAAAAAGACCCCGATGAATTTTACGTAAAAGATAAATAAGCTCCTCTTTATAGAAACGCGAACGTTCTACTGTGCGACCAGAACCAGACGGAGCGTATTAGACAACCGCGGTGAGATCAAAAAGTCTTTAGCCTGTTTCTCTACCAGACTCAAGCACTTCTGCTTCGGCAATGGGAATACCATCCCGAACAAATAAGGCAGTTCCTGTCGAAAATTCTGGTGTCACATTGAAAACAGTTTGAAATCCAGGGAGAAAGAAACTGGTAAATAAAACTTCCTGAAGAAACACAATATCTGCACAGGAGTCGTATATTAACTGGCGTAGGGAAGCTAGGCGCAACTCTGATGTCACTCTGTTTACATTTATCGTAACAATTGTATATGCTTAAGGCATCAGTCAAAATAAAACCCGAAGTTCAAACGAAACTATCATTACAAATCTACCGCTTTCCTGCCACTGTCCATCAGGGAATCCATTGATGAATCCGAAAGTGCTAGTTACCGTTCGAGCTGCATCTTTGTACTTTATTGATTTGCGCGCCTTTTTCTGTTTACGCCATCTGTGTGGCAAAGTAGCCTCTGCAGTCGGCAACGTAGGTGGATATTGTATAACTTCCACAGCAATCTGTGACATACCAGTATCAGGTGTCTGGCCCACAGAAGGGTTATTCTGCAAGACCTCCCGATTCTCAGCATCAATGGAAACAGATTTGGTGTCAGCAACATCAGCGCTATATTCCTGAATGCGAGCGCAGTGTGTTACCATTGAGCCACCTCTTGCGATACACACTCACGGACGGTGCATTATGGCACAGAGAAGGCGCCTACCAGTAGGTACAATTTCTTTAACGGGAGCTGGAATATACTGCAAGTCACGATACCCGCCAGCGATAGCAGACACAGGAATAGAAGCGTGTTGCTGTATTTCGAATTGTTCTTGCGGTGGAGGCTGCAAAGGAGATGTCAACGGTACAGACTCGCTTCGGAGCGGTTCCGCAGTAGCCATCTCCGAAGCAGCAGAAAAACCAGAAACTGCCTGCTTGCTCGTCACATCGCCAGGCTTTTGCGTCACCACAGTACTTGTGTGTGTAACTGACAATCACGACTCAGAGGAAGACTGCACGGGGGATGGCACAGTTATGTCTTTACCATCCTGAGTGCAGCGACGCTTATTATTAACTGCGTGCGTTGTCGGCATGTCAGTAATAGAAACGGGGTCAGTCTTTACTGGCAACAGCGGAAAATCACAGATGGAGCTACTGGAATCTGTCGTTTTATCACTAGCAACGAGAGAAGCCACAAGTCTGTTACCAGCGGGGACAAGATCAGCAGACGATAACCCACGGTGCTGTTCATAGGAAGACCGTAAAACAAAAACTTTACGCGGGCAGTTGGTTCGAAGATGACCAATGGCCACTTTCGTAGCACAGAAAATATGTCGCCTCTTGTTCATTGTATGTAACACGAATACGATACCCGCAAACCTGCAAGTGGGACGGAATGCTCTTTTTGATGTGCATCTCCACGGAACGTATTCCACTATAACATTGAAGCTCGTGTTGACTCGACCACCGTTCACGGCTAATGCCATTTACGTCACCGAATTGAGCTAAAATTTTCTTAAGATCAAAATCCTCTACCTCCGGTGGAAGATTGTATATGCGAACATTAATATATTCAATGTCCGCATTTGCAAGGAACACATTACTAACTGAACCATTTCTATGCCGGAAAGGAACCTGATTACCATGTTTTAATAGAAACATGTCTACTTGCAGTGGGTCAACAAATTTCGGAAAGAACACGTAAATGTCGGTATCAAAACAGGCAGTATGCACTTGGTCCGAGGTGACATAAAAACGTATCAAATAACCAGTCGTGGATTTCCAAAGATCCGGGCTGTACACTACGCCTTAAATTGTCAAACGGAAAGCGCACAGTACCTTTACGTAGAACAATCTTGGATGCCATGATAAACAAACGGAAGCGGACTAAGCCGCTGTCAGACACACAGCCAACGAAGGACGAGACGAGACAACGACGATGTCACGCACACGAAAGCACAAACACCACTGCAGTTACGAAATCCCAAACACGTGCGACGCTGCGGAGAAGTAAACAAAAACTTGCTCGCTAGGCGCACGAAGCGGAACAGTTAAAATGAAATGATGGTATGGCCGGCAGATCCGTCATGGATTGTTCGGCCGCCTAGTGAAAGTATTTTTACTTGACGCCACTTCGGCGACTTGCGTGTAGATGACGATGAAGACAACACAACACTCAGTCAAAAAATGTCCAAATGTTTGTAAAGCTTATGGGACTTAACTACGGGGTCATCAGTCCCTAAACTTACAAACTACTTATGAACTACTTACGAACTGGGACGGCACAAATATCCATGCCCGAGGGGGGATTCGAACCCCCGACCGTAGCGACCGTGCAGACCGTGACTGAAGCGCCTCAGTCCCCTGGGCCACCGCGGCCGGCCAACACTTAGTCCCCTGCCGGGAATCGATCCCGGGTCCCCTTCTAATTAGGCTATCCAGACACGCTTCCCTTTCAATCCAAATTCTAAACTTGTAGCACACTACGATGGCAGTGCCCCATGCTCATGTTACACTTGCTCCTAGCCTATACTGGACTCCCGTAAGGGATCAAGCGTATTTATGCGTCCACATTGAAATAGTCAATTACCTTTTGGAAGGATATAAACAATTATTGATATGGCATCTGTTCTCTTTGGACGTCGTAGTGTGCTAGGTAAGTTGGGTTGGAAGGGAAGCGTGCCTGGATAACCTGATTGGCCTCTTTAGAAAAAAAAAAAAAAAATCCTGAGCCTGGAACAAAAACAAACAAAAGTACCGAAAGCGGGATATACGTATTCGAATTGTGGCCCAGCACAAATTTTCAGCTTTGCCGTTGGATTTATTTCAATGCCCTGAAACGGTCGAAACGTTTAAATATTTCGAATTCGTAACATTACAGGCATTAATATCAACAAATGGTGCTGATTATTTCGGACATGTCTGAAGAATACAGACAACTGTACAGTTCAGTACAGTAACTGCTGAATAAGAGCTTTTGTGTAAACTGCAGCGTGAGGCCAAGCATTATAGTGAAGCAGAACAGCTCCTCTGCTGAGCTTCTCTCTCCTGTATCGCACGTCGAAGATTTTCTAAATTCTGGCAGTACCTGGCTACATTGATGATTGCAACTCTTGGGAGAAATTCAACAAGCAGCAATGGCTCTCATTACTGACGGCATCGTTGTATGAGGTCTAGGTAAGTTGAGGACTAGGTAAGTTGGCCGACCGTTACAAGTGTCTCAACTACTGTGGAGAGATATACTCTTTTTTGTGACAATGTAATTAAAAATATATACATATACTGTATTTTTTCTCAAAATGACACTTACTTTCCGGAAACGTCTCGTAGAAACAGTGACAATGAGAAAAGTTTTGTCATTCCAGTTATGCTACAAACAATGGCAGTTTTCCCCGAAATCATTTAATGATTCGGTGGAGATCGCAGTCGAGGTTATCGTTTCCCGGAAGTTTTAACTTCATTCATCTGTGTGGTTGTATCGAACCTAATTGATAACTTTGACAGCCAGGTAGGATCTGACTGCTATTGATCAGCTCTATCTTTTGCAGTGAAAAAAGTATGTATTTCGTTCGGAGCTTACAGAAATTAAACAGTACTTCACCGCCGCTGAACATCACCACGTCTGTCTAGTAATGCCAGTGACAGAAATTAGAGTAAATTTCTCATGAGAAGCGTGGAAATCACGGTGATTAATCGCATGTCTCCGAATGAAGGCCACAATATAAAAGACAGGCTTACAAGAAATATCTAAGTCTTTTCGCACAGGGAGTTTGTTAATGTTTCATGTAGTGTATATGAAAAGAGCACACTGAATTTGAAAATCTTCCAACTGAATCCTTGTCTCTGAGCGTAGCAAATGTAAGGCACGTAGTAGCCAGGAGGTCTCTGTATATGTTATGATCTTTTGGTATTCTAACTATAGTGCACTGGTGTCCAAAATTACGCAACTAATCAGTATGCCCCCAAACTGTGTCGAATTCATGTTACAATCAAAAAACTGTTGACAGTTGTCTGTTCAATTGTGATGTCCCAGTCAGCGTACAATAATGCCAACGGTGACGTCATGGCACCTTGCAATTGCAGTAATGTTTTCTGGGTAGTCTCACCTTTATAATAGCTGTAATCTATACACACAAGAAAAGAAGGGAGGAACGTTAAGGTTGAACGTCCCGTTGACATCGTGGTCATTAGAGACAGAGCACTCACTGGGATAGTTTCTTTCAGGGATGGGGACAAAGTCGGCTATGCTCTTTGAAACGAACCATCGCGACATTTTCCTGGAGTGATTTAGGAAAATCACGAAAACCTGAAGTACGATGGCCGGAGGCGGGTTTGAAGCGCCATACTCCTGAATGCGAGTGCAGTGTGTTACCAGTGAGCCACCTCTTGCGGTACACACTCACGGACGGTGCATTACGGCATAGAGAAGGCGCCTACCAGACACTCTGCGCTGGAGGGCCATTGAAAGAATGGAAGCAGGACAGTCTCAGACCAATATGTTCCGATGGCTTAATGTGAATCTTGCCTTTATTGTTGGAGACCTGTTATACGCATACCATAAAGGAACGTCTCGAGTGGTGTCGTCAACATGCAACCTGCATAATCTAACAACTGGCCAATGACAAATGACAATGAATAATAATTACGTCAGCTATATTTTCATTTTGTTATTTATTAGCAACCAGTTTCGATGGACCAAGCCATCATCTTCAGGCCCTTAGAACAGGGTAAACTGCATTTTGCTGTATTAATAAACAACAAAGTGACTGGTGTCGCACAATCATAGAACATAACAGCAAGGAGGAACAACAGGGACTCCCTGCTGTTATATTCTTTGATTGTGCGACAACAGTCATTTTGTTGTTTTTTAATACAGCAAACTGCAGTTTACACTAGTATAAGGGCCTGAAGTTGATGGCTTGTTCCTTCGAAACTGGTTGCTAATAAATAACAAAATTAAAATACAGCTGACGTAATTATTATTCATTGCTATATATACGGCTGAAGCTCCAGCGTCCATACATGAACCAGATCAACCTAATTGGCAGATGAGGCCTAACTTCCTTTGATTCTTGACGGATTCGCATTGTAAGCAACATGGAACAAGATTCCGGAACCCAAACATTGAGGAAAGATAGCGATATTGAGAAAGATCCGTAATGGTGTAAGCAGGGAATGTGGTAATCAGTGTAGCTCCATGAAAATTTATGAGTGAATCGGCTTCGTTTAACAGTTGGCAGGTATGGGGATGAATCTCGAGACATCATGCGTTGTTGTTGCGAGGTGCTGCGGGTGCCTACTTGGTACTGATTGACGGTAAAGCGCGGTCTCATCCCTCATAACTGAGGATATTGTACGGATTGTATGGCCTTCTTTTTTCCCAATTTGAATTTCATAGAGCATGTCTGGTATGCATTAACATCCACCAAGACTGGCATCATGCCTTGTCGTCGTCAGGTTATATTGTTGTCAGAAGTGGTCACACCCGATATTGAACACATTAACCATTTGTCGGAATGTATATGTGCAAAAACGTTGTATACCATTATACATATTGTAATGGGATCCGTTCTGTACACCGAGCGAGGTGGCGCAGTGGTAAGATACTGGACTCGTATTCGGAAGGACGGTTGTTCAAATTCACCTCCACCTCCAGCCATCCAGATTTAGGTTTTCTGTGATTTCCCTAAATCACACCAGGCAAATGCCTGGGTGGTTCCTTTTAGAGGCCACGGCCGGTTTCCTTCCCCCTCCTTACCTAACAATCCCACGTATCAAATGACAATGCTGTCGACGGGATGTTAAACCCTAAGATTCCTTTTTTCTTTCTGTATTGTTTACATTGTTCTACTTTAATATCAACCGTTGTTATTGTTGTTGTGGTCTTCAGTCTGCAGACTAGTTTGATGCAGCTCTCCAAGCTACGCCTGTCATGTGCAAGTCACATCATCTGAGAATACGTTCGGCAACCTACATCCTTTTGAATCTGCTTACTGCATTCGTCCCTCGGTCTCCCTCTACGTTTTTTACCCTAAACGCTTCCTTCTAATGCTAAGTTGACAATTCCTTGATGTCTCAGAATGTGTCCAACCAATCTATCCCTTAGTCAGGATATGCCAGAAACTCCTTTTCTCCCCGATTCGGTTAAGCACCTCCTCATTGTCAAAGTCAAAAGTCAAATGTTTGTAAAGCTTATGGGACTTAACTACGGGGTCATCAGTCCCTAAACTTACAAACTACTTATGAACTACTTACGAACTAGGACGGCACAAATATCCATGCCCGAGGGGGGGATTCGAACCCCCGACCGTAGTGGCCGTGCTGACCGTGACTGGAGCGCCTCAGTCACCTCGGCCACCGCGGCCGGCACCTCCTCATTAATTAAGTGATCTATCCATCTAATTTTCATCATTCGTCTGTAGCACCACATTTCAAAAGCTTCTATCATCTTTTTATCTGAACTGCTTATCGTCCTCGTTTAACTCCCATACAATGCTACACTCCAGACAAATGCTTTCCGAAAGGACTTCCTAACATTTAAATTAATATTGGATGTTAACAAGTTTCGCTTCTTTATAAATGCTTGTTTTCCTATAGCCATTCTGCATTTTATATCTTCTTCACTTCGGCCATCAGAAGTTATCTTGCTACGCAAATAACAAAATAATTCATCTACTACTTTTATTGTCCCATTACCTAATCTAATTCCTTCAGCATCGCCTGATTTCTGACATTGCATTCCATTATCTTCGTTTTACTCTTGTTAACGGTCATCTTATATCTTCCTTTCAAGACACTGTCTATTCCATTCAATTGATCTTCCAATTCTTTTGCGGTCACTGACAGAATTACTATGTCATCGGCAAACCGCACGGTTTTTATTTCTTCTTCCTGCACTTTAATGCACTCTCTAAATTTCTCCTTCCATTCCTTTACTGCCTGCTTAATGTACAGATTGAACAACATTGGGGAAAGGCTACAACCCTGTCTTAATCCCTTCCCAACCTCCGCGTCCGTTTATTGCCCTTCGACTCTAATAACAGCTGTCTGGTTTTTGTATAGGTTGCTGCTCCCTTCAGAATTTGAAAGAGTGTTTTTCAGTGGACGTTGTAAAATGCTTTACGAAATCGACAAAAACTAAAAACGTAGGTTTGCCTTTCCTTAGCCTATCTTCTAAGATAAGTCGTAATGTGAGTATTGCCTCCCGTGTTCCTACATTTCTCCTAAATCCAAACTGATGTACTTTTTTTTAACAGAAGAAAGGAAGCCTTGCACATATTTCGTTTCTTGTTATAACTGTATTTAAATTGGCATTGTAACTGGCATTTCGTACATTTTGTGGAGCAAAGTAAAGTATCGCTGACGGGCCGGACGAACTGGCGTCTCGGGACGGATGCGGTGCCCGCTGGTTTGGTGAAGCCTGCTCTAGCCGGCAAGTGGAGCAGGCGGTGCGCGCGGTCGCAGATGCGTCACCTGCAGCCGGCCCCGCTGGCCAGAGCCGCGGCCGCTTCCCAGAACTACACGGCGAGTCCAAAACCAGCGCATTAGCGCTGCCTGCGCGACCCGCTTTTTACGCGTCCAGCCTTTTCAAATGAAACATATTTGTCTTCTTTTCTCTCCGTAACCTGTTTCCGCCATCATTTATTTTAAAAATAAAAGCCCTCCCTCTCCCTCTTCGTCGCCTATCCCCCCTCCCTTCCGCCGCTTCCCCTCCCCCGCCGTTCTCCGCAGCACGCCACTTCTCTTCCACCTCGCGGCACTACCCACCTCTTGCCCTTTTTTGCCCACGCGTATTCTGTCGTCTCGAAGACAGTACATTTTTATTTTCACTACGTGAAGGCGAGGGAGATCTGTTACTTTGCTCGAGGGTAAGGTGCGGTGTACGCGCGGGCGGGATAGAGGGGAGACGCCGCGACGCTTTTCAGTGCGGACGCAGTGGGTGGGGTGGGAGAGAAAGCAGAGGCGGGGAGGGGAGGGAGAGGCAGCTGCCATCTTCGTCTGCGGAGGGCATGTGGTCGACGTCCGCCTGACAGCCTATCTGTGTGACACATGACAAGCGAACACAATTGGCGCAGCAAGAAATGGACGGGCCCGCCACCGGCCGGGCGACTTTTCTTTCAGGTCGTTTTCGTGGCGCGCTCGGGCAGACGGCGGTGCCGCGCGGGCCGCGGCCGCAGCCTCCAAAACAAAGTCAATGGGCCGCGTGCTCTACTGGCGCCGCGCACGCCAGCGACCGATGGTGCAACCACACTGCCGGAAAAAAAGAGAAGAATTCTAGACCTGAAGGGACGACGTCGATACCGATACGATGACGGCACTCGTCATCTGGAGGGTAGCACATGTACCGATAAAGGTTTCAGCGTCGTCCAATAATAAATAGCGTATTGACGAAGTGCCACCTGTGTGTACCCTTTAATAGGGAATGTTTACAGCCACGAGGATCAGTGTGATGTCGACGTGTAAAGCAGACACGCGCCATGCATCTGACAAGGAGAACACTTGGGTATAGGATTTAACAATTTCTTCCTATTTATGGTACGTGAAGTTCACAACTTCAATAACAATCTGCCAAAGCCATTAGGCCGGCCGCGGTGGCTGAGGCGGCTGAGGCGCTCCAGTCACGATCTGCACGGCCACTACGGTCAGGGGTTCAAACCCCCCTCGGGCATGGATATTTGTGCCGTCCTTAGAATAAGCTAGTTGATAAGTAGTTTGTAAGTTTAGGGACTGATGACCCCGTAGTTGCGTCCAATAAGATATACAAACATTTGAACGTTTGATTTTTTGACGACGTCGATACTGATACGATGACGGCACTCTCCGTCTGGAGGGTAGCAGACGTACCGATAAAGGTTTCAGCGTCGTCTGCTAATATATAGCGTAGTGACGAAGTGCCACCTGTGTGTACCGTTCAATAGGGAATGTTTACAGCCATGAGGATCAGTGTGATGTCGACGTGTAAAGCAGACACGTGCCATGCATCTGACAAGGAAAATGTTTTGATAGTCTATGGGACTTAACTACGGGGCATCAGTCCCTAAACTTACAAACTATTTATGAACTAACTAAGACTAAGGACGGCACAAATATCCATGCCCGAGGGGGAATTTGAACCTCCGACCGTAGTGTCCGTGCAGACCGTGACTAGAGCGCCTCAGTACCCTCGGCCACCGCGGCCGGCAAATGTTCAAATGCTTATATAGCTTATGGGACTTAACTACGGGGTCATCAGTCCCTAAACGTACAAACTACTTATGAACTAGCTAACACCAAGGACGGCACAAATATCCATGCCCGAGGGGGGATTTGAATCCCCAACCGTAGTGGCCGTGCAGACCGTGGCTGACGCGCCGCAGTCCCCTGGGCTACCGCGGCCGGCAATCTGACAAGGAGGCCACATGGTATCAGGTTTCAGAATTTCTTTCTATTTATTGTCCGTGAAGTACACAACTTCAATAACAATCAGCAAAAGCCATTAGACGCAACTCTCAAAAATCTAATATATAAAGCAAAATGTCCGTATATTTGTACGTGTTGCATAGAAATGTACAATTTTGTTCCAGTCTTTATGAAATTTTGCACACGTAAGCTTTAATCCACGAGAACGGTCCCCGTTAGTGTAAGAATCACATACGATACATAGTTCACGAGATATGACGTCATAAAGAATGAGATGCACGGAAAACTGCCGCAATTAGCGACAATACTGCTCATTTTCTCCTAAACCACGGGATCGATTTCAACCAAATTTGGTACACACATTCCTTGCCGTGAGGTACAATTGTTGCAGGGTTAAGAATCATATACGACACATGGTTCAAAAGAAATTACGTCAAAACCGATAGAAATCGCAAAAAATGCCATATAATGCGGCGAGACTTTCGAAATACACTGTATGAGTGACAGTACTTAGCGACTTGCAACAAACTTTAAACATAATTTCAAACCTTTAGTAAACTTTTTCTCGCTGGCAACCATAGTAAAATGATGAAAGGAAAAATGTTTCTCGTTTACTACTTTTCCGCTGTGTATGGAGTAAAACTACGGCTGTCGGGTATGACGTTACAATTTATAATTTGAACACTACAAATTGTAGCGACAGGAAATTTTACAGACAGTATACACATATATAGTTGAATGTAGCTTCTAAATTGTATCACATTCCGACACGTAGTTCATGAGATATGAGCACAAACAGTAATAATCATGGAAATCCGCCCCAACACGCACCAAGTTTTAATCTATTACTTCTTTATTACAAATTGTATTACCAAGAGATTTTACAGGCATATAGCCATTATACAACATATATACCTGAAAAATGGCAGGAATAAATAAATTAATACCCGGGCAACACCGAGTTTTTTTAGCTAGTTCTCTATAAACTTGACTTCAACTTTTGCAAAGTACACGTAAGTAGCAATATTACAGCACTTGCAGCGTCTGTCTGGCCTTACAACCTCAGACTTCGCGGTTCGAATCTAGCTGTGGCAGATATTCTTTTCGTTTTAGAATTCAGTTATATAAAACATTTTCGGATGTCTAATTCAACGTGTTGTGTCAGTTTTTGTTTATGTGCACGTAAATGATCTGACAACCTTTATCACGTAAAAGGATGAACGAGTAGGTCAGCTGCTTGCAAAGCTATTAGCAGCTATGTAGATGACTTTCCAGAAACAGTGTCGTAGCTCTTCACAAATTGAACAATCAAAGACTGAATCGAGTAGTGTAAGAAATGTGACTTTCTTTTTATTGAAACAATTGTCAGTAACAACCTTTTATAAATATAGAAAATTACGAATAAACAAAATTACGCGCACTTTTCGTAAAAATTAACATCAGATATTAAAATTGTGTAAGAATTCGAACACAACGGAAAAAATCCCTTCACGACAGGTTTCGTACCACCGACCCCCTGCGACTGCAAGGACAGAGAGCTCACACCTGAGCTACACCGACAGATGCTTGAACACCTTTAATGGTGGGTACTTACGTTTACTTGCAAAACTTAAAAGTCGATTTTCTCGAGAAATTTTGAGAGTTGCGTCGAATGGGTTTGGTTGATTGTTATTTGGGTTCTGAACTTCACGTACCATAAATATCAAAAAATTCTGAAATCCGATAGCCATGATGTGGTCTCATTGTGAAAAGCTCTCGTGCTTCCTACAGCCAACAGAGCGAGTTTCATCGCGGTCAAATTGGGGCCTTCCAAATGGCGAGATGCTCCGTACGGAGAATTGACACGCAACTTGGACGTGCTGAGTCAGTTATGCAACGAGGTTGGTTACAATTGTCACGTGAACATTCTCACACCTGTAGATGAGGATCTAGACGTCCACGCAGCACAGAATCCGCCAAGATTGTCGTGTTGTAAGGGCAGCTTCGGAAGATCGTATAGACACCAAAGCATATGTAATATGTTTGTGATTAGATTGGTACTTGTTCCATAGATCATGAATACAACGCTTCGTAATGATGTGAAACGAGGCAGGTTAATAAAAGGCGTCTTTACAAGATAATATATTATACAAAATACTGCATGACATTAACTTTTTTTAAATTTTTTATTTTATTTTATTTTTTTATTTTTTATTTTTTTTATTTTTTATATATATATTTTTTACAGATTTACTAATTTACATCTAAGAATTCATCTAATGAGTAGAAGAAGCTGCCATTCAGAATTTCTGTTAATTTATTTTTAAATGCTAGTTGGTTAACTATCAGGCTTTTAATGCTATTTGGTAAGTGACCAAAGACCTTTATGGCAGCATAATTCACCCCTTTCTGTGCCAAACCTAGATTTAACCTTGAATAGTGAAGGTCGATCTTTCACCTAGTGGTGTAGCTATGCACACTTTTGAATTCGCTTGGATTGATAGTAATAAATTTCATTAGTGAATATACAGGGTGAGGCAGTTAAGTCGTAACACCCCTTGTATCTCCCCAACCGTAATAGATACAAAGCTGCCGTCTGGACAGTGAATTGTAGCCGGCCGCGGTGGCCGAGGGGACTGAGGCGCTTCAGTCACGGTCTGCACGGCCACTACGGTCGGGGGTTCGAATCCCCCCTCGGGCATGGATATTTGTGCCGTCCTTAGTGTTAGCTAGTTCATAAGTAGTTTGTAAGCTTACGGGCTGATGACCCCGTAGTTAAGTCCCATAAGTTCTACAAACATTTGAACATTTTTAGTGAATTGTAGGGACAGGGGACACTTTAATACATTACATTTCATGTTTGTGCTATTTTTCATTACAGAGATATGAGCCCATCTTTCTTTTTTAAATGGTTCCATTAAATTTTAGCGTAACATGATGGGCTTAAAAAGACGTTTTCAGATATGTGTGTATCATAATTTTTAGGCGAATACTTTTTGAGACACATATGTTCTATCATATTCGGCCTTCGAAGCGGCGTTGTCCAATGCGACCTTGCCTGTTGTGTAGACTACACGGTAAACGTCGCTAGTCCGTCCTTACACAAACAACGCCGCTTCGAAGGACGAATACGATCCGTGAACTTACCTGTGTCTCAAAAACTATTCGCCTAAATATTATTATATACCCATATTTGAAACCGTTTTTAAGCCAAAATTGTTACACTAAAATTTAAAATAGGGTTCCATTAAAAAACTAAAGATAGTCTCATATCTCTGTAATAAAACATAGCACAAACATGCAATGTCATGTCTTTAAGTAGCCCCTGTCCCTGCAATTCACTGTGCAAAAGGCATCTTTGTAACTATTACCGTTGGGGGGCCACAAGAGGTGCTATGACTTAGCTGTGAAACTGCTGTGAATATCTCTAGCTCTTTAAATGTCTGCACGATGATCTTGGATGGGTTCCAGCAATTATTCTGATCACACGCCTTTGTGCAATGAATACTTGTTACTCAGTGATGAATTACCCAGAATATTGTTACAGCGCGAAATTGTGACAGAGAGAGAGAGAGAGAGTGAGGTCAGGCTCTCGAAATAAAGGAAGGTACATTATGAAACTACTTGGAAGGGCGGGACCAAACACGTGTCGTTTGTCGTTCTATTTAATAACAATCTATTTACCAAGAACACATCGTAAAACAAAAACCAACATTACCCAACGAACATCCCCTGACAACTCTTTAACATGAGGTTTAATAATTAATTGGGTAGTGCATAAACTAAAATAAAAACTTCAGATTATCCATAAACTTCATTAACAAATAACTGCCCAGATTAAAGGACCAACCTTAACATAGCTTTAAAATTGATTAACCTATAACTTGACAAACCAAAATGCAAAACAGCAGGGCGTGAAGGAAAAATATAAAAATTACAGTTTTACTTACTCAGGCTAGAGACACTATCTTACACAGTAATTAGCCCAAAGCAACAGACAAGGTACCGGACTTTATTCGCCCTGCTTAGGAAATTATAACCTAAAAAAGAGAGAGAGAGAGAGAGAGAGAGAGAGAGAGAGAGAGAGAGAGAGAGAGAGAGAGACCAAGTTCATTGATATAATGCAAATAAGAAAAACCACTAATAAGATCTAAATAGAAGCAATCCGAATTAAATTTACTTACTTAATCGTCAAATTGCCTTAAGTGTGAACTTTTACATGAGAAATATTAAAATTTTTAAGAGCAATAACTAAACACGCCTCAGTGGCCCCTGACTGCCGTCCATGATCTCTCTCAAGACTGAAAGAGTAGGAAAATAAAACATAAATAAAGGAGAAGGCGCCAAAAAGGTGGGCGCGAGACTTCTGGATCTCTGTGTGCTACGACGAGCCAGGCGTCACCGTGGCGCTAATGTGACAAACAACTGGACACAGGGCCCACATGCAGCGGAACCTGTAAACATAATTACAGCGAGGGCAGTTTCTTACCAAGGACAACATAAATCACATACATATCTCAAATCTTAAAATAAAGATTTACTGCTTAATCGTAAGTCCCTGCCAGAACAGTGCTAGCCAATGTACAAGGACACTGGGACTCTTCAGTTAATTTAAAGCCAGATCCAAGCACCAAAGGGAATTCAACAGTAACAACTCGGCACCAATGTCAACAACAGTAATAACACGCGCATAGTATAGTTATTATACTTAATATTAAAGGAACACAATTACTGTTAAGACACTCGTCTTCTGTCAGGAGCTTCCCGGAATCCAAGGAGCTGCTCTCAGCAAAAATAGCACTCCTCACTTTCAAATAACATGGTTGAAGTTTCAGCAGAGTTGCCGATAACATTCGAGTGTGGACACAATTCTCTCAATATCAAAACATACTGTTCAGGGGCAGCCATCCACAGCGGACACCACAGTTGCCGGCCGCGTTGGCCGAGGAGACTGAGGCGCTTCAATCACGGTCTACGAGGCCACTACGGTCGGGGGTTCGAATCCCCCCTCGGGCATGGATATTTGTGCCGTCTTTAGTATAAGGTAGTTCATAAGTAGTTTGTAAGTTTAGGGACTGATGACCCCGTAGTCAAGTCCCATAAGCATAACAAACATTTGAACATTTTGGACACCACAGTTCCGCGCAAAACAAAGACTGTCGCCTCAACCCGTCCTGTCGGCCAAAACACCCGCTCGGAGTTCAAACGCCAACTGTCAGCTCTCAGCAAAATTCCAAAACGTCCGCACATAAGGCAAAGATACTCCAGTCTGAATGGGTATCCTGTAGATAGTCGCGGCAAGTGGCGCCAGAGAACCCGCGCAGTGTAGGGACTGTGCCAAAAATGTTCAAATGTTTGTAGAGCTTATGGGACTTAACTACGGGGTTATCAGTCCCTAAACTTACAAACTACTTATGAACTAGCTACAACTAAGGACGTCACAAATATCCATGCTCGAGGGGGGATTCGAACCCCCATCCGTAGTGGCCGTGCAGACCGTGACTGAAGCGCCTCAGTCCCCTCGGCCACCGCGGCCGGCGGACGGTGCCCCGCCACGGATCAGAGACTTGTTAAAATCTTAGATTGCTCAAGCGATCGCCAGGCAGAAGCTGGTCATCGCCTCTGTCGTACAAGCGACGTTAGTCTTTCGTGACGACAGCAGACGCTCCGTCGCCGAGGTGAAAGCCTACCGTCAGCAGTCTGTTGAGTGCGACAGACGACCAGCAGAGAGAGAAGGTCTACTCGTCAGCTTGTAAACATTTCATAACTATACGTAACTCTGTCACAAGAGTGAATAAGACCGAGCATACGTGAGCGGTTAAAGGGCTAATTAGTGAATGCTGCTCTCACAAGTAGGACACATTCAGTCATTATGAACCGTCCCATACGGCATAGCTTCAGCCGATTCTGTATATAAACTCCCGCTTTTAGAAGTGTAGGGACTCGGACTCGGAGATGCTCAGGAGAGTAGTAGTAGATCCATTGATGTAATCTATGTATTCAGCTTGCGACATTTCTTTCTGTACTCACCAATAAGAATTGGGCAATACACAACTCAGGGTAGTAAAGGTTTATGGCTCGTTGTCTCTGTTCATAGGGGTGAGTTATGTATGTCAGCTTCTACGCCATAAACAGCTACATAAACTGTTTAAATAAGATCAATAAATAATCTGTAGTTTAGCCAGTCTATCAATCTGCAGATGATGACGCGAAAAAGATATTTATACAAACATAAATTGAAGCTCTCAATAACGAACAAAATAAATTCTAAGTAATGTTCAGAAGAGATTCACTCACAAAGTATTTTTTTATAAATTAAGTTTATTACTCTTTTTGGACATGAAATACGGAGGTGGTCCTGCTTTATACATCGGTAAATAAGTGAATATTTCCCCAACCATTGTTAATGAGAGGCACAATAAGTATCATACGCACTCGAGAGTAAGAGTTCCAAATTATCACACGTAAATTAGTGAAGTCCATCGAACATTTCAGTTCCAAATTAATTCGCTATCAATTACAGCATTTGTTATAAAACTCAGTTTCTCATCACCCGAGGACATGATTGCTGAATTATCTCAGTTTCACAGCCCTACTACCGTCCATAGTTTACCATTATTCAACCAGAGACTTAAGTTCTGCAGTCACATAGTCCTCACATGCCTATCTCTTCAAATCACAATTTCGTAACGCGGCTCCAGACCGCCCAGCGTCACAACCTTTCACCACCACGTCCAAATTACGCGTCCCCTCCCAAGCGTTCGAATGCGTGCTCTATCTGCTCACAAAATTGTATCCTTCCGCGCATCCTAACGCCTCATCTATAAAATACTATTTCCCCTTTTGAAAAGATTATACATTTGAATATCACAGAATTAAATGATTTGACCACCTCCCTAAAATTTTTGTTTACATTTAACAAACAAATATATATTTAACAATACTAAAATCGGTTGAGACTGAAGCTCTTTGCTCAGGTAGCTATTAAGCGTGGCATCTCACTATTCAAATATACTGCCGCCGTCTAAATATAGTTACACAAATAATATTTAATTTATCATGGCTTTTTATGCAAATATATTCAGTTCTTGTCCATAATATCTGCTGCAGATCTACTATTTTTAGTCGGTCATGAAATATTTAAGAGGCAGTCTACAACATAAAACGAACGTTACTCGCTTTTCTGGGTTCATGTTTTAAGTTTCTATGGAGGAATCAATGTTCTGACACAAGAATATTACTACCTCAACGAAAAGCAGAATAAGAGAGTAAAACAAAGAATACGGAAATAACGTAGTGCTTCTTTTAAGATGGGTAGCGTGGTGCAATGCTGCCCATTTGCTTCTTAAACTGTTACTGATAAACACTACGTGTCAATAATTGTAAATATAAGTTTTATAATGATTATTATAGTACTAAATTTATCGGTTTTTTATCTGTAAGGGATATTGAAATTGTAATTACGGCGTTTGATTCTCATAAGTCTCCTGAATCCATTCATATAATTATATTTGCCGTATGATCATTTCCTGATTTTATATGGATTTTTAGAATAATGTGAGTAGCTATATTGCATTTCAGTTGCAATCTGCTGCAGTGCGCGCGGCCGTTCGCCGTCGGAAGTTCGAGTCCTCCCTCGGGCATGTTAGTTTGTGTTGTCCTTAAGTTACTTTAAGTTAGTTGAAGTAGTTTGTAAGCCTAGGGATTGATGACCAACGTAGTTAAGTCCCTTACATTTACGAACACTATGTAATTATTTCATGTACTCCATATTCACTATTTCAACGATAAATCATGAGTGAATTCGAAAAGTCTAAGATGATGTACTAATTTTTATTCCGGCCATTGATCTCTATACTATCTGTATGTTGAACTTCAGTTGTCTGAGCGTGCCAGCCATAGATATTCATATTTAGTTTCTTGCCAAATTCAAAAATGGCTGCTAAATCACATTACAAGAAAAAGAGAAGAAAATATGTTTCGATTCCGCTCTCATATCAGGTTACTACATCGAATGATTAATTAAATTCCAAATCAAGAGGTAAGCAAGCAATTCTTTGTTACGTAATAACTGATGGAAATTCATTTCCCAAATTTAAACATGGGGGACAATGGGAAATCGTGTGTAAAACATATGAATGTGCAGGCACGCTGCAGTTCTATGCTCAGTTACCAGAGTTATACATCCAGGTTATACACAGATAACTGATTCCGGCAGTGGACAACTTAACTGGTATTAATATGGCGCCCATGTGGCATTCTCTTTCATGTTATAGTGATGTAACGTGAGAGTCGACGGCATATAGTAATCAATTTTGTGAGAGGGGGGCTGCAAAAAAAAAAAAAAAAAAAAAAAAAAAAAAAAAAAAAAAAAAAAAAAAAAAAAAATGCAATGATTGGTGGACTACTGTAAGGTAACCCTTAAGGTAAGCCCCGCATTATAACGAGGAATGAGCTTCGTTTTGAAACATATTACTCGTGTGAACCTGTTTATAGTGAATATGTAGTAATTAACTTCTTATGTGACTTAATTAATTATCGTGATGTACAATGTATGTAGGTAACTTAACTGTGAACATTTTCTGTCATTTATTTATTATCCGTATTGTAATTGTTTATGTATATATTATTTTATTTTATTTGTACTTTGTATGTTTCTATATGACTGTGATTACTTGTTATGTTTAATTTGTCAATGTAAAATACTTCTCTGTAAACGAGATCAAAAATCGATCTGAATAGTAATCGACGTGGCTCCTTAGATCAGAGACTTTTATCGTATAGCAGCGCTCGCCTGTGGGAGAGCAGGCAAGCAGCAGTATCTGCCGTCCGAGACGTAGATCAGACGTTCGTACGCGGTCCGCGGAGTGCTCAAACAATATAAGTAATAAAGTCAAAAAAAGTGTTTGTTATAATTTGTGATAAGTGCAACGATATGAAAGTTTATATGAAACCAGTGAATGTAAGTGAAGTAAGAATTTATCTTAATGAAACATTTATTCGTTCGTTCTGCTGAGGCAGAAATTCGTTACGTGTTCGGTAACCGTCCCAGACGTCCGAAACGCGGTAGCGTCATCGCGGACGCTAACGGCCGCGATTAATTACGCGATTCGCGAAGCATCTCGGCGAACTGCTAGCAAGCTGCCAAAGGAGGAGCCACCATCAAAATGATATCTGCATGAATTTATGTACCATTTATATTACTGCAGAGTGCCACATCGCTGGACTGATAAATAAGATAAGTTAACGGCTATTGGTTGTAATTTGCTGTGAATGCATGTTTAAATTTTGTTTAAATATAGGAACATTAGACAGTACTTTTGCTTTATTTGAACAGCTAATTAACCAATTGACAATCGTCAATAATGCATGAATAATATTACTACACAATTTTACAACCAAGTGAGTGTCATTAATAATTATAGACTGTGATAATAATAATTGAGACAATTTTGCTAAAATTGATGGTAGAAGATAACAGACAGTTGAATTAATGAATAATTTTTCTATTTCGATTTGCACTGAGTTCAACAATAATAGCCAACACCACATCTATCCTATAAAGAACCAAACTCGTACAATTACCGTATGCATAGCATCAATTAAGACTGATTTACTTAAATTTCCTAATTGCTTGAGTGAATTAATTTTTATTAGATACTGACTATAGTGGTTGGACTGCATCCATTTGCCAATAACTTGATGTTAAAAATCCTACTATTCATAATTTTCTAAATTATCATTATCATTAGCGTACTAATTGAGTCGTATGCATTGCACAGACGGAGTAAATTAATTTCTGCTACCTGTGTGTGCACAGTCTCTGTAGGAGATTTTGTAAGGCAAGGAAAGGTGAGTGATCTTTTGAAAAGTTTGTCGGATATGGCCATAGTATTTGTTAATTACATTAATTGTCTTGCTAAATATTTTCAAAATTTAACTACACCACTTGCATTAATGACGAGTTTAACGTAACCAACCACGAAATTGAGGTCAGGTTTGCTATGTTGCTCAAACATCACAACAACAGCCACCACAGTTAATAACACGTAAAACAATTGTTTTTACCTCCACTCACACTTTTCTTCAATAAAATAAACACCTTTCACTCAATATATCCACCACAAAATATTTGCTTTCCTTACACTACTTCAACAAAATTATTGAGGAGGGACATATTCCAGCTGACTGGACATGTAGCACAACATTCAGTTCAGTAGGGCCGAAAGGGTTAGGGTGACGCCAGTTCAGATGTTCATGGCGCAAGATAGAATAAAGTAGGAAGGGTAGCCCAGCTGAATGTAACAATTACCACCCAATTCGCCTTCTGTCACACGCCATGAAATTATCTGAACGCATCATCAGTAAATGGAACCGACAAATTATTAGTCTGTCTACTAATCAGTGCGGATTCGTTAAGAGCTGTGTGACGGTTGATGCTATCCATGCTGTTCGCCTGCCCATCGAAAAGCACCATGAGAAGTCAGAGCACCTACATCTTGCCTTCCGAAAAGGCCTTTGACAGAGTGCCACACGTGGGGTACTAAACTCTTGATTCCTGGCTTCTGACCTGTTAACGTGCTGGCCTGACAACTCTGTCGTTTCCGTACTTTTTCTTCCTACTTTATTCTATCTTGCGCCATGAACATCTGAACTGGCGTCACCCTAACCCTTTCGGCCCTATCTTCTAAAATGCATATTTGAAGAGGAATAAACCTACCTTTGGGTTCAGCAGAACCTTCTCTTTTCTGATTTCATCTACCAATGCCCACACCATCCACTACCATTCTGGCACAACACCTTTTAAAATATGGACATGTCTGTCTTCTTATTGACATGAGCCTGCTTCGTAGTGATAGACACTATGTTCTCACTACACATCCCAAAACAGTAGCCGGCCGCGGTGGCCGAGGGGACTGAGGCGCTCCAGTCACGGTCTGCACGGCCACTACGGTCGGGGGTTCGAATCCCCCCTCGGGAATGGATATTTGTGCCGTCCTTAGGATTAGCTAGTTCATAAGTAGTTTGTAAGTTTAGAGACTGATGACCCCGTAGTTAAGTCCCATAGACTTTACAAACATTTGAACATTTCCAAAACAGTAACTGTTGGTTACAGAGTACCAAACAAATGGACAGGAGCTGGGTATCAACAGGTTCTGCACGATAATTAGCAGCGATGTTAAAGAATGTTGCCTTACAGAGTGACATGTTGCCTTACGGAGCAACAAGCCTTTTTTTTCCGGATCGTGACACAGGATCTCAAAATGTTCAATTGTTTGTAACGATTAAGGGATTTGACTGCGGGGTCATCAATCCCTAAACTTACAAACCACTTATGAACTACCTTATACTAAAGACGACACAAACATCCATTCCCGAGGGGGATTCGAACCTCCGAAGGCGGACGGCCACACGCACCGCAACACGGCGCTCCAGTACGTGCGGCTAATCCGCCACAGCCGACAGGATCTGTCCGCAAGATATTGTGGCTGACCGATTGGTTTATGAGGTCTTGTAGTTTGGTCAGTCTGTTCACCAGTCGCATTAAATTTATGGCTATGTTGGTTTTAATGATTAGTTATAAAATCCTCTCAAGCTTCCAGTCAATCTAAGAAATTCAAATATTCTAATGTTTGTAAATCTATGGGGCTTAACTACTCTGGTCATCAGCCCCTAGGCTTACAAATTACCTAAATTAACTTATGCTAAGCACAACAAATACACCCATGCCTGAGGGAGGACTCGAACCTGCAACTTCGAGCAGTGGCGCACTCCGCAGCTAGGTGCCTTGAAACGCTCCGCTCGGCTAAGAGAGCCGTCACCTTCAGTTGAATGCATGATGATTTTAAACCACTTGACACAGCTGGTAGCTTGAGAGGAGTTCATAATTAGGGCCTATATATCACTACGGAACAATGATTCGTATAAAAAAGTTAGTTTCTGCAAAACTTGTAATGTACGCATAGCACGAGATGATATAAGCAACGCTTGTGAAACTCCAAATGGAGCCAGAACTATTTGAAAGAGTGCATAATTCACTGTGAAGATGGGCTGTGAGGATTCGTTCAAATGTTCGTTAAGCTTAAGGGACTACCCATAAACCACCTTATACTAAAGACAGCACAAACATCCATGCCCGAGGGGGATCCATAATCCGGACGGGGAACAGCCTCGCGCATCAGAGCATAGTGTCTCAATGCGCTCGGCCGCTCCAACACGGTTGAGGATTCGTGCTAACTACCTGCACCACTACCTGTCATGTGTCTTCTGTTTAAGAGACAGAAGGGAATGTCATAAAAGATTGTTCCATATCTCAAAAGATATTGGTTCCCAGCCATACCATTATAGTAATTTCTATTCTATCATTGACACATTTTTAGATGTATACTTTGAAATTGATGAACTGATGAACTTTATGAGTCGTAAATTCTGAGACGTTAAGTCACAGCATTGTACTCCAGTAGTATTATATGACACTTTATTTTAATCACCATGTATATTTACAAACATCAGTTTCCTAAATTTTCAGTTTTCAGAATCTAAAATAGCATGTAAAAAGAGAGCCTAGACTATGGCTAGGAATTCGTACTCAACGGCTTGCACGGCTGAATAGGCTTATAGGCTAACCGGCTGCAGAGTCCATTCAGGCGGTTAAAAGCGCCCATTCACAAGTTAGCCGTCACTATTGCTGACAGAGCACCCAACACGTTTATAGTGCCGGCGAATCACAAGGAAATTGGAGAAGGGAAGGGGGAAAGTTAATCACCTTCCTCAGAAAGAGAGAGAGAGAGAGAGAGAGAGAGAGAGAGAGAGAAAGAGAGAGAAAGGATTGGTTATTCCGAAAGTAGGCAGGAACGACTGAAGTAAACAACATTGTATCTCCCACTACCATACTTACATGGAGATTGCGTGGATATTTTTCTTCAGTCATTTGTTGATTTCATATCATATGAATCATGCGACTGTCTACTTGTGACAGCTTTTATTGCTATTGTTGGTCTTCATTCGGTAGAATGACGCATCTCTCGAATTTTTAGATGTATACTTTGAAATTGAGGAATTGATGAACTTTATGAGTTGTAAATTTTTAGACGTTAGGTTACGGCATTGTAGTAAGTAGTGCTTAGTGCTAAAAGCTAAAACTCTCGCTCACCTTTGGTGTCTGTGGAGGGGATGCTGGTCAGTACTCGGTAAGTGCTGAACATTATCACGCCGGTTCTTTTTTTTTTTTTTTTTTTTTTTTTTTTTTTTTTTTTTTTTTTAAATATTCTTGCAAGAGGTAGATGATGTCTCGTTCGAACAGGATAATGCTCGCCCACACACTGGGCAAAAACACAACATACTGCACTAGACGTGCAACAACTTCCCTCAACAGTACCATCTCCTCACTTGTCTCCAAACGAGCAGGAATGAAACGTGTGGCGAGTTGGAGATAGCCCGTCCTAGTGTATACGAGACGTAGTTTAATTAGATCCAAAGCCAAAACTACAATCTCTGTTTCCTTTAAATGTAGAAATAGCCTTCAAAAATATCAATTGCGTTAATAATAAGCTAGATGTCTATCTTAGGAAATGCATCCGACTTCGTTTTTAAAGTTCTTGCGCAACACACAAACTCCAGATATTCCAGTATACGTTAGTTTAAGTAGCTTGTAATTTCAGGGACTGACGACTTTCGCAGTTTAGTCCCTTAGCGTTACAAGAATACGATCATTTTCTGAATTGAGAGGTCATAGGTATGAGTCCTGGCCAGGTCAGTCACGTGGGTATTTCTAGTATTGCTGAGTGACTCAGAGGGAAAGGTGGAGTGAAGGTAGTGTAGAATTATCTACTTCCCAATTTCCTACCAATTTTGATTTCCTGCCGGTTTTAGAATTCAGACTAATATATTATAAACATCGTTTTTAGAAGCAAGTTCCATCCTCCACAATCCATTGTAAGTGACAAATGAATTTACTTACCCATTCCAATGCCACAACTTTCCCGTTCAGCAGTCCAACACATTCTTACCAAGGTTCCCACCAAATTCTATGAGGGGTGTGAATATAAAATAGTAGGGGACAAGTTAGGGATGGATAGGGGTTGGGAAATTCCCACTGCCGGTCCCCAGATGGTGGCGGGGGGGGGGGGAGGGGGCGAGAATTAATTGATCAATTTCTTTAAAAGTCAATCAATTTGTTATCGAAATTGCGCTTGTATTGGCTTTCTACCTCTACTAACGTTGGTTGTAACGTTGCAATATTTCACGTTTTTGTATTTACTAAAAGTGGGAAAGATACTAATGGCATATTAATACCTTACCTAAATCTCGATGTGTATAAAGGATGAGTCATCTAAATCTTACACCCCTTTAATGTGTTGAAAGCTTCCAGATATGAAAGCGAGGGCGCACCTTGGAATGTGGTAAAGCATCTTAAAACTTATATTGGGAGAGATACTGAACAAGCACTTTTGTAATGGAATCGTACACTCTTCATGCACTCAATAATTCTTGGAAAATCAACTACAGTGACATAGCGCTTGTTAATATTGAAACCCCTCACAAAGAATTCGAGAAACGAACTAAAACTGGAAAACAATGTGGCATGAGTCAGATTTTGCCGGGTAAAAACAAGATAACAGAGTTGTCACGCCAGGTTTCCTAGTTATTCCAGACAGACCTCAGCCACTAGGCTAAGCCACATTTCTTCTTTGGGTGTGGAACTATGGCATATGGAAAGTTTTGGAGCATCAGATGGAGCTTATGGAAGCTATTACAAACGTACATACATTTTCAGTTCTGTGGAACTAACGACAGTTTCGCCAGACGGTTCTCCATTTAAACCATAAACGTTGCTCCTTACTTCACAAAGCACGGTACTGTTCACGTGCTCTCCTATGAGGTGTAGCAACTGTATTATGTGTTATTACTGTTTATTTTTGTGTTCTATCACGTTTGTTCGTTCTGGTTGATAATAATAATACCGAATTATGCTACTGCAGTCTGTGAAAATACTAATAAAACTAAAAGACCATAACTTTACAAAAATTCTGAAAAGTGTACTTGATGGAGTCATCTTAGTAGAAGTGATAGTCCCGAGATTAAAAATGCTATTATTAGTAACATAAGTTTTAAAGAAGACGATTGTTTACGTTATCTTTATCTCTAAGAATTATTGAGACTTCAGCCAAAAAAGATCTTAAAGCCAACTGAAGTTGGATGTCTTTAAAAAACTACTTCTGTTACTACTTTGGCTTCTGTCAAATAAAGAAATGCCAGAAGATTGCGAAACACCTAAAGATGAACTTAACAAGCTTCACTGTCACCAATGAAAGGATAAAAATGATTATCACTACTAAAAGAAAAAAATCTACGTAAAATAGATGAAAACAATACGCTGAGGACGAGAAAGTAATTACTGGCTTATGCGTTAACAATCATAAGGATCAATGGCAAAATCTTCAGAAGCGACTAAACTGACGACTAAAGAGCATCAAGTTTAGGAAAAAGTCTCTACAGACACACAAAATGACACAATCCCAAGAGGAGTACCATATTTGTGTCAGGATGATAAATGCAAAGCCTATTTTCATAATATCCGTAATTACGAATATGGTGTAACTCTGTGCAACATTGTCAATTATGATGCTCAAAGTTACTAAACAGGGAGCTTTTGTGATAGATAAGATTCCAGTAATATTGAGAATTGCATAATATTTAAAATGGCGTGATGGATAAGTTAATTGTTAGAATTATGTGATATGTATGTGAAGGGGAGCCGTAGTCTATGTTTTATTTGTGAGATCGCACATACTTCGTCACCAGTTTCAGGACATACTTGGCGCGTTCGGTGATGCAGAAGTAATATATACTGGTGGCTCCCAGAGTGGGTTTCGCCTACGTTAATGGCGACCACAGTGAACAACGCTTCCTGCCACCTGGCTGCGCAGTCTTTACGGAAGAGCTGGTCGCAATACTTCGAGCCCTCGACCATCTCCGTACATGCCCCAGGAAGTCTTATGTCATATGCAGTCACTCCCTGAGTGGCTTACGAGCTCTTGACCAGTGTTTCCCTAAACACCACTTGGTGCGGTCAATTTAAGACTCCGTGTTCAATCTTGGCAAGTCCGGTCGATCTGTGGCCTTCATCTGGACCCGGGCCACATTGGTATTCAGGGGAACGAACGTGCTGATCAGCTGGCCAAGCAGGCAATCGCCTGTCAGCGCCTGGAAATCGGTACCCCAGAAAGGGATATCCGATTGGGTCTACACCACAAAATCTCCATGGCCTGGGACCGTGAATGGTCAACGCTGAGCACCCCAAATAAGCTCCATGCGGTTAAACAGTCAACTGCAGCTTGGAAGACTTCCCTCTTGCCTTCTCGAAGAGACTCGGTTGTCCTGTGTCGCCTGCGTATAGGCCATACATGGCTAACGCACGGCTACCTCTTACGACGTGAGGACTCACCGGACTGCCGTTGTGGCGCGCTGCTCACGGTGGTCCACATCTTGTCAGACTGTCCGCTTTTAGCTGCATTGTGAGAGTATTTTACCCTCCCTTCTGCGCTTTCTTCGATTTTAGCCGACTATGCTTTCATGGTTGACCGTGTTTTAGGTTTTATTCGCGCAGCTGGATTTTATCACATGATTTAATGGTGGCACCTGAAGCTCGATCTTTCAGGCACCCGCCATTCAAACAGTTTTAATATGTTGTCACTTTCGTCTCGCTAGTCTTTTTTAATTGGCAGTTTTAGTACGTGTAGAAAGGCTGGCTCATCCATTATTACCCTAGTGATCAGCCAGCCTGAATCTTCTGCTGTGCTGTTTTAACAACGTCGCTTATTTGATCAACAACTTTTATGGTCTTCCCTTTTTATGTTGCCATTTTAGCGCCCCTTGTCCCTTCGTCATCCTGTTAAATGGGCTATGAAGTGCTCGTTTTTCAAAGGATAATCATATTAAGTGAACTCTTCGCTAGGAACGGGGGACTGATAACCCAGTCGTTTAGCTTCCCTTTAAAAAGCCCCAACAACAACAACAATAACCAATGGAAACGAAATGTATGGGGTTCAACGCCGTTTAAAGTAGTAGTAGTTAGTCTTTGTGCAGATATGCTTCTATCGAAGCAATAAGTCATTATACTGTCATTCAGTTTTCGGAAATAATGTTAGTTCAAGTGGAATAGTGCCATAAGCGACATGAGTAAAGTCTTGCACTGCTGAAGCTTCTCGACAGTGACGTCAAGCGGAGCCATCCGATCGCTGCCAAACGGATTGGCCCACCTTATATGTAGAAACCTTGACGCAATCGCGGTTGTTGTCTTATACCAGTGTGCTTCGTCACTGATCTTTCATGTGCTATTAACTTGTTGCGCCAGCCGAACACGGAAGAAGAATCATACGAAAATCACCTGTAAAGCCACGTGCATGTACCCTAATTATGCTAGTACATACACAATCATTTACAAATATGGCAGCAAGAATGGTTGTGAATCTCCTGGTAAGCAAACCAGTGACTAAGACAGTTATAGCTCCCAATGATAATGGTCACTAATATTTGCTTTCTCCTCTCCTTTCAACCAAGCCTCTAGTGGAAGCTTTCAACAACGACTATGCCACCACTCCACTCTGTCTCCCACAGGGCACCGCAAACACACAGTATTCTCTCAAGAAGCTATATAAACTATCTTACACTTCTATCGACAAGCAATGCTAAATGTTTAAACAAAAAATATCGTTTTATTATTATTTTAGACAATCACCCTCAAAAATATCTATATTACGTACGCAAACATAGGTCATAGATAATTGTTCAAATACTTGTTGTTAAACAACACATACGTTCAGTATGAAAATCTTCTGCTGGTGTGGGACACCTCCTCACCCTACAAGCTCTGTGAGCAAATTGACTGATCCCCGCCCATTTCGTAGTGGAGGGTTGTGTTTCTGACATCTAGTGGTGGAAATAATAACCTTTTCCTGCCAAAAATGTTTTGGAAAAGGCCAATAGCAGGCAAGGAAATTTCAAAATTATAATCTCCTGGCAGGTAGCCATCTTGAATTACCTCATAGAGAAATGAGAAACAGGGGGGCGTGGTCCTGGGGTTTCCCTGGTGGTCATTTTGTTCTGGAACAGGAAACGATGCCATCTTGTATGACGCCATCAGGGTTAATGACTGAATTACTGCCTCAGAAGCCACTTTGTTCCATTACTCTCATGTTTTAACTTCAACTCGTGGGGTTTAAATTCTTCTGTTGTCTATTTTAAATTTCATCAATGAAATCTGCCTTCCAATGTAAGTAAGTTCATAATTTTGTCTCCGTATTTATTTCGTAATCTCTTTTACCAATTGTTACATGCACTTTGCTGAAGAGCAGCATGATACACTGCTGCCAGTCTGCCTGTCATGGCTGTTGAAATGACAGTAAAAGAAAAAAAAGTCGGCTGTCATACTGAATCGAGCTACTTAAGGGCTAAGCGCAACATGGTCCTCGCCATGGACACGGTGTACGCCCTGGAGAAGCAGGGTCGCATCGTGTACGATTTCCGGCGTTAGGCGTCTGTGACGTTGCTTCTGGCGCTGTGGCACTTCCTCCCTTGAGCGAAAGTCACCGCCTTTTTCACACTAGACGAAGGTGGGTGGATAGGAAAGGAGGAGTCGAAAAAACGGCTCTATGTTCGGAAAAAAGTGCGGAGTTGTCGGTGTGTAAGAGATTTTCAGTTTCTTTTGAAGAAGGAAGGGAGTCTGTTTGAATGGTGTGTGATAGATGGGCGGGAAAGAAACCGCGAGCAGTGGTGAGTTGTTTGGTATTTTCTTAGATTAGGAAAAAAACCCTGATTGGACTCTGCCAGGATACGCTTGAAAGCTTATTGGAGGTGCAACACCTGCTGTGAGATAGCTCCGCTTGGCGATGTTTACACGGTAGTAGTCGATCTCGGTGCATTGCTGTCAATTTTAATACATTGCTTAAATGTTTACTCAAAAGATTTTTACGTCATTGTTCATAAGCACTATATGATTTTTATCCATAAAAGCTGCAGTATAACTTCGAGTTTGTGTTCTTTTTAGGGTATAGAATAATTTCGCTGCCAGTCAAAACTGAAAAGATTTTATTTATCCCACGATCGGTTTCGGGCTTGTGTCCATCTCCAGGCGGTCATAAATTCATTTACGAACTTCCATGATTGAGTGCATGGTTTATTACATGGGAACCAATTATGTGGTAAATATTTACTGTCTACCCGTGAAACAATTGCATGTGCTGAAGTAACAAGCGTTAAAAATATAAATGTCATATATAACAAGCATTTATAAGAATGGAAGGGCAGGGAAGCAGTAATACGAAAAGGAGAAAGAAAGGTTTATAGCCTTGTTTGCTTTTAAATATCTCAGACGCTTCTCTACACCCAGCTGTGCCTATTACTATGTCCTCCATTCGGGAGTTTATGCGACCTGCGTGAATTATTCCTTAAATGTTAAATTTAAAACTAAGACCTTCTCTTTGCTGTCTTCTATCACCACCTCGGAATGATCAACGAGTGACTGGATAGAGACTTCCGATCTGCTTACCGATTTTAGATAGGACCAGAAATTTTTCGGATTCTCGGCAAGGTCTTTTGCTGAGGTATGACGGTGGTAGTTATTATATGTTTTGCGCATTGCTCTTTTGATAGACGCGCAAATATCTACTAATTTTTGTCTGATTTTATTTGCTTGACATTTTTTGAACTGGCGGTGCCACTGCCTTTATTTTCTCAGCAGTTTTCGAATATTACTACTGAACCACGGTGGTTGTTTCCCATCATTAATCTACGCCCACAGTACCGGAACTAAACGATGCCCATTCATCTTTAAGTGCCACGCTAACAATTACTTATCTGCTGCTTCTAGCATAAACACTCTCCTTGGCTTCTTGACCTGTTTATTAACTTTGGTGGCCATTGTCGCTATGACGATATCATGATCACTAATCTATGTCTCTACAGTGATATCATTGACAATGTGTGGCCTTTTTAGTAGCTATAATGTCCAAAATATTTTCATTGCGTGTGGGCTGACGATTTAGCTGCTCAAAGCAGTGATCGGGAAACGTACTCAACAATAGTTCAGAAGACTGTTTCTCTATACCCCCTTTAGTGAAATCATAGGCGTCCTAGTCCTTACTCAGCAGGTTGAAGTCGCCCCCAAATAATAACGTATGGTCCGAGAACTTTTGAGCTACTGATCGTAAACTCTCTTTGAAAGACTCTAGCACTGTGACGTTGGAACTCGGTGGCCGGTTAAAAACACCCAACTATTATCATGTTTACGGCTATACCTGTTACACGTGTCTAGATAACCTCACAGTCACTCTCGACTTCGAGCTCAGTAGATGGAATATTTTTGTGGACTGAACACACTCCCTCCGACCTGAGCTATCATTCCGATATACATCCCATTCTTCACTAAATATTTTGGAGCTTCCGCGTAGAGATTCTGCCAATTCTCATTCTGAGACATCAAGGAATTGTCAATTGAGCACTCGAGGGAACGGAGTGGGTTAATAATTACAGAGTGGGACGAGGAGAAGTATACAGTAAGCAGGTTTAAATGGATGATGGTTGCCGTTCTTATGAGGGGATGAAGAGATAGAGTAGGGAGGAAAGGTGCGGGACACCAAGTCTGCGGAATGAAGTCCGCAATACAACAGTACAACAATATATTACAGAAGGGTCTATTGTCGGACTATATAGATGTGTCAATTTTTTTCAATAATTTTTTTTTTTTTTTTTTTTTTTTTTTTTTTTTTACAGATTATTTTCTTATTTGCACTAATTTGTCGTGTCTTTCCAAGAGCTATTGTATGCAGTTCCATTAAAAAATAAATAAATAAAAAAAACATACCTGCTTGAATATGTCGCCGCGGTGGTGTGGCCGAGCGTTCTAAGGCGCCGTTGCCAGCCGTCGGAGCTTCTCCCTCCGGTTGGGTGTATTTGTTGTCCTTAACATAAGTTAATTTAAGTAGTTTGTAAGCCTAGGGACTGATGACCAGAGCAATTAAGTTTCATAGATTTAGGAACAAAAATTTTAATATTTCGATCAGTGCAAGACTCATGACTAAAGTAAGTGTCCCTTAACGTGATGTGACTTGCCGAAAATTTTGTATCTGGAATCGTTCACGATATAAGAGGCGCAAGTTTGAGGTGATTCACCCTCTATACTCGCTTCGGAGGCGCACTGCATTGGATATACGCAGCAGCTACACCTTGAAATGCAAACATTTTGATCATTCTGGTCCGAATTGTATACCCATTAGATTTCTATCTGATTATGCTGAAGCGATAGCTCCTTACTTAACAGTCATATACAACCGCTCTCTCATAGAAGGATCTGTGACAAAAGATTGGAAAATTGCCCAGGTCATACTTATATTCAAGAAAGGCAATAGGAGTAACCCACTAAACTACAGGCCTATTTCATTGACGTCAATTTGCAGCAGGGTTTTGGAACATATCTTGTATTAAAATATTATGAATTATCTCGAGCAGAACGATCTATTGACCCAAGGTCAACACGGATTTAGAAAATATCGTTCATGCGAAACACAACTAGCTCTTTATTCACACGAAGTGATGGGTGCTATCGACGAAGGTTCGTAAATTGATTCCGTATTTCTTGATTTCCAGAAAGCTTTTGACACCGTACCTCACAAACGGCTTTTAATCAAATTGCGTGATTATGGTATATCGCCCCAAATTAGCGATTGGATAGGGGATTTCTTGTCAGAGAGGACACAGTTCGTAGTAACCGATGGTAAGGCATCGACTAAAACAGAGGTGATATCGGGCGTTCCACAGGGTAGTGTTATTGGTCCTCTGCTCTTCCTTATTTACATAAACGATTTAGGGGGAAATCTAAGTAGCTCTCTTAGGTTGTTTGCACATGACGCCGTCATTTACCGTCTAGTAAAATCATCTGAAGATCAAAACCAACTGCAGAACGATCTGAATAAGATATCAATATGGTGTGAAAATTGTCAATTTACTCTAAATATGTGTGCAGTCGTCCACATGAGTACGAAAAGAAATCCGGTAAACTTTGTTTACGAGATAAATCAATCGAAAGTGAAGGCCGTAAACTCCACAAAATACCTAGGAATTACTATTACTTCACACTTAAATTGGAAAGAATACGTAGATAATGTCGTGGGAAATTCAAACCAGAGACTGCGTTTTATTGGCAGAACCCTTAAAACATGCAGCAGAACTACAAAAGAAACTGCATACACTACGCTTGTCCGTCCATTTTTGGAGTATTGCAGCCCAGTGTGGGATTCTTATCAGGTTTGACGAAGGACATCGAAAGAGTCCAAAGAAGGGCAGCTCGTTTCGTGTTGTCACGATACAGGGGAGACAGCGTTACGGATTTGGTACAGGATCTGGGATGGGAATCATTACAACAACGGCGCTTATCGCTGCGGCATGGGCTACTTGCGAAACTCCAATCGCCAACATTCTCCTCCGAATGCGAAAATATATTGTTACATAGGTAGAAATGATCATCAGAATAAAATACGAGCTCGAACAGAGAGATTCAGGTGTTCTTTCTTCCCGCGCGCTATTCGAGAATGGAATGGAAGATAAATAGTATAATTATGGTTCGATGAACCCTCTGCCAGGCACTTAAATGTGATTTGCAGAGTGTCCCATGTAGATGTAGATGTAGATTCCATACATTGCAAGTGATAAATGTCGATCATATTTTGGTGTCGAAACTGCGAATATCGCTGTCTGAAAAGTCAGCATAGCGTTGTAACAACGTCCGGTAGGTTTAAATATAACAGACTCGGTCAGATCCGCAGATTTGCAGCCGCTGTATCATTTACGGTAGCTGCTTCTTGCAACGGGGCATCTCCGTGGCCAGCAGCGGTTCAGGTAGGCCGCAGCGTCTGCCGCTTCTCGGCGAGATAGGCCGCGCAGCGCGGAGAAATACGACTCCCTGGAAAGCGTATCTCGGCGCTATTCTGCTCTGAATGCTCGCCTGCGCAGCCGTCGCATAAACTGCAGCCTCTCTTTGTCTCCGTAATTGAGTTCTCCGGCACAACGGAGCCGCCAGTCGCCACTAGATCACCCGCCAGCTTTTATTTCCCCGCTCGGCAACCAGCCGACGATATTGCTAAGCATAGAGAACCTTTGTACGCGGCCCAGCGGCTCTACGGGCGAACGTCGGTACGGTGCCGTCTTGTGAGCGCGCGGAAAAATTGCAGAAGTCAGGTAAACGCCACACTACCCGCAGACCTGCACCGCGACCGCTCGGATGAACCGCGACGCCTCGTCTATAAGCTCGCAGGATAATGTGACATCGGAGCAGGTGTACGATGCATTGTACACGTGTCAGTCTGTTCTGTTACTGGCTGCGTAAGATACGTGGTTTAGGGTTCCGCTTGTCACTTCCTTTAGTATCCGATCTTTGTTAGGGGAAAACAACAATTCTAGTGCAACAATAATTTTACACAAGTCAACGTAGATATACATCTACATCTAAGGTGCGTGGCGGAGGGTACACTGTACCACTACTAGGCATTTCCTTTCCTATTCCACTCCCAAATTGAACGAGGAAAAAAAGAATGTCTATATGCCTCCGTACGAGCCCTAATTTCTCTCATCTTGTTTTTGTGATCTTTACGCGAAATGTAAGTTCGCGGCAGCAAGATCGTACTACACTTAGCTTCAAATCCCGGCCCTCGAAATTTACTTAACAGAAATTCACGAAAAGAACGTCGTCTTTCTTCCAGCGATCCCCAATTGAGTTGCCGCAGCATTTCCGTGACACTCGCGCATTGGTCGAACCTACCGGTAACAAATCTAGATGCTCTTCTCTGAACCGCCTCTATGTCTTCCTTTAAACTGATCTGCTGCGGGTCCCAAACACTTGATCAATACTCAAGACGTGGTCGTACAAGCGTTTTATACGCGGTCTCCTTTACAGGTGAAGTACATCTTCCCAAAATTCTCCCAATAAACCGAAGTCGGCTGTCCGCCTCACTCACAACTGTCCTTACATGCTCGTTCCATTTCATATCGCTCTGCAATGTTACGCCTAGATATTTGAACGACGCGACAGCATCAAGAAGCGCACTACTAATGCTGTATTCGAACATTATGGGATTGTTTTTTCTACTCATGCGCATCATCTTGCATTTTTCTACATAGAGAGCTAGCTGCCATTCTTCGCACCAACTAGAAATTTTGTCTAAGTCAACCTGTATGCTATTAGTTACAGACGACACCCTCCCATACACCACAGCATCATCAGCAAACAGCCGCAAATTACAACTTACTCTGTCCATCAGATCATTTATATAGATAGAAAATAATAGCGGTCCTATTACACTCCCCTGGGGCACGCCTGTCGATACACTCGTCTCTGATGAACACTCGCCGTCGAGAACAACGTCCTGCGTTCTATTACTCAGGAAGTCTTCCAGCCAGTCACAAATCTGTGAATTTATTCCGTAAGCTCGTATCTTCGTTAGCAGTCTGCAGTGTGGCACCGCGGCTGTAATAACCGCACTATAACGGGTGAACACTAGAAACAAGGAGGCCTGTTGGAGTAAAATAAAAAAGAAATATTATTAATTAATATATTACTTGAAACACTTTGGTTATTACTGTCACTATACAAAACTACAGTAATTTGGAAGTAGATTCTGTTACAATCATTACACATATTACATTATACAAATTTACAATAGTTTGGGATTTTTACAAACATACGTCTAAACTTCTTCTTTTCTTTCAGCGTTTGTCTCCGTTGCCTCCATTGTATTCCGTCTCGGCTGCATCTAGATGGATGTTCGAGCTCTTCAGATCCTTATGGAGCGTATCAGCCCATCATTCTTAGGTCGTCCTTTGGGTCTTCTGCCGACGACTTCAGGTGTGTAACCCGTCTTGGCAATAGTCATCACCGGGTCTTAGAACATGCCCAAACCATCGAAGACGGCTCTCGCTTATCTTGTCTTGGATCGGTGCTACACCGACCTGTTTCCTGATGCTGTCATGGGAACACGCTCTAACCTAGTGACACCTGTTGTCCACCTTAGCATCTTCGTTTTCATTACACTTAGGCGGCGTTCCGTCTCAAATGTAGCTGGCCAGCACTCGTATCAGTGCAAGGCGACTGGCCGGATGACAGTCCGGTAGTTGTTTTTATTTTAAACTATCTTTCGTCCTACGGTCGCAAGTGACTCCGGTTGTTGTTCGCCACTTCTTCCAGGCTGCCTGAGTTCTGGAGTTGACCGGTGACTCGACCATCAATGGCGATCGTGCAACCAAGGTACTTAAACTCTTTCACACGAGTCAGATGTTCACGATAAATCGGGATGGTTCATATTTCATGACTGTCTGACGTCATGTACTCTGTTTTCTTCATGTTAAGATGCAAGCCATGTTGCGCCAACCGATCACTCCGTACTTGGATTTGTTCGTGCAAATCAAGCTTACTTTCTGCTTCCAGCAGCACATCATCCGCATAAAGTACGGTCCATGGTAATGGCCATTGCAGGTTAACTGTCACGGTGTCTATTACGAGAATGAACAGAAGTCGAGAGAGCAGATCCTTGGTGGACGTCGACTGTGAAGGGGAAGTCCTTGGATAGTCCTGAACTTGTGTGGATATATCTTCTTGGCTGTGCATAAAGCAACTGCGCTCAGTTATACGTTGCTTTGGCACGCCATGCTTGCTAGCCAGATGGGTCTGTGTGGCCTTTTCAAGGTCCAGGAGTGCTAAATGCATCGGCTTCGCTTTTTCATGATGTTTTTCTACTAACAGTATAATATAATTCGATTAGTGATGAAAATTCTCCTCAGAGATGATAAATATTGTTCAAACGAGATAGAATGACTGGCCAGTACTTACCTTTGGGTGTCCCTCAGGCGAACAGTCCGTCTGTGCCCATTCATCCGCTCAGCCAATTTGTTTGTTCAGCCAATTTGCCAATTTTTTGGTATGACTACTAACAAATTGGCTGAGCGGATGAATGGGCACAGAAGGACTGTTCGCCTGGAGGACACCCAATATCCTGTGGCAGAACATGCCCTCCAGCATAACTCCAGGGACCTGGGCACGTGTTACACCACACGTGCCATTTGGATACTACCAACAAACACCAGTCCCTCAGAGCTACGGAGTTGAGAACTTGCCCTCCAACATATCCTCTCCTCCCGCCACCCCTGGCCTAAATCTACGCTAACCCCTCCCCTTCCTCCATCCTCAGCTCACCCCCTCTCTCTCTCTCTCCCTCTCCCTCTCTCCCTCCCGCTCTCTCTCTCTCTCTCTCTCTCTCTCTCTCTCTCTCTCTCACTCTCTCCGTGTGTGTGTGTGTGTGTGTGTGTGTGTGTGTGTGTGTGTGTGTGTCTGTGTCCATCCATCTTTCCCTGTTAATGAAATACATTTTAGACAACCCCCCGCCCCTCCTACACCCCTCAGCATCATTCAGTTCACTCCTCTTCTCTTTACTATTTGATCTTTCCTTTTTGGTTATATATCCTCTCTGGCTTGGCTCAATACGTACATGCAGTATCTCTGACGTCCACACGCCCGAAACACCACTTTCATGACCTAGGTCGTGAATTACCTTTCCCTTCCATTCCCATCCTTTCTTCTTCCCTTCTCTCCCACCTGATGACGGAACTGTGTTCCGAAAGCTTGTCCTTGTTGTCCCCTTTTTTTCTTTTTCTTCATTTGTGTTACTATCGGCAGTACAGCACAAAGGTAAGTACTGGCCAGCCATTCTATCTCGTTTCAACAATATTGATATAATATAATATAAGAATGAATGAATATAAGCTATTTAGAGTCGAAATCAGGAAGTCTTTGGTTCATAAAGAACCAGCTGCATGAAAAATAGACTCATTGTGCATGAGGCTGTAATTTATTACGTCTTCATTACCAGTCTATTCGTACCAAATTTCCCAGACAGTTTTCTAATATTCCAGTTTACATACCCGAAAATTATATTATTGTAGAATATGTTAGTCAGGAGATATGACGTCATAAGCATTCAACTGCAATGGACATATAGTTGGGCAGAAGGCGACAGACAGGGGGGCTCGAAGGAGGGGCCCTAACATAGCTACATTCTCGGGCAGCGCCGGGAATAACGCTTGTGCATCTGTATACGTGGTGTCTAAAAGAACAGACACCACACCACCTATACATGTAAAACTATTTCACTTGGTGTGTAATCTAACACAGGAGACTAGCTGTTTAGTCCCCTTAAAACATCCAACAGCAACAACAACAGGAGAAATACACTCAGACAAGAGAAATACACTCAGACCTAAAGAGGAATGTGATAATCCCAATTAATTACAAATATGGGAGGTGACTGTGTGGTGTCGCACAAGTCCAAAGTGCGCGCCACCTACTTTCGCCGCGCGCCGCCATGCACGCACGGCGCGGCCTTCTTACGACGACAGCCACGAGCGCCCTCTGCTGCAACTCCGCTCGTGGCCACCACTGAACGACATCGTTCACTTGGGACTGAGATAAGAACCAGTAAGGACTTCGGAATCAGATAGGCACCAGTAAAGACTTGGCTATCGAATAGGCACTAGGCAGGCCTCTAGCTCATCTATGTATCAGCGTTCTGCCGTACTGAGCTATGTAAAAGTTAAGTATTGTATAAATTCTGTTCAATATATATCTCGTTCTAATTTACTCTAGTGTTTCTAGTTTCTGGCTGCTCCCCTCCGTACCTGCACCAGTGTGCTATCTTTATTCCTGTGTCGATCTTCCTACACGGCCACCGACACCTACGACGTAAACGAGACACAAAAGCGGCGACGAGGCTGGGACACAAAAGACTGCACATGTGAAACTTACGGAGCAATCAGTTTACTCCAAAATACGGGCTCGTATTATTTACAGAAAAAAATTAAAATAAATAAATAAAATAAAATAAAAACAGCTGATATAGGGGCTGTTTGGGCTTTGTAGAAATGCAGAAACAATAGTTGAACGACTTACCTTCAATCTAAGGTTGTTGTTACCTCGCTTGTCGCTAAATTTCTGAAGTGCGGCGAACTTACATATAATACTTTCGTAGCTTGAAAGAACTGTAAAAATTTTCTGGAATACGCTTTTTGAAATTTTGAAGGTAGCAATGATATAACGCCGTGACTGAAAGGCTAATTCCGGCCGCGGTGGCCGCGGGAACTGAGGCACTTCAGTCACGGTCTGCACGGCCACTACGGTCGGGGGTTCGAATCCCCCCTCGGGCATGGATATTTGTGTCGTCCTAGTTCGTAAGTAGTTCATAAGTAGTTTGTAAGTTTAGGGACTGATGACCCCGTAGTTAAGTCCCATAGACTATACAAACATTTGAACATTTGAAAGGCTAATTACAACTTGACTCGAAACCAGACTACAGTTGTGACAATCGGAAGACAGGAAAGCATTGGCTGGGAAGGGAGTAAGACGGACCATAGGCCTATCCACATTGTTATTCTGTATGGACATTGAATAAGCTGTCAAGGAGACCTTAGAGAAATTTCAATTGATTTAAATTTTTGAAAAAAAATAAAAATAAATAAAAAATCTTGACGTCACGATTGTAATCCTTTCGTAGACAGACAGATTTACGGCTTGGAAGAACATGTCAACAATAGGAGACAAGATGAACACCAAGAGATGTAAAAATAGGATTGTGTGTTGAAGTTGGATTAAATCAGACAATGCTAAAGGAAACTGCTTAGAAAATTAGACGCTAAAAGCAGTATCAAATTAAGTGATGATGGTTGAAACAGAGAGAGATAAAATGTAAACTGACTATAGCAAGAAAAGCATTTTTGAAATAAAGTATTGCTTAACGAGTGATATAAACTTAAGTGATAGGAAATATTTAGAGATATTTCCATTGGAGTCTTTTGGACCATAATATTTTGACAGGAAGAGACTCGAGGTTTTTGATATGTGATACAAGAGAAAAATATTACTGATTAGATGGGGAGGTTATGTGGTAATGAGGAGGTACTAAGTGGAGCAGGAGAAAGTGAAAGTGATGGCGCTACTCTAGTGAAATAAGAGATCACTTGATAGGATAAATTCAGAGGCTCAAAGAATTCATAAACCTGGTAATCGAGGGATGTATAGGGGTTAAAATGGCGTAGGGATCAGTAGGAGACAAATGCCGTTTCAGACGGATGTTGCTTTCTGAAGTTACTCGGAGGTAAAGTAGCTGACACGGGATTGGAGAGCTTCATGAAACGAGACTTCTGACGGAAGACCACTAGAAAATCAACAGAAACATTGATAGAAACATCAATAGAAATTTACACTAGTAAAACCAATTAAAGATCAGTTGAGATATCTACGTTCTGAAGTTTTGTCATCGGCAGACTGAACTAAAATCGTTCGACGTCTTTCTGTTTGTTCTAGGGACTGGAGACAATGACTTTACGGCATCCGAGATAGTGGTCGTAACAGAAAGGTACTGCAGAAGTATTGGTGTTGACTGCGTTTACTCCATCAAACGAATAACACAGCAGTCGGATTCAGATGGAGTAAAGAGCAGGTAGTGCGAAGCAACAGGAACGTGACTTACCCTATGCTATGGCATGGAGAGCCATAGAAAGGTCTTGGGGTGTCCCAAAGTGTAATTTACGGGACCTGGTCGCAATTTCAGACAACAGGAAGCGTTAAAAGAAGATAAGAGCCAGGTCGTCCACGGGTAACATTAGCAAGAGATGACCGTTGTCTCCGGTTAACAGCCCGTCTAAAGGCTAGATGCAACTAAGTTGCAACGCATCCTTCAGGCAGCAACAGGGAGCGCTATATCAACACTAACAGTCCGAAATCGCCTTCGGGAATGTAGCCTCTACACACGGAGGCCTATGGTGTGTGTCTCTTTAAAACCACGACACCGTTCAGCTCGCAGTAACTGGACGGAAGAACAGCAGGATTGGAGCCGTAAGGCGCCGACTTCTGTTCACAGATGAGTCAAGATGTCAATCGTCGTTCCGTCATCTGCAGAGAACGTGGTATTCGGAACAATCCTGCTTATGTGCAGAAACCATCACCATATCATGGTTGGAGACGAATGGTGTGGCAGGAGTCAGTATTGGCGGACATACGGAGCTTAGTATCGTTTAAATTGCGCTTTGTCGCTCAGAGGTATAGAGATCTGATCCTTTGACCTTTTGTTGTTCCCTGCGCTAGGAGAAGGGTTCATTCTGATGGACGATAGCTCGTTCCGACAGAGCTGCACTGGTGGAAAACATGCTTGAAATTGAGGGAACTGAACGAATGGAATGGTCAGCTTCTTAATCGGATTTGGGCATGTCTGCGATGCACTTGCGATGCACTATGCATAGAAGCTAGACCACCACCTCCCAATACGTTTACAGAGCTGGATATTGCACTAATGGAAGAATGGCCAAATAACTCTCAAGAGCTGAATGATACTGTACATGACACGTAGGTGTGCAACTGCACTGGCCCTTCGAGGTGATCACACACCATATTAGAGGTTAACGAGAATTAGTTTTTTTTACTATTATGGTAGCCCCATGGTGCTAATTCTGAGTAAACGCCATAATATCGTACTGTATCACACACAAATTACATTTGTAACCAATATCTGAATAAAATACGTTACAATTTTTATATTATGTAAGGCAACTGACGGAAAGTCATCGAGCAGAACTGAAGTGATATCTGGCGTTCCCCAGGGTAGTGTCATAGCGCCCCTACTGTTTCTTATTTTTATAAACTATTTAGGAGACAATATGAGTAGATTCGTTAGACAGTTCGCAAATGATGCCGTCACTTATCGGGTAGTAAAGTCACCAAAAGATCAAAAGCAACTAAAAAATGATTTAGTTAAGGTATCTGCACGGTGAAAAAAAAAAAAAAAAAAAAAAATTGACCCTTAATAATGAGAAGTGTGAAATAATCCATATTACCACTATAAAAGGCTCAGTAAACTTCATTTACAAGATAAATCAGTCAAAACTACAGTCCTAAATTCAACTAAGTACCTATGAGTAACAATTACAAACAACTTAAATTGGAAAGAACACATAGAAGGTATTGTAGGTAAAGCGAACCAAAGACTATGTTTCGTTGGCATAACACTTAGAAGACGCAACAGCTCTACTAAAGAAACTGCCTACATCACACTTGTGCATACTATTTTGCAGTATTGTTGCGAACTGTGGGACTGATAGACGATTTAAAGAGTACAGAGAAGGGCAACTAGTTTTGTATTATCGCGATATAGAGAAGGAAATGTCACGGAAATTATGCACGAGTTGCGGTGGAAATCATTAAAAGAAAGGCGTTACTCGTTGCCAGGTGATCTACTTGAGAAATTTCTTTCACCAACTTTCTCTTCCGAATGCGAGCAGATTTTGTTAGCACCCACCTACACAGGAAGACATGATCATCAAAATAAAATAAGAGAAATATCAGACCGAAAACTGAAAGATTTAGCTGTTCCTTTTTTCCGCTGGCTATTAGAGAATGGAACTGTAGAGAAATATAAAAGCGGTTCGATGAAACCTCTGCCATGCACTTCAATGTGACTTGCAGAATATTTATGTAAATATAGAAGGTATGCCATCTGATCCCTAATTGTTTTGAGGAGTATAGTTTTTAAGGAACCATCAGGTATCTCGGGTCCATTATACCAACACAACCTAGAGACAAAGCCTTACAACAGGCCGTGCCTAGGTCACACTTAAAGGCCGCGGCCGCCATCTGACTGGCCGGCCGCTGCGCGGCGGTGGGCGTGCGCCAGCGGTCAGCCAGTGAGGTGGCGGCCGCGGCTTCTAAGTGTGACGCAGGCACGGCCCGTTGTAAGGCCTTGTCTCTAGACGGTGTTGCTTATACACCCATGAGATTGTACAGGATGACCAGCTAGTCTAAAATGGTTAGGGGATAATTCAAAAATTTTATTTCAAAACTTCGCCTAAGTTTTACAAGTGTTCTTCCACCGCGACATACGGCTTGACAACGTGACCAAGGCTGTCCACCTTGCAGGACAGAGCCGGCCAGAGCCACTACTGAATGCTGATTCTAAAATCACGCCACCCTTCTGGCGTCCGTGCTAAAACTACTGACGTTTCCATGCTACCGTGTGCTACTGCTGGAGGACTCAGAGGTGTGAGAATCAGTTCCTTCAGTTTGAGTTCTCATGCAGAACAGATGCACTCCAGAGGCCCAGCCTCTGTACGGGGCGAACGGCCGGGTGCCGTCCGCTCCCGCCAAGCGGCTCTTCGGTAACAGCCACCAACTGTGTGAACCATTACCGAAACATTTTCTATTTTCTAATCCGCTAACTTAGACTGGCACTCATTCATTGCATCCGACCCCAGGGCGAGTCCCGCCATGTATTCCGTATGTCAAGAATATACCCAATATTAACCTGAAGCCTATCTCTTGTTTACCAATCAGCCACCCTTTCCTAGGGCGCCCACAAGCCTTCTCCGCTCCGCCTTCCATCCTGACAACGCCTCCAACCCATCTTATTTATGCAGCAGTTGGATGGGTTGTACAATGTTTCCTGTCATCCGTAGGATAAAGATTAAGTGCTGTACAAGATATCGCTCCGGGCGTACCCTCTAGTATCGCAAGGGCGAAAGCTGGACGCTGTTGTATTGAGGCGCTATGCTCAGATGCGCGAGGCCGTTCCTCTCGGAGGTTCGAATGCTCCCTCGGGCATGGATGTTTGTGTTGTCTTTACTAGAGGCGAAGGTGGTATTACGGGCTAGTGGTTGCAATATGGGCTAGCTTAATATCTGACTAATAAGCCCGCGCATACAAGCGGCAATCTCAGTAAATAGTAGTAGCTAGTTCGTACAAACGCCACAGAATGCGCTGCCGCAGTCAGTTACGTGGAATGTTAGTGCTGAGCTGTTTCGTGATTTTTCTTATTTCAAAACTTTAAAAGGTAAGAAATTACAGTTATATTAGACGTACTGCCAATGCGTAGTTAGCTGTTAAATTCTTAACTACATATTATATAAATATTTAGCTCTCTAATGCTCATGAAGTTGGTTTATTAAAGTTTGTTTATAACTGATAACGACGTTTTACTTTCCAAGAGGGCTAGGGTGGTAATATGGACAATCACTGTGGTGGTTATATGGGCTACCCACTACAGTAGCCCATATTTCAACCCCTACAAATTCTGTGTGGTTTTCTGTTTCAGCCTGATAACACAGAAGACTTGCCGTAGTCCTCTACTGGTCCACACCATGTGCCAAAGACCTGGCAGAAGCTGGCCCAAGCAGTGCGTCCCACATTCCAATAGGAAAAGGACATTTTTCCCTGTTCCAAAAAATAAGAAAAAGACAACAAAGGACCTAAGCCAGGAAAGGCAGCTGTAATTACAGCATCACCCTACAAAATATATTTGGAAGAAGCTCAAAAAGGCACGAAGAAAAGGAAGCTGATGAAAAAAGGAAAATAAAAAGAAAAGGGGAAAAAGAAGTGGACAAGAAAGGAAGATCGAAACTGACGATGTAACAGGGAATACGAAGAATGTGAGATGTGAGCCAGGTGTTGACAAAAGAAAGAAACAAGGAATAAAAAGCAAACTCCATCAGTGAAGCGAAAATCGACCATCGACCTACAATCATCATCCGAGAGTTCAGAGGAGGGGAACTGGGGAGTCAGTTCTAGAGCCCAGTGTAGGTGTTGAAAAGCCTGGAGATGACGATGCTTTTTGTGGGGAGTTATATTCCCAAGACAGTGAAGGAGAGCTAAGGATCCAGTGCCTAATGTGTGAGATCTGGGCGCACAATGAGTGTGCTGGCTGTGAAACTGACCACTATATTTGTGGTTTCTGCCAACCCTAACTGAACAACTTATTATAAACATGTCCCAGATTTGCTATTTCCCAATTTCTCTAAAAATCTACAGGAAATAATATTTACTTTTTTGTGTGTTTATAAAGTAGCCCATATTACCACCACATTTACATTTTTTCACAATATGTCTATTTTGTAAACAGGTTTCCATATTAAAGTTGTAGAATGATTTAAACTAAAACATAATAAAGATTATTTTTTGACATTTCATTCCATTCCATGATGGTGGTGTTGGCGGCTGGTGCAGCAACAGTGTTGAAAAATTAAAAAAATGCTCAGTCTCTGTTGCAGTATTTTATTCTCCAATAACGCGTTTCGCGCCGTTAGCGCATCGTCAAACAGGAAAAAGACAAATGTTTTGTTACAGTTCGGGTGGGGGTGGGGCGGAAGAAAGATGTTGAGACTGTGTTCTGGGGACCGTTTTACAAACTTAGTGATTTCTAATTCTTCAAGAAGTGAGAGTTTTTTTCCTTTGGGGGCGATGTGAAGAACTTGTAATTTGTCAAGGGGGGCTGAATGTGTTTGCTTCTTTTGAGATGCTCGGAAAAGGCCGAATTATTTTTGGCAGCGGCCCCACCCTCAGGCCTCTAATAATTTCGTTTTAATTCATTCATTATTGTTTCATACCAACATGTATCATTTCACAAGATTCATTCCCTCACGTCACAAACATCTCTAGCCGCTCATTCTCGCAGGCGTAACTCTGCCCATACCGCTCTGTTTAACGGTCGCCTTTATGTTCCGCAGTTATTAAGAACACCACCAGTTGTAAACGTGGACCTGCCGCGACAGCGACTCCTCTGCTGCTATGGTGAGTTTTATCATATAAAAGCGTTCCATTAATTTCCATACCACACCCCTTTAGTCCCTAGTTATTCTAGTTCAAATAACCCTTACGTACTTTGTACGTTTACTTCTTTGCAGGCGCCCAATAACACAAATTGTTAAGATACCTCCTACACAGCAATAGATAGTTCTGTGGCTCCATCTCCGGCCAAGTAAGTCTGAATTTTCAAATTTACTCATCTTAGCCACATTAGATTCGCTGCCCGCCAGGTACACGGACTGTAACAAAACATTTGTCTTTTTCCACTTTTGACGATGTGCTAACAGCGCGAAACGCGTTATTGGAGAATAAAATACTGCAACAGAGACTGAGCATTTTTTAATTATTTTTTGACGTATTCAGCAAATTTCACTGACAATTTTGGAATTTATGGTTCAAAAATAAAGTGGTAGCTCATAATACCACCTTTTCCTCTATAAGGAAGTAGTTTGTAAGTTTATGGATGACCCTGCAGTTAAGTCCCATAAGCTTAACAAACATTTAAAATCTGGACGCCGGCCGCGGTGGCCGAGGGGACTGAGGCGCTCCAGTCACGGTCAGCACGGCCACTACGGTCGGGGCTCGTATCCTCATCGGGAAAGGATATTTGTGCCGTTCTTAGGATTAGCTAGTTCATAAGTAGTTTGTAAGTTTGGAACTGATGACCCCGTAGTTAAGTCCCATAAGCTATACTAACATTTGAACATTTTTTCGTATTTACCAATCAGCCACCCTTTCCTAGTGCGCCCACAAGCCTTCTCCGCTCCGCCTTCCCTGACAACACCTACAACTCATCTTATTTATGCAGCAATGTTTCCTATCATCAAATGTTTCAAATGTTTGTATAGCTTATGGGACTTAACTACAGGGTGATCAGTCCCTAAACTTGCAAACTTCTTAGGAACTAGCTAACACTAAGGACGGCACAAATATCCATGCCCGAGGGGGGATTCGAACCCCCTACCGTAGTGGCCATGCAGACCGCGACTAAAGCGCCTCAGTCCCCTCGGCCACCGCGGCTAGCTTCCTATCATCCGTAGGATAAAGATTAAGTGCTGTACAAGATATCGTTGCGGGCGTACCCTCTAGTATCACAAGGGCGAAAGCTGGGCGCTGTGGTATTGAGGCGCTATGCACAGATGCGTGAGGTCGTTCCTCTCGGAGGTTCGAATCCTCCCTCGGGCATGGATGTTTGTGTTGTCTCTAGTATAAGGTAGTATAAGTAGTTTGTAAGTTTATGGATGATCTCGCAGTTAAGTCCCATAAGCTTAACAAACATTTGAAATCTGGATAATATTCAATGAGGGACATGGGCGACACGGTCGAACAGTTGGTCCAGTATCAAAACGACACTTTTTCGGTAACAAAAGTCAGTGTTGAGCGATCACGTGCGGTGGCGTGCAGACGTGCAGGGGTCAGCGAGTGGTGTCGACGCTACCGGTTATGTTAAGCGCCGGGCGGCGGTAAGTTATGCGCGTCCTCCTCATTGGGAGCATCCGGCAGGTATTCGCCGCCGGCTGCCAAAGCCCGTCTCTGAGAACAGGCGGCCAGCGAGCCCCACCTGGCGCCGCACACTGCTGCACTGCTGCCCGGCCAGCTGCCTGCAAGCGACGGGTAAACACTGCTGCTGAGCTTCTGCTTGTAAACACCAGCATATATATTTTGTGTCCCAGCCTCGTCGCTTCTTTTGTGTCTCGTTTCCGTCATAGGTGTCGGTGGCCGAGTAAAAAGAGACCGACACAGGAATAAGGGATGCACGCTCGTGCAGGTACGAAGGTGAGCAGCCAGTGGGACAGCAGAAACTAGAAACACTAGAGTAAATTAGAACGAGATATATATTGCACAGAATTTATACAATACTTAACTTTTATATAGCTCAGTACTGCAGAATGCTGATTCATAGTTGAGCTAGAGGCCTGCCTAGTGCCTATCCGATAGCCAAGTCTTCACTGGTGCCAATCTGATTCCGAAGTGTTAACTGGTTCCTATCTCAGTCCCAAGTGCACGATGTCGTTCAGTGGTGGCCACGAGTGGGATAGCAGCAGAGGGCGCTCGTGGCTGACGTCGTAAGAACGCCGCGCCGTGCGTGCATGGCGGCGCGCGGCGAAAGTGGGTGGCGCGCATTTTAGACTTGTGCGACACCACAATATACAGACGGGAAACCTACGTAAGGGTCCGGTCCTACGCTCCGGGGTGCGGGGAGGGAGGGTTTCCAGCATTTCCGTAAGATGTCCCATGATGGCGCTGCGGTCAGAAGCAGCTCTTTAAACTGGCCAGAGCAGGCGGCAGGTAGCAGCTGCCCCCACCACCACCTCCCCTCAAACGCCAGCAAGCTGGACAAAGCCGTGGCCTCGTGGCAGGTGGCACGAGTTCTCCCCTCAGCCTACCCTCCACGCTACCCTCTGACGTGCGAGAGGCACCCTAAGCCAGCGATCCGCCTGACACCTGCTAGCATCTTACGGAACTACGAGGGGAGCGTAGGACAGTGGTTTAGGGGAGGCTTCTTCTCTGTATATGTTACTCTCACTGTGACACCAGGCACGGAGGTCTCCATATGGGCCATTCCATTTCAAATCGGACAGCAGGAAACCATAAATTGTGTAGGTTCTCATTTTTCTGCCATAGAAAGTAGACGTAGAGGGCACCTGGACGTGAAAATGACTGAAAAATCGAAAAAAAAAGCCTCCATCTGAAAGAGAAATTCCTCCCGTTTCCAAAATGTATGGTTTATTTACCTTTAAATAGTTCGTATAGTCTTAAACGTTCTTCGAACAAATGTCTGTGGAGGGTGTTGGTTAGGGTTAAAGAAATTTACTAACTTCAGGAAGCGGAGGACTCATCTATCATCACCTTCAGTGTTTGCGTTTATTCTTTTTTTTATATTTTTTTAAAGCTTTTAACAACGATACAATAATGAAACAATTTTATTTCCTGAGAAATGCATTTTAAAATTTTAAATTTGAACTTACTCTCAGGAAAATCTACAATTACAGGCCATCACAGTTAATGCAGATATTTTAAATTTTCACTATCTATGGAATCTAGTTCTCAAAGGAAACATACAATTTACAGCTTCTCAAAGACATCCGTATAAAGTCGCCTTAATATTTTGACACACTCTTAAACTTTGCCACAACTTTTACAATTAGCAGCTTTCCAAATCACTGACCAATTTAAAGGAAAGAAAACTCAACAGTAATAGCCAAAATTCAAACAGTCAGAATATACAGTCTCTTAAATAGGATTTAAAGGTAACGTACAAATTCTGTTCCAAGATGACACGGTTTTGAGAAGCTTTCATGATTTGACCTCTAACCAACACCCATTTTATTTATTTACTTATTTATTTTTAATTCTGATCACGGTTGTCCGAACGCCGCGGACGGTACCCGTCCGGAGGAGGAAAACGTAACTTAGAGGAAATCCAGGCGGCTGCAAGCGCCCCACACCTCGACCGAAAACGCCGGCCCACCGTCAGATGCGTTCGGCTTCCCTCAAGCTAACCTCGGGTTCCATATCTCCGTCTTTCTGGCAACCAGGTAGAAAACTTGCACTATGTTTCGAAAAGCTTCACATTTTCATAGTTCCACTGCCATCTACTGCCATAACTGTGTCCACTGTATCTTGTTTTGTAAGTGTTGCCAACTTTTCGCCTTCTTTGAAATTCAACTGTTTTTACTGAAAGTATGTTGAAGGTATCTTTGCGTTTGTGTGTTAATCGTTCATCCCTTTTTTCTATTATTTTATTGTTTAATTGTGTGTTTTTGTGGGTGTGTGTGGGAGGGGATTATGAGTTTGTATAATTATATAACTCCTGAAATAGTCTGCAGAGGGTGAAGAAGCAACTGACCACCAAGATTATGCCACTGAACATTCTTTTCTCCTTTTCTCCAAACTACATTTTCAGTACATTAGGTACAAATATCTTCATAATGGTTTTAGTTATGTTCTCCAAATTTCTCCCAATTGAAGAATGGTACAGTATCTTTGTATTATGTCTATACACTGCAGATATGATCTATGTCGGTCGATAATTTTAACGCTAATTTTCAGAAAACACTGTAATGAAGTAACAAGGGTTAGCAAGGGTTTTTCTATTTCCTCAGATATACTCCATCCTACAAAAAAAGAGGCATAGTGTGTTCCTACGAACGTTGACATCAGCCTGCCACAATGTAAATGCTATTAGATTGACGAGGTACCAGAAAATGGTTCCAGACTGAGAACGTGTATTATGAAAACATTTATTAGGCAAAATACTCTAATTCTTAAACTATAACAGATATTTCAATAAATTTCCTATTACAGCTTGAGTTAGTATCATTCAGTGTTGGTACAAAATTGCAACTTCCTCCGCATTGTAGATCAAGAGTAATGTGCACCGATAGCAAGGTATGAAAATGCAGCTCCTTGATGTATAGGTCCCCTTAAGTTAATATCTTTGACAAACTCGCCGCTGTGATACACAAACGCTTCCATTTTTTGTTAGGGGTGAAAGTAAAGCGATTTAATGAAATCACGCGATTATGACAGTCGTAGATCGGGAACTTTCAAGCCGCGGGGGAGTGGCCGAGCGTTCCAAGGCGCCTTTATACGGGGTGCGCCGCTGCTCGCCATCGGAGGTTCGAGTCTTCCCTCGAGCATGGGTGTATCTGTTGTCCTTAGCACATGTTAGTATAAGTAGTTTGTAAGTATTTTGTAGTGACTGATGACCAGAGTAATTAAATCCCATAGATTACAAACATATGAACATTTGTGACTATTCCAAGTAAAATTTTTTTAATGAATTATAAAATGAAGGCACTATTCTATAGGTTGTTGTGGTATTTATGCAGTATTTTTAGAATTTTAATTCATGCACTTTCCATAATTTGTCAAATTTTGTCTATAAAATGCATTTTCAGTTGAACAAATTGTATGCCATATTGTTCAACATTTGATTTGAAAACAGTGTCAGTATCTTGATTAGGGAGCTGATATATATATATATATATATATATATATATATATATATATATATATATATATATATATATATACCGTAAAATAACTAGGGGTTCAGTAATACAGAAACTAACGCATAAGTGAGATTTATTTAATTTTAAGATTACGGAGTTATTTGTGTAATATTCAATGTGAATTGAATAGATCATCGATTTTTTTACAATACAATGTGTTAATGATGAATAAGCACAAAGTCTGAAACTGATTTCAGGAAAGGAATTTGATACAATAAAAAATCCTGAGAAATTTGAAAAAAGATCTACTTCTTTACAAATTGTTTGTACTGTGGGACCTTTATTAATGAGCATAATTCTCTTCTGAGTTCTTGCCTCAAATGCGAAATACTCATAAACATTACGTCGAACATTAGGTAAAAATAGGATATATGTACTATTCCGAGAAATATATATATATATAAAAAAACAACTCAATCCAATAATTTAAAAGAAAGCTGAAACAGAAGTAAGAAGGTAAATTTGTTTCCTTTGAGATAGCATTGTTTTGTTACGGTTCGTGAGGGGGTCGCCACAATATTTTCGTTTACAAGGGGGTCGCAAGAATATTTTTACTTGGAAGGGGGTCGCATATTCGAAAAGGCTGAAAATACCTCATTAAAACTGCATTTATGCTTAATAAATGGAAAAAAAGTTTTACGACAATGACTACATTGTTGTCATGTTATTATATTTAGCTCAAAGTGAACCGTAGTACACTGAAATACAGTATAATATTCTTGAGTTACGCAGCACTCAAAGTGTCACGTTCGGAAAATAACGCTTAATTCTCCAGCGGCGGCGCTAGGCGTCGGCGACGTCGGCAACCGCAGACGGCCTCGCGTCTGTGGGGGCCTCGCAAAACATTGTTAAAATTTTGGTTTTTCATATTTGTTGTTTATCGGCGCTTTTCAACAGCTAGGTTATGTAGCGACGACCTAATCTAACTAACACTAGCTTAACCCAAGAACGAACATCCGTACTCAAGGGTGAGGTTCGACCCCCGACGAGAGCGATCTCGCTCAACATGGTATGACGCCTTAGTGCACTCGGCCATTCCCGGCCGGCAGCTATTTAGTTGTCCGTATTTATTTCCGTATGAGTGCAGTAGTGATACAATTTTTAGTTAAATACTTGCAAAACAACTTCTTCAATACATTTTAGAAAACAATTTGGAAGAAGTATATCTAAATGTTTATATATCAATCAGAATCATGCTCACAGTTCCAGTCAGCACAGCTTCGGTCGAGAGAAGCTTCACAAAGTTAAAGTTGATTAAGACTTACTTGAGAAGCACAATGAGCGAAGAAATATTATCTGCGTTGTCAATACTATCAATTGAAGCCGAAATAGCGGCTAGTATCAATTAAGATGTGATCTTAAAAAAATTATGTGAGTCGAAAAGCCTATATTTTTATTTGTGTTTGTTTATTGTAATTTTTTTGATTCCAATAATACTTGTATATTATACTAATAAAATTTTAGTGTAATGATTATTGGTGTATAATTCAGCTAATTTTATTTAACATTTTCTTCCTTACTGGAAAAATGAAAGGGGCCTCGCAAAGACGAATTCGCCGACGCCCAGTTTTCGTCTATCACCACCACTGTAATTCACCGAATCTTAACTCGAAAAATAGTAATCATTTAAGGGATAACTTCTTAAAAGTTGTTTTCTTTTACGCCGGCCGCGGTGGCCGAGGGGACTGAGGCGCTCCAGTCACGGTCTGCACGGCCACTACGGTCGGGGGTTCGAATCCCCCCTCGGGCATGGATACTTGTGCCGTCCTTAGTCTTAGTTAGTTATAAGTAGTTTGTAAGTTTAGAGACTGATGACCCCGTAGTTAAGTCCCATAAGCTATACAAACATTTGAACATTTGTTTTCTTTTACAATAATTGGCACATGTAGAAATTATTAATTGTTTATAAAAAGTTTCATTTTCGTCCGATTTGAAACGGAATAGCCCACATTGAGTGTCATGTTCGTTCGTACTCGGTCGAGTCCGCCGCGCTTAGACATGTCTAGTTGTAGTATGAGCGCTCAGAGCTCGGCAGTGCTCGATCGAGGCGGGGGAGACCGACACCGCCAGGTCTGGCGCGCTGGCCACAAAAGCGACTCTCCAGGCTGGGCCGATTCTGATACACTGCAGTCCCACCAGCTGACCGAACTACACCCACATCCATAAAGCTGTGCCATACACAACATTCGTGCAGGTGGTACTGTGGTGTCGCACAAGTCCAAAGTGCGCGCCACCTACTTTCGCCGCGCGCCGCCATGCACGCACGGCGCGGCGTTCTTACGACGACAGCCACGAGCGTCCTCTGCGGCAACTCCGTTCGTGGCCACCAGTGAACGACATCGTTCACTTGGAACTGAGATAGCAACCAGTTAGGACCTTCGGAATCAGATAGGCACCAGTGAAGACTTGGCTATCAGTTAGGCACTAGGCAGGACTCTAGCACAACTATGTAAAAGTTAAGTATTGTATAAATTCTGTTCAATATATATCTCGTTCTAATTTACTCTAGTGTTTCTAGTTTCTGGCTGCTCCCCTCCGTACCTGCACCAGCGAGCTATCTTTATTCCTGTGTCGGTCTCATTCCACTCGGCCACCGACACCTACGACGGAACGAGACACAAAAGCGGCGACGAGGCTGGGACACAAAAGGTACAAATACGAATAAAGTAACAGAACCAGTTGAAAGTTTCAGCGATCACTTTATTTGTTAAAACCTCCGCGCCTTTTGACTGTTGCATTCGACATTCAATTTCAAATATCTGTACACTACTGTAGGCATGAAGTCACGTGCATTCATGCAATAAAACTTGAGAGTAAGAAATGGAACGAAAGAAATATGATAACGGCGATTCAACCACTCATAAATAAAATTATACAGTTACGGCGGGGCTTCTTCTTCTTCTCTCTCTCTTTTTTTTATATATATAAGGCAAGGAGGGATGATCAGCGCATAGTTGACAAAGTTCCTGAAGCACCTCCCCTCTTTCATGCCTTCCCTCGGCGATGTTACCAACGCACTTCGTGCCAGTGCCCTGGTTTGTAAACGGGGCAGCACTGTACGCGAGGTGCCGTGTCGATATGCAACTTCAGTGCACGTCTAAAAGCATCCTTTTACTAACCTTGTGTCTTCTGTCGTAGTTGATGTCCCATTCCGCAGGTGAAGCACACAGGTCGTGCATCCGTTGTACCTGAAGTGATGCTAAAAGAGGTGTTGAGATGTGGCTAGGAAGAACTGCACTACGAATAACTTTAGCTTTTGTGGGATGCCAGTGCTTGTTTTTATTGAAGAAATGCCAGTGTATACCCAAGCACAAATATACAGACTGAGTAATATTAAATATATAAACGATACATAACGTATAAACTGTCCTGAACTAACATGAATGTGCAAGGTATCGCGGTCGGCGCTCGACTGACTGCCGCCGCCTCTCGCTGTGCGCCACGAGCCAACGTTTTGGCGCCAAGCGAAACTTCTAGACTAATATTGTTCAATTTATTACAAAATATACAAATAATTAAATCTTTGAATTAACCAAAATATAGCTTAGCGCAAAAGCATTACAGAAAGTATACAGATGATTTTTAATAGACATAGGAAAGTTAAATATTAATAAAAGAAGCTTAAAGTTTTGGCGGACAACTAGTATAGGCGGGAGCCAATCAGATCTCAACTTGCAATAGGGGCAGAGCTTTCCCACGGGATACAAGCTCATCTACTGTCTCTCTCTCTCTCACACGCACTTTGTATTACGTAACACAGTTCTCCAACCAAGAAAACTTCTTTAACACATAATATATTGATATGCGAAATAAACGGCTCCATATCAGCCCCCTCACACGGTCACTGAAGTACACTAACATATTTAACGTGTCATGATTGCCGTCAAAGGCATTTACGAAGCCATTAGAAAAAGTCACAGAAAATTGTAAAGCGGTTAGGTTGATCTCATTTTGAAACGTCATGGAGAATAGTCAAGAATTAATTTTTTCAATGATATAAGGTAGAGCTGCCGTAATTATATGATTCTCAACTGCAGTCGGTCGTCATCGTTGAAAAAATTGGTAATTACGCAGATGTCCTGTATAGCGCCGCTATAGCGAGGCTTCGACCTTCAAACGATTTATATCGTATCGCTTAAGTATCGAAACGATAGGCATCGAACAGGTGAATGCCGTAGTACAATAGTGGATTAAATATGCCGGGCCATTTGAATAGTGACATTCGGTTGTTTCGTGTTGAACGTTATGGCTAGTGGAAGTGCAGAGGAAAGTGTGATTTCGTCACTGACATGCAAGGAATTGATTCCGAAACTGTTCACTGCAGAGAAATGTTTAGAGTTTTGCTGTGTTTTTAAATTATTACCAGACGATGAGTTTAAGAAATGCATTGACTGTCATAGTGATCGTAGTGTGAAAGTTATCCACAATAGTGATGACAAAAACTTCCCGTTCCTATTATTTTGCGGTAATTGCAAGAAAAGAACAACGTTCAGAAGAAATAAATCGCTTGCACATTGCAGATTTGGAATAGAACCAAATATTATATTAATTTCATGTTGGGTAGGAACTTTTCGTTGCTGCCTTAGAAACTGGTCTCACATTGAACACTGTATGTGAATGAGTTTTGAAGGGAAATAGGTAACGTTATTGTAACGAATAGTAGTGAGCTTTTTCGGAGGAGTGGGGAAGATTGTTGAAATTGACGAAACTCATATTAGTAAAAGAAAATATAACAGAGGACGTGTACTGAAAAACGAGGTGGAACACATTTGGTGTTTGGGGATACTGAGAGAGAGAGAGAGAGAGAGAGAGAGAGAGAGAGAGAGAGAGAGAGAGAGAGAGAGAGAGAGAGAGAGAGAGAGTAAAAAGTGTTTTATGGTAAACGTGACATTCAAGGGAAAAGGCAACTTTAGTGCCTCTTTTCAAACTTTTCGTACTACCTAGGACGAAAATTATAACGGACGGATGGGATTTGTATCAAACATTAAAAAATGAAGGCTTCCAACACGAGTTCGTCAATCATAGTGTCGAATTTGTATCATGAGACGACTCATCTGTGCACACACAGAACGTGGAACGACTGTGGAAAACTGTAAAGAGCAATATCAAACGGGAGGGTCGGCCAGATGAATACGACGAGATGCACTTGTTTCGATGTATTTACTGCCATAATTTACGTCTTGAAGGGAAAAAATTTCCCTGAGATGTCCTGCCAGTATTCCTCAGAGACATTTATCGCGTTTACCCAGGATATGGCCAACAAGTACTCAAACCAGTAGCATACACAACGAAAGTACTGGAGAAAGATTTCAGCGATACCGAACAAACTACCGATTAAGACAGGTATTTAAAGTGCATATGTAATTAATACTTTTTCTGGTGTTTTCTTTTTAGTGAGGGCGCGTAGCGGACAAATATCCAGTTTAGAAAGTGGTAATTTACAAGAAAGCTTACACTCGAGGTATCTCAGCCTGAAATAACGGCATCTGGGAGTAAGTTTGAGAAATAACGGCCTGTTATTAATAACCATTAAAATTAACTAAAATGTTCTAATGTTTGTAAAGTTTATGGTACTTAACTGCGGGATCATCAATCCCTAAAGTTACAAACTAATTATGAACTAGCTTATACCAAAGACGGCACAAGCATCCATGACCGATGGGGGATTCGAACACCCGACGGGGAACGGCCTCGCGTAGCATAGCGCCTCGAAAAAAAAAAAAAAAAAAAGAAAAAAAAAAAAACGATAACCGTTATAACTGATATCGGGGAATAACTGTTTTGCCCAATTCTATTGGGCGTCCGAGTTGCTCTCGTAAGCTCATATTCTTGGCGGCCAGAGATGGCTGATTTGTGTGGATGAGTGTTCTCTTTCTGAGGAAGGCCGCGGCTGAAAATTTAGAATTGTGTGTGTGTTTTGTGTTATTTGTGTCTGTCGGCGGCTCAACGTTCTTCTTTACGGTGAGATGTCCCCTATCTACATATTTTTATTACCTTCCATTGTTGTTGTTATTGTTTTGAACTGAGTTTCGGATTCACCGGCAACAACCTCAGAGTTCCTATGTATTTACTGTCGTAACAATGGACTGGCACTTGGCGCTGAGCTCTCAGAGACTCTAAGATTGCATTATATCATAGTAAAAACGATTATCTGATCATGAAACCTGTTGATGTTGCGTAAAGGCTACATCGTATTTGCCTCTGGGCATATCATGTCTCAATAAGTCTGTAACACCTAAAAAATAATAAATAAATAAATAAAGGCTATCCGTACCCTCACAAACTTCATGTGTCATATAGAACGGATCCTGTTAACAATTGCCAAAATCAGCTTATAGGTACAAGACTAAGCAGGTTTAATGCTTCAGTATTTCACCTGAAACTTGTGGCGTGATACATTCTGTAACGATATTTTCTAATCTGTAGATGATTTCTAGCATAATCGAAGCCAGACATATGGCTGTAGACTGTACTGTTAGGTGAAAGTGACAATCTGACAAAAATCTAAATAACCAGACATTTTTCGCCTCTAACCGATACAAAACGAGCAGGAAGACAATCAATGAGGCCCTACAAGCAGCATTACCAATGTCAATATTCGAAATTCGAAATTTAGGTGTTATGCTCCAGATTTGGGGGGGAAAAATTTCATGATTTCCCACATCATAGGACGTTTGTTTTCTGAAACTCGTCTTCATTAAATGTTTGGCGCGCGGGAGTATCCGAGCGGTCTGAAGCGCCACGTTACGAAAAGCGCGGACTCCCGCGTCGGAGGTTCGAATCCTCCCTGGGGCATGGATGTGTGTGTTGTCCTTAGATTAGTTTAACTTAGTTTAAGTAGTTTGTAAGACTGGTCCCACAGGATTACAGAGATTTGAACATTTTTTTATTGAATGTTTGATTACTTCATGCTTATAATATTCTTCATTCTTCATAAATTTATTTACAAGAAAACTATAAATTAAAGTAAATTGAAGAAAAAATTGAAGAAATCAGACTTAGGAAAATAGTTGAACTCTTATTGGAAGAATAACATCATGGTTCCAGGAAAGGAGAAAGTACAGAGGATTTCAGTCTGGTCATAATTAACAAACAGGACTACATACAAAAGATAAATTGAATTTTTCAACAAGAATGTCATTATACAAATTCCACGTAATCAGATACGTATAAACGAAAATACATCCCAATGAATCCTAAAATAAGGCAATCGAGAGGACATCCCATAAGGAATTATGTTCTATTCGTCCAATGGTGAATAGTATAAATTGTTCCACTTACCTGGTTAGTAAAATATTACACACGACTACAAAAATATTACACTTGTAAGAAGGAATATACCATAAAAAATTCCACAACCCTTGCAGCAAATATAAATAAAACGGATATCCCTACTAATGGGAAATTTGTACCCTTTGACATCACCAACCTGTTTACAAATATACCTGTCAAAGAAACAGTTAACATTATAGAACTTAACTTACTCAGTCAAAACAAAGTTCCAATTAACAGTACATACGAAGTTATAAAACTGCTTCATCTAGTCTTAGACAAAACTATTTCATATTTGAAGATAATTTTTATACACAACCAAATGGTGTTGCAATGGGTTGTGACTAAAAAGGGCAATAGCACATATAGTTTTAAACATTCTTGAATTATGTTTCTTCCTGCACCAAGAAACTAAAAAAGAATTATCTCTTACTATCGATATGTGGACGACATACTCGTGCTCATAGATGGAAATGAAACAGACGTAAAAAATATTTTCATGCTCTTACCAATAAGTTACCCCCTAAAATTAAATTATCTATGGAACTAGAAACCAATAAAATGATTAACCATCTAGACCTCACTATACAAAAGTTCGAAATAAACTCAAATTTGAAATATACAGGAAACCAAAAACATCGACCAACATTATCCTTGCTCATTCTTGCCATTCCAGTTCATATAAACTAGCCTTCTTCCGTTCAATGATAAATAGAGTAATGAAATTACCATTAGATGATACAGCTAAACAAAAAGAATTAATCATACTGCAATACATCGCACAACAAAATGAATACGACTAATACGACTTCAGAATCGTTATAAAGCTCTATAACAACCAAACGAGCCCTAAACCACCAACAACACGTACAGAAATTACATTACAGAGGGAAACCTCAAATATAAATAAACCAATATACACCAGTAAACCATATCCAGGTAAAATATCCAATAAAATGAAGCAACTATTAAGACTAACACCACTTTTGCATTTCAGAATAGACACACCGTTAAAAACACAATCGTCAAACATACCGCAAAACCTTCAAAATTTCTTAACTAAGGAATTTACAAAAAACTTGTAATTCATGTGATGAATATTAGATAGGGCAGACCGGACGACGTTTTACCAAGATACAAAGAACACACTAGAGAAACTGAAAAGAACCCTTCCACTTTTTACCCACATTTTCACTCTGAATATGACATAGTAGACGCCATAGAAAGTTTACATACAATACAGAAGGGATACGAGATGAAAATTATTGAAGAAATTTAAGTATACATACACGCAATCAATAACACAACTAATTTACTAAACGATCAAACAGATATCAGGCATAAAAATTACACTGAAACTTTCTAGTGCAGACAACGGATAAGCCGATCAAAGATAATAGTATAATAACAAAATTACCAGTGTAGCGTTTTATCGGTCTAGCTATTTATTTAATTAATAAGTCAGCTTTATTGCGAAACACTAGTAAGTCGTTATTCACCAGAAAAAACGTAAACGGAACTCGAATAAGAACCAGCACCCCCCCTCCCCCCCCCTGGTAGAGCGGAGCTCGCGGGATGTGGGGGTACTTCTACTTGACACGTTGGCCAGTCCTAGAACATCCTGTCGGTACGGTGTGTTCCTCTTGTTAATATGGAAAGTTGGGTGTTCACTTCTTCCGCCACTTCATCTTCTTGCTGTGGTTGTTGTACAGGTACTGCCGATGCATAATGTCCCTGTCGCATGTCTTCTTCAGTGAGCAACATATGTGCGGGCTTCGCCCGTTCCAACGATACTGTTTGCCGCTTTCCGTACAAATCATTCTGTATTGTATGGTCACCTCACAGTAGCACCTTATGTGGCCCAGAATATAGAAGCTGCAGTGGTGGTCGTACTGAGTCTGTTCTGAGCACATGGGTGCAGGTGTGAAGGTCCTTATGGACGAATGGTTTTCCTTCTCCATGTCGCGATACAGATGATGGGCGCAGTGTAGCTATTTTTCTGCGTACTTTTTCTCAGTGTCTAGGGCACACATAGTCTAGATCTACCTTGAAATACATCGCACCAAACGTAAATATTCTCTCCAGCTGACTGTACTCTTTGTAGTTGTAGCCCTGAGGTACCATTGTTGCGATATGCTTAAGCTTCGGGTCCACTTTTTGTGCATCTGACTATTGTTCGTAGACGATCGTCCGAGAAATAGCATCAACTCTTGACAAACTATCTTTGACCATGTTTTCCACTCCTCTGCTATGCCTCACATTGGTCGTAAACTGGGCTATACATTTTAGCTGTCGGAATTGTCGCGGTGAGCAGAAAGAAAAGTGATAGGTTTGTGGTCGGTATATATAGTGAATGGTCTGGCTTCCACTTGCGGACGAAAGTACTTTACAGCTTCATACATTGCTAGTAGTTCTCTAACATATGCACTCCAGTTGACCTGGGCCACTGTGAGTTTACGGGAGAAGAATCCTAAAGGTTGCCATTGCCCATTTACTTGCTGGTGTAAGACTGCTCCTAAGGCTTGCTGAATGACATCATCCAATATAGCTAATGGCGCCTGAGGAACTGGGTGTGCTAATTGCACTGCATTCTGTAAGTCTGTTTTAATTTGTTCGATTGCCGGTTGCATTTCTGGTGTCAATTTTAATGGTTGTCGGTCTGTCGCATTCTTGCTCGCTAGAGCTGCAGTTAAAGGTTCCTGCTTTTCGGCTGCTTTTGGCAAGTGCTTCCTATAAAAGTCCACAGCCCCAAGAAATCCTTGAAGCTGTCAGGAATTGGTTGGCTGGACCATCCTCTTGATAGCTGTAGTTTTTCTCGAAGTGGAATTATTCCAGTCGTTGTTACAGTGTAACCGAGAAATGTCACTTGACTTTGAGCATACATTTAGCCTCTTTTATTACAATTCTGTATGCATCTAAACGCTTGAAAACGGCATTTAAATGTTTCAAAAATGTTTGTATAGCTTATGGGACATAACTACGGAGTTATCAGTCCCTAAACTTACAAACTACTTATGAACTAATAACACTAAGGACGGCACAAATATCCATGCCCGAGGGGGGATTCGAACCCCCGACCGTAGTGGCCGTGCAGACCGTGACTGGAGCGCTTTAGTCCCCTCGGCCACCGCGGCCGGCTTTAAATGTTTCTCATGTTGTTCGTTTGATTTCGAAAAAATCAGTATATCATCAAGTTATGTGAAACAACACTGCAATCATTTTTCATGATTGCTGTTTTGGTATGTCAGCTTCCGTGACTGGTATCTGGTGGTATGCTTTTTTCAGTCTATGACACTAAATGTGGTCGCTGCTGCCAGTGCATTCGTAAAATCTCTGATGTTTGGAATCAGGCACTGGTCGGGGACAGTCCGGGAAATTAATGCTCGATAGTCATCGCAGGGCAAGCAAGAACCATCTTTCTTTCTGACCATATGGAGTGGCGAAGACCATGGACTGTCAGACCTGTGAAGCACACCTTTTTGCAGCAATTCTTCGAACTCTTCTTTCGCTGCCCCAAAACGGTCTGGAGTTAGCCTTCTCGGTATCTGTGGTACAGGTTGGCCAGCTGTCGTCCTAATGTGGTGCAAAACTATTTCCGTATGCTTCTTTTATCATTGCTCTGCAAGTGAGACATATAACTATCCTGGTAGCCTATGGTACCAACAGTATTTCGTCCTAACGTAACTTTTATTATTGCTTCACCACATCTTACGCTTGCTGTGCTGTTATATACATTAAGTTTTTTTGTGATACAAAAAATCCGCACCTAGGATAGCATCTGTAACTTCAGATAATACAAAAGTCCAAGTATAATTTCGTTTGAGTCCTAATTTAACGTCTAATTGACACTTCCTCTAAGTCATTATTGGAGCTCTATTCGCTGTAGTGAGACTTATCTGTGCTGTTTGAATTTCGCTTCTGCAACTTCTGATCCGTAGCGCAATGACGTCTGATCTTGAATCAATTAGGTAAATACAGTTCGAGAGGCATAGGTAATAGAGACAGGTTACTCACCATGACGCGCTGCTCGTCGGCCTCACCTCTTACTTATTGGTTTGATTCCTGTGGATATCTATAGGTGGGACTACACTAGGCATGGCCTTCACCTCAACAGGAAAGGGAAGGGAAAATTGTCTGGGTTGATTGCAAGTAACTTACGGGGGGCATTGTCATAAATGGTAAAATACCAGTGGTTACAGGTGTCAGAGGGATGCCTTTTTTAGGATAGGGAGGGGGGAAAGAAAACCAGTTTTGAGAGAGCTCGTAAGACACCCTCAGTTTGGAAAAGCAGATAAACAGGAGGTAGATTTTAGCAAATAATTTTTAACAGAAAGTACTCAGAAACTTCCAGTAAATCTTACTCAAGCCATTAGTATGCAATATCAGTTATCTTTATTACATCAAAATATTCCAGGACTCAGAAATAATCTTGATGAACTACTCATTTGTATTGATAAAATAGATTCTTCTAGCCCAATTGACATAATTTGCCTCTCTGAACATCATGTGGCCACTGGTATAGATATGTTAAACATTCCAGGATTTAATTTAGCTTCACACTTCTGTAGAGTAGATATGGAGGGAGGAGGAGTTACCACATTCATTAAAAACTGCTATAAATTCAAGAATATTGATATAAATAAATTCTGTCTAGAGCAGTATTTAGAAGCTTGTGCAACAGAAGTAGAATTCCATAACAGATACTATATAATAGTAACTATTTACCGAGCACCTGCAGGAAATTATAATCTATTCCTAAATCATCTAGAAGCTCTATTGGGTTATTTAACAGGAACAAATAAAGAAATCCTGGTTGCTGGTGACTTTAATACAGATTTTCTTTTGCAGTCCTCCAGTAAAAATTTATTGCAGTCAGTAACTTTGTCTTTCAACCTAACACACATCATAAATTTTACAACTAGGATAACAAAAACCTCTAGGACAGCAATTGATAATATTTTTATAGACAAATCAAAGGAACAAAATCATATCATAAAACCAATAATAAATGGCCTGTCAGATCATGATATGCAGCTCCTTGTTTTAGGTATAGATTCTAAACAGATTATGAAGACTGCAAAATGTACATACAGGAGAGTAGTCAACCCATCGAAAATTGAAAATTTTAGAAAACTCCTTAAAGACATGAACTGGAAAGATGTATATAGAGCTAATGGCATGAATGAAAAATATAATGTATTCATTAATAATGTTAGTACCATGTTGGAAAACTGTTTTCCTCTAAAAGTAACGCGAATTAAACAGAAGTCTATAATAAAACCTTGGATTACACAAGGAATAAAGATTTCATGTAAGACAAAAAGGAAAATGTATCTATCAGCCAAGAGTAGTTGCAATGATGATGATTTAACTAAATATAAGGAATACTGTAAAGTATTAAAAAAAGTTATTTAGGTATCTAAACAAATGCACTATGAATAGAAGATAGCAATATCAGGAAACCAAATAAAAACAATATGGGATATAGTGAAAGAGGAGACTGGTAGAACCAGAAAGGAATAAGAGCAGATAGGATTAAGAGTAGCTGAGACATTAGTAACTGATGGGCATAGTGTGGCACATCTATTTAACAACTACTTTATATCCGTTATTGATAGTATGGGATTGTCTGGGTCAGTAAATAATGCGCTTGAATATTTGAAACTAGCATTTACAAATAACTTCACACACATGAATGTGTCAGTCATTTCACCACAAGAAATATCTTCCATAATGAAATCTTTAAAAACAAAGAATTCCAGTGGATACGATGAAATATCAACAAAGTTAATTAAAGCGTGTTCTTGTGAACTTAGCACAATCTTAAGTTATTTGTGTAACTAGTCTATTATATCGGGAACATTTTGTGATTGGCTAAAATATGCAGATATTAAACCTCTCTTCAAGAAGGGGGATAAAGAGATACCATCAAACTACAGACCCATTTCACTTTTGCCAGCATTCTCAAAAATTATAGAAAAGGTAATGTAGAAGCAGCTTCTCAACCACTTAACCACAAATGGCATATTGTCTAAAACACAGTTTGGATTTCTGAAAGGTTCCGATATCGAGAAGGCTATTTACACTTTCAGTGTGAATGTACTTAATTCATTAGATAATAAATTGCAAGCAGCAGGTATTTTCTGTGATTTATCAAAGGAATTTGATTGTGTGAACCATAACATCCTTTTAAGTAAATTAGATTTCTATGGGGTCACGGGAAATGCTGCAAAATGGTTCAAGTCGTACCTCGCTAACAGGAAACAAAGAGTGTCAGTGCAAGTGACTAGTGAATTAGGCCAACAGTCATCATCGGATTGGGGAAAAAATTACATGTGGTATCCCACAAGGATCCATCTTAGGGCCATTGCTTTTTCTTGTGTACATTAATGATCTCTCATCAGTTACACTACCAGAATCAGAGTTCGTTTTGTTTGCAGATGATACAAGTATTGCAATAAAGAGTAAGTCAAGTATAGTGATAGAAAGGTCTGCTAATGATATTTTCATGAACATTAATAAATGGTTTAAAGCCAACTCATTGTCATTAAACTTTGAAAAGACGCACTACGTGCAGTTCAGAACATGTAAGAGATTTCCTGACAGCATATGCATTAAGTATGAAGAAGAGCAGATACAACAGGTTGACAGTATTAAATTCCTGGGATTACAGCTTGATAATAAATTTAGTTGGGAGGAGCACACCACAGAACTGCAGAAACGACTCAACAAATCTGTATTTTCAATACGAGTGTTATCAGACATAGGAGACATAAAAATAACAAAGCTTGCATACTTTGCTTACTTTCATTCCTTAATGTCATATGGTATAATATTTTGGGGTAACTCTTCAAGTCAGTCAAAAGTCTTCAGAGTCCAAAAACGTGTAATACGTATTATTTGTGGAGTAAATTCACGGACGTCTTGTAGAAGCCTCTTCAAAGAACTGGGTATATTAACTACTGCCTCTCAGTATATTTATTCCTTAATGAAATTTGTCATAAATAATATATCCCTTTTCCCAACAAACAGCTCAGTTCATACATACAATACTAGAAATAAAAATGATCTACACAAGGATTTAAAAGCACTTACTTTAGTTCAAAAAGGGGTCCACTACTCAGGAACACAGATTTTCAATAATTTACCATCAAGTATAAAAAATTTAGCTACGATAAAGATCAGTTTAAGAGGAACCTAAAAGACTTTCTAGTGGCCAACTCCTTCTACTCCATTAGTGAATTTCTAAATTGTACCAAATGATGCATGCACTCATACTATATTAGTATTATTATATTATCAGCAAAAAAAAAACCTTAAAAATTTATGTATCTGTATTAATATTATAAGTGTATGTATTTGTATTTATATTATTAGTATTATCTGTTATTCAACTTGTAAACTTTGTTTCTTGAAATGTTCTACATCCACGAGGATCCCCTCAATATGGATCTACGGAACAAATAACTAATCTAATCTAATCTTGCAGGCGCTACTGATTGGTCACACCTACTGCTGGCCGCTGCTGTCGGACTTCAACCTGTTCTTGTACTTCATTGACAGTTGCTAGTTAGTTTCTCTGTTCAGCTGCATTATCTTATGCGTCGTAGTTATTGATAATTGCAGTTATATCTTCTGCATGTCTCTTCTCCAATATAACGTAAACTTTGTCTGTCACTGTGAGAAATGTTGAAGTGTCTTGTGTCTCATATAAAACTGCTACCGTCTTAACATTCTCTGCCAGGCATACCTGTCTTAGCGTGTTATTTCATAGTTCAAAAAATGTTTGTAAAGTCTATGGGACTTACCTACGGGGTCATCAGTCCCTAAAAACTAGCTAATACTAAGGACGGCACAAATATCCATGCCCGAGGGGGGATTCGAACCCCCGACCGTAGTGGCCGTGCAGGCCGTGACTGGAGCGCCTCAGTCCCCTCGGCCACAGCGGCCGGCTTGGTAGTTCTTCTTCTCTACTATGTTTCTCCGGATGCTTCCAATATGCAGATGGATTTCTGTCTCCTACTTTCTCGCCTTTCAGTACCCGTTGTATACGTTGTTGTATAGGTTGACACATTCTTGTGATTACGAAATTTTTCAGAGACGTATACTGTTGCGTGGCTGGCGGCGTCAATATAATATCGGCGCTGAGAGTGGCTGCTCTGGCGTCTAACGCGTTAACGGCTAGTGCGAATTTCGAGTGTTCTTCTGTAATTTCGTTTTGTCGGAAAACCAACTCGAGCATTGCAAACCAAAGATCTGGCTTATCCAGTAGAAATTGTGGCGTACGCACCTTCATATGCAATTTATCAGTTGCTGTACCTCTGCTGCTAGCCGGGAAATTTGGATTTTCCGCCGAACTCCGATGCCTTTCGATTTACAACCGTAATCTTCCAGCTGTCTTTGTAAATCGTGGCGAAGGTTTGCTGCATTACTGTCGCGTGTTCGCAGCGACGCACTGCTCCACGATATCGTCTGTTAGTGCGTGCTCATGTTCTCGTCAATTTCTTTAATATTCGGAGTCACCACTTTGTAGCGTATTTATCGGCGTAGCTGTTTATTTAATTAATAAATCAGCTTTGTTGGGAAACACTAGTAACTCTTTATTCACCAGAAAAAACATAAACGGAACTCCAATAAGAACCAGAGAGTAAGTAAAAAAGAGAAAAGAAAACAAAGGTAAAGATTGCTCTTCTAAACAATAAATATTAAAATGCACTTGTGCTGAAATCATTCTGCTGACGGCGATTCCCACACCGGTAAAGACTAATCAAAGCGACAATCCCACCGTTGATCTGGGATCATTTGTTAGAAAAATTATAAAAAAACCCTAACGTAACGTAATTTCGATTGACATTTTTCCTTTAATTTCGAATAAAGGTTCCCTCATCAATAGAATCAACGTCACACTCACAATACGATAATAGAATCTACCTCCTGACACTTATATTGCATCTATGGAGAGCTGTCAAACGGCAAAATCCGTAACTTTCTTATATATGAAAACGTAATATTATATGTTACGAGATATTATAAAGTATAAAAAACATTTCGTCACAGTACGATGAAAATGAATGGCTTGCCAGAATGTGGTATGTATTAATTTCATTTCCACTCTATATAAAATAAATAGGCTACATAGTACGAAATATTATTAAAAACTTATTTATTGCAAGCGAAATACCTGAATCTGGCTTCTTAGACGAAATAATCTTATAGTGGGACGATGGCTAACTTTGAAGTATACAGTGTTATAAATATATAATCTGTATTAGGAAATGATTGAACTGGATAGTTTGAGACAAAGTGGGGAGTCCGCCAGGAAAGAGCCTTGTTATCACTCTTCTTTATCACTGTTCTAAAATATGTTAAGCAAACTGCAGATGACTCAAGAGCATTGGTATTTGCAGATGAAGATATAATGTATGTGGATACTAAAATAGAAGTATGGGAAAGACTGACTATTTGTAATAATAAATTTAAATAATTTAACCGGAAAATCAGCAAGACCAAGACTGTTCAGATGCCCATAAACAGAGTAGAAATAGTTGAAAAGAGCTATTTGGAGGGAAAAAAAATAAATTGTATCTTTTTCTCACTTTCAGTATCACAGAAGTATGTTCTCCAAATATAACATCACCAAACAAAAAATTATGAATAGGACACAGAAAGAGCCTAATTTTGCCAGGGAAGTTCGAAACGTACTCTGGGAAAACAAAATATCCCAGCAGAGAAGTTAAAATTGTATCATACTTACTTTAGCCCAATCCTTGTGTATGGCATGGAAAGGAGCATCTTGTTAGAAAAAAAAAGGGCTGCAGCAATATCCAAGCAACAGAAATGAGATTTGTCAGGGCTGTGAATCAAAGAGGAGAGACAAGGTAAGAGACGAAGTACATAGAGAATCTGTTGATATCACGGTCCTGTAGCCAACATCCTGGAGAAAAAAGCTGCAGTGGTATGGCCATTTAATGAGAATGAACAGTACAAGAAAGGCAGAGAAATACTTAAAACTGGATGTGGGAGGAAAAAGACCGAGAGGAACATCGATGAGACAAATGGTACGGTTAGAAGTTGGGAAGAATGGTTTCAACTTGGTTGATGTACAATGCCGAAAGTTGTATCAAGATTGGAAGAGATGGAGAGCTGGTGTTAACCACACCTAGCAAACAGGAGATGCAAGATGATGATTCAGATTACAGGCTTTCGAGGTGTTAAACATATTTGTAATATTATGCTATGAACGTTTTCTTCATTATCACTTATCAGGTGCATTCGCAATGCTCAGCAAACCGATAATAACAATAATAAACCTTCCACTGCCTTAATGAATAATGTATGCCCATACATTGATTCATGATTAAAGCTGAGAAGAGTTGGACAACTTGAAGGAGAACTTCCAAATTACCTCCGACGACTCCAGATTAGAAATAGGTACAGGTAGCGTTAAAAAGTGAACAACATATATATAAGGTGTTTAAAAGAATTAAAACAATTTTAGATAGTAACCAACCCTAGAATTACCTTCTGCCTTTAAATCTATACGTTTTAGCAACAGTTTATCATTTTTACAGGAAATCTTATTTCCAGAGGCAAGAAACAAAATGTAATCAGACGAACGTATTATAATAAAGGCTATATCAGCGGAAGAGACCCGAGACGAGTATTGTCCATCCTGTCCAGCAAACAGAATTAGATTAGATTAGATTATTTATTTGTTCCGTAGATCCATATTGAGGGGATCCTCGTGGATGTGGAACATGTCAAGAAACAAAATTTACAAGTTGAATAACAAATAATACTAATAATATAAATACAGATACATAATTTTTTTCTGATAATATAATAATACTAATATAGTATGAGTGCATGCATCATTTGGTACAATTTAGAAATTCACTAATGGAGTAGAAGGAGTTGGCCACTAGAAAGTCTTTTAGGTTCCTCTTAAACTGATCTTTATTTGTAGCTAAATTTTTTATACTTGATGGTAAATTATTGAAAATCTGTGTTCCTGAGTAGTGGACCCCTTTTTGAACTAAAGTAAGTGCTTTTAAATCCTTGTGTAGATCATTTTTATTTCTAGTATTGTATGTATGAACTGAGCTGTTTGTTGGGAAAAGGGATATACTATTTATGACAAATTTCATTAAGGAATAAATATACTGAGAGGCAGTAGTTAATATACCCAGTTCTTTGAAGAGGCTTCTACAAGACGTCCGTGAATTTACTCCACAAATAATACGTATTACACGTTTTTGGACTCTGAAGACTTTTGACTGACTTGAAGAGTTACCCCAAAATATTATACCATATGACATTAAGGAATGAAAGTAAGCAAAGTATGCAAGCTTTGTTATTTTTATGTCTCCTATGTCTGATAACACTCGTATTGAAAATACAGATTTGTTGAGTCGTTTCTGCAGTTCTGTGGTGTGCTCCTCCCAACTAAATTTATTATCAAGCTGTAATCCCAGGAATTTAATTCTGTCAACCTCTTCTATCTGCTCTTCTTCATATTTAATGCATATGCTGTCAGGAAATCTCTTACATGTTCTGAACTGCATGTAGTGCGTCTTTTCAAAGTTTAATGACAATGAGTTGGCTTTAAACCATTTATTAATGTTCATGAAAATATCATTAGCAGACTTTTCTATCAATATACTTGACTTACTCTTTATTGCAATACTTGTATCATCTGCAAACAAAACGAACTCTGCTTCTGGTAGTGTAACTGATGAGAGATCATTAATGTACACAAGAAAAAGCAATGGCCCTAAGATGGATCCTTGTGGGACACCACATGTAATTTCTTCCCAACCCGATGATGACTGTTGGCCTAATTCACTAGTCACTTGCACTGACACCCTTTGTTTCCTGTTAGTGAGGTACGACTTGAACCATTTTGCAGCATTTCCCGTGACCCCATAGAATTCTAATTTACTTAAAAGGATGTTATGGTTCACACAATCAAATGCCTTTGACAAATCACAGAAAATACCTGCTGCTTGCAATTTATTATCTAATGAATTAAGTACATTCTCACTGAAAGTGTAAATAGCCTTCTCAATATCGGAACCTTTCAGAAATCCAAACTGTGTTCTAGACAATATGCCATTTGTGGTTAAGTGGTTGAGAAGCTGCTTGTACATTACCTTTTCTATAATTTTTGAGAATGCTGGCAAAAGTGAAATGGGTCTGTAGTTTGATGGTATCTCTTTATCCCCCTTCTTGAAGAGAGGTTTAATATCTGCATATTTTAGCCAATCAGGAAATGTTCCCGTTATAACAGACTGGTTACACAAATAACTTAAGATTGTGCTAAGTTCACAAGAACACGCTTTAATTAACTTTGTTGATATTTCATCGTATCCACTGGAATTCTTTGTTTTTAAAGATTTTATTATGGAAGATATTTCTTGTGGTGAAGTGACTGACATATTCATGTGTGTGAAGTTATTTGTAAATGCTAGTTTCAAATATTCAAGCGCATTATTTACTGACCCAGACAATCCCATACTATCAGTAACGGATATAAAGTACTTGTTAAATAGATTTGCCACACTATGCCCATCAGTTACTAATGTCTCAGCTACTCTTAACCATACCTGCTCTTGTTCCTTTCTGGTTCTACCAGTCTCTTCTTTCACTATATCCCATATTGTATTTATTTGGTTTCCTGATGTTGCTATCTTCTTTTCATAGTGCATTTGTTTAGATACCTGAATAACTTTTTTTAATATTTTACAGTATTCCTTATATTTAGTTAAATCATCATCATTGCAACTACTCTTGGCTGAAAGATACATACTCCTTTTTGTCTTACATGAAATCTTTATTCCTTGTGTAATCCAAGGTTTTATTATAGACTTCTGTTTAATTCGCGTTACTTTTAGAGGAAAACAGTATTAATGAATACATTATATTTTTCATTCATGCCATTAGCACTATATACATCTTTCCAGTTCATGTCTTTGAGGAGTTTTCTAAAGTTTTCAATTTTTGGTGGGTTGACTACTCTCCTGTATGTACATTTTGCAGTCTTCATAATCTGTTTAGAATCTATACCTAAAACAAGGAGCTGCATATCATGATCTGACAGGCCATTTATTATTGGTTTTATGATATGATTTTGTTCCTTTGATTTGTCTATAAAAATATTATCAATTGCTGTCCTAGAGGTTTTAGTTACCCTAGTTGGAAAGTTTACGGTGTGTGTTAGATTGAAAGACAAAGTTACTGACTGCAATAAATTTTTACTGGAGGACTGCATAAGAAAATCTGTATTAAAGTCACCAGCAACCAGGATTTCTTTATTTCTTCCTGTTAAATAAAAATGTGCAATGGGAACAACGTTTTGCTATACGCATGAGCTCAACAGTGTTTACTTGCATGCTCGCAGCCTTTGTTATGTTCACGCTCGCTCAACTAATATTTATATTTATAAACGTCTATGTGTGTAGGTATGTTCCTTATAGACTTCAAGATGGCTGGAGCAATTTTGATGAAATCTTCAGGTTGGCCCATTGGGTGATCGTGTGCAGTATGGTTGCGATCGAATCAAGATATTAATTTATTTGAAGAGTGTAAAGCGAAATATTGAACAATAATTGCTCTTTGAAAAAGCTTGTAGCTAAATACAGCTTATTTGAATCACTAAAGATAAAATTCGGCAGTGAGGTAATAGCTTTTTATTTTTATCAGCTTCTAACAACGCGAAAAACTGAATTCTAAGAAGATGCAAAGAAAAACAACGCCGGCCGCGGTGGCCGAGGAGACTAAGGCGCTCCAGTCGCGGTCTGCACGGCCACTACGGTCGGGGGTTCGAACCCCCCTCGGGCATGGATATTTGTGCCGTCCTAGTTCGTAAGTAGTTCATAAGTAGTTTGTAAGTTTAGGGACTGATGACCCCGTAGTTAAGTCCCATAGACTTTACAAACATTTGAACATTTTTAGAAAAACAACATTGTCCTAGCGCTCGTTGCCACAGAATAACTGCTCTCCACTGGGCATTCACAGTGACTCTGAAACAGACCCTCCTCCCCCCCCCCGGTAGATCTGAGCTCCAGGGACGTAGGGGTATTTATATTTCATTCGTCTACCAGTTCTCATGTGCACTAAGGGCGTTGCTTGAACCTCTTCAGTCTCCCTTGCTAGCAGCGGTGGTGCGGCTTCCTCTGGTGGTGCTGATACGGTATCATTTGTGTCCAATACCGTGGAAGGTGAAACTTCTCATTCAGCGTGTACCTCAGTTGGTAACATGTTCAGGTTTGACCGTTCCAACGATTCAACTTGACTCTTCCCACTCAGTAGGGCCCAGAATATGGGGGCTGTAGTGGTGATGTGTACCTGACCGTAGGTCTTTGTGTACGAACATCTTTAATTCCCGATGTCTTGAGACAGCAGCTGGGCGAAGTCTGGTCATATGCTGTAGTATGTACGGTTATTCGATCTGTCGTACCCCAATTTGAACGGCAAAAAATTTTGAGGCAGTCGTAAGGGTTCGCCGTAAAACAAATCAGCAGTGGATGACCCTAAATCCGCTTTTAATGCTGTACGAAGGGCCAACAAAACCAGTGGAAATGCGGCTTTTAACGTTCTATTCCAGCGTTCCACCATTCCATTGTTTGCTGGGTGGTATGGTATTGTACGATGATGAGGGACACCACAGAGGTTGGCGAATTCTGAGAATAAAATCGATTCAAACTGACGCCCTTGATCAGTGGTGACGTGTAAAGGGTAGCCGAAACGTGCGATCCACGACGAGAGGAATCCTCTAGCCACCGTTTGTCTGATAATGGATACGCCTCTGTCCATAGGGTGAAGCGGTCCATTGCAGTGAGGAGGTGATGGTATCATTCTGACGTGTATGAAACGTTGTGTTGTAAGTGGGAAATCTCCTACCGCTTTTATCTACCTCTCGTCCAACCTTGGTCATCTGACAGTCTAAGCATGCTTTTCACCCAGCAACGGCAGTCTTTTTATGTATATATATATTTGGCCACCAGAACCTGTCAGTCATCAGTTTGATGCTAGCGTTGATTCCCAGGCGAACCAACCCATGGAAGCTATCAAATAACTGCCGTCGTAATGTCTCTGGAACAAAAGCTCCCGGTTTTTCTTGTGATAAATCGCATCAAACTCGGAGACGTTCACCAGCTGGTCGTATTTGTCGCGGGCGCAGCCTCAGACGTACTATCGCGATAGAATTCGGCAAGTTGTTGGACTCTCTCTTGTGGAACAGCTAACTCCTTGTAATAAATAGCCCAGGATATCGAAAACAACCGACAAGTTTGGCACGACGTTCTCAGCTGCTTTAATATGCTGTAGGTCTCTCAGCTGGGAGATGAATTCAAGTTGCCTAAACTGGCACGGTGAGGAGAAATCCTTTGTTACTACTGAAAGCAAAATAATTTTCTTGTGTTCTGCGAAAACCTTAAATAGTCTGGCTTCCACTTGTGACCGGAAATGGCGGGCAGCTTGTAAATTGGCAGCAATTCTCTATCATAAGCGCTCCATTTATCTTCTTATAATGTAAGCTTACAGGAGAAGAAGCCCAGGGTGTGACGTTACTACTATTTGGCGCATAAGCGCGTGAGGATTGACTGTGGGGATTACTAAATTGCGATTACGGACAGAGGAGTAGCTGAGCCCAAGAGGTAAACTGACCACTGGCGCTGGGCGTTGTTATTACAACGTGGAGAGCTGAACGCTGGGCCTAACTGCCCTTTGACACATCTCATAAACTATTGTATACATGCTCTTATATCAAACGCAAACTACTGAAGTCACAGACCAGTACAATACGGCATTCAAAACACGAAGGCAGAGCGATTATGATGATATATTGATATCAGTTGTATTTATTTTATATCAAGAGATATCGAGAAATTAGATTGCAATTCATTAAATAATTTATAACTTTTATTGCAATTCAAGTACAGTAATGAGCGAGGGCTCATATGAAAGGTCTCATCGAAACGCATCAGTCTGTATATTATACAGTCTGTAACATTAATATTATGCATAATACTGTCACTTTATTGAATTACAATTGTAAATTGTCTATAATAAATACAAAAAGACAGATTCACGAACATCAAAGCAGTGGGCAATTTCACGTTTCTTAATACACATTTTGAGTGATTAAATTACATGACGTTTGGTTATTTATTGTTATTATCCCGTAATTTATTTAATTTTATGTGCACATTGAATCCGATAGTTCATCCAAAAGAGCAGTGAAAAGACTTTCGGAAGAACACTTCACTTGAAAGACTGAATTGTTCATTAATGTGCAACAGGCAAAAACACACATTTTTTGGAATTGCACAACACGTGCATTTGTTAAAAACTAATATTTTGGGGGAACTATTGCACCTAGATATTAGTATGAGGTATCGATTTGTAACAGAAATTCATTGCGCAACTAATAATGCCATCAAATTATGTAGAAAGTTTTAAAATGTGCTGGCAGAACCACTGGGTCATTAGGTGGCGCTTTCTGGATTTCACGCCGGCACGGCAGGCCGAGATGAGGGCTAGCGACAGTCCTGAGTTGGTCATGTCGGTCGGTGCCGTGATTTTCGAGTGATATTAAACATGTTGAACGTAGCCGCAGAAACATTCGCTTGGAACTTGGAAGTATTTCCTCGATTTCTGACTGGACGGTTTCTGGACTTTGAAGAATTTCCGCGGTTTTGTTTATTTAGAACTTTACAATATAACGTTATTAGAACATTAACCAAATGAATATTTTGTAGCTAGAATGTTTTCTGGTACATTGGGGGTTCGAGTTCTTTACAGAATCTACTAGGTTTAGTGATTCTCGTCTGTGGAGTTTTTAAAATGGGAAATAAACTTCATTAATTACAAATCAAACATCATGTTGTAGCCCATCTTTAATATACAGACGCCCAAGTTGAAATCCCTGGCAATGTATTATTAATTTTGTTTCTTTAAGCAACGTACAGGTGGACGGAGACTAGATAGCAACCAGTTGCAGAATAGAAGAGGAATTCAGTGTAAGTCATCCCCTGTGACAAGTCGATTAGTAGTCACTAACGTCTTAAGGCGCTGCCAATGGTGGTGTAGAGCTGCGCCTATGGCTTGTTGGTTAGCATCCAGAACAATCGCCAGTCGCACCTGCGGACCTGGGTCGCGCCTGATCTTGTCAAATGCCCTCAACATACCTGGTGTCCACTGCAATGATCGTTCACCCACTTCATCCTTGCCGGCTAGTGCTGACGTCAAAGGCTGCCGAATTGGGGAAATGTTGTCTATAGAAATCAGCTGCCATAAGAAACCGGCGCAGCTGGTGATTATCGACGGGGTGAGGCACCTCTTCGATAAGAGAAAGCTTATTTCGCAGCGGACTGTTACCGGCAGCCGTCACTGAACAGCCCAAGAATGGCACTTGATGTCGTCGAAGTAAGCACTTTGTTTCATTTAGCGAAATGCCGTATGCATCAATGGTTGCTAAACATTCTTTATATGCAGTTCGTGCAGTTTCTCTGACGGAAAAAAGGATGTCATCAAGGTACGCGAAACAGTACAGCAAACCTTTTAGTACTTGATCGATAAACCGCTGCCAAGTTTGTGCCGCTTTTTTCAGACCAAACGGTATACGGAGGTATTCAACCAAACCGAAAGGTGTTGTGACAGCCGTTTTTGGGATATCAGCAGGTTGAAAGACGACCGTCTGTCGTCTTCCATATATTTTTGTATAGTTTCTGTAAAGTTATAACTTATTTAATATCGCTAGATTATCATTTTGTTAAAACTAGAACCCCACTCTTTTCAAGGCTTAAGGAATAACATTTTTATTTTATGTGTTAGAATATTAGTTAATATTGCGAGGTTTTTCTTATCTTGTTATGTCCATAATTTATTATTATATTAATTAATGTGGCATAAGTACGGCTTCTCTGCTACGCCACTGTCCCTGTGAGAATGGGCAGTTGTTTTACCTTTAAGTGTGTGCGTGAAGCTATGGCTGTTTGAATGTGGGGAGCGACAGCTCGCTTTGCATCGTTCTCTCTGGCTCAGTATCGATAGCTACTGATACTACCAAAGAGGTTTCCACACCCTTTGGCTGCGAGTTGGTTGGCGAGTCTCTCGGTCCCCCACCACCGCTGTTTTCGTGGATTTTGCAGCTTCCGGTGGCTTCCCGCATCTTCCCCCGCCCCAGTGGCCGCGCAGCTGATCATTCTCGGCTGGTCATATGGCGAGGTAAGGTTGCTTCTACTCTTGTTTCTGGAGATGGTAGCGTTTCATTGACTAGCACGTTGAACTTAGATTCGTGAACTTAGAATCGTTTTTTTTTTTTTTTTTTTTTTTTTTTTTTAATGTTTTCTCCGATCGTGTGAGGAAATGTGTTCTCGTTTATCAGTTCAGTGATTTCCAATAGATAAACGCGCTGTGTGTGATTCTAGTTGCAGTTTGATAACGGCCTGATATATTAAAACCTTTTGTGATAATGTGGCGGTGTATGAACTCTCTGTAAATACTTTCTACCTTTCTGGGGCCCGATTTCTAATAGGTAATATGTACATTTTATACAGTGCGTGTAAAAATCTTATCATTGTTTCCTTTCGTGAGTGATAAGTGTTCCACGTGGATGGTTCATAGAACAAAGCCTTCAGCTTCCACTCTTGTTTGTTCCATGCCCATCAGGTATCCTTCTGATTTCCACTAATATTTCGCGATCTTCTCTCCCCGCCTATTTTAATTCTGCCGTTTCTTCTCCGACTTATAGTACGAACTCTGTCTGTAGATGTAAGAGATGCATTTTGTTGTATTAACAAAATTGGTTCCCCATTTTGCTTGTTTTCTATCTGAATAAACAAATCTAAGTTCAGCATAATCCGTAAGTTGCCTATAAATGGTAGTTTCAGAGCACCTTCCCTCTTTTATTTAATATTGTTCTTCACAATAGCTGAGAACATGCTCAGATGCAATGTTTCTCACGTCTAAATTCCGTTGAGCCATAAATGTTTTCTTAGCGACCTTTCTAAGATATCTTTAATTGTGGTGGCTTGCTTATTAATGTCTGTAAGTAATAACGTGTGAACTGCTATGTATATTGACCACTGTAGTATTAACTTCCTGTTATTGGCCGAGTGGACGTCGGCCGGTACGCAACTCTCCAACTACAGCAAATTTTCAGTTGTAAGTATAACCGGCTTCTCTCTACAAGCTACATATTTTGACTGTTCAGTGCGCTTTCCCTTCAGTTCATTACAGTTATTGTGTGCTCGCGTTTTTATTTGGTTCATAGTCGCGTTAAATATCTAGTTAGTGTATTATTCCGCCGTGTGAATCGCGTCGCGACAGTCGTCTGTCTTTATTTCCTGATTAGAAGCGACATATAGATTTTGATTTTCGGCTGCGCGTTCTCGTTTCAATTTGTAAATTTATAATGTGTTCTCGTGCATGTTAGATTCAAATAAACGTTTTAACAAACAGTGTAGTGTTCCTTTGAAAGCATCGTGACTGTAGTTTTCGTTTTTGTCGACACTGTAATCATGAATAGGGACTGTGACTGCTGTGTGCGGATGCAGTTTGAGCTGGTGACATTTCGCTCCCAGCTTCAAGCTGGGTTAACCTCGGTTGCACATTTTGAAATTGTGATCGAGGGGCGACGTTGTTGTTGGCCAGTAGTGGGGACCGAACGGACTCCCGTCGTCTCCACCGATCGGCCTGCGTCATTGACATGTCCCGATACTGCTATCAGTGAGGCAGACGCCCCACCCGTGGTTGCGTGGGAGGTTGCTCCAGTGCGTGGCAGGAGACGCAAGACGTTCCGGGGGACCGATCGTGAGGCCTCCCCGGTTCGTCTTGCGAACAGGTTTGAGGCGCTATCTGTTCAGGAAAACGTTCCTGATTCGGATGGTGTCTCTCATCCTGAGGTCACCACCCAGCCTGCAAGATCCGGGCTTTCACAGAGGGTTGGTTTGCCTGTAGTTGGAAGCTTCAACGTTAGGCGGGTGATGGAGCCCCTTAGAGAGATGGCAGCCAAGGAGGGGAAGACGGCCAACGTGCACTCGGTGTGCATACCGGGTGGAGTCATTTCAGATGTGGAACGAGTCCTTCCGGATGCCATGAAGGGTACGGGATGCAGCCAACTGAAGGTGGTGGCTCACGTCGGTGCCGATGATGTGTGTCGCTTCGGATCTGAAGAGATCCTCTCAGGTTTTGAGTGGCTGTCTGAAGTGGTACAGACTGCCAGTCTTGCTTGCAAGATGAAAGCAGAGCTAACCATCTGCAGCATAGTTGACAGGACCGACTGCGGATCTCTGGTACATAACCGAGTGGAGGGTCTGAGTCAGAGGCTCAGACGGTTCTGCGACCGTGGAGGCTGCAGATTCCTTGACTTGCGCCATCGGGTGGTGGGTTTCCGGGTTCCGCTGAATAGGTCAGGAGTCCACTATACGCAGGAGGCGGTTACACGGGTAGCGGGGGCTGTGTGGCGTGGACTGGGCGGCTTTTTAGGATAAAGGGCTTCGGGGAAAAACAAAATGGGCAATCTCAAAGGGTTCAGGTGGATCACAGGAGAAATGTAGATCTTGGAACTATCGGTATAACAGCTGTAAATTGTCGTAGCTGTGTCGGGAAAGTACCAGAACTCCAAGTGTTAATAGAAATCACCGATACACACATCATTGTAGGCAGTGAAAGTTGGCTCAAGCCGGAAATACGTTCAGCAGAAGTATTTGTAAAAGATCTAACTGTGTTCAGAAAGGATAGATTAAACAAATTATGTGGAGGCGTGTTTGTCGCCGTCAAAAGTAGTATTTCGTGTACCGAAGTTGAAGTAGATAGTTCCTGCGAGCTATTATGGATAGATGTTGTACCTAAAAATCGTAAGAAGTCAATAATTGGTTCCTTTTACCGGCCTCCCGACTCTGGCGATACAGTAGCAGAAAGGTTCAAAGAAAACCTGAGTCTAATTACAAAAACGTACCCGACTTACACGATAATAGTAGGCGGTGATTTTATTTTACCCTCGATCTGATGGCGAAATTATATTTTCAAAACAGGAGGTACGCGTAAAACATCGTGCGAAATTGTACTCAACGCATTCTCTGAGAATTACTTCGAACAATTAGTTCATAAGCCAACTAGAATTGTAAATGGATGTGAAAACACACTTGATCTCTTACCAATAAATAATCCTGAGCTCATAACGAGCATCAAAACGGATACAGGTATTTGTGAACACCGAGCTGTCGTAGCGAGATTGAATATCGAAAGTCCCAAACTACCAAAAATAAACTAAAAGTATATTTGTTGAGGAAAGCAGATAGAAATAAAATACATTGCTTCTTGAAAGACAGCTTCCACTCGTTTCTAACACTAAACGTAGGTGTAGACCAGATGTGGCTCAAATTGACAGAAGTGGTATCGACAGCAATTGACAGTTTTATACCAAATAAATTAATAAAAGAAGGAGGCGACCCCCTTTGGTACACAAAACAGATCAGGACACTGATGCAAAAGCAAAGGAAAATGCATAGTAAATTTAAACGAACACAAAATCCCCTGAATTGGCGATCCTACACAGAAGCTCGAAATTTAGCGAGGATTTCAATGCGAGATGCCTACAATACTTATCACAACGAAACTCTTTCTCGAAATTTGACTGAAAACCCGAAGAGATATTGGTCCTATGTTAAATATACTAGGGGCAAAACACAAACAATACCCTCACTACGTGATAGTAATGGCGATCCTGCCGATAACAGCGCTACTAAAGCAGAGTTACTAAACATAGCTTTTAGAAAATCATTCACTAAAGAAGGCGAAACCAATATTCCAGATTTCAAATTACGAACAGAGGCTGTAATGAGTAACGTAGAAGTAGATATCAACGGAGTAGTGTAGCAACTAAAATCACTGAACAAGAACAAGTCTTCTGGTCCTGATTATATACCAATCAGACAGCTATCTGATTATGCTGAAGCGATAACTCCTTACTTAACAGCCATAGACAACCACTCTCTCATAGAAGGATCTGTACCAAAAGATTGGAAAGTTGCACAGGTCACACCTATATTCAAGAAAGGCAGTAGGAGTAACCCATTAAACTATATGCCTGTTTCATTGACATCCTGTATACAAATATTATGAATTATCTCGAACAGAACGATCTATTGACCCAAGGTCAACACGGATTTAGAAAATATCGTTCATGCGAAACACAACTAGCACATTATTCACACGAAGTGATGTATGCTATCAACAAGGGTTCGCAAATCGATACCGTATTTCTTGATTTCCAGAAGGCTTTTGACACCGTACATCACAAACGGATTTTAATCAAATTATTTTAATCAAATTATGGTATATGCCCCGAATTTGCGATTGGATAGGGGATTTCCTGCCAGAGAGAACACAGTTTGTAGTAATCAATGGTAAGGCATCGATTAAAACAGAAGTGATATCCGGCGTTCCACAGGGTAGTGTTATTGTTCCTCTGCTGTTCCTTATTTACATAAACGATTTAGGTTGTTTGCAGATGACCCCGTCATTTATCGTCTAGTAAAATCATCAGAAGATGAAAACCAAACTGCAGAACGATCTAAATAAGATTTCAGTATGGTGTAAAAATTAGCAATTGACTCTAAATAATGAGAAGTATGAAGTCGTCCACATGAGTACGAAAAGAAATCCGTTAAACTTTGTTTTCAAGATAAATCAAGCGTGAAGGCCGTAAACTCCACAAAAAACCTAGGAATTACTATTACTTCAGACTTAAATTAAGAACACGTAGATAATGTCGTGGAAAAGGCGAACCAGAGACTGCGTTTTATTGGCAGAGCCCTTGAAACATACAATAGAACTACAAAAGAAACTGCATACACTACGCTTGTCCGTCAATTTTTGGAGTATTGCTGCCCAGTGTGGGATCCTTATCAGGTGGGTTTGAAGGAGGACATCGAAAGAGTCCAAAGAAGTGCAGCTCGTTTCGTATTGTCACGATACAGGGGAGACAGCATTATGGAAATGATACAGGATCTGGGATGGGAATCATTACAACAACGGCGCTTATCGCTGCGGCGTGGGCTACTTACGAAACTCAAATCGCCAACATTCTCTTCCGAATGCGAAAATATATTGTTGACTCCCACTTACATAGGTAGAAATGATCATCAGAATAAAATACGAGAAATCAAAGCTCGAACAGAGAGATTCAGGTGTTCTTTCTTCCCGCGCGCTATTCGAGAATGGAATGGGAGATAAATAGTATAATGGTGGTTCGATGAACCCTCTGCCAGGCACTTAAATGTGATTTGCAGAGTATCCCATGTAGATGTAGATTGGAGTAATTTGAAGCGAGTTAGTTCTCAGTTTGGGCCAGGAAACAAGGCTTTGTAGCAGGGAGTAACCATTAGTTCACACGGACCTTATTTACTAGTTTTAATGACAAAGCAAGGCTCTTGTTATGTATAGTGGTCGACTTTTACTCTCAAATTCAAGGGCATTTCTCGAATTTTTACTACAGGTATTAACGTCAACATCAACACTGTAATTGACGTCTCAAGTGCTATGGAATGCATTTATAAGAAGTCAGCGGTTCCAATAAAGAATCAATAAATAAACATAAATAATATAAAAAGTACTTGCTTCAATAAACCAGTTGATACCGGTGCTAAAATCGTTCACCAAACAAAAATATATGGGCGCCTCGACGCTCAATGCTCTAGCACGCGCCGAACCGGTGTTTCGATATGTGTTAAAGCTGGAACTCGGGTTCGAATTTCGATGCGGTTCAAATTTTGATTTGTCATTATTCAATTAATTTAGTGTCCTAACGCAGTCAGCCAGTCTTTCCTTCTTCTGCCCTATTCCTTCGCCTCATACGCCACTCGCTTTCGGAAGGACGGTGATTCATATCCACCTCCGGCCATCTAGATTTAGATTTTCCTTCGTTTACTTAAATCACTCCACACAATGCCGGTAAGGTTCCTTTAAAGGGCATAATGGATTTCCTACACCGTCGTTACGAAAACATCAGAGCGTGAGTTTGGTCGCTAATATGCACACATTCATTTCGATTTTTATATTAGGAACTTCAAGACAGAGCTCGTTTGCAAAAGGGATAGCATCACTGAAATAAAATTATTTTTCTTAAGAGTACCTGACTGGTGCCCACGAGGGCTCGAAACATGCTGGTAAATACACTGAACTTAAAAAGGATGGAGCACTGAACACTTAGAACAATTTATTGTCTTTTATTGTTCGTCAGCGATAGAGAATTCGCTGTTGACCGATAATAAAAGATAATAAAACGTTTGAATAATTAGTACAATTGCTAACACTCTCAACTCGAGTATGCTGACTATAGAAAAATAGACGAAACACTTCAATGCCACAGTATGCGCTAACGGTAACGTAGTAAGTTGCAGTTAGTTGTGAACATGTAGTTGGGAAAAATTTGTTGTCGAGAGTTAAAAAATATCAGCTAACATGGTTTTGCCATGAAGTTACTAAATGTTCAAATGCTTGTTAAGCTTATGGGACTTAACTGCGGGATCATCAGTCCCTAAACTTACAAACTTCTTATAAACTAACTTATCCTAAAGACAACACAAACATCCATGCACGAAGGAGGATTCGAACCTTCGACGGTGATTGGCCTCGCGCATAGGAGCATAGCGCTTCAATGCGCTCGGCTACTCCACCGCGGCGTTGTGGAGAGTGAAATAATCCTTTGACAGAGAGTGGCTGATCCTCGGAGGAAGATGGGACGCATCGATGGCGTGCATATTTCTCTCTATAATGGCCGCCTTTGAAGCAGCAGGCCACTTACGGTATTGAAGGGCCTTGATTTGCTTCCCGACGTTTAATGCCGTACATCAGAAACGACAACCTACCGCCACTCAGAGGAGGCCTGGTCGTAGTCTTAGAGACTGCCAAAGCAGTCAGCAGACGCATAGATAACGTGGGAAGGGGAACTGCAAGAGTTGTTCTAGTCTTATTCGAGGAACAGACTTGAAAGTTTAGCTGCAAATATTTCTTGTCCTTGAGAACCTAACCCCCTGCAGAGGAGAACCGAACTGCCCCCCTTTTCCACGGCAGACTAAATTACCTACGCACCTGCCAGTCAGCATGAACCGGGCGTCTGTTGTAGAGGCACAGACGCAGCAACAGCGTTGAGGAGACCCTGCCGGTAGCCGCTCGGTTCATCTGGCTGTCAGTTGCTCAGCCGTTGGAAGCCTGATCGCCCGCACACCATAGCAGTTCAGAACTGTCTCTTGTAGCCCAACACAGTTGTGTTCCCGGCTGTTTCGATCAGTACAATCCTGCCATGTGTAGTGTTCTCTAGCCACGACGGTATCCGATCAGTTTAGTAACTTAACCGTTCCGAACATGCTTTCACCTTTGTCACTAAATCCAGAGATCGTGTCCTTTTCAACGCTTGGTAAATCAATCCGACACGTTTTGTATACCCCCTCTTCTAATCTTGTTAACTGCCGTCTCTTACTAAATAATGCACAATTCATGGAACGTACAGTAGGCGGTGGTCACATCAATGTTACTAAACAAAGTAATGTGATATTGAATCTTGGGATAACTGTTTCAAATTACTGAACGCCTCAAGGCTAAGAAGGCTTATTTCTTTTTCTTTGTTTGTCATTTTATTCTCGGATGAGCAGGCTGTCAGCAGCCTAATACGCCTCAGCCAGAAAGATACAATGATTGGACAAGAAGTTAAGAAATCAAAGAAACGCAAACAGCAGAAGGAGAATTTTAAAATACAACGGTGAACGTATAATATACAGTGAAAAAGGGGAGAAAACACCATTTATGTGATGAGTGCTATCGACAAGGGATCTCAAATTGATTCCGTATTTCTTGATTTCCAGAAGGCTATTGATACCGTACCTCGCCGGCCGCGGTGGCCGAGGGGACTGAGGCGCTTCAGTCATGGTCTGCACGGCCACTACGATCGGGGGTTCGAATCCCCCCTCGGGCATGGATATTTGTACCGTCCTTAGGATTAGCTAGTTCATAAGTAGTTTGTAAGCTTAGGGACTGATGACCCCGTAGTTAAGTCCCATAAGTTCTACAAACATTTGAATACCGTACCTCACAAACGGCTTTTAATCAAATTGCGTGGTTATGGAATATCGCCCCAAATTTGTGACTGGATAGGGGATTTCCTGTCAGAGAGGACACAGTTTTTAGTAATCTATGGTAAGGCATCGACTAAAACAGAGTTGATATCTGGCGTTCCCCAGGGTAGTGTTATTGATCTGCTGTTCCTTATCTACATAAACGATTTGGGAGAAAATCTGAGCAGCTTTCTTAGGTTCTTTGCAGATGACGCCGTTATTTATCATCTAGAAAAATCATATGAAGATCAAAACTACAGAACGATCTAAATAAAATATCACTATGGTATAAAAATTGGCAATTGACTCTAAATAATGAGAAGTGTGAAGTCGTACACATGAGTAACAAAAGAAATCCGTTAAACTTTGTTTACAAGATAAATCAATCCAATGTGAATACAGGGGAGATAGCGTTACGGGAATGATACAGGATCTGAGATGGAAATCATTACAAAAACGGCACTTATCGCTGCGTTGTGGGCTACTTACGGAACTCCAATCGCCAACATTCTCCACCGAATATGAGAATATATTGTTGACTGCCACCTACATAGGTAGAAATGACATCAGAATAAAATACGAGAAATCAGAGCTCGAACGGAGAGATTCAATTGTTCTTCTTTCCCACGTGCTATTCGAGAATGGAATGGGAGAATGAAAAGTATAAAGGTGGTTCAATGAAACCTCTGCCAGGCACTTAAATGTGATTTGCAGAGTATCCCATGTAGATGTTAAAGGACACTTATTCAGTATTAAAAACTGGCACGGTTGCTGTAAACATATTGAAGTTAGACAAATAACGGCGACGAGTGCTATGAGTGGTAAAAGCACACGGCAAAACACTGTTCGCCAGTTGCTAAAATCTTGAAATTACACGAAGGAAGGAAAACACTGACACAAAACTAGCCAAAGCACTGTTAGAACGTGGCACTGAAACCCGGCAGGTTTTAGGGGAGGGGAGGGAAGGGAGGCGCAGGAAAGGGAGGGGATGGCTTGAAGTAGAGTCCCACCGAGACATGATTAATGGCCGAAAACGACACAGTAACCGAATATTCCTCTTCTATTTTTGGCCGAAGCCGTAACCGAAACTTGTTAAGTTAACGCCACAACACAAATCGCTGATTTTTCCACAATTTTCAGTATCACCTCCCCGAGTCTTTTCTTCTTGTTGTGATATTTTCTACCTAAAAAGAAAAACTGAAGGAAGTTAGACAGTAAGTAAACTGAATTCGATACCGTAGAGTCTCGATATTTCAAATCTTGGAATAATGAGTTTTAAGAAATCTTTTTTTTTAAATTTTTGTTAAGGTTATGGGACTTAACTGTGAGGGTCATCAGTCCCTAAACTTACAAACTACTTATGAACTAACTTATACTAAGGACAACACAAGCATCCATGCCCCTGGGTGGATTCGAGCGCGTAGGTGCATAGCGCCTCAATGCGCTTGGTTAGTCGCGGTTCTATTTGGCCAATTATCAGACAAACCTATAGTTGGGCAAGGGAGGATCCCAATTGGGAATAGGGGAGAGGGGTTTGCCAGATCTGACATACGCCTTACAGCCACCTCCTGAAAGCCTTGGTCAGAGCCGAGGGATTGAGGCCAATTCGATTTATCTCTCGGACGTTGCCCCGGATTGAGGCTGGATTATCGGGGGAGCGCGAGTGCACTCACGGCAATACAAGATTGGACGCCCGAGTTAAGCTCGTAGAGATCACCCTACAGGAGCCACATCCAAGAGCGCTGTATTCTCTACCATCGACGCCACGACTGTTAACGAGTTTCCCTTAAATATCAGCGTCATAAAACAAAACAACTATGCATACATTCACAGAAAAAGGCATTCCAGCACTACAACAGTACAAAATACGCAGAAAGTAATCATTTGTTTGCTTGCATAAGTAGCCTTTACGATTTCGTTATTGAGAGCGCTAACTTTACGTTACCATCTTCATTTCCGTTTTTTTGCAATCGACAATTAACTTTACATATCTCCTTCTTGGCATTCCTGAATACATAGCAGCTTCAATCAGGGCCGCAAAAAGTATTTCGAAAAATAAAGTCCCATTTCCGACTGACAGTATGAGTGTTGCCAGTAAAATTTAACTCAAACTAAACAGGAAAAGGTGTGTGCCACATTATCAGAGTTTCGTAAACCCATATTAGTTATTACAAAAAGCTCCTCGCTTTGAAGGAAAATCATTAATAAAAGTTCACAGCATAACAATAACATAACCCATTCCATTACGTACAATACTGATTTAGTTAAATTGTTAATAACATAGTATATCACTATAAGGTTCGTTTGATTTATATTGCGCTTAACAACAAAACACCCAAATTTTTTACAAGGGGGAGAGACTCCTAGCAGGCGCACCGTCAACTTAGGTAGAGGATTATTGTTGACTGAATCCGTCCAGAACGCGACCGGATTTCATCAATACTTTCAAGAAAGTTAAAATTCGGCTGATTTCTGCCCGAAACGGAAACTGCGGGCGAAAATAATATTTTGGCCAAAACTGACTGTAACCGAAACCGAATATTCGGTCGCTCCTTACAAGGCCTAACAGATGCGCTAAGAAGGCACTGCAAAGAAAAGATGAAAGGATCGAGCCTGAATTTCACAAGTCGAAGGGCCTAATCCATAATGTAGGGTTATTCAAAATGATGGACCTATTTTCAGAAATTCGTATGTATTCAAATACAACTCCAAAATGAACAAGCTTTATACCAAGGAACGAAGAAAGTTTCAAAGTTGTTGGCGGGTGGTGGCGGGCAGGCAGTAATGTTTTCATTAGCGGCCGGTAGAGTTCACACGGCAATGGGCTAAGGCTAAAGCTCTGTATAGGGAAAGTATGGCCATCCTTTTCCGCGTCGCTCGCCGCCGTCTGAAGCTCGTGATTGGCTGAAATCCAGTCACATGGTTCTTCTCGCCATATTGGTCCTATACGTTGCTTGGCTGCCATGAGAAACCTTGTGAATATTCGTATGTTTGGTTTTGAATAATGCCACTGTGTTGTACTTTTCAGTGTTCTTAAGAAACGAAGAAGGGAGGTAAACATTATAGTACTTCCATTAGATATCAGGACTTCAGGAAGATGAACAGTCTCACTGATGAAAGTCAGAAGAACATTCCTGCATAACATCGTGAGGTTAAATTATTCACGCGTCGTTAGTTTTATTTCCAGACAGTTGCCGAAAACACCAAAACTTTGGACATATTAGTGACTGAACTAGATTCTCGTTTAGATATGAAATTAATATATAATTCACCGATTTTTTCGTTCGTTTTCATGTGTTAAGTGTATCATTACAGGAAACGGAGAAGTGAAACAAGATAAATATTAGACGTTCAAATGTAATTGGCGTTGTAAATGCACCTTTGATTTCTCTTTTTGGTAAAAGTCATGTAGTGGGTATCCCCTTGCATTTTTCGTAGTTCATGTAAGATATCTATAATCTCAATCGTTTTCTTAATTTAATGTTCGCGGTCTTTTCCAATATTTGTCTACGGTACAGGTCAATCTGAAATTATAGGTGAACCCTGGAGCCACAACCGAACAGTTATCTTGAAATCGGACGATAAGTATTTGGTGGAGCCGCCAGGTCGGCATGGGCAGAACTACGCGAAGTTCCCGCATCTGACCGTCGCACTAAACACCCGGTATCTCGAGAATGAAAAGAATTATCGTTCTGCTCTCAGCCTTAAATAAAATTTCGATATCTTACCTACAGTTCGTCCGCAGCATTGTATGTGCTAAAATCAACCATACGAAAAGTCTACACAATGCGATTTTTCCTCAGCAAACTCTTCAAAATTTTGCGCAGTAGTTTACTTAATTTGATGTAGCACAAAAACTATATGTAATAATGAATAGAAAATTAGATCATTATCGATGCAATATATCACACTATAACATGTGAAAAAATTAAAATTTTTTATTGAATAGTTTTCTCAAAATCGGTTGTTAAATATTGTTAAGCGCTGGGAACGTCGTAGTGGTCGGTGTGTAAGCAGGAGCGGAATAGGCCCAGCATGGCTGCCGCTGGCAGGCTGGCCATACTTTCCCTATACACAGCTTTAGGCTAAGGCGGCCAACCGTCCCGGATTCTGCGGGACAGTCCAGCATTTGGACTCTTTATCCCGCGTTGGGATAATCAGGGAAAATGTCCCGCAAAACGGCACAAGCGTCCCGCATGCCCGCATTCCAGTAATTTTAAAACTGTTGCTCTAAGAGCACAAGCCGAAAATACTTGTGTAAGGCACGCTATGGCACTCTGCTTGCAAGTCAACTTCACAATGCATCATCTACGAATAAATGACAGTCCTCTTATATAAAAAAAAAAGATATACATCATCTAATTCAAAATAACAAATTCGCTATCAGTGGAAGTTGTTTTAGTTTTAAACTGTAAACTGGTACTACATTTGGTGACAGGACGACTTATTTAAAAATTCTGGTTTGGGCACTTTTTCTGTGTCTTCTTAAGTACGTGTCAATAAGTGTAATGGAATATTTTTCGGTGCTCAAGGTGGCAAACATGATGTAATATTATTACAGTCTGTAGAAACGTATTTAAAATCTGACAAGCAAATACATTATCAGCATTCATCTTACTTCCTTCAGAAATAAAAGGGTGGTGAAATTCTGAAAATACAACACCGAAAGTAAGAGAGCATTGCATGTAGTAAGGCACAATTAAATTCTGCATTTCATTGAAAGAGTAATTAAAATTGTTTTAAAAATAGTTTTTATTAAATTTATTTCGAGGTTATTGCAAAACATAATTCTTTGCGCGGAGTAAACTACTTAAAAATGTGTGGGGCGCGATTCTCTAAGAGCTGGAACCAATAAAAGTACTTCAGACAACAAAGGTGATCGGAAAAACGTGACGGAGAAAAAATATGTAAAAATTGTCAAATTATAAAATTCGAAATAGAAACATGAGAAATTATTTATAAACTGTAAATGAAGATTGAATATTAAGAATGAAGATTGAAAATTAAGAGTAAAACGTCACACATGTTAGATTTGTTACTTCAAAATGGAATGAGTAGGCCTACTCTGCTCGCCTAAATTTCTTTCTTTGTTTCAGAATAACTGGCACAATGAGTCACTTGATATTAGTCCTCCTTCACATCTCGAAATATGTCCCGCTTTGAGTTTTGAAAAAGTTGGCCGCCTTACAATGGGGCCCTGATTATGTTTCACTGTCAGTTGTCAGTGAGATGGTGACTGTGAGGCACAAGGTTGTATGAGTTCTTGAGTTCGCGAAAAGTGAATCGCAAGTCGTAGTGCAGTGGTGATTTCGTACCAAATTCGCTATTCAACTACCAACCCGCAAAAGCAAGGATGATGTCCGACGGATTCGAGAAAGTTTTGTTTTCAGTTCCAGTAAGTCTACCAATAGAGCCAATCGAGGACTTGGAATACCCCAACCAACTGTATTAAAAGTTCTGAGACGGCGTTTGCTGTACAAGGCCTACCAATTACAGCTTGCGCTGGCTCTCAACCACGATGAAAAAGAGAAGCGTCTCGAATTTTGTGTTCCTGTGCTCAGACAGAGTACGACGCGTTTCTACAACCAGTAATTTTTAGCTATGGAAAAGTCATCAAACAAAATGTTCGCATATGGGATTTGGAAAATACATATCAACATTGTAACACTAAAGAGACCCACCGAAGATCAACGTGTTCTGTGCCGTATCGTGTACAAATCTTAACGGACCATTTTTCTTTGCGGAAAGAACTGTAATGGGAATCACGTACGTACATGTATATCTACAAAGACGCGTTGGAGCAACGTCTGTACTCTCAAACTGAAGACCTCGGGGATAAATAATGATAACCCTCAACTTTTGTATTTCTAATGTATTTGGTGCAAATAATCATATCCGACAGAATGTTTCATTTTCTTCAAGTAGTACATGAATATGCAGAGAGATGGCAAATATAAATATTAAAGCAAATATTAAAACATGTAATAGAAACTATTTTTCAAACATACAAGTCGTCATATCTCAACACTTTGTAAATGAGGGTTATCATTATTTTCCCCCGAGGTTTTCAATTATAGAACATTGCCAGGACTTCATTTTCCAACAGAGCTCCGCCCTGTTGGTATCGTGTTGTAAGAGGCTTCTTGAGTGGCTCCCTACCTCGGCGCTGGATCGGTCGCAGGGGTCTAGAGGACCTGGCTACCAAGGTCTCCTGATCTCCCACCCTGCGTCTATTTGTTATGGGGTTGTGTGAAGGAAGCTGTTTACGTTCCGCATCTACCAACCACTCTTAATGATCTGCGGAACCGGATCACTGCTGCCGTGAACTGGGTAACAGCTGATAAGCTTTCACTTGAGTAGGACGAGTTTATCTTCTGCAACAATGTTTGCCGTGCAGCCAACGGTGCCCACATTGAAACATTTATCACAATTCTAGTTACCAGGAATGTTCAATAAGGAATGATCACAATTTTTTTCTGTTATAATTTTCCGCGCTAAAGTAAATCTTATGATATTCTGTTAGCTTAATGTGAAATAATCACGCCGTAGTAGTTACATTGTTGGGACTTCCGGTTCCCGCCTGTGAGAGGCAGGCAAGTTCAGACGCGTTCAGTATCGCCTTCCGCTGCAGTGGAGGTAACACGCGAGGAACAAGACGCAGCTTTGAAATTCTGCTTTCGTCTCAAGAAATCTCTAGCCGAGGCCTATAGTAAGAGGAGGCACGTGGGGAGTCTGTTCTTCCCTACATCACAGCTCGAAGGTGGTTTAAAATGTTTAAAGAGGGTGACAATTAATGTCAAAGGAAAGTGGACCTCATACTCCAGTTACTGCTCTTTTGGAAGAAAATATCAACACTGCTGCTGTCATTGTGAATTGTCTTAGGATCACTTTTTGAAATACTGAACATTTCATTGGGAGCCACCCACAAGTTGGTGACAGAAACACTATACATTAGACATGTTTGTGTGCGGTGGATTTCAAGATTATTGATTCCCGAATAAAAGGACATCGCATTCAGGTCTGTTTGCAGTTGAAGTTGATGTTTCAAGAAGATCCTGAGTTTCTTTCAAATATAATGACTGTTGATGAAACTAGACTACGTCATTTTGATCCTGAGAATAAACAGCAAAGCTCAATGTTGTAATCTCCATCACGAACCGCCACAAAAGCAAAAGTGGTTGCTTTAGCTGGGAAAGTTACGGCCATCACATTTTTGATATTTCTGATTTTATCAGCATGTCATACCTGCACACACACGTCAGTAACTGGACAGTAGTACACATTGCAAGTCCTATATCAGGCGCAAAAAAAAAAAAAAAAAAAAAAAAAAAAAAATTCAGGGTGGATGATGCACAACGATAATATGCGGCCGCATATTGCCAATGTTGTTGATGAATAACTTGCAAAAATCAACGGGGAAGTTGCATTCCTGACCCTCCCCATAGAACGGAATTAGCATCAAGTTACTTTTCTCTGTTTCTTAACTTGAAGAAACGCCTTCATGAGAGTCATTATCCATCATCAGAAAATGTGGTGAAGGCTGCGGAGGCCATTTTGGACCTCTCAAAAAATGTTTCCAGCATGTAATTGGAGACTGCCAGAAACGCTAGGACAATTGCATGATGGGAAACTGTTTCGTGAAGGACCCTTAAAATTATGAGGGAGGGTAATGGTATGTTGTCATAAACATATGATCATTCTTATTGAACAGTCCTCGTATTAAATAACTATTAAAAACTAATCAGTTATTACAAATTATTAAATGTATTAAATTAGTATTAAACACTAACTGGTACCCGGCGCGTTGCTACCGCAGAAGAAATAATTGTGCAAATGACGTTTCAAATTTGAAAGTATTAAGTTGTTTATTGCATGTGCTAATTCAGTGGCCCATCAAATACATTTGCTGTAACGACACGCGAGCCACCTACTGTAAGTTAACTGTACTATGTCCATAGCCTTCGCCTAAGAGCAGAAAGTAAGTTGACGTAGTTTTATCGCAATCAGATTAACTTTATGGCAACGCATATCAAATTTTCAAATGTTAGTAAATCTATGGGACTGAACTGCTTGGTTATGAGTCCCTAGCTTACAGACTACTTAAGGGTAAACTAACGTAAGGACAACACACACACCCATGCTCGAGGGAGGACTCGAATGGCCGCGCGCACCGCAGCACGGCGCCTTAGGGCGCACGGCAAATCCGCCGCGGCGGCAACACATAAAATAAGAACAAATGAACAAATATACAGGGTGATATTTCGTAAACCACATCAAATACTGACGAACCGATTCCACAGACCGAACGTGAGGAGAGGGGCTAGTGTAATTGGTTAAAACAAACCATAAAAAAATGCACGGAAGTATGTTTTTTAACACAAACCGACGATTTTTAAATGGAACCCCGTTAGATTTGTTAGCACATCTGAACATATAAACAAATACGTAATCAGTGCCGTTTGTTGCATTGTAAAATGTTAATTACATCCGGAGATATTGTAACCCAAAGTTGACGCTTGAGTACCACTCCTCCGCCGCTCGATCTTGTGTATCGGAGTAGGGATCCAAAGGAAACGGTGATATATACCTTAGGTACAGAAGAGACTAGAACAGCACATTACGTCAACATGCTAACATCTTTATTGGTCTTTTTCACTGGCGCACATGTACATTACCATGAGGATTAAGGCGCACGTACACACATGGTTTCCGTTTTCAATTACGGAGTGGAATTGAGTGTGTCCCGATATGTCAGGCCAATATTATGTTCAAAGTGGTGGCCATCATTTGCTGCACATAGTTGCAATCTATGGCGTAATGAATGTCGTACACGCCGCAGTACATCTGGTGTAATGTCGCCGCAGGCTGACACAATACGTTGTTTCATATCCTCTGCGGTTGTAGGCACATCACGATACACATTCTCGCCGGCCGCGGTGGCCGAGCGTTCTACGGCACGCCAGTCACAGTTGCACGGCCACTACGGTCGGAGGTTCGAATACACCCTCGGGCATGGATATTTGTGCCGTCCTTAGTATTAGCTAGCTCATAAGTAGTTTGTAAGTATAGGGACTAATGACCCCGTAGTTAAGTCCCATAAGCTGTACAAACATTTGAACATTTTGAACACATTTAGAAGTGCAGAGGTGTAAGATCAGGAGAACGGGCTGGCCAATTTATGCGTCCTCTACGTCCTATGAAAGGCCCGTCGAACATCCAGTCAAGGATCAGCCTAGTGTTAACTGCGGAATGTGCAGGTGCACATTTTCGAACAACGCTGGCAGATCATTCTGTAGAAACGCGATGTATGTTGCAGCTGTATGAGCCCCTGCAATGAAGTGAGGACTAATGAGGTGGTCGCCAATGATTCCGCACCATATATTTAGAGTCCACGGTCGCTGTCGCTCTACCTGTCGGAGCCAGCGAGGATTGTCCACAGACCAGTAATGCATGTCGTAGATTCACTGCCCCGTGGTTTGTGAAACCCGCTTCATCGGTAAACAGGTAGAACTGCAACGCATTCTCTGTTAATGCCAATTAACAGAATTGCACTCGATGATTAAAGTCATCACCATGTAATTGCTGATGTAGTGAGACATGAAACGAATGAAAGCGGTGACGATGCAATATGCGCATGACACTACTTTCTCAGTCCACCGGCTATCGCAATGTTGCAATGTGTACTCCTGTGAAGGTTCACGGCAACAGCAGCTAACACACCATCTGCACCCGCTTCTCCTGTGACGGGCCTGTTACGAACGCGTTTGCGTGCTACAACCGTACCTGTTGCATACAGTTGGCGGTAGATGTTTTCAAATGTGCGGCACGTTGGATTCTCTCTGTCCGGGTACCGTTCTGCATACACCCTGCGGGCTTCAGTTGCATTTTGTCGACAGTTGCCATAGATGAGTATCATCTCCACCTTTTCAGAGTTCGAATACACCATGGTCACAGTTCCTACAACACTATCTCAGACGTCTGGTAACACAGTGTACTACAGTTAGTCTGTGTGCAAAGAGGAATGCAGAATAACAATAGCAGCAAGCGCTACATGCGTATACTGCTACAGCTAGTCCAAACCACAACAGTGCACTACAGCCACACTCGTAAACACGGTCGTCATCGTAAACATGTTCCTGCAGATGCTGCTCGCCGACCGTGGCCCGTGTTTGTTACAACATGCAACTGAACGTCGGAGGTTTCAAGCGTCAACTTTAGGTTACAAAATCTCCGGATGTAATTAACGTTTTACAATGCGACAAACGGCACTGATTACGTATTTGTTTATATGTTCAGATGTGCTAACAAAACTAATGGGGCCCATTTAAAAAAAACCGTAGGTTTGTGTTAAAAGAAACATACTTCCATGCATTTTTTTATGGTTTGTATTAATCAATTACACTAGCCCCTCTCGTCACGTTCGGTCTGTGGAATCGCTTCGTCAGTATTTGATGTGGTTTACGAAATATATCCAGCGGTAATGTTAGGTGACTCACCCTGTATATGAAGTTTCCAGTCTTCCATTAGTCAATCTCCTTCCTTCCCTTGTCTCTGTTCACTCCGTTTCCTCCTGTAACTTTCTGTGTCCATTTCCTCCTCCCCTCCCTCTGTTCATCTCCTTTCACCTGTCTGTCACCATCTCCCCTCTCTCATTCTCCTCCTCTCCCCTCTCTCTGTCCATCTCCTCCTCCACCTACTCCTGTCCCTCCTATATATGAAAACATACATACATATGCCAACTTTCAAAAGAAGAAATGTTCAAATGTTTGTAAAGCTTATGGGACTTGACTACTGGGTCGTCAGTCCCTAAACTTACAAATTACTTATGAACTACTTACGAACTAGGACGGCACAAATATCCATGCCCGAGGGGGGATTCGAACCCCCGACCGTAGTGGCCGTGCAGACCGTGACGGAAGCGCCTCAGTCCCCTCGGCCACCGCGGCCGGCTATGCCAACTTTCATGGTGACTGGCCAGACGGTGTCGAAGTCGAAATGTAGCTTCCGCTTGCAGATTATAAAAATCTCCTTCATGAAAACATACATTTACCTGTATGTGCTGACTTCCCTGGTGACCAGTCAAATACCTACAAAGGCTTACGAAAGATAGCCCTTGTATTCATTCGGGGTATACGCTATTTTCATTCCACATTTCATTCAATTCCATCCAGCCTTTTCAACGTGAAAAGTAACAAACGTGTTAACCCACTATAAGATACCCTCCGCCACACACAATACGGTGGATTACGAAAGATAAGTTATATAGGGTATAAGCTAACTCCATTCCAGATTTCATTCAAATCTGTCCACTCCTTTCAGCATGAAGGAGTAGCAAACATTTTAACCCATTGTATAGGTACCCTCTGCCACGCAACATACGGTGGCTTACGAAAGGTAGCCCATGTATTAATCATAGCCTATGTATTCATTGCTGAAGATTAGGTTGGTGGATCGCGTACTGAACAGAATTGGGTTCTGGCATACCTTGACTAAATGAAGGGATTGATTGTTAGGACACATTCTTAGACATCAAGGAATTATGAATTTAGCGCTGGAGGGAAGTGTGTGGGGTAAAAACCGCAGAGGAAAACCAAGAGATGGATACAGTAAGCAGATTCAGACAGATATAGGTTGCCGTTCTTATGTGGAGTTGAAGAGGCTTGCTCAGGATAGGGTATTGTGGAGATCTGCATCAAACCTGTCTCCGGACTGTAGACCACAATAACAACAACATGTATTCATTCATATCCGTCCAGTCTTTTCAACGTGAAGGTGTAAGAAAAGAATTAACTAATTGTAAAGCACCCTCTGCCAACCACCATACGAAGTTAATTTTAGTATGCCTGTAACCTTCACGAGAAGGCAACCAATGAGTTGATAAAAGTTTCAAAAAAAAAAAAAAAAAAAAAAAAAAAAAAAAAAAAAAAAAAAAAAAAAAGTTCAAATGTTTGTTAAGCTTATGGAACTTAACTATGGGGTCATCAGTCCCTAAACTTACAAACTACTTATCAACTACCTTATAATAAGGACGGCACAAATATCCATGCCCGTGGGGGGATTCGAACCCCCGACCGTAGTGGACGTGCAGACCGTGACTGTAGCGCCTCAATCCTCTCGGCCACCGCTGTCGGCGATAAAATTTTTATCGCAATCGAATGTACGGTATGGCCGTGCAAAAAATACGAAGAAAAAAACAAACAGACATTAATTTTTATGTATTACATCATGAAAAAAAGCTTTTAAGCTTCTTCTCTTCATTGGTATAAATCTTATTAATTTTGGATTTGGGTAAATCCAAACAAATGGGTCCATCGTTTAGAATACCCCTGTACATGATGAAGATGACGACGACGATAGTATTGGTAAAAGTGGTGGTGGAGGTGAAATTGGAACCCAAGCAGAAGGCGGGGCAGTGTGTGGCATCGAAACTTTGGGGGCGGCTGATACCTCGGAGACAGCTGACCCCTGGCCTGGAATGACACAGCGGGGGCGCACCCGAGGGGAGACGGCACAAAAAAGACGAGCGTCTGCAGAGCCGAGCCGGCGCCGTGGGTGGGGTGGGCTGGGGAGCGTCTCCACTGGCCACCCTCCACAGGCCGCAGCCGCCCCTACACTGCCAGTAACAGTGGTGCTTGTTCCTCACATGAATCGATGTTGCATGATGTTAAGGCTAGTTTATACGACGACACTACGTTTCATGAAACTGCGCTACTGGCCAATGCGCATGCGTAGCAGGCCTTCGCGCAACTCGTTGACGAAACTAAACAGTTTGGGCACGTTACAACTTTGATGAAACTGATTGCGCGTGTTTTTAGGTTAGCTTATGACCAATACAGAACAAATTCAACATAAAGGGGTGAACGGGAGAAATAATTCGGTTTTTGAACATATATGCGATGAGTAGGTGTTTGTGTGATTTTAACGGCGTGTTAGTACTCATCTGACAATTATTTGGGAAATCAAATATTGATGGGTTGACGATTAGTGAATTGCAGACTAAAATACATCCACTTTGAAATACCTACAGAAACGAAGTATGGCAATTGTGGATTTCGGAACATGGTACAAGTACTCAGAGACGAATATCTACTTGACAAGAAACGTAATGCAATTTGTAATTTCAGTTTTGGTAACTATGCTTCACACATAACGGTAACTTGTTTCTTTATTGCATTACTAACTCTGTTTAAAAGGAACGTTAACTCTGGTGACATTCTAAGTTGATTAAAATAACTTCTAGGGTCTCCAATCACAATTTCTTTCAGCAAGGTAGCTGAGCAACAGAGATGACGTCTTTTTTTAATCCAGTCACGAAACCAAACACGTTTCTTATTCTTTTTATGTTTAGTCTTATGCAGTGACTTCATACAGACAAGCAATAGATTCGCCACAACTAGTACAGCTACCAAAACTTTCATTTTACGGCGATTACGGAACTCACAAAACAACGAAACTGAAGTGTATGGTATTGGCGCCGTCTCTACAGACACACACGAAACTAGTTGCGTGCAATTAATTTCATGCAACGAGTTTCGCAACCTAGTGTCGTCGTGTAGACTAGCCTTTAGTCTCAAAAATTAAGCCGCGTTGGAATGGCCGAACGCTCTAAGGCGCCTTGCTGGGGAGCGCATGATTGTCCCTGTCAGATGTTCGATTCCTCCCTCGGGCATGGGAGTGTATGCTGTGCTTAGCATCTCAGTAAAAGTAGTTTGTAAGGCTAGCGAGTGGTAACCTAAGTAATTACAAACATTTGTGGTTCTTAAGTTTCTCCCGGCGTATTTGATAATCAAAATATCCACGGGTGTACTGCCGGTCTATGGTGTCCAGCGGGCACAATATTTCGGCGATCATACATGTCGTCATCATCAGGTGAACTGACGGACCGAGCTCCTGGAAACGCGCCGGCACGGAGATCCGCACGCTACGGCGGCTCGAAGGGAACTGGGTTCTAGCCCGGTAGCGGGCGATCTGAATACCCTCGGCCCGCGGAGCGACCCCTCCGTAGTACGCGCCCCGCGCCGCGGTCGCGCTGTGGAACCGATTGCGACGGCGTCTGAGATGACGTCGATGTGAGGGCTCTGTCCGCCGTGGTCGCCAATACGTTACGTTTGCTAGATTTATTCTCAATTAACCCAATTGCTGCTTGCCAAGCTTAGCTAAGATTATAGCCACAGCCACGGTTTATGAGGTGCGAATTTCAATGGCCTCTCTAACGATGCAGTCCAGTATCTCGACGTCTATACCACAATCCTAGTGCGTTCATACTCCATCACATTGTGATTTATTACATATGGACTATTCTAAATTTCCTGTGTCGATCTGTTTAAAAGAAAAAAAATTTACATAATCTTTGGAAGGTACTGGGGTGGGGGGGGTGCTTCAGCCCCATCAGCCCCCCTCCGCCCCCTGCAATGGCTGCGCCACTGATCCCAAGCATGGTTTCGTGCAGTTCCAAGCGTTTGAGACGCAAGGTACGTCAGTCATCCTCTCTTATTATTCCTTCATTCATCTGTACTTCTTGTTTTCCTCATGTGAATGTAAAGGCGGGCCAAGGACCAGACAACAGCTGGTATCTGTGTCCGACATGTTTACACGCCCCAGATTTTGAAAATAAATGTTCAAATAATCATAATATCCACGGGTGTACTGCCGGTCTATAGTGTCCAGCGGGCACAATATTTCGGCGATCATACATGTCGCCATCATCAGATGAACGGACTGAGCTCCTGGAAACGCGCCGGCACGGAGATCCGTACGCTACAGCGGCTCGAAGGGATCTGGGTTCTAGCCCCGTAGTGGAATCTTATGAACAACAATAGTGTTGTTTGAGTTCAGTTTTTACACATAGTCTCACGTTAATTAAACTTTGGCTAGTAACATAGAAGCTGCTTAATTAATTTACGAGCTGATTATATACACTCCAGTTCCACCACGTTGCTCCTCTTCCACTTTCAAATTTATGGGAGCCTACTCATTTTATTTCTCTTGAAATTGTTTTCTTAGTATTATTGGTTAAATTATAAAAATTGTAAAAATAAGTCATAGAGTAATAAATTCAATATGCTTTATTTGTAAAAAAATTAGTTCCCCTCCCCCCTCTAGAACCAAATCATGGCTGCGCCAGTGCATGGGATATAACTCGATCATGAAAACATTGGTCTGTGTCTTTTCTAAGCAAAACATTGCATTCTAAGACAGGTGGCATTTTAATAGAGGTAAATAAAGCAACAAGGTATAATTACCATAGCAGGGAAATTATACGTAATTCGTTGACCTCACAGTATCGTTACATTTTCACTCGACGCTCATCTCCCATTATAATAGAGAAAAACACACATATCCTAGACAACTCGTACTACAGTAGCCTCTCTCTTAACTGACCTTCGCTTATCTGCCATTCCGTATTAATCGACACGTAATACAATTTATATTTACACCAGACAGTGCTCTAACGGGTCAAACAACAATGAGCCATGTGCTATAAATGCAACTTTTTGTACCCACCCGATCATTTTCGCGGTAAAGGTCTGACTACATACATTATCGCTAGTGCGTTAGGCCGCTCCGTGCGTATGTGTGTGGTGATCGTTTCCCCTACTAGTTTTTCGTGATGACTTCGAAAATGAAGAAGGTGGTAGTGTGGAAGGTGGAAGGTGGTAGTGTGGAAGACAGGTGAAGACAGTTAGGGGGATCGATAGAGGTGAATTACCCTTAAAAGTGGCCCGAGATTTTGGTGTAGGTCGTGTAACTGTAGGTGATTGAAGAGAAAGAATGGAAATAGATAAATAGTGATCAGAAAGAGGAACAACCAAATTCTTAGAAGAAAATAAAACCATGTCAGTACCAAAACGTTAGTGCGACTTTGCATCTTTGGTTCACCCATAATAGGGATGAAAGTGTGCAAATAGCTAGACCGATATTGAATCAAAAAGCCCTGCAATTCCGTAAGAAGTGTAAGAAGTTTAATGGAGGTGACCCTGAGCTTACAGCTAGCATTAGTCTGATGAACCGCTCGAAGAAGGAGTATGGAATTCGACAACATAATATTTGCGGAGAAAAACCTCCCAGGTAATAATGAATCAGTACACTCCTTTAGAGAAAAGTTCAATGATTTAATTGACGATGAAAATGTGTACGGAGAACGGCAGTTTGAATGCTGCCAAGCATAACACTCGCAGCTCTGACTGAAGCAGCAGCTCCAGGCTTACAAAATCGTGGAAAAGTTTGTAATTTTATGAAACAGAGATAGCCTGGAAATGAAGAAAGTTGCACGGAAAACGGACAGTGTGTTGCCTTTTCCGAAGCAAATTTCTGGATGTATATATGCAGCTAATGAGGACGTTAATGACTGCCTTGCACTTGATTACCCGTATAAAGTCAATGACGAAGACATTATCGGCATTGTTAACAATGATGAAAAGAAAACAGAAAATGATAAAGGTGGTGCCAAAATAACCCACAATAAAAGATTTAAAGCCGTTGAAACAGTCCTGAAATACATGGAGCATCAAGAAGAAACTTCCAGACTGAAGTATTACTTCTGCAGAGAATGCGTGACATGGCGACGAGAAAAAGACACTCGACAGGCAAGAAAAAGTCTGTTCCAAACTCGTTTAAACAAAACTGATTATATATCAACATCTTTTTATGCTTTTTAATTCCACGGTTAAAATAATTACTGTATCAGCTTTATAAATAACAAGACGACAGCAACCAGCTAAGGGATTGTTGGTCCTTCTTTTCCTATTAACTGATATTCTAGGTAACCCGATATACCCGCTGCCCGTTTTCGTCGGATGTATTAGTCCTCAAACGGCAGATGCGAGCCGGCCGCGGTGGCCGAGGGGACTAAGGCCCTCCAGTCACGGTCTGCACGGCCACTACGGTCGGGGGTTCGAATCCCCCCTCGGGCATGGATATTTGTGCCGTCCTAGTTTGTAAGTAGTTCATAAGTAGTTTGTAAGTTTAAGGACTGATGACCCCGTAGTTAAGTCCCATAGACTATACAAACATTTGAATTTTGCAGATGCAGGATTTCGATGGAATAGTGAAAGTAGAACGAAACAATGTGCGTAATTCACTACAGTAACGTTTTTAAATTGAAACTTATGCGTTCCAGAAGTCCAATAACAAATATCACACTAATTACTTTTTCAAATGGTGACGCGGATATGTGAATGTCATAAAACTGCGTTTCGCCAGGTTCAGTGGGACATAGGCTTATACTTCGATGTAGAAAACAGATTGTTAATCAGTGAATGAAGTTTGAAGATGAAATAACAATCATGTATGCCTTCCACCTCGTATTAGATACGTAACCGAAATGCAGTATCTGCACTTTAAGGACATAATAATTACCAGGTGTGCAGGATACGTCTGTTTCACGTAATTATAATTAACTTATGCAGAATTAAATTTAATTCACCTCCTACGGTACTGATATCTTGTTACTTGTTTCTCCATATTAAAACTTTACTTGTAAAACAACGCAATGTTTTGAATGGAAATGAGACAGACTACGTTTATTTTTTATTTATTATTATCTTTTTAAAATGACGGTTATTGTAAGCATGATTTCTAATGTTGAAGGTCAAAGCCTGTACAGAAAGTAGGTCTAATGATTACCGAAACATTCTGAGGATTGACGGCGCGATACTTCCTTTTAAAATGTACTCTTGAAAATGCTTAAACCGGTAATCTAAACAGTATTTGTTCATTTAGAATAATTGCGTAGTACTTACTTACTTAGACCCAACCTTAAAAGCAAAACTTTTATTCACACCCCTTTGGAGTGTAGTACGACAGCAATTTTTCCTCTGGTATACAGGGCGGAACAAATTTGGAAATGTTTGTAAACCTATTGCACCAAACTGCTATGATCATCATCCCTAACTTTAACTTACACTAAAGATAACACACACATCCATGCTTGCGAGAGAACTCGAAACTCGAACCTCCGGCAGGAACGGCCGCCCAGTTCTCAGCATGACGCTTTAGCCCACGCGGCCATTCCGCGTTGCGGAACCAGCAGTCGCCGTTCAAAACCATGTGAGGAAATGTGAACGTGATCCGAAGCAACGTAAGGTATTCACAATTTTTCAGACATTCAAGTACGCGTCCTCCAGTGGGATGATCACGGGAGCGTGAGACATGGACACATGCAGAAAAAAAAAGCACCCATGACTGTTAACATACCCAACTGTAAGCTATTTCGATACCCATTCACCTGAACGGCGTTCTGCAACTTCACTAGCGCCTACTTGCAGGCAAGCAGACTGCACAGCGAGTCAACGGGTTACCAAGCCTCAGGCGCTAGAGCCACAACAGTCCTGAATATTGTTTTCGAAATCGCTGAAACAGCTAGCCAGGAATGTGTTGCTGAAGTGGGGGCCTCACAGGGACGCTTTGCCGTTCTAGTCATGGATGTATCGATGTTGCAACCTTCCACCAGGAGACTGCACAACTGGAGGGCTGAAAATCCATAACATTATTTGCTCTTCCGCTCAAATTGTTTTGAAAGGTCCCTAGTGGTTTCGCCCTGTGTGCCAGAGCAAAAACTGCGGTCATGCTACGCTCCAAAGGGGTCTGACCTCATTCAGTGGACCTACAGCCACGTTATCTCCTTGGAGAAGGGTTGATTTATCCGGTAGCTGCAGTGTCACTTGTCACAGGTTTCAAAGTACGTCGCTCCATTACTCACTACACTACGAAATGTGGTTTTAAAATGCGAAAAGTGCCCGAGTCAGCGTTACCATGGATTTTGACGCTCTCAAGAAGCAATTTAGTGTGGCTTCTAAGCGTCAGAGTGAAATATTTTTCTCGGCCACCCGTTAGAAAAACGCTTGCTTTTAACGCTAGAAAAAAAAAAAAAAAAAAAAAAAAAAAAACAATGTTTGTATAGTCTATGGGACTTAACTACGGGGTCATCAGTCCCTAAACTTACAAACTATTTATGAACTACTTACGAACTAGGACGGCACAAACATCCATGCCCGAGGGGGGATTCGAACCCCCGACCGTAGTAGCCGTGCAGACAGCGACTGGAGCGCCTTAGTCTCCTCGGTCACCGCGGCCGGCTTTAACGCTAGGTGTTGCGGTTCTGACCTCCATCGCAGTGGGATTAAAACTTAAAACTATGGTTGAACTGGTAAGCGGCATGGGAACGGCCATGCGGTCTGGGGCGCCATGTCACGGTTTGCGTGGCCGCTCCCGTCGCAGGTTCGAGTCTTCCCTTGAGCATATGTGTGTATGTGTGTGTGTATGTGTGTGTGTGTGTGTGTGTGTATGTTTTGTCCATGGCATAAGATTAAGTTCCAGTAGTTTGTAAGTCTAGGGATCGTCGACCTCAACAGTTTGGTTACTTAGGTTTACAAAAATTAGTAAATGTGGGTAAGAAGGGGTATGACATCTTTCCCATTGTGTGATATCTCGTGTTAAGCAGAATTGTTGTGAATCTTGGTGCCAATGAGTCGTCATTAATCAACGTAAGTCTCACGTGAAAATCTTGGTTGAGGATTTTTTTCCCGCAAGTAGCTACCGACATCAGGTTTTTTAAAGCGGAATTAGGCCAAATGGTGACGTCGTAGGGTGTCACCCTTTTCCACTGCCTCAGAGAATGGTTGAAGCCAACTTTGAGTCAGAATTCTGAGTCATAATGGGGGATTATGACGCGGAATCAAAAAAGTAGCCCTTTACGTATTTTAGTTGAATACATGATCTTTGTGCTGGAGGAATTTTGAGTCAGTTTCATATAAAGAATGTTTTTGGTCTTTTTACTGTGGTAGGTATCATTAGATAAATAAATAACTTATACATTCAGAATTTGAATAATATAACAAAAACATTGCTATTTTTTTTTAAAAAAAGGCTAGAGCGCAAATTTGCTAATTATTGTCAACTAGTTTCAACCCTATGGTGGTCCATCTTCAGCATGTTGCTCAGAGTTGGTGCGGAGCAACATCCTGAAGATGGTCCACCATTGGGTCGAAACTAGTTGACAATAAACAACAAATTTGGTTTGGGTTTTGGACTGTTTTTATATATATCAAAATTATAAAAGTGCTGTTTCCCAAGGGAAATAAAAATGTGTAAAACCATTACCCTACAACTAATCCTGGTTGGGCGCTCCTCTATAAACATAACCATACCATTATTAAGAAAGGAAAATTCTCTAAAATGTTCTGTAAATAATGTGTATTTATTCTGTCACTAGCCTGTTTTCGTCTACCTACGCCATCTTCAGGCTGACAGAAGAAGCCCCTTCCCTGACCATTCTAATGTGTCATTTGAATTTTCTTTTATTGTCAGTTTGTTTTAGTTATCTGTTTAGTGGTACCAGTCTATAAAATATGAACATTGGTACCAGTCCATAAAAGCAGAACATCTTCCACATAATCCATATGTAAACAGTTTTAGCCGACCAGTTGCATAAAATGGTTTACATGTATAAACCTTTACCTAGGTTTCGGCAAAATTAATTTTGCCTTCTTCAGAAGTATACAATGAAGCTCACATTAAAAAAGTTGTTAAATAAAATGTGGCTGACTCCATGCCAAAGGTTAAAAAGTAAAATTTAAAAAACAATGTCACATTCTAAAATTGTGGAGCCCGTCTACACACTGCCTGACAGTGCTCACTCGACTTGTGTGTGGACGGGCTCCACAATTTTAGAATGTGACGTTGTTTTTTAAAATTTTACTTTATAACCTTTGGCATGGAGTCAGCCACATTTTATTTAACAACTTTTTTTTAATTTGAGCTTCATTGTATACTTCTGAAGAAGGCAAAATTAATTTTGCCGAAACCTAGGTAAAGGTTTATACATGTAAACTATTTTATGCAACTGGTCGGCTGAAACTGTTTACATTTGGATCGTGTTCCACCGTTGCTGAATTGCAGCCATGTTTAAAATTTTGATCTTCCACATACTTGAACCAATACTTTATTTTGCAATCCAGTGGCACTTCCTGCAGAAAAGATTGTTCAAAGTTGTTAATGAAAATTTCAGACAGAATAGGGCCATCAGACTGATTATATTATATTCTGAAATGGGAAATAGCTTTGTTTCACACACTTTTATCAGTAATGACATTTGTAAATAAACATTTACATCGGACGTTACACCAAAATACGCAACATTAAATCAAAGGTGTTTCATTAGCTGCAGTGTAAGCTGTCAAGATCGGCAAGAAAAAGTGGATTAGAGAAGAAATGGGAAACTGGTACACAATCCGCGACAACTTAAGTTCACATTGAAATGTCTGTCACATGCTCATTACGGACGTCACACGTATGTGCGAGTTCGAGAGCTCTGGTCGATTTGTACGAGAAGGCGTAAATGCAATAATCCATCAAATGCATCTGCGTCAAAGAGGAAAAAAAATACTTTTTCAGTTAAAAAAAGAAGGAAAACCATTAGCAACATCTTGTCGCGATGTACGTTTGCTGATAGAATCACGAAATTTAAAAGAAAACAACCTCTAAACATGCCATAGCTCCCAAAGTGACAAATCCAACAGATTAGTGCTTTTGAGCAAAAGTGATTATTATAATCGAAGTGCTACTAAAGTAGCTATTATTTGTTGCTGTGAACACATTAGCAATAGGCAAACCTACATTTCTGAATTCTGAAGTCAGCAGGGAAAGGATGGTTAGTTACAAAATTAACCAAACAACAGTTATTAGAGTTGAAGGGCATCAAAGGAACGCAGTGCTTGGGAGAGGAGTAAGACAGGGTTGTAGCCTTTCTCCGATGTTATTCAATTTGTACATTGAGCAAGCTATAAAGGAAAGCAAGGAGAAATTTGGAGAAGGAATTAAAGTTCAAGGTGAAGAAATAAAAACATTGCGTTATGCTGATGACATTGTAATTCTCTCACAGACAGCAAAGGGCCTGAAAGAGCAATTGAACGGAATGGATAGTGTGTTGAAAGGAACATATAAGTTGAACATTAGCAAGAGCAAAAACAAAGGTAATGAAATGCAGTCTTAGAAAATAAGGTGATGCTGATGGAATTAGATTAGGTAACGAAACAAAGGTGAGTTTTGTTACTTGGGCAGTAAAATAACATATGATAGTCGCAGTACAGAGGATATAAAATGCAGAATGGCAAAGAGAAGAAAAGCGTTTTTGGGAAAGAGAAATTTGCTAACATCGAATACGAATTTAAGTGTAAGGAAGTCTTTTCTGAAGGCATTTGTGTGGCGTGTTCCTTGTGCGCGAGTGAAACTTGGACGATAAATATTTTAATCTACATCTACATGGGGTACTCTGCAAATCACATTTAAGTGCCTGGCAGAGGGTTCATCGAACCATCATTATACTATTTATCTCCCATTACATTCTCGAATAGCGCGCGGGAAGAAAGAACACCTGAATCTCTCAGTTCGAGCTCTGATTTCTCGTATTTTACTCTGATGATCATTTTAACAATATATTTTAACAATATATTTTAACAATATATTTTCGCATTCGGAAGAGAATGTTGGCAATTGGAGTTTCGCAAGTAGCCCACGCCGCAGCGACAAGCGCCGTTGTTGTAATGATTCCCATCCCAGATCCTGTATCATTTCCGTAACGCTGTCTCCCCTGTATCGTGACAATACGAAACGAGCTGCCCTTCTTAGACAGGAAGAGGGTAGAGGCTTTTGAAATGTGGCGCTACAGAAGAATGCTGAAGATTAAATGGGTGGATCGCGTATCTATTGAAGAGGAACTGAATGGGAGAGAAAAGGAATTTTTGGCCTACCTTGATTAAAAGAAGGGATCGATTGGTAGGATACATTCTTATACATCAATGAATCGTAAATTTAGCATTCGAATGAAGTGTGTGGGGGAAAAATCGCAGAGGGAGACCAAGAGACGCGTATAGCAAGTAGAATCCAATGAATGTGGGTTGCCGTTCTTATGAGGAGATGGAGAGGCTTGCTCCGGGTAGAGTAGGGTAGAGAGCTGCATCGAAACAGAATCCGGACTGAACACCACAATAACAACAACAGATATTGCGACACCTCGTGGTGTTCTGTCAATTTCATTTATTTTCACTGCTGTGTGCAAATGCAGCCAGATTTTATAATTTGATCTTTATTTTTTTATGATTAATGTAGCTCTTCTTTGACTGACTGCGCAATTTTTGCTTGTATAAACTATATGAATTCTTACCGAGCAGTCAGTAAAATGACGGGAAAAAGTAAAACCTGGGAATGTGAAAACATGTTTTAATGCAAATATACTTTTAGCTAGTTTACTATTATAACACTGACCATGCACTAAAAACGCACTGAATTAAACAACAGTAGAAAATAATAAGCAGAAGATAATACCCTCCAATTTCCAAATCACGTTTATGGTGAAAGTGTTTTGCCATTACTGATATGAAAACTTGCGGACGATCATGGTTCTTCGTACTGCAGGTGAAGTTCCGATATTTAGTACAAGTAGGACTGAAAGAAGGGAATGGATTAACCACGTGACGAACTAAAAGATTCTACATGAAGATCCTCTGTGCCCGTAACAGCTTCAACATTTGAAAGGTGTAAATGGCGCAGACTTTGAATCAAGAATAACTCCTTGACAACAAATGAAGGACATTGTGCTGTGTGCTTCGGCATCAAATGTTCAACTGTTAGTTAAGCTTATGAAACTTAACTGCGGGGTTATCAGTCCCTAATCTTAAAAAAAGTACTTATAAAATACCTTATTCTAATGACGACACAAACAACCATGACCGAGTGAGAATTCGAACCACCGACGGGGAACGGCCAGCGCGTCGGAGCATGGCGCCTCTATGCGCTCGGCCACTCCACCGCGGTGTGCTGCGGCATACAAGAAAGAGAAGTGGACAAATTTGTGTATTTTTCTTCTCGTGTGCCGAAGTGTATCTGATGATGGACTGCGCCCGAAACCTGCCATAAAGTTATAATAAACCCTATTTGCAACCTATCATAATTGAGTTAATAAATTTTTATATACTGAAGAAAACTGGTTACTCACCTGACGAAACACTTCAAATCGGCTTTGATCGGCTTTGGAAGTAAATATGTTTGGTAAATGTACTATCTGTCATACATGCAAATTCGTTTGGTAAATATATTGATTTTGTGTCGTGTTCAAAATGTTCAAATGTTTGTAAAGCTTATGGGACTTAACTACGGGGTCATCAGTCCCTAAACTTACAAACTACTTATGAACTAACTAATACTAAGGACGGAACAAATATCCATGCCGGAGGGGTGATTCGAACCCCCGACCGTAGTGGCCGTGCAGACCGTGACTGGAGCGCCTCAGTCCCCTCGTTTGTGTCATGAACTGTAAGTCTTTGCAGAATTTATTTTCATTTGAACTTTTTTACTGCTTGAATGTCGAAAATTTATACATTTTGTTGATTACAAAGCTGTACTAGTTCCTTTAGTTTTGACCATAGTTATTTCATTCCTTGGTATGAGGATACGGGGTCTAGAGCTGACAGCAGTAGAATCTTGTGCTCTGCAGCGACATGTTACAAGTTTATATGGCAAGTTCATCTGCAGTGTATGCCTCGGTTTTAATATCTAGTCACGTTGTAATTGAAACTTCCACTACGAGAAATTTTCGCCGACCGCGGTGGCCGAGGGGACTGAGGTGCTCCAGTCACAGTCTGCACGGCCACTACGGTCGGGGGTTCGAATTCCCCCTCGGGCATGGATATTTGTGCCGTCCTTAGTCTTAGCTAGTTCATAAGTAGTTTGTAAGTTTATGGACTGATGACCCCGTAGTTAAGTCCCATAAGCTATGCAAACATTTGAACATTTTTTTGAGGAATTTCCATAAAGCAGATATGGAGTACACAGCGGCACTGTCTTCATGATCTGTGGATGGTCCGAAAATCACTGAAATCGAAAGTAAAAACAAAGTAAACTTTTAAAGGCGCGTGCTTCTCACTGCTGTTCCTAACATACTGCTTGGTAATTCGTCGTTTCCACGAGTGTCAGTTACAGTAAACCTACTTTTATTGGAACGGAGGTTGTTGACGTTCTGATATGTAAGTGGAATTCTTTTCCAAAATTCTGCAGGTGCTGGAGGATAGCGCTGATGCTTTCGAAAGGTTCATACCTTTGATCTCGTATTCCTGTCGTACAGAGATTGCAGATACGAAGAGGAATGAGAGAAAAATAATAACGGTAAAAAAAGAAGTATAGTGGAGCTTTTACGGGCGTACGTGCCTTACAAATGGAACCCATTACCGCTGCCACAAGGCCCCCTCTTAAATCATGCAGCCTTCGTTGTCGCTCCATTATTTGTCCTTGTTTGGTATAAAAATGTCAACTGACGGCGCGCGAGACGCGGCCGCATCCAAGATGGCAACCGCGCCGCCGCTGCAGGCGGTTCGCGACGCCGCCGCCCGATGGCAGCACGGGTCCAAAATGGCGCCTACATACCGCGGGCCCGGCGCAGGAATGCAAAACCCGCGTCCCGACTGTCCCCGTCATAAGTTGTCATCTCGGCCACAAAAAGCCGGCGGCGATGGCGGACGACTGCATTCTCGCCAGGCTGCCCGCGCCGCCGCTCGCCTCGCCGCCAGCCGGGCCTGCGAGCGCGGCCGCGCCTTTAAAAGCTCCGTGCATACTTCCTGCCTAATTGGCCACCGAAACCCCCAAATATGATACACGCGCACGAGAATCGACAAATGGACCGCATTACCTGTGACAAATACCAGGACTTTCTTGAGACAAGGAAATCGTGACAATCAAAAGAAACAAAAATAATCCGCTAAACCGACTTAAGAGTCTTGTAAATAAATTGGAATTCTATGGCCAGTACCGACGGAAAGGCCGGGCGAGCCGGGCGACCGCCCGGGGCGCCAAATTTTAGGGGAGTTTTGGGGGCGCCAAAATCCCTGCTAAATTTATATTATTGTACAGTGAACTAAAAGTAAACTTTTTCATAAATTCTTTAGCAACAATGGGTTCTACCTCATGCCCTAGGCCTCACTCTTTCTAACAATCCCGGTTTCTTCTTGAATCACCTATAAAGTAAATCCCTTCATTCCTTCACCTTATTTGTCTATAAAAAATCTCCGCTCACAAAGCTAAAGGCTATTGTTAAGAATTGGGAGTTTTGAGCAACAGTAACAAACTCTGACAATTACAACCGCCGTGGTGCCGACAATTGCACTCCTTGCAACAAAGCTATGTCGGTCGCTCTAGCAATAGACATAAACAATATTGAGTTATCGGCAACCAAAAAGAAATTAGTCCTGTTTGTACTGTGGAATGTCTCGTAAAAGAAAATTATAAATCAGAAGTCATGTACATGTAGTGCAGGCTTCATAGTGTGCGTGTTCTTCTTTTGTCTCCTGAATTCCTACTCTTAGTAGAAAAATCGTTGCGTTAAATGTGTTCTTTATCAACATGTCGCAAAAAAAGAAGCCTTCTGGAAATGTATACAGAAAAGGTGCACAATTAGCGGCTGAAAATGAGAAACAGGCAGCAGCATTAAAGAAATTCTTTCGTACTCCTGAAACAGACAGTAATGGAAATGAGAACGTAGAACCAGAGAATGAGGAAACCAGCAAGAAATCAACAAATATTCCAGAAGGTAACAACACAGTACAGGTAAGTAGGCCTACATTACGTAACGTATTTTCGTTTTATTACGTTTAATAGAGAAGAGGTGTTTACACACGTAGTGTCTTAGCAGGCTGGGGTGGGTAGGGTGGCGGCCTCTCAGATTGGCGGCGAACTTCAGGCTCAAAGAAAGTTCTTTCCCCATTGATAAAGTAGCAATAATTACCTTCTACACCAACACTGATGCTTGATATATGTACCAAAGCGATAAGACTTTTACTCGTTAGATGTGTATTAACCAACTTTAAGTAAAGACTTTGCAGAGAAAAAGATAACTTTATGTAGCATTGTAAAAAACTCAAACGATAATTTGCATTAAAACTGTATAGAGATATAAAATTATATTACTGTTTGTACTATTTGTATTACGAAATATTTGTGAAATGCTGTTACAAAATATATTTGTGTACTATTTTGTTCATATATGTGTTCTCTTTCGCAGTTAACAAGGTTGTTTATGTATATATGTGTAAATAAATGCTGTATCGCATCATCAATCTTAATTTTATATAAATCTTTGTTTCTTGAATCGTTCTGTAAATTTCTAATCAGTGACGTCGAATATTCTGCATGCTCATGTGTAAATAATTGTTTCGTATATCGTTAACCAAAACTTACTCTGTGTATTTAACAGATCTTACTTAGTTTGATAATTGATTCTTATAGTTGTAGTTATAGAGTTCAAGGAGTTATCCTTTCAAAGCAGCCATCTGTAAGGTAGCACAGCAAATTTAAAGTCAATAATACCAATGTGTTGTAGGGGGCTCCATACGGATTCTTTGCCCGGGTGATATTTTCCCCTTCCGCCGGCCCTTTCTATGGCGTCACAGGCTACGCTGCAAAATAGTTCAACTCTTACCTCGCTAACAGGAAACAAAAGATGTAAGGGACTAGTGAATTAAAGACATCAGTCATCATCGCATTGGAAAGAAATTACATGTGGTGTCCCAGAAGGATCGATCTTAGGGCCATTGCTTGTTTTTGTATACATTAATGACCTTTCATCAGTTACAATGCCCAAAGGGAGTTCGTTTTGTTTGCAGATTACACAATAATGGCAACAAATAGGTCTGCTAATTGTATTTTCACGGACGTTAATAAGTGGTTTTAAACCAAATCATTGACATAAAACTTTGAAGAAACTCACTACATGCAGTTTAGAACACGTAAGAGGTTTCCATCCACCTTATGCATAAGGTATGAAGAAGAGCAGAGGGAAGAGTTTGCCAATATTATAGTCCTGGGATTGCAACTTGATAATAAATTCATTGGGAAGAGCACACCACAGAACTGCAGAAACTATTATCTAATCATGTAATTATACCAATATGCTGCTATAAAGTTTTTCTTATTGTAATACTGTTATGGATCCATTTCGGCACAATTAGTCATCATCAGACAATGGCCATGTGACATCCTTGGCTACGTCTTGCTGTTTATTTAATGATAATGTGAACTTTTGTGTCACACTTATGTAGCGTTATACAAATATCGTTAAATAAATTTTAATATTTTTTGATCGTGATGTTCTGACAGTTTGCCAAAAAATACCACAATTTATTTAACGATATTTGTATAACGCTACATAAGTGTGACACAGAAGTTTACATCATCATTAAATAAACAGCAAGACGTTGCTACGGATGTCACATGGTCATTGTCTGATGATGGCTACTTGTGCCGAAATCGATCCATAACAGCATTACAATAAAAAACTTTATAGCAGCATATTGGTATAATTACTTGATGTCTCTTAGAGATATATTCTGTGCTGCGGGCCCATTGGATAGAAAAAAAATATTATTTAATCTGTATCTGCAGTTTGAGTGTTATCCGATGTAGGGGACATAAAAATAAAAAAAGCTTGCATACTTTATTTTCGTTCCATAATGTCATATGGTATAATATTTCGGATAACTCTTCAAGTGAAGCAAACGTTTTCAGGCATCACAGACGTTTAATAAAAATTATTTGTGAAGTAAATTCAAAGACATTCAGTAGAAGCCTCTTCAAAGAACGGTGTACTAACAACTGTTTCTCAGTACATTTATTCCTTAATATAATTTCTCTCCGAAAAACAGCTCAGCCGGCCGCGGTGGCCGAGCTGACTGCGGCGCTCCAGTCACGGTCCGCACGGCCACTACGGTCGGGGGTTCTAATCGCCCCTCGGGCATGGATATTTGTGCCGTCCTTAGTACTAGCTAGTTCATAAGTAGTTTGTAAGTTTAGGGACTGATGACCCAGTAGTTAAGTCCCATAAGCTCTACAAACATTCGAACATTTGAAACAGCTCAGTTCATACGTACAATACAAGTAAGAAAAACTATCTACACGAGGACTTAAAAGCTGCCGGCCGCGGTGGCCGAGGGGACTGAGGCGCGACAGTCATGATTTGCACGGCCACTAAGGTCGGGGGTTTGAATCCCCCCCCCCCCCCCCGGGCATGGATATTTGTGCCGTCCTTAGTATTAGGTAGATCGTAAGTAGTTTGTAAGTTAAGGGACTGATGACCCCATAGTTAAGTCCCATAAGCTCCACAAACATTTGAATCCGGGTGTACTGCGGGTGATCCGCGTCTTTCGAACATGATATTTCGACACCGTAATTCGGCGACTTCATCAGGTGTTCCATGAGACTAATCGACATGCCGACCGAGTCCCATATTTATGCCTAGGCGGCGTCTGGGTCAATGTTGCACAGTCTTCTAAAAACTACCAAATAAATTGTCTGATTGACGACATGTTCGGAAAGTGTCTTCATAGTTTCGAACAGAATATGTTAGTGCAGGCTGGAAAAACATACGTGTAAACACCGCCGAGTAGGCAAGGGATCAGCGTTGTGTTCTCGTCTTCCCAACGTGCGTGTGGCAATGCAGAAAAGTAAACCTTTGTGCCGTTGAAACCAACTGTGTCCAAACAGAGCGCTATTTTCCTTCCCTTTGCTGGCGCATTACGGACACCGGAAACTCGCAACGGAGGATGAAGATACAAGGCTGCAGGCCTGTCTGGAACTACCGCTCTGGAAGGAGGCGCCTCGATGTATTTCGACACAAGACGCCGGGCGCTCTGGGTGTCAGCTTCGTCCATTGTCGGCAACAAATGGGAGATGTTTGACCATCCTCCCTATAATACTGATTCTTCTCTTGCGATTAATACACCGTCACTACGTCTACATAAATACTCTGCAAATCACATTTAAATGCGTGGCAGGGGGTTCATCGAATCGCTTGGATGATGTTTCTCTTTAACAGTGGAACACATAAATCTTCCCTTTAGCGATATGATTTCTCTTATTTTATTATAATGGTCATGTCTCCCTATCCCTTTCCACTCTGAACACTATTTTTTTTTAATTGTGAAAAAAAGTTGAATTCTCTGTATACTTGGGCGTAGTAGACACTGACAAAAATAATGAAAAAAATTTCCATAAAAAATGTAGCGGGAAAACAATTAGCACAGTCGTGAGGGTCACGTTTTATTTCACCAGAATTATTCTTAGAATTTCTGCTATTTGTTTGATATTATAAGTTACCCTTGGAACAGTTATGAATAAAAAATTATTCTTATATTACTTTTATTTATAAGTTATTATAAAAATATTACATAGATTGCAAATCATATTATAAGGCAAAATATTTAATAATCGCAAAAATTTTAATTCTTTTGTAACACAAAGTTCAAGAGCTGTTGTCCTTCAGGATTTCCTGTTTTTGAAACAATATACATATTTGTATATTTCGCTGCCTCTCCAAAAAACTTTTCACTGAAGTATTCACAGAAATATTTAGCAGGAGTTCCAGTTGGTGAAGGGCTAGAATTAAAAACAACACATTTTAGTAAGAAAATGGGAATTATATATGAAGTGGGTAACTCTTTCTCATTGACCTCAACAGTTCTGTAATTAATTTTGATGCATGGAACTTCTGAACAAAATTTGATCTCCGAAAAAGCTGTTGTCTGACGCCTTCTGTGACACTGTGTGACCCCCTGTGCCCTTCAGGAACGTCAGAAATTTCTTCTGTTCTCAGATCATCATCAGACGAATCGTCTTCATCTGAAGAAATGCCACTCAAATCCGAATCCTCTGATAGAGAGCGAATTTTTCTGATAACCTCCATACAATAACGGGAATGTGCATACAAACTTTCCCATTCAAAACTGTATGAAATGCACTAATAGAGGGAGGCCAATAATACAATCAACAACACACAGTCGATGGTGAAGTTACACAGTCAACACCTAAGTCGCACAATTGTGTTAGAACAAATTTAACGCAAAATTACTGTGCACAGATATGAAGTTACTAATAATTATCAAAATCACAACGTTGTACATATTATTAAAAATAACCAGATCCAGCAAATAGCCGAAACAATGCAATTTAACTTAATTATGAGCTACTAACCTGGCGCCGGAATTATGCTGACTGTGGTGTCGCACAAGTCTAAAGTGCGCGCCACCTACTTTCGCCGCGCGCCGCCATGGACGCACGGCGCGGTGTTCTTACGACGTCAGCCACGAGCGCCCTCTGCTACAATTCCGCTTGTGGCCACCACTGAACGACATCGTTCACTTGGGGATGAGAAACGCGTAGCGCACAAGCTGCACACACACACACACACACAAAAAAAAAAAAAAAAAAAAAAAAAAAAAAAAAAAAAAAAAAAAAAAAAAAAGAGAGAGAGAGAGAGAGAGAGAGAGAGAGAAAGAAAGAAAGAAGAGAGAAACCGTACCCGCATGATCGTGTGAGCTCGGATGGAAAGGCCATCTAGCGAGGCATATCAGTCCCTAAACTTACAAACTACTTACAAACTAGCTAATACTAAGGACAGCACAAATATTCATGCCCGAGGGGGTATTTGAACCCCCGACCGTAGTAGCCGTGCAGATCGTGACTGGCCGGCATTTAGTGAATAAGTAAAGATATGTAGGTTCTGAAGTATTGTCAACGGCACTATCAATTCAAATGGTTCGAAGTCTTTCAGTCGGTTCTCCGGTGTGGAGAGAACAACATTACGGCATCCGAGTTAATCCTAATAACAGAAAGTTGCTGCAGAGGCGGTTTGTCTTCATTTGTGTTTACGAAACGAATTACGCAAGCAGTTGGGTTCAGATAGTGTAGTGAGCAGGTGGTGCAATGCAACAACAATTTGACTATGGCGTGGAGAGCCATACGCAGGCTGGAAGCGGGACAAACACAGCGTGAGGCGGCTGCAGCGATTGGAGTGTCCCATTGCTAAATGTTTTGCACGTCTGACCCTTTGTAACCCATTTCCGAGCAACAGCAATATATTACGGTTTTGATTCATTTCTTCACACGGAATATATCTTCAGCACAGAGATTACTTAGAATTACTTAACCCAAGGTCACACGAAGTGATGAGTGCTATCGACAATGGTTCGGAAATTGATTCTGTACTTCTTGATTTCCATGAGGCTTTGACACCATACCTCACAGTCTTATTTCTTGAATACTCTCCCATAAATATGACATGTTATTAAAAAATGAGATGTACAGAAAGAAGGGATATGAGAAATACTAACTCAAAGCATGAATAAATAAATAATTATCCGGGCAACGCCAAGTTTTTAGCTACTTAAAACATAAAAATAGAGCTATATATAAAAAAATAATGAAAATTAAAAAAAAAAAGAAGTCCTTGCTCGAACATCGCACCACTAACACCCAATTCCCCTCACCAATACAAGGAAGTACGACTACCTACTACAGCGATACCTTCACACATCATTCATTAGAGTAATTCAGAAGCCGTAATTTTTTATTTCATTATTTGGGCAGGGGAGGGTAGGTTCCTGGATCTGCATACACCATCGCACGGGTTGAGATCCTGTGAACGAGCTGGCCATGCAACTGCGTCTCCTTGTTTGATCCAATAACCAGGGAAGACACGACTCAGATGCGTCCGGACGTTGACGTCGAAGTCGGCTGGAGCACCAGCATGTAGCACACGTATAGCCCTTCGAATGATCATGGCACAGTATAAGGAACAGTAACTATTGTTTGGATGGTACAGCGCGTAACAAAGTATGATTGAGTAAATGATGGAAACCGTGCATTTCCGGGCATACATAAAGTAGACTTTTTTAGTTCTGCATCCTCTCTTCGATCAATCCCTACAGTATGCGACGGTGGAAAAAACTGGCGCACGTTGACTTCTCAGAGACATAGAGATCAGATCCTTCAACATTTTGCTGTTTCCTACGCTGGTGCCATAGGACATGGGTCCATCTGGTGGACGATAACGTTCGTCCCGACACAACTGCACTGGTGGAAAACATGCTTGAAGCTGAGGGAATTGAACGAACGGAGTGGTCAGCTTGTTCACCGGACTTACACCCGATTGAGCGTGTCTGGGATGCACGTGGCAGACGCATTGCAGCCAGACCAGCACCTCCCACAACGGTTACAGAACTGGATATTGCACTCGTGGAAGAATGGCTAAATATCTCTCTTGAGTTCATTGTTAGCCTCAAACTCTCCTTGCTAAGCAGGTGTGTAACTATACTGGCCACCCGAGGTGATCATGCACCATTTTAGAGCGCAACGAGAATGACTTTTTCACTATTATGGTAGCCCCATGGTGCCTCGGTGTAAGTAAACGCCATGTACATCACAAGTGAAGAGTTGAGACAGCAAAATATGGTACTGTATCACACACAAATTACAGTAACCAATATATAAATAAAATACGTTAGCATAATTATGAATATTGTGTATGATATCTCAACTGATACCATAATTGATTTGATCAGTGTATATTCGGATTCGAACGAGAACGTTGGTAAAAAAAATTGGCAAATGGATCTCGTCGCAACGAGTAACCCTTTTCTTTTAATGAATTTCACCCCAACTCATCTATCATTTCCATGGCACTCTCTCCCCTATATCGCGATAATACAAAACGAGCTGCTCTTCTCTGAAATTTCTTTGTATCCTCCGTCAATCCCCCCCCCCCCCCTGGTCCCCTGGTGTGGATACCAGAACGAGCAGCAATACTCCTAATTAGGACCCACAAACGTAGTGTAGGCAGTTTCTTTAGTACAACTGTTGTATGCTCTATGTGTTCCGCCAATGAAATTTTTCCTTTGGCTCGCCTACCCTACGACACTTTCTCTTTGTTTTTTTCCCATTAACGTTGTTCGTAATTGTAGTTACTAGGTATTTACTTGAATTCACGGCCTATATGTTTGACTGATTTATCGTGTGAATGAAATTTAAGGGATTTCTTTTAGTGCTCGTATGGACAGCTTCACACTTTTTATTATCTAGTGTCAATTTTCAATTTCCGCACCATGCAGATATCTTACCTAAATGCTTTTGCAATTGCTTTTGGTCTTCCGGTGACTTTAATAATCGATAAACGACAGCATCAGCCGCGTACTCTAAGAGAGCTGTTAAGATCCTTTATAAAGACAAGGAACAATAGGGACCCTATAACAGTTCCCTGTGGAACTACTTTTTCACTCGAAGACTTTCTGTTACTTCATACTGTGTCCTTTATGACAATAATCGCAAATTCAATAGCACAACTATGGCGATCTAATGTATAAAGCAGAGTTTCAGTATGTTTGTACGCGTTGCATACAAATCTACAGTTTTGTTTCAATCTTTATGAAATTTCGTACACGTAAGCTTCAATTCATGAGGACGGTTGCCGTAAGTGTAAGAATCACGTACGATACATAGTTGACGAGATAAGACGTCATAAAGAATGAGATATGCCAAAAACTGCTGTATTTAGCGACAATGCTGCTCATTTTCTCCTAAACCACTGGGCCGATTTAAACCAAATTTGGTGCACACATTCATTACGTGAGGTAACAATTGTTGCAGGGTTAAGAATCACGTACGACACATGGTTCAGAAGATATGACGTCATAAACAATAGGAATTGCAAGAAACTGCCACATAACACGGCGATATGCTATATTAGACTGAGAGTATTTAGCGACTTTCAGCAAACTTTAAATATGATTTTAAACCTTTATTAAACTTTTTCCCGCTGACAACCATAGCAAAATCATGAAAGGAAAAAAGTTTCTCGCTTACTACTTTTACGCTCTTTATGGAGTAAAACTACGGCATTGGGTATGACATTACAATTTATAATTTGTACACTACAAATTGTAGCCGCAGGAAATTTTACAGACAGTATACACACATATAGTTGAATGTAACTTCTAAATTGTATCACAGTACGACACGTAGTTCATGAGATATGAGCACATAAACAGTAACTTTCATGGAAAACCGTTCCATCATGCACCAAGTTTTAATCTATTACGTCTTTACTACTAATTGTATTACCAAGACATTTTACAGACATACAGCCCTTATACAAATGAATATATACCCGAAAAGTGGCAGGAATAAAACCATAAATACCAGGGCAAAGCCGGGTTTTCAGCTAGTTCATCCTAAAATATTCATGACATTTGGGAACTTGACCTTCAAAACAAGAGGAAGGTCGATGACACACAAAATTTTGGATGGTGCATGACGGAGGATGCTTTACATATGAACTTCGCCAGATTCTACAATTGTATTCCGATCCCGATGAAATTCTTAAATATAATTGAACCATTCAGTTTATCAGTGCAGTATTAATAAATTCAGATTACCTACAATCATTTCTATAAATTAACGTAACTTCAAATGTTCAAATGTTTGTAAATCTATCGGACCGAACTGCGTGGTCATCAGTCCGTAGCTTACAAACTACTTAAACCTAGGTAAACTAACCTAAGGACAAACACACACACCCATGTCCCAGGGAGGATCTCCACGGCGAGCAACCGCGCGCTCCGCAGAGAAACGCTTTATACCGCTCGGCTACTCCACCGCGGCTTAACGTAACTAAAGAGTTAATTTTCAGATTTCGGCGAAGTTTCGAATGAAGTAAAATTTCTGAAAATTCTACCAGCTCTCTCTGGAAGTTACGGTACATTTCTCAGGGTGATAATCATCAAAGAAACATTTAAAACATAAATATTGTTCACACCATGTGAATTTTATTTAAAGTAAGATTTTTTTAAAAATATGCTTCAATGGAAAGCATACTTCATTCAGATTTTTAAATGACAGTTTTTTTTGGCTGTCACCTTTGATGGCATACCAAGCTCACCGAATCATTGGGGTGAAAACCATCAGCAGAAGGAATGTGTATTACCAAAGTATGGTTTTAATGCGAATTTGAAAAGAAATCTAACATATAAAAATTAATACTTTTTTTGGATTTTTGTTCGTATTTTATTCAAGGCCATTCCGTACATCCTATTGCAATAGAACTGTAACTCATTGCTTGCACTCGCGATTGTTATAGGCATACTAAAATTAAATCCGTGTGGTGCATGGCGGAGGGTGCTTTACAATTACTTAATTCGTTTCCTAAGCCTTCACGCTGAAATGGCCGGACGGATATGAATGAAATGTGGAACACAGGTAGCTTATATCTTGCATTAATACATGGGCTACATTTTTTTTGTAAGCCACCCACATTACAGTTGGATAAGACGTTTTTCCTCTTCACGCTGAAACGGCTGGACGGAATTTAATGAAATGTGGAATGAAAATAGCTTAACCCCGAATTAATACATACGCTACCTTACGTAAGCCTCCGTAGGTGCATGACGGATGGTACAACAAACATCGAAATTGTTTGACTTATCACCATAAAAGTCAACACATAAAAGTATGTTTTCATGAAGGAGAGTTTTATAATCTGCAAGCCAGTGAATTTACCATGGTGCAGGGTACCTTGCGACTTTGACACCATTTGACCAGCACCAGGAAATTTGGCCAATATATGTATGTTTTCATACATATAAGGGGAAGGAAAGGAGACGGACAGAAAGGGGAGGGAGGAAACGGACGGTGGCCGAGGGGACTGAGGCGCTTCAGTCACGGTCTGCACGGCCACTACGGTCGGGGGTTCGAATCCCCCCTCGGGCATGGATATTTGTGCCGTCCTTAGTCTTAGCTAGTTCATAAAGTAGTTTGTAAGCTTAGGGACTGATGACCCCATAGTTAAGTCCCATAAGTTCAACAAACATTTGAACAATTTGGAGGAAACGAACAGTGAGAGGGGAGAAGAGGATAATGGGAGAGGGAGATTGTGACAGACAGGTGTAAGGAGATGAACAGAGGGACGGGCAGGAGGAAAAGGACAGAGAAAGGGACAGGATGAGACGGGGGAGGGGAGGGTGGTGAAGGACCAGGTGAACATAGAGAAGGGAAAGGAGGAGACGGACTAATGGAAGACTGGAAAACTCCTAAATATTAATTTCAGTTATTCGTAACTAAACAAGCTACCACTGTCAAATTTCAAACGTTGTTTGCGCAATTATTTCTTCTGTTTCGATACTGCAGTTATTATTTTGTACATTATGCAAGACACCATTATTTCTTGAATACTCTCCCATGAATATTAGATGTTATTAAATATATATACCCGGGCAACGCAGGGTTTTGAGCTAGTATTCTATACTCATACAATATGATTATAAGACGCTTGTGAGGTACAAGCTCCATTAAGGCAGTTGCGGAGTTCTTGATGTAACAGAAATGGTGACTCACCAACCGGGTAAGTTCAACTAGGAACGTCGGTGAGATGTTTGCCCCAGTTTCGTGGTGATTTTAACTGATTGTCATACCGTTTTCGGACTGTACGGCCTTAGAACATCAATTTTATGATCGCCCATTATATAATGTATGGACAAATGAGATTCTGGAACGCACAGCGATTCGGTGTCACTGCGAGCGGCCTTTGTCGTACTGAGCAAAGACACAACGCATTTTCAAGAAATGAATGGAGTGCTATATGAGTCCATTTTGACGTCGTTATATGACGCTGTTCTAAATATAGGTTTAGTTCGAGTATTTGGGTCTCAGTTGCTGGTAGGTGCTGAAGCGCTAGGCCTAGTGATCATTTGTGTACATATTAGAAGAATTAGCACACTGCAGCTATCCTACAGTAGAGAATTTAAATGTATGATACTTCCTTCAGCGCAGCCAAAGAGAGAAAATGGACTATATTTTGGTACATTATACGTGAACTAGGATGTACTTCGTACGTCTTATTAATGCACGATTCTTTTGTGAGTCGTTCCTGAGGAAACCTCGAAAAACCCTGAATTTTGCTGCGGCGTGCCAGTCACAGTATGCACGGCCGCTTCGGTTGGGGGTTCGAATCCCCCCTCGGGCATGGATGTTTGTGTCGTATTTAGTATAATGTAGTTGAAAAGTAGTTTGTACGTTTAGGGATTGATGATCCCGCAATGAAGTCCCTTAAGCTTAACAAACATTTGAACATTTGATTTTTTGGGTACCAAAATTACAAAATGTGTGTATGGCTACTTCTACTTTTTTTTATTCGTTGACAATCGTCTAAAATTTGACCGAATGTTCCTAATATTATATTTGTCAAACAACCTTTTGTAATTATTTTTAAGCCGGCCGCGGTGGCCGAGGTGACTGAGGCGCTCCAGTCACGGTCAGCACGGCCAATACGGTCGGGGGCTCGAAGCCCCCCTCGGGCATGGATATTTGCGCCGTCCTAGTTCGTAAGTAGTTCATAAGTAGTTTGTAAGTTTAGGGACTGATGACCCCATAGTTAAGTCCCATAAGCTTAACAAACATTTGAACATTTGAATTATTTTTAATATATGGATCCGTTACCTAAATCCTGATGTTCAAAGTAACTTGACGCTTTTGCAAATATATAACAACCATAGAAAATGGCTCAAATTATAATATATTCAGGATATATTAATCTGGAAACGCCATTTTCCTTTGTCGAAAATCTTTATCCGTTATCAAGATATACACGAAAGACAATTATGTTTGGCCACCAAATACAGTAACTGCACTGACTGATGCGTTCCGGCCGCTTTTAATGAAACTACTCGGTGAAAATCCTTTCTGTTTTCACATATTACAGACTGACATTATCGATCGAAGAAGGGTTGTTTTATGTTCGTCATGCGTTCAGTTAATATGCATCATCAAATTAGGTAAAGTATTTAACATATGAGGATTGGAACTTAAATAGTGACAACACTGCTGTGGAGACACTATGCAATGAAATCTAGTGTTGACGCTGATAGCACACGTTGTTGACATGCTTACCTTACCTTCGAGCAAACGGACTCGCCCGTCCCACGCCACCGGCGTGCTCACAATCAAAGGAAACACAGTCATTTGTGACCTAGTGGTCTAACGTAACGGTGTCACTATGTTTTCGAAACAGGACCAACGGAGTTGGATCAATATTGAATGTGACAGAAGTTGCAAACCTCGACATTGTCATCAAGTTCTTCAAGAGGCGTGCGGGGAATCGGTATTGCCGTATAGAACAGTGGCACGTTGGGTAAAAGCCTTCAACGAAGTTCGACAAACTGTGGCAGACATGCATCGGGCAGCTCGTCCAAGCGTCTCTGAAGAAGAAGTGCCGCGTTAGTCGACAGTGATCGACGCCAGACGATTCCTGAGCTCGCCCATGAAGCCGGATTAGCGCATGCGACTGCGCTTCGCATCCTCAAGTAACGTCTGGGAAGTACTGTACCGTCGACCATACTCCCCGAAGTCCTTGTGACTTTGATTTGATTTCGAAGATGAAGAAACCACTTCGTGGCATTTGTTTCAGAACTGTACCAGAGATTCGACAGGCAGTAGACAGCTCCATCCACACCACCAACAGAACAGGCTCTGCTAACGCTATACTACACTTTCCACATCGCTGGCAACGGATTCTGCCCAACGCTGGTGACTACTTTGAAGGACAGTAACTGGTGCAAACATGTACCGCTTTTGTCTCGTTCGTGAATAAATAGTTGCCACTATTTAAGTTCCAACCCTCGTATTTTTAAGAGTTTGCAGAGGTGATAACACATTACGTAGACTTTTCGGGTAGTTGATTTTCGGTGATCGAAATTTTATTCAATATTGAGTGCTTAAAAGTTCCTCACGCCATTCTGGAGGTATTGATTTCAAATTCGGTGGGCGAACCGGCACAGTCTTCCCACCTCCGTCCAAGCGGACTTGTCATTAAATTTTAAGAAAACTATTCTATGAAAAAAGTTGATTTTGGGCATCATACACACTAATAAATTCTCTTGACAAATGAGTATTTTTGTTATTCGTAGTGCCCTATACGTGTATGTGTGTAAGCATATAAAGAAAGTGTCAATTCTTTACAGATCTGTAGAATAAGTCGTAGATAAGCAGCAGACCTGACTGCAGGATGGACAAGAAGAGAAACAGCTGAAAAATGCACCTGTCAGATCGCAAAAAGGTTGTATGCTCCTGTTTAAGAGATTCTGATTGAAGAGTGGGGAAACAACTGGCTCAGTTCTCAAGCCGCTTTCCTCGTCCAAGAATTCTGGCGTGCGAACATAGTAAATAGCAGGAAGTGACGGTGGAAGAGTCAAGAGACGCTACCAGTGTGTGTGAGAGAGAGGGGGAGCAGACATGATGGTTGAGACACAGTGGCAGTAAATAAGATGAGTGGACGGAGACAGTATCAATGAAAGCAAAAGAGATGACTGGACGCCATGCGTAAGCTGTGCGGGTCTGGATCCTCTAGTTCGATAAAATTTGACAAGAAAAACTTTGTCGTTTTTCTCAGTCCCTTTATCCATGTATTAAATTTTCTCGTTCTAACACGCTCAACCATTCCATCAACAACGACATGTGTAGTATGTGAAAAGAAAGACAGTCACAATGTTAGAGAAAAAGATTGGGGCGAAGACAATTACAGAGAGATAGAGGATATAACAAAGACAGTAGTAATGAATTCTATTAGAAACGGCATAATCAGAGGAGCCAAGATCGCGACTTTCATATTGCTTTATTTAGGCCGGTTTCGACAGTTCAAAGTTGCCATCTTGAAGTGATATAACTGTATGTAACTGTCACACATTACATAATACCACAATTAACATAATTACATACCTCTTAATATTAATTATTATCTCGTAATATTTCGTCACATTTACGTTCTGTTCTTGTATTTGGGTATGTCGAAAATAAAATATTTTTTCATCTATTATAAAATCTATTGCAACCATATCGCAAGACCATTGTTCAGAACGTTTGTTTAGAAAGAGCTAAACTCTTGTTGCAAAGACCTTCTATAATCGATACTTACATTATATTCCACAGTTACGTTCACTGATATCAATGATGTTTAGCATACACAAGTAGTTATGAATTTAGAGAGATAGGTGCAAATATTCAAATGTTTGTTAAGCAAAGGGACTTAACTACGGAGTCATCAGTCCCTAAACTTACAAACTACTTAATGAACTACCTACAACTAAGGACGGCACAAATATCCATGCCTAAGGGGGGATTCGAACCCCCGACCGTAGTGGCCGTGCAGACTGTGACTGGAGCGCCGCAGATCACTCGGCCACTGGGGCCGGCAGAGATAGGTATGAAGACAATGATAATGGGAGAGTCACGTTAGAGAGAGTGCAAGTGTGAGAAGGAAAAAAGGGACGGTGGGAGACAGACATATGTAGACAGAGGCATTGGAGGGGATATGCTGAGTGCGCATGCGTAAATATTTGATGAGAAATCAGAATGAGGAGTGAGGCAACTAGTTCCCCCTTTTCTGTCGCGTTCTCTTAAAGAGGAACATATTTTCCATTTTTGTGCCCCGAAAGGAACATTTCTCATTTTATTGAATTTGGCAGCAGAGATGACGAAAAAATATTGATGGTTAAAGATTCGCATACAGTTTCGTATTATAGGTACAGTTTAGCAACCACGTCAGCTATTCAAACGTTTCAACTAAGCGTGATAACAACCGTAAAATGTTCAAATGTTTGTAAATCTATGGGACTTAACATGTTTGGTCGTTAGTCCCTAGGCTTACAAACTACTTAAGCTAACCTAAGGGCAACACACCCACACACGCCCGCTCCAGGGAGGACTCGAACCTCTGACGGCGAGCCACCGCGTGCTCCACACCAAGGCGAATAGGAACGCTGGGCTACTCCACCGCGGCACCACCCATATATTTAGTTATTTTTAAGGAAAATTTTTAATTATCATGATTTTTTAAACATTCTGAATGAGGAGCCTTTTTCCCCTCTTAATATCTCTCTATTTTGACATAATATTTAAGTTCCAACCCTCGTATAAAATTTGTGAAGTACCAATGTTAATTGATTATTATCCAAGGAGGTCAATGAAACTTGTATAGTTCTGAAGGCGAAACCTGAGTTACAAATCAAATGTTCAAATGTTTGTTAAGCTTAAGAGACTTAACTGCGGGGTCATTAGTCCCTGAATTTACAAACTACCTATGAACTACCTTACACTAAAGACGACACAAACATCCATGCCCGAGGGGGCATTCGAAACCCCGACCGTAGCGGCCGTGCAGACTGTGACTGGCGCGCCGCAGACCGCTCGGCCACTGCGGCCGGCTACCTGAGTTTCACCTGGCGTATTGAGTATCCTGAAAAGTTACTGGCTTGCAACGGGATGATGGAATCGACGACTCTGATATTTTAGTTACTTTTTATGTTCCTTTCTTCGCTCGCGTTTCTCTTTCTGATTAGTTGCATCTAATTGAGTCTAGGTTTGGTGTTAATTCATTTCGATATGTTGCGACTTTCACCTCCACCTACTTCTTCTTTAATGATCAGTTCTATGAGCAGAGAGACGAAGTTGCGACAGAAAGCCACTTTATCTACGAAACAAATTTATTCATTGAAGACTTCGAGTAATGTGCCTTGGAGTTAGCGGCATTGAAAACTGTGTTTTTTTCAGATATGGGATCTATTAGAGGCGTCATTAAAACCGTTTAATTCCTGCCATGAACTTTGTCGTCATCTGTATTCGGCTAGGAAGTGAGTCCACGTTACATCCATGTCAAGTCACTCGCTGAGGGTTAAGTCAGGCAGTTCCACAAAATTGCCGAGGATGCTGATATCGTCGTCCTACCGTTGTTCCGATGTCCCACATATTTTTATGGCGTTCAAGTCTGATGATTCTACAGCGCAAACTAGACGTAATAGGGCGAGGGAGTGTTCATATTTCTTCCAGCGCGATGAATTATATATATATATATATATATATATATATATATATATATATATATATATATATATATATATATATATGGAGCGGTCTACTGCCTGTAGAATCTCTGGAACATTTCTGAAGCGAATATCACGAAGTGGTTCCTTCATCTTCGGAATCAAATAAAATTCACGAGGACTTAATTCCGGGCAGTATCTTGGATGGTATGGTACTTCCCAGTCATCGACTTGATAGAGCATCCACTGCTTTCGCTGAATACGCCCGAGCATTGTCGTGCCACTGTTCTGTACGGCGATACCTCGCACGCTTCTTGAAGACCGTTATGACAGTGCTGTACGACCTCTGGCAAATTGAATCTTGATCCAAATGCGTTGTTCCTGTTTCAAAATCATAGTGACACAGTTACGTTAGACTGCTCCCTGACAAGTGACTATGTCTCCCTCGATTGTACGCACTCCCGTGACGTGGGACGAGCGAGTCCAGTTACTCGGACGTAAGGTAGGTATGTCAGCAACCTGTGCTATCAGCTACAATAGTAGATTCCATTGCAGAGTATATCCACAGCAGTGTTGCCACTATTTAAGTTCCAACCACGTAGAATGATTACGAATGACTGCCTCTGTGTCATTTTTGAAGTGGCGGTGGCAGCAAGCTAGACAAGCTATGGCAGCTTGTTACCGCTCCCCCAGAAGACATTCAAACCACGGAGCTCACCCAATCACTATGTGGGGCTGGTAGAGCTGCGTTCATTCCATCGGCTGCAGTTCTCGGTAGGTGCGCTTCCAGGGAGTGCCTGCCGTCTAGTTGTTAGAGCGGCGACCAGAGGCTCGCGAGCATCTCTGGGCAGCACAGGTGGAAAAAGCGCGCCGGATTCCTGCCGCACTCTGCCACCGGCTTGCTCGCCTCCCGTGAAACTCTTGGAATGACAGGTGCCGCACGAGAATGTCCAGCAGTTCTTTCAGCGCTCGTCATACTGGGAAACTGCAGACTGGCGTAATTGTGCACTGCTACTGTCTGCAATTACGTTCGTACTCCACATGCCTCCACGCAGCGTTCTGCGGTGGCTGCATGAAGTTCAAAATCGTCTTTCGCCCTCCTTTTTCGGTCCATGGATTGTGGGCGGTCTGAGTTGCCATGTCACCGAAGTTGGACTCCGCCGTACAATATGGGTGTGTATGTTGTCCTTAGCATAAGTTAGTTTAAGGAGTTTGTAAGTCTAATCACTGATGATCCTATCAGTTCACTCGTTTAGTTGCACAAACTTTGAACTACTGAAGGAAGGTTGTTACTGGTGTCTCTATGCAGTGGCATAACTAGGACTTGGCTTTGGGGGGGGGGGGGGGTAATAGATCTGCTTGACGAGCAAAATTTTAGTCAGTTTCCAGACAGACTACTCCCGTTGAAGAAACTAATTCACTCCCATCCAATGAAAGAGTATGCTAAAACGACCCCAAGTTTTGAATCTTTACCTTTACCAGATTGTTGTTATACGATTTCTTTTCTTTCTTTCTATTTTTTTTCTTTCTTTTTTTTTCGGGTTCTGGGGGGGGGGTTCTATCCTCCTCATCCCCCCCCCCCCATAGTTACGCCACTGTCTCTATGTATGCACCAAAGTTCCCTAATGTTACTCCTGTGACCACTTCGAGAAATATAACTTGCAGATAAAAGTATCCTTTGAAGAAATTACGCAAACTGTCTAGGAGTATTAACCAATAATATTCTCGTCCGGTCTGCAGCAAGATCGTTCAATCATGTTAACACGATATCTCGATGGTAGATGCGTGCCGATTTCACGGCAAAATGTACATGACACATTTCGGTGTGACTCGTTAATAAGTGTATTAGTCATGTAAACAAACAATATTTATAGACTGTGCGACAGATGATTAGATTGCGCTATAGATGATTAGAAAAGTGAAGGGCTTTGAAGTCTGTGTAGTGTTACATTTCGTCTGCTCCATAAATGTGTGTCAGTCCCTAAGGTGTTGTGTCAAGGATGCCTATCCTCGTTTATAAAGTTAGATTGATTATTCTTGGCGTAGTCACCTGATGAGATGCATACTGAATTTCAGTGGAACCTTTTAAAAAAATTCCTATTACATAAATCACAATTTTTTTTCAAAAGAGACATATTTTTTTGAGAATAACATTTATTTGCTCGTTCATTCACTCAACTATTTCCGCCGGCCGCAGTGGCCAAGAGGTCTGCGGCGCGCCAGTCAGATGCACGACCGCTACGGTCGGGGGTTCGAATCCCCCCTCGGGCATGGATATTTGTGTCGTCTTTAGTTTAATGTAGTTCATAAGTAGTTTGTAAGTTTAGGGACTGATGATCCCGCAGTTAAGTCCCTTAAGCTTAATAAACATTTGAGCAACTATTTCTGTACTTCTAAAATGACGCATCAGTCATATTAATTATTTATTTATGTTAAATACAGCTCTTTCTAACTTTTCTTTGTCAAAACTCCAATTTCTACAGAAGCCTCTGTATAATTGCGGCTACTAGATCGCTCCATTGATGTAACGTTCAATTGCCGGCGGTTCTACCTCGGACAAGGCAGCTGATGCGTCCTTCGCACAAGCGAGCAGCCCATTATTTTTATTATCTTGTGACTTTAGCTTCGTCGCTTATTTATATTTTTATTCTGTGACTTAGAAGTACTGCTTCAATGGTATACACCAAACTAGTATGTACAGTTTGTCCTTAAAAACTGTCTCTTTTGAATATATATATATATATATATATATATATATATATATATATATATATGTTACAGGCATGTAAAAAGAAATTATTCAAAGCAATCCTAGTAATTGCCGAAACCGGGTAAAATACATTTTATCTCCGTGACCGCGGGCGGTACCATCATCCACTGAATTTATCAATGGTCGCTGAAAAAAACGCAGCCATATTCAAAATTTTATCATACTGAATTTGATAAATTCCTGTTAGATGGTTTCGTTATGGATAATTGCTTAATGTGCGAGAATATACTCTTACAAAGCATAAGACTATGTGTTTAAGAGCACGCAGTCGAGTATTGGCAAAGAACATTGACTACGCTTCTGAAACAAAGAATGACAGGAAGTATGATTGCATGATATATTGTAAATGTTCGGTTCTTTAACAGTGTATTATTCTTGGAGACTGATTCGTACTGCTTAAATGTTCCACGGAAAACCAAGTGCGCTTGCGTCAAAAGCTGTTGGTGACTGGGAGTTAAAACGAAACATTACGTATGCGACAAAAATCTTATTGCTATTCTCTGACGCACTATGGAAGTACACCGTCTAAGAGGGTACTCAACTGAAGATAGCGGCCAAATGGCCAATTGAAATATTGCCTTAAGATGGATGTGGGTCCAACTGCAGACTTGAATATTATTGAAGTTTTCCTTGACACGTTTTTGGAACATGGTAACTCGCCATTTTGAGAGGGAAAATCTCTGCTGTGCTAATGGATACCTTCAATTATTTTGGAATTGTTTTCCATCTTACCCCCTTGTCTCACTCTTATTAGTAAAGGCTGCTGGTACACTCTCATTACAATCATTAGTTTCTAGAAAAAACAGAAGAGACAGCTTCGCAACCCCTACCTGGTCTACCATGAACGCTCTAGCCACTTTCACTGATTTCTTTTGCCTTACAGCCTGCTTTAAACACTGATGCTTATTAGCGTGAGGTGCTTATCAAAATTAGATGGTTAATGTGTTTAAAGAAGATAATTAAAACAACAAAAATTTTGACTTGGAACGAAAAGTCATTCTCTCTTGGCCATACGGTAACAGCTTCGTAAGGAACAGCCAGTCTGCTGGAATAAAATTCAAAGGTCAGAAACTACGGCGATGACGCTGAGAGCGGCACAATAATGATGTTACAAAATCTAGAGCAAATGGGGCTGCTCTGGTGTGACGCAGGCGACGGGTCCGGCGATCAAAGCGGGCTGCGAATCCACGAGGCGACCGTCGGAGTTGGCCTCGGAGAACATCTGCAGGTCGTAGGCTACCAGAGGAACTCAGTCTGGTAAAGGGAGTAGTTCTTAGCGTGGTGGCCATGAGTCCCCGCCTAAATATTGACCGACGGCAGAACACCAGTTGGAACCCTTTGTGGTCTTGTGGTTATCGGACGCGAAAGGTTACCTCTGTTCGTGACCAAGCCCGTACAACATCGTAGTACTCATGTGGACGACTTCACACTTTCATTATTTAGAGTCAATTGCCAATTTTTACACCATACTGATATTTATATCGTTCTGCAGTTGGTTTTGATCTTCAGATGACTTTACTAGACGATAAAAGACGGCGTCAACAGCAAACAACTTGAGAAGCTCTCTTAGGTTGTTTGCAGATGACGCCGTCATTTATCGTCTAGTAAAGTCATCAGAAGATCAAAACCAACTGCAGAACGATGTAAATATCAGTATGGTGTAAAAATTGGCAATTGACACTAAGTAATGGGAAGTGTGAAGTCCTCCACATAAGTACGAAAAGAAATCCGTTAAACTTAGATAAATCAATCGAATGTGATGGCCGTAAACTCCACTAAATATCTAGAAATTACTATTACATCAGACTTAAACTGGAAAGAACACGTAGATAATGTCGTACAAAAGACGAACCAGAGACTGCGTTTTATTGGCAGAATGCATAAAAATGCAACAGAACTACTAAAGAGACTACATACACTTCGCTTGTCCGTCCTCATTTGGAGTATTGCTGCCCAGTGTGGGATCCTTATCAAGTGGGTTTGGTGGAAGCCATCGAAAGAGTCCAAAGAAGGGCAGCTGGTTTTGTATTGTCACGATACAGGGGAGACAGCGTCACGGAAATGGATCAGGATCTGGGATGGGAACCATTACAACAAAGGCGGTTATCACTGCGACGTTGTCTACTTACGAAACTCCAATCACCAACATTCTGCTCCGAATGCGAAAATATATTTTGACTCCCACATACATGGGTAGAAATGATCATCGGAATAAAACGTGTGAAATCAGAGCTGAAACGGAGGGATTCAGATGTTCTTTCTTTCCGTGCGCTATTCGAGAATGGAATGGTAGATGAATAGTAAAAAGGTGGTTCGATGAACCCTCTGCCAAATACTCGAATGTGATTTGCAGAGTATCTCATGTAGATGTAGATGTAGTGGAGAGTTGAGGCAACCGTTCTCGAATTGAAGGTCGCTAGTTGTAGAGACGAATACTGCCCGATCAAACTTAATTTCCTAAATGTTTCAAATGTTTGTCAAGCTTAAGGGACTTAACTGCGGGGTCATCAGTCCCTAAACTTAAAAACTACTTATGAACTACCTTATACTAAAGACGACACAAACATTTATGCACGAGTGGGTCTTCGAACCCCCGGCCGTAGCTGCCGTGCACTCTGTGACTGGCACGCCGCAGACCGCTCGGTCACTGCGATCGGCAAACTTAATTTGACTCTCGGCATGGTGACTGATAGGAACTACGATAACTGTGTTGGAAGAATTTGAGCTCAGATACCACCACGAATGGCAACTTAGACCGTACTGACTGTAGGAATATTGGCCTATGCTTTAAACTAAAGGTTATTAGAGGTAAGAAAAGAAAGCTGAAGATCAAAATAAAAGTTTTGTGTTGAGTAATGACGTCTGTCATAAATGACTGTAGTTTTCTAGTACTGCCAATTATGTCACTGTCGTAAGACGGGCAATTAGAAATATATATTTAGAGATGTAGAGTTCGTTTCTCCCAAGTAGAAGCTAAAATGCACCAAGTTATTGAATAAAGATATTTGTATGCAACTTAGAAAGTAGGAGATAGTCGGTTATATTACCAATCACTTAGTTTTTCACTTTATGTTACAGTTTCATATTTCCTGACATTATTTGTATGCGACTTATTTTTTAGTCACTTGCCGGCCGCAGTGGCCGAGCGGTCTGCGGCGCGCCAGTCATAGTCTGCACGGTCGCTACGGTCGGAGTTTCGAATCCCCCTTCGGGCATGGATGTTTGTGTCTTCTTTAGTATAAGCTAGTTCATAAGTAGTTTCTAAGTTTAGGGACTGATGACCCCGCAGTTAAGTCCCTTAAGCTTAACAAACATTTGAACATTTTTTTTGTCATTTAATTTTTATAATTTTATCTGCTATACTTCTCATATCGTAATACAAGGCGTGTCTGAAATTACAAACATCTTTACTGGACTTCAAAGTAATCACCATTGGCTACAATACACTTCTGACATAGGTTGTATAGCAGTTGGAATCTGTCAGCAAACGCTCCTTGTGAAATCGCTAGAAGCACTGAGGTATCGCGTTGTGGATCTCCGCAACCGTTGGTGTGTATGTGTGTTCATGTTCAAGTCGTCTGCTATCATTGTCAAAGGCATCCGTCGATCATTCGCAACCATCCGTCACACTCGTTGAATGTTGTCTGGGACTGTGATCGTGGACGCTCGAGCCGAACATGGCTCATTCTCGAGACCTTCCTTCCCGTCTCTAAAGTGTTTAAATCACTCAAACACGCACTTTTTACTCACTGCATCAACACCGTACAATTTCACTGACATCCCATGAGTCTAGTTCGCTGTTTTGACTAATTTGAAACAAAACTTGAAGTTAACGACTTGCTGCATTTTGCTTAGCATGTTGCAATGACACGAGTTCTCACACTGACGCTGTTAGTTGGATCGCAGCGTGTACCACCGCTTCATTGCAGTGCTTTGCACGGTAGGGGGTGCTTGTTGACATGTCCCTCAATGTGCATGCGCGGGCATCTCATCCTCGCCAGCGCGGTTTGTGAAATACGTGACTGTTCACCGAACTTTTCAAATGCACATCGTATTATCGTACTTGTTCTTAGTCTAGCTTGGAATTGAATCATTGTAATGTCCGTTGTAAATTCAACCAGTGACTTCAGTCCTATACTCTTTTTCGATAACAGAATTCAGAATCCTTACGAATGTTATTTGCAACTGTTAAGTCTGTGTGTAAGCATTATATCAGATACTTGATATTATTTACTGAGTGAAACACGCCCTTTCCTTGGAAATTGCGGTTTGCCATATGGAAGTGCTACAGTATCACCTGTGAGCGGTCTATTGTGTGGAAGACTGTCTACGAAGCTGTAATTCAACACGAAATGCTTGTCAAGACAGCCGGCAAAGCTCGCCGCTTCGACATCTAACGTGTTTCCCACCTCCAAGGCGTAACTTCGGGAGACCTCTAAATACAAAAGTGACCAAAATAAAAGCAACAAATTACTATTTCCTGTCCAGTGTCGAATTGACGATATAATCATACAAACTTATTAACAGATGTCTCTAAAATCGTGTTCCGCAATAAGATGGCATTTTGGTAGGTGTACAACCATGTGAGTGATGACGTCCGGGAACCTATCAAAAGTGGTAGTCTTTGCTAGGTAGTCCCACATCCAAAATCGCTGTGTACACATTCACAGAGGCTGCAGTATGGTACACAGAAGACGCCTACCGGACACTCTGCGTGGAAGGCCATAGACAGAATGGAAGCAGGGCAGTCTACAATTCCAAGTGGCCCGAAAGCTTAATGTGAACCGTTCTGTTATTTCTCGGGTGTGGTGACAATTCATACAGGCCGAAACTGTATCCCGAAGACCAGCATAGAGCCACCCACAAGTGAGAAAGGAAAGAGAGGAGCCTTATTTGGCTGTAAGGGTACGGCGGTAGTGCCTTAGTACTACATGGCAACTGGCAGCTGACATCGCGGCATCCACTGGAAGGCAGGTAGTGTACAGACGGCTTTGGCAGTGATGCCTTTATTGTCAGAGACATGCCGTCTGTGCACCCATGACGCGTCTTTTCAGAAGGAATGAATGGAGTCGTCAACATACCACCGGAACGGTCGACCGGGAGCCAACGTTCTTTTCACAGATGAACCCCGTTTTCTTCTGGAAAGTGATTCTCGACGGATTCGCTATGGAGGGTACGTCGTACACGATGTTGGGACCCAAACATTGTGGAAAGACACCGATCAAGGAGGGTCCATAATGGCGTAGGCTAGCATTATGTTGGCCACTACATGAAATTGCAAGATGAAACGGTTAGATTTATCCGCTTTCAGGTATCGTGGCGAGATCTTGGAACGTCATGAGTGATTGTTGTGAGGTGCTGTGCTTCCAGACGTCGTCCTGATAGACGATAATGCTTGAACACACAGAGAACGGGTGTTTTATGTTTTCAAGGAATCGGAAGATGTAGCATGCACTGTGCGACTTGCTCGCTCTTCAGTTTTGAGTGCCACAGGGCATGTCTGGGATGCACTAGGTAGATGGCTGTCATCAAATCGGTATCCACCAATCACTTTCCAAGGTCGGCGATCAACTCTGCAGAAACAACTGATGACGTCATTCGGAGCACGCTCCGTCGTTGTCAGGCTTACATTTCTGCCAGATGTGAAACATTCACAACATTCACCACAATTATCAGTTGTCGGAATGTGTGTGAAAGTCCGTTATGTTGGAAAAATAGCTACTAAATCATTGCTGTTTTCCGTTATGTTGTATTTACAGTATTTCTACTTCACTATCACCTGTTTGTACTGTTTTGTGGCAGTCTTGTGAAATTTATGTTTCTTGGCTTAATTTGAATACCAGTACATAACAAAAGAAATTTAAGGAAGAGATTATTTCCGATTTGTTCAATTTTTTTCATTACACTGCTTGTAAGTAATTGTAGTATTATTTTAATAGATTTTAAAGTCTATTGAGCTCCTAAATTCGTCATTAACATTTTTCAGCAGTAGGGCCAAAATGGTGTTACATATATAATATTAAAATTACTAAAAATTTCCGGGCTATTACGCCGTGGTCTTATGGATTTATTATTCAAACCCAACGTTTCAAGGGGGATCGTGACACTTTTGTATGTTCGATGCACACCCTGGCTTGCTACTGACTGTAGCCAAACTGCGTTTACGACGGCTCGCGCGCAGAGGTTTGACGTCAGATGTATTTGATATGCGCGACAAATTCGTCGTTGCCGATTTCTGTCGTCCGTTAACATCGGAAACCACGGGCTCCACAATACCAAGGAATGCACCTCGGCCGCCAAGCCGTCACACCGGAGTCTGAGCACTACCCGCTCACGTGACAACGGTCGCATGCGCGCAAGGAAAGCGGACCGAGCACTCGCTTCTACCCAAAACTACCGTTCTCCACACCAAAAGCCCACTGCCCGCTTAAATCCAGAGGCGGTTGACCCAAGATCAGCAAGCCACAGAGATCGAGAGGACGGCTCAGGTCGACCAATAACCAAAGATCAAACTGGCGCCAGCGTGAGTTTGTGACACTTGCGGGGAGTGACACTTGCGCGGAAAGGGAATTTGTAGACACTTGCGCGGAGACCCGGACGCTGCAGGTAGTGAACAGGGTGTTCCAGAAGTAGCGATACACCACCCCTACTCCACGCCCTCCAGCCGCTGCCTGTGCCGTATTCAGGGAAAGGCCCACCGAGCGAGGTGGAGCAGTAGTAACGGGACGTTCGCTAAAAATAGGGTATATTACAAGATTCACGTCTCTCGCATTCCGGCCCAAAATTAGCATGGGCCTATATTTCGCATTCATTGAAAAATGCGAATTTTTCCGGTACCTCCTGTTTACTTTGTACATATTTAAGGACAGAAAATAATCTCCCAATATTTCTGATTAAATAGTGTTTCACACCAAAATACCATTTATGACAATTTCGGATTTACTGCATTTTGAGTCAGAATTCGCATCTATATTCGAATTTATCACAAATACGAATTTTTCCTGTCCCTAGAATTACCTATAAAAATAAACAGCTGATCAAGGCACTAAAAGCAAGGGCAGATCTTTAGGTGTATTTCTACAAATAACTAAAACACAATTTGATCGTGGAATTATATACAATCTCATTATAAAGGTTTTTTGTTGGTGGTTTTGAGCAGCTTTTAAATATGTTACAAATTGCATTATGAAATATAGACAGCTACACGTTATGTTTATTATGAGATATCGATTTCGGCTAATTTGAGGTCATCTTCAAGTCTCAAACAACAGGTGTTACTTATGCATTTTTCCAGTGGCACTCATAATCTTTAACTGTTTACACACGTGGTCTAACGTTGTTAATCGCGTTAGCGATGAAAAGAGAACCCAGAATCTTTGCGTCTAAATGATACATATATTGGTGTGATGTCTTATTTCGAAAGAACAGACATCACACCAATACATATATAGCTCTCGTTACATATATAGCTCTCGTTACGTACCACAGTCCGGCCGACTAGAAACGCAGGAGAAGTGCAAACAACGTTCTCTCTTCAGAGGTATGATTATAATTGGGTTCGGCGTAGACTTCTACAACATACAGTCTACACGGCGAAGATTACACAAAAAAATTTAACTTTTCGTCTACTTTGGCGATAGCAACCAAATTTTAGAATCGTGTCTACTATGTAAAGATTTAGCAACACAAAACGCTTCAAGTCCATAACTTCACTGGTTTTGGAGTTCTGAATTTTTAATATGTTTTTAATGTTATTATAGAAAAAACAAATTTGGGACTCACACTAAAATTTTCATATGGCAGATTTTGTAGGTACATTCACGAGACAATTCAACGGTTGTGTGCATTCATCTTATGAGAAATATCAATCATTTGTTTTCAGTGTTTATTTCAAATTTCTACATTTAAGTTTCTTTAATTATTAGTACTTAAATGTGGTTATGAAATAAATAAATTACGTGTATATGTATAGTCTTATGCGGCCAAACTACTTAGGTCATTGGTCGCTAGAGTTACACACTACTTAATCTTACTTAAAATGACTTAGGCAAAGTACAAAAAAACATACCCATGTCAGAGGAAGGACTCGAACCTCCGACCGGACCGGCCGCGCAATTTGTGACACAAATTACATGTTTGATAATATTAATGCATAGAAGTATGAAATCACGTCAAAACTACTTCCTGCAAAAATTTTGACAAAAAAAGTTGGCACTGAGTTTAGAAAAACAAAATTCTGGTATATTGGATTTTAACATTTTGTCAAAAAATGAATGTTACTTTTTTTTTTTTTTTTTTTTTTTTTTTTTTTTTTTTTTTTTTTTTTTTTTTACTACAAGAGATACAGCCATTCAAATTTACGGTCAACAGAACGTTTTCCCTTCCTGAGTAAATGAGGTGCTTCTTGTAGTTTCAACTCCTTTTTCTTGAATGTTCTGAATATAAATCTTCACACAGACTTCTTGAGGAGGAGAGTGATACGGATATCTGATTGTAAACCACTGCCTATTACCTTAGACCTTTTTGACTGTACTGAACAGTAATTCCGCGTATTCCGTAATTTATATTTATACATTTAACAGGCAATGTAATTTATAACCAACTATTTGCTGCCATTTTCGCTTCATTTTTCCTGGCAGTCTTGCAACTTGTTTCTCCCTGTTGGTTTATGCCGAGTTCGGAGTAAATATGGTTCTATATGACGGTGATGGAAAACAGAATTTATCTTCAGCATTTTTCGGTGTGTGACATTTCCTTACACATTCCGTATTTCATATATTTCTTAGATGTATTTGTAATTCGAATGCAGCCAAATCGTTTTGGGGTCTACGAATAACCGCTTTAAGTATGTAAAATACTGATTGACTTATTATTAACGTTTTTTAATTGAAGGTTTAAGGTTGCGTCTCCTATTAAAAAGCATAATAGCTATTTTTAAAGGGATGGAAGTTGCGTGATAGTGAGGTTAACTACATAGCGGTCAATTACATCAACGTATCTGTGCAGGATGCCTAATATATTTATTGCTTGCGCAGGTGTCTTGATATGCTTAGTGTTCTGAATAATATGCTTTTAGGAGGTATGGAAAGTCATCGTCTTGTAGTAGCAGAGACTGTCTTAATAACTCTCCAAACATGATCACTATTAAAATACCTTTATGTTTACAGGAGGAACACTAAACGGATTTATATGTAGTTAGAACAAGTTACTATATTGCTCTTCAGCTTTGAAAGGGTTGTGCAATTTCATTGATTTTCGTGTTATGTTGACAGTGTGGAAACTTGACCACAGCAGTGCTAGACTTCTTGGTGTGCCTGTACCCAGGAAAAGCCATCAGCCGCCCCAAGGGCCCCGGGTTCCGCGCAAGTGTCACTCCGCGCAAGTGTCACTCCGCGCAAGTGTTCCAACCCCCGCCAGCGTAGCCTCGCATCAACCTCCACCTCTCAATCTTGTCCACCCCCTCTCCCCGAGCCCTGGAGAGGAGCGTTCGGAAAAGAGCTTGGACTTCCCTTCGACCTTGACTTGGCTAAGGTGCACACGAAATCGCTTGCCAGAAGAGACTTTCCTTACCACCAAATTAACTGGGCATAAGATTTTGACAATGCAGCAACGACCATGATAACGTGTCCTCAACTTACCCTTAACATCCTACCCAGGCCTGGCGGGAAAATTCCTAATATGTACATTATCACCTATCTTGCCCTGAAAGAGCCTACGACCCCGTTTATACTGGCTAGCTTGCCGCCGGTGATTTAGCCGTATATTGTGGCGAGCGCGTTCCCAGTTCTCCCACAAGGCAACGGGGGTGAAATCAGCAAATTAACAAGTCGTTAATACTGCATAGGTTAGATAGAGGGGATTTGAAGGTGTAGGTGAACATAAGAGCCGTATTAAATGCCTTGTTGAACGAAGGGAGGTTGATGTCCCACCGAGTTGGACTCACCTTCAGATTCCTATTAACCCACTCGGCAAACGAGGCCTTACGGTAATAGGGGTTGTGTTATATGTTTAATTTCCTGGTTGAAACAAAAGGTCTTGAAGGTCCTAGACAAGAAGGCTGGCGCATTATCGCCCACAAAAGACTTAGGTGGTCCAAACCAAGATATCACGCTAGTGAGCTGCTGGATGGTGATTTCAGCAGTAACTCCCAACGTAGGCAGAACCACATGAACCGGGAAAAGCCGTAGACAGCGACAAGGACATACCTACTTCCCTTCTTAGTGCGAAGCAGCGGTCATATATAATCAGTGAACCACCTATCCAAGGGGTGCAACTTCCGCTCAGATTTCAAGAACCCTTTTCGTACCCCTGAATCGAGTCTATCTCGCTTGCACTGCTCACAAGTAGTGACAAAACGATGGATTTCACTGTACATCTTCGGCCAGAAGAAGCTCTCGCGCACCCTGTCCAAGGTTTTGTACAAACCGAGTCGACCACCCACTACATAGTCGTGAAAGCAGCGAAGCACCATCTGGACTAGCTCAGCGGGGATGCATATCTTTAAATAACAATCAGCACCAACTCGCTTATAGAGTAAGCCTTTACTGAGACAATACCCCAGGTGGGCCTCTCCCGCTTCAATTCTAGCACGGAAGGTTTTGCACCTGCTCAGCCTTAAGGTCACAAAAAAGCCCGGGCGTCTCAGATAGGATATTATTATTCGCCTCAAGAACCGGCCCAGGCTAGTCACTATCCTCGGTGGAGTCGTCCGCGAAAATTCGGCTGAGAGCATCCGCCACGGTATTGTCGGTACCCCGAATGTGTCTGAACAGAAAACGAAAGGCTGATATACGCACCGCCCATCGCGCTATGCGTCCAGTTTTACGTGGCCTGGCGAGAACCCAACTCAGGGCTTGGTTGTCCGTTTCCAACAGGAACTCCCGGTGCTCTAAATAAAACATCTCAAGGGTGAAGGGGACCGCCAAGGCCTCGCACTCGTGTAAGGAGTAGTTGCGTTCGGCGTTGGTGAGGCGCCGGAGGAGAACGGCAGCGATCCCTCCTTCGCAAGGCGTCGGTCTGCACAATAAACATGACTTTGAAATCCGGCACCGCGAGCACCGGATGATTCGCAATGGCTTTAGAGTCTCAAACGCACGTTGTTGACCTTTGCTCAAACGATATTGCCGGTGTTTTTTATGCAGCTCATTGAGTGGTGCGGCAATCCGCACAAAGTGAGGAATAAATTTTCTAAAAAAATTCGCTATTACGACAAACTGAGCGATGCTTTTCTTATACTTGGGCGGCGGAAACTCCCTCAAAGCTTTAAAACGATCTTGATCAATACGTACTCCATCTGCAGAAACCAAATGCCCTAGGAAGGAAGGAAATACATGGCCTGCACAGGTCAATCTTAGACGGTTTCCCAGCAGTGCTCAGTTTATCGACCCACCATATCCCACACGTGCTAGACTAGAGACAGGTCCATAGATCATGGTGGCCAGGAAAGGCCCTGTACGTCTTTCACAGAATGTAGTTTCTCGTTCAGTGTGTAGGGAGCGTCACCATGTTAAATAAAGCAATCATCTTCCTGCCTACTAAAGACCTGGTCAAAGTGCTCAAGGTGGTCAGAGAACGATTTGCTAAACACGACCACGTCGTCAAGTTAGTTATAAACGCACCGGAACTTTAGATCACCTAGGACAGTATCGAGAACGCGAGAGAGAACCGCTGCTCCCGTAGCCAGACCAAAGGGCACTCGATTGACGACTCCCATTTGTACGACGTGATCAGGTCGCTTCTGATCCTCATTTAGGGAATTTCCTACTGCAGTTTTAATATACTGTCGGTAAAGATTAATATATCGTCTTAGAGTTTTCCGATTCCCACAAGATTTATTGATGAATGTGTGCATGTGGGAGTACATGAAATGATTACATTTACAGATTTATGGCTCAACCGGTACCGAGGTACCAGGTGTAAGTCCATGATAAAGCACGCATATTAGTACATGGCGTGGGCGGCAATACAGTGACAAAGGTAGCTAATAGTGTCTGGAGACACATTATTGCACACCAACTCGACGTGTTCAAGTAGTTCTACAGGGGTTGTGGGCTGAATGGTCGCACGTCTCCTACACGTGCTCGACTAGAGAAAGGTCCATAGATCATGCTGGCAAGGAAAGTACCTGTACGTATTTCACAGCATGTAGTTTCTCGTTCAGCGTGTGGGGAACATTACCCTGTTAAATAATCATCTTCCTGCTGCAAGATTCTGAACGTACCGATCGCTGGTTAACGTTCCCTCCACAAACGAGAGTAGTAGCTTTTCACACCGCCAAATCATAAGGCCTAGGGGGTGAGGATGGTGCAGTGTGTTTTGGACGAATGCACTCTTCGAGCCAGCGCCCGCCAGGTTTACATCGTACGTTCATTACTTGCTTACAGGCAGAATATGCTTTCGTTGCTGAAGACCACAGCCCGCTACTCCGAATAATCCTCTCACGGAACCAGTGTAGCCATGTACGTCTACGCCGGGGCTTGACTGGAAAAGTAGCTATAAGTGTGCGTGTCCGTAGTCACGCTGCTAGTAAGCGTTCGGCAACAGTTCGTGTTGACACTTCGGGGCCCATAAACCCTCTTATTTATTCTGAGGTATGTATTCGATCTGCTACTGCTGCCTTCCCTTAAAATACGACTATCTTCCCAGACGTCCAGAACCTCGTCTGCGAGTGTGAGAGTGTGGTTGTAAACATTCCTATTGGTTACCCGACAGTGGTTCCGCCCGCCCCAAATATCCGACAGTAACACAACACCGTAGTAATACCCAAGTCGCCCATGTCCTCTTATGCTCTTAATTTGAGTTCCCTCACAATGTTGAAGGATATTAACCGAGTCTGCAGTGAAGAAATAAATCATATGTCGGCGTCGAGTGGAAATTCCTAGATAGATGTCGGAAAGAAGAGACACCACACTATAATTCTCAATTTTTTCTATGCCTTGTAGTTATTTGATCAGATATCTGATGTTATATTAAACTGATTATACACTGGATAAAACAATTAGGGTTCTCTTAAGATATCTAGGTTCAGAAGTTTTCTCATGGGCAGAATGAACGATGGTTAGACATCTTTTTGTCGGTTCTGCAACACTGAGGCAACCGAGATAGTAATCATAACAGAAAGCTGCTGCAGATGGGTTTGTAGTTGACTTGTATTTACTCTACCAGATGAAATACACAAAAAGTTGGGTTCAGATAGTGTAGTGAGCAGGTAGCACAATGCTACAAGAACGTGACGTACCAGAAGAAATGTCACGGAGAGCCATAGGACAAAGTGATGTGGCTGCATATATTGAAGTGTCCTAAAGCGTAATTTCCACTACCTGGACGCGACTTCAGACAAAGGGAACAGTCAAAACGGCAACTCCAAGGTAGTCCACGGGTAACATCAGCAACAAAATATTGTTATCTCTGGTTAACGGCCCGTTGAGACAGGAGGTTGAATGAAACTCAACTGCAACGCACCCTACAGGTAGCAACAGGACGCGCAATATCAACACAAACAGTCCGAAATTGCCTTGGAGAATGTGGCCTCTACGCACGGATGCCTATGGCGTTGGTCCTATTTAAACCATGACACCGTTCAGCCCTCAGAAACTGGACAGAGGAACATCAGGACTGGAGTTGTTCAAACATGAGTCAAGATTTTGTGTGCAGCCGGAAAATCGTTCCCTCATCTGGTGAGAACATGGAACGTAGAACAATCCTGTTTGTGAGCTGGAAACATTACCATATCATAGTGGTGGACGAATAGTGTGAGATAAGTCAGTATTGGCGGACGTATGAATCTCTATGTCGTGGCACTTTGACTGCTCGGAGGTATAGAGACGAGATCCTTCGACCTTTTGTTGTGCTCTACGCTGGTGCCATTAGAGTTGGGTTCCTTATGCTGCACGATAACGCTGGTCCCCACAGAGCTTCACTGTTGGACAACATGCTTGCAGTTTAGGGAACTGAAGAATGGAGTGGTCAGCTTGTTCGTCGGACTAGAATGGACATGTGTGGGATGCATTAGCAGAAGCATTGCAGCCAGACCATCACCTTCGACAACGGTTGCAGAATTGGATATTGCGGTCATGGAAGATTGGTCAAACATCCCTCAAGAGCTGAGTGAGAGTCTCATACTTTCCATCCCACACATGTGTGCAACTGTACTTGTCCTCTAAGATGATCACACACCAAATGACAGAGTGACGAGAATGAAGTTTTTACTATTGCACTCCGTTCTACATAAACGCCCGGTAAAACTCAAGTAAAGTTGAGACAGCAAAATATCGTAATGTGTTTCAAATATTCAAATGTTTGTATAGTTTATGGAACTTAACTACGGGGTCATCAGTCCCTAAACTTACAAACCACTTATCAACTAGCTTGTCCTAAGGACGGCACAAATATCCATGCCCAAGGGGGGATTCGAACCCTCGACCGTAGTGGCCGTGCAGACCGTTACTGGAGCGCCTCAGTCCCCTCGGCCACCGTGGCCGGCTCGTAATGTGTGACACACAAATTAAAAAAAAGTTTTTTAAGGTTATGGGACTTAACTGCGAGGTCACCAGTCTCTAAACTTACAAACTACTTATAAACTAACTAATACTAAAGACACACAATCATCCTTGCCCGAGGGGGGATTCGAACCCCGGTGGGAAACGGCCTCGCGCATCGAAGCATATCGCCTCAATGCGCTCGGCCACTCCGCCGCGGCACACAGATTACAATTGTAGCCAATATCTGAATGAAATACTTTCCCATATGTATATTATGTATGATACGAGGCGCGTTTTTAGGTAAGTTCCGTTTGAACATAAGTACACAACGAAAGGTTATTACAAAAAAGTAAATTTATTTTTAGAAAGTAGATACTTTATTTTTCGACATGGTTTCCAAGTTTGTTCAAATCCTTATCATGCCTCTCAACCAATTTTAAAATACTTTTTTCATACAATCTTGCCGCCTGCTCCGATAGCCAAGAATTCAATACCGTTTTGTAAAGGACTGATCTCGACACGTGAAGAAATTCGTTTGAGAGACCTGTCATTGTGAAGCTCCTCTTCTCACGACTCCTCGCTTCAGTTGAAACCCCCAAGTCGTCTGTAATGTAAGATGGGCGACCGGAGCGGTCGTCATCATGGACGTTGTCAGTCATCTTTGAATTCTCGTACCCACTTACGCACTTTGCCTTTGTCATAACAGTATCAACGTACACTTCGCAAATACGTCGATGAATTTCTGCAGCAGCAGCTTCCTTGGAGACAAAAACCATATCACTGAGCGAACCTCACACGCGGTGGGCGAGTTGATAGTCTTAAACATTTTGATAGCACAGAACAGAGCCATACAGGTTAGCTACAGAGCTGAAACTGAGCACAGTTGTTCCCGAGCCATGCCGGTACACGACGCACGCGCTTGTTGCGGTATGTGTGCGAACTACTAGTGTCTACAACAAAACGGAATTTACTTAAAAAACGCGCCTGGTATCTCACCTGATCCCCTAATTATTTTGAGCACTGTAGTACTGGACCTCATACTACATGTTTCCAATGTCAGTCCCATTAGTATGATGTCATCAGATCGCTTCTGCCCGTAGTTTAGGGACTTTCCTACTGCAGTATGAAAGATGACCGTCTGTCGTCTTCCATATATTTTTTGTATATTTCTGTAAAGTTATAATTTATTTAATGTCGTTAGATTATCATTTTGTTAAAACTTGAACCCCACTCTTTTCAAGGCTTGAGGAATAGCATTTTTATTTCATGTGTTAAAATATTAGTTAATATTGCTAGGTTTTTCTTATTTTGTTATGTTAATAATTTATTATTATATTAATCAATGTGGCATAAGTACGGCTTCTCCGCAACGCCACTGTCCCTGTGATAATGTGCAGTTGTACTTTTAAGTGTGTTTGAGAATCTATGGCTGTTTGAATGTGGGGAGTGATAGCTCGCTTTGCATCGTTCTCTCTGGCTCAGAGTCGATAGCTGCTGAGGTTACCAAAGACGTTTCTACACCCTTTGGTTACAGTCTAGTTAGCGAGCCTTCCCTCCAGTGCGAGTATCGCTGTCCGTCCCCACCACCGCTGTTTTCTTGGATTTTTCCGGCTTCCGGTAGCTTCCCACGTCCAGTAGCAATTTCCCGCCTCATGACCGCTGGATCTTCACTCTATGCTGGGCGTCTGGCGAGGTAAGGTTGCTTCTTCTCTGGTATTCGCGAGATGGTAGCATTTCATTGTCCAGCACGTTTAACTTAGGCTCGTGAACTTAGAATCATTTTTTGGAATATTTTCTCCGATCGTGTGCGGAAATGTGTTCTCGTTTTTCAATTCAGTGATTTCCAATAGATAAATGCGGCGTGTGTGATTCTAGTTGCAGTTTGATAGCGGCCTGATATGTTAAAACCTTTTGTTATCATGTGGCAGTGTACGAACTCTGTGTAAGTACTTTCTAACTTTGTGGGGCCCGATTTCTAATAGGTGATATGTTCATTTTTGTACAGTGCATGGAAAAATCTTCTTATCCTTTCCTTGCATAAGTGATATGTGTTCCACATGGTTGGTTCATAGAACAAAGCCTTCAGCTTCCACTCTTGTTTGTTCCATGCCCATCAGGCTAGTAACTATGCGGGAATCCTTCTGATTTCCACTAATATTTCGCGATCTTCGCTCCCCGCCTATTTTAATTTTGCTGTTCTTCTCCAACTTGTAGTACGCACTGTGTCTTTGTCAGTAATTCACTCTGAATCTTGTATAACCTCCTACAATAGCTTCCTTATGTTATTCTAAACATTTCTATGGGTTGCATGCTGTAATTCTTAATCTTATTTTTCCGACTTTGTAATTATTTCGCTTTCACGAGTTTTTTGAGATTGGATTTCATCCGTCTCTGTAAGCGCTCCCTATCGCATGTAGCTGCATTTCATTCGCTTCCATATATAACTCTAAGCATTTCTATGGGTTGCATGCTGTAGCTAATTTTCTTTATTTTTCGGATACTGAATTTATTCAATTTTATCCATCTTCGGAACCACGTGGGTCCGAGTTCCGACTTTCGGGGTTTGCAGCTAGTCGCCTGAGTTCACGCCACTATCTACCTAGATAGATTGCTGACAGACTGCAATTTAAGAATCCACCGTGATTGTATAATGAATCAAATTTTCAACCACTTCACCTTCAGTGGAGTGCGTTCATGTAACGTAGCAGTGTATTTTCTCGCGGTTCAATTCAGATGTAATTTAAGCGCACCATCTCAAAACAGGTACGACAGACCAGAGCCAGCATCAATGTGTTGTGCCATTACCGACTTGCTGAATTTCGCCTACGATAGCGGCGCCTGCTTCCGCCTCGTCTCAGCACGCAGTTTTTGGCGAGTTTCGCTGTGGCATTGCGTGTGTGTGAGAGAATGAGTGTTGTTTGTGAATCCTCCTCCCCAGTAGCCTTAAGTCATGTATAATTTAGGCTAGGCACCGTCTGCGTTAATCTATATAAGAGATGCATTTTTATTGTGTTAACGAAATTGGTTCCTCATTTTGCTTGTTTTCTATCTGAATAAACAAGTTTATGTTCAGCGTAATCCGTAAGTTGCCTATAAATTGTTGTTTTAGAACACCTTCCCTCTTTTATTTAATATTATTCTGTACAAGTGCTGAGAACTAGTTCAGATGCAATTTTTTTTAATATCTAAATTTCGTTGGTGCGCCTCGGTTGCACAGTGGCAGAGTGCCAGACTATAAATCCAAAGGTTGCGGGTTCGATCCCCCTCAGATCCTACAATTTTTATCTGTCACTTTCCACTTCTTTCTCCTCTCACAGTTTTGCTCATGTGAAAAATACCGAGTAGCACCGTGCTTCGGAACCCACGTTAAACTGTAGGTCCCCCTATAGCTGGCTGGGTAAGTCAGTTCGAAGATCAGAGGAAGGGAACGGCATACCACCTCCAAATAGGACCATGCCTAATAAAACAGTGTGGTGTTCAAACCAATCTTCGGATTGTTGACTGCTTTACCTTTTTTACCTTAAATTCCGTTGCCCCATAAATGTTTTCTTAGCCACCTTCCTAAGATAACTTTAATTGTGACGACTTGCTTATTAATGTCTGTGAACTGCTGTGTATATTGGCCACGATAGTATTAACTTCCTGTTATTGAAGTAATTAGAAGCGAGTCATTTCTCAGTTTGGACCAGGAAACAAGGCTTTATAGCAGGGAGTAACCAGTAGTTCACACGGACCTTATTTACTAATTTTAGCGACAAAGCAAGGTTCTACCTTGACATGACAAGATACTTCATTTTCCAAGAATAAAATTGGTAATGTGACGATACAGGGATTTAGGTTAGTAACCTCTTTGGTAAGTTTTGGCCGGACGATAGTTATCGTTGGCGTGCAGCGAGAGCTGCTGGCAACAATGCTTAGGTTGGAATGTTCTTTGTTTGTTGGCCGCAGCAGGGTTGCCAACGTCAGTGGTTTCCCACCGAATCTGGTGGTTTTTTTAAAGCCGACGGTGGGAAAAAATCTGAGTCAGTGGGAGGTGGGAAAGTTGGTGGATTTTAATAAAATCGTCCCCCCCGCCCCCCCCCCCCCCAAAAAAAAAACTGGTGGAACTTAAAAAACTCGGGAGTTGTGTCATCGGAAATAGAAGCTGCCCTCAGAGAAAGATGTGTGGATTTTTTAGTAGCTCTTGTAACACAGCTGCAACAGTGCTTGCCATCAAATGTAGATATTTTTAGCAAGATCTCCAACCTAGCACCAGAAAACTGTTTGAAAGTGATAAAGAGTCTATCGTCCCCCTTTCAGAACTGATGCATTTTCCTCCCGAAGACACGTCGAAAATTGAACTTTAGTGGGCTACGTTAAATTTAATTGAGTGGAAAAATGTTAACAACACTGTATCATTCTGGAATGAAGTGTTACAATACAAAGATGCGAGTGGCGAAAATCCCTTTCAAGAACTGTGTAATCTTGCCATGTGTTTAATAGTGTTACCATGGTCAAACGCCGAAGTAGAGAGGGCATTCAGTCAGCTAAATTTGGTGAAGACGAGACTTAGAAACAGGATGGGGAACAGAATGATTAATGCCATTCTGACAATCCGTGCAACCTTAAGAAGATTGGGGAAATGGTGTCAAGATCATGAATTTTCTGACAATGTTTTAAAAGATATCGCAAATTGACTACATATACTTCGAGCGCCGATCCTGTCGAAGATGATGGTGATGAAGTCGAGGACGAAGAACTGACATTATGTTAATGGTACGTATTTGTTGCTACGGCACTTTATCAGATTTTTCATGTTGTGAAAATGACTGAACATTGCAGTCACCTGATATGTGACTGTACTTTCATTGTTAACTTTCTTTTTTCTCAGATGTGATTACATTGGAATATAGCTGAAATCTAAATCTTCTGACATAAAATAAAGACAATAGTATGACTGACGCTGAACTCCTTTCCAGACTGGATTAGTTTCTGTTTTCAAGTTCAAATATTTCACAATTTGCTGTCTGTACCCGACAAGCATTACAATGGCTCAAAGTAATTATTGTTTGTTTTTATATATAACATGTTTACTGAAGTGCTTTTGAATAAACAATTTTTTTTCGTCTAGTGTGTATACAGATAAGTCAGGTACATAAAAACTCCTCCTTTAAAATGCATAGTTGCGACCAGATTTCAGATCAATCGGTCAAGAACAAACGAATAGACAGTGGTTTTTTTTTGGTTTTTTTTTTTTTTTTTTTTTTTTTTTGCATGGTGGTTTTTGGGTTTTTTTTTTTACGGTCACTTCGGTGGTTTTTATCATGACCTCGTTGGCAACCCTGGACCGCAGAGCGAGGCGGTAGCATGTCGGCAGTCAGTTCGTAACCTGCGTTTAGTGGTGGCTAAAGTTTTTGCCATTCCGTCGTATCGCATATGGGTTGCAGTTGCATATTGAAATGTTTCAGTGTGGACTTGATGACATTCATCATAGTGGCATGCAGTTATTTAATCAGTGTATTTAAAGGGAAGAGTTTTTAACATTTGTCGTTCCATAATAAAGAAAGTTAACAAAGTTTACTGTTGTGGATCAACCTAGTAATTGTCCGCATCCCATACCGTCAATTCATTGGAACAATTATTAAATGATTAAGCATAAAATAGAATGTAACGGCAACTTCGCCCATCGAGGATTAGGTGGACGCAGCTGTGACGTTACAGTAACATGAGTACCCAGTGTTACTGCTCCACGGACTGAATCGTTCTGCATCGTACATATCTTAGTCCTGTTTGTCTAGTTTTAGATCTTTCGCTGCACAGTCCTGCACAGAATGGGCCCGAGCCTGGCTGCTCTCTTGAGGGACTTGAATAGGGTTGCCATATCTCCGGGCGCCGCCCGGAGTGCCCGGGTTTGGAATGAATTCTCCGGGTCTACGGGCCAATCACTCTCATCTCCGGGCTTGAATGTAACCTTCATCTTAACTTTTTTTTTTTTTTTTTTTTTTTTTTTTTTTTTTTTTAGGACGCTTTTTAAGTACTATGCTCATGTAGCGACGATCTACATCGAACTTAACGTAACTTAAACTAAGGACGAACACAACATCCATGCCCTAGGGGGGGATTCGAACCTCTGGCGGGAGCAGCCTCGCACACCGCGGCAAGACGCCTCAGTGCGCTCGGCGGCTCCTCTCTCGTAATTATGAATAACTTTATGTAAATGTCAATTTCTTATTGCAACAAAACGCTACTTTTCTGTTCTTCCTCTGAAAACTTTTCGCTGTTGCGTCGGTAGTAATCGGCTAGCGCATTATTAAGCAAACACTGTTGCGGCAACGTGACAGCTGGCGACGTCTATTATTTGTGTTCGTTCGTTCATTGTTTGTTATCAGTTTACCGGCAATTTTTGGAATACACGGATCGTGTGTGAACAGAGAAGCTTACAGTAACTCAGATGAGTGAGTAATAACAGTGACATGAAGAGACGATATCTAAGTTCGTTCCGTGAAGAATGGTTGCAGGAAGAAAATTAGAAAGAGTGGCTAGAAAAAGTCGATACTGATGAGTGTATGTGTAAGTGCAGAATATGCAATATCTCATTTACTCTTAAGTACGACGGAGTGAAAGCTGTGAATAAACATTTCCAATCAGAAAGACACAAAGCTAATATTACCTCACAAAAGAAGAATCAGTCGCTTCTTAATTTCTTGCCGAAACAATTTTCTGTAGAAGACGACAATGCTTGTTCGAGGAGGGGGGGGGGGAGTCATTGGCCAAGGGGGAGGGGGGCACGTCTGGTCTCCGGGCCTGCCTCGAGTTCAATCTGGCAACCCTAGACTTGAACGCAGCGTTGTGCGTGACCTGCGCCGGCCGTTCACCCGCCTGCGACGCCGCGTCGCTTTGTTCCCAGAGATACGGCGCTACGCCGGATCGGCGGTCCGCCCCGCGGCCTAGAGGACGGAAACCGCGCCGTGCGAAACGTAAGGCGCGCGACACGTCTGCGGCCGGCTTAGCGCCTCGTAAACGTCTGCCGGGCGCTGCCTTTGTCGCCGCCGCCCGACGCTCGTAAAGGCGACGCTCATGACGGACGCAGCCGCGGCCGACCGCACCTGCAACCGCCCGCCGCTCACCAGCCTCTTTAGCGCTCGCACCACGGCGTGCTCTTATTTCCCGAGCACTCAGCCACCCACAGGAAGGAGAGAAGTCGGAGTTTAACGTCCCGTCGGCAGCGTGGTCATTAGAGACACAATCGTCAACACCGATTCAGAAAATATCGCTCTTGCGAAACACAGCTTGCCCTTTATTCACACGAAGTGTTAAGTGCTATCGACAAGGGATCTCAAATCGATTCCTTATTTCTGGATTTCCGGAAGGCTTTTGACACTGTAACCCAGAAGCGGCTTCTAATGAAATTGCGTGCTTATGGAATATCTCCCCAATTGTGCGATTGGATTCACGATTTCCTATCAGAAAGAACACAGTAATTGACGGTAAGTCATCGAGTAAAACAGAAGTAATATCTGGCGTTCCACAGGGAAGCGTTATAGGTCCCCTACTTTTCCTCGTGTTTATAAACGATTTAGGAGACAATCTGAATAGCTCCCTTAGACTGTTCGCGGATGATGCTGTCGTTTATCGGTTAGCGAAGTCAACTGAGGATCAAAAGCAACTGCAAAGCGAATTAGACAAAATTACTACTTGGTGCGAAAATTGGCAATTGACACTAAATAAAGAAAAGTGTGAAGTAATACACATGACCACTAAAAGAAATCCGCTGAACTTTAATTACGCGATAAATCAGTCAAACCTTAAGGTCGTAGATTCTACCAAATACCTAGGAGTTACAATTACGAACAACTTTGACTGGAGAGAACACACAGAAAATATTGTGGGGAAGGCGAACCAAAGGTTACGTTTCATCGGCAGAACGCTTCGAGATGCACCAGCTCCACCAAAGAGACTGCCTACATCACACTTGTGCGTCCTCTCCTGAGTACTGTTGCCCCTTGTGGGACCCTCACCAGGTGGGACTGACGGAAGACATTGAGAAGGTTCAGAGAAGGGCAGCTCGTTTTGTTTTATCATGTTACGGGGGGGGGGGGGGGGAGCGTCACGGAAATGTTGCAAGAATTGGGGTGGAAATCATTAAAAGAAAGACGTTATTCATTGGGGCGTGATCTGTTTGCGAAGTTTCAATCACCGACTTTTAGTTCTGAATGTGAAAATATTTTGCTAGCACCCACCTACTTAGGGAGACATGACCATCCCAATAAATTAAGAGAAATCAGGTAGAAAACGGAACGATTTAGGTATTCTTTCTTCCCGCGCGCTATTAGAGAATGGAACGGTAGAGAAAAGTTATGAAAGTGGTTAATGAACCCTCTGCCAGGCACTTAAATGTGATTTGCAGAGTATCTATATAGATGTAGATGTAGCTTACGCTCGGAATGTTTGGGTAAGGATGTGGAAGGAAATCGGCCTTTCCCTTTCAGAGGAACCATCCCGGTATTTGCCTGGAGTGATTTACGGACATCACGGAAAACCTAAATCTGGATAGCCGGAGGTGGATTTGAACCACCATCCTTCCGAATGCGACTCCACTATGTTACAGCTGCTAGTACAGGACCTTTATGCATTGAATAGGAAAAAGGGGAGAGATGAAACCTTTTACATTATACTCAGTTTGATGGTCTAGTTAACGTACTAAAAGTCCCCGAAGCTCCGGGCTGTGGAATCACGGTTATAACGTCATAAATATGGCTGACCTAAAAAATATGTGCCGTATCTTTTGAACAGCTATGAATTCCTACAGAATTAGCATAAAAAAGTCTTTTTTACGCCAATTTATAGAGGAAGGGGTGAAAATTATTATGTAGCATTATATAACGTATATATAACATTCCTTCGGAGTTATATTAATCGAAAAGGAGAAAATATCATTTTTTCATACATTTTTTGGAATTTCTCGATGAATAACTGCGTGATTATGGAACAAATTGACAAATAATACCAATATGTCTTTACTACCATTAATAATAAGGGAGTTATCTCAATTTGTTTACCGAAAGGTGTAAGTGTTCACTTGTCGGACTTACGTTCTGCAATACAATTTTCCCACACTTTCTCAGCAGCAGCTTACGCTTTACTAGAAAAGTGACATAATGTAATGTGTAGCAATTGGAGTGCCAAATTGTGTTTGCAGTACTATGAAAAATTTAGCATCATAATGCTTTTTGTCCGTGCCGAGCGCACAGGCGATTGGGGATTGCATGTAGAAATAGTGAAAAATATGATTCGTTGTTTTCCATGAAACTGGCCACCTTGCATATGCACAGTGTGCGCTTTTATACACAGATGTCAACACTTGAAGACAGGCTGACACCACAAAAGTTCTAAACATTTGTCACCACACGACACTTTGCAATTAGAAGTACCAACAAAATGTGGGCTGGTAATTTGAGTGACATGACGATAGAACAAGTACTGATAAGAGTGTTCAAATCATCTGGTGGCCTACACTGCGACGAGGGATAACGAGTAGTACCCTGTATCGATCGGTGCAGGGGTGTATGCATGTTCAGAGCTCATTCAGCACTTCGAGAAATTTTGTGGTATAGAAGTAACCTCCTCTGACCAATAAGTTCATCTAAGGAAATGACGAAAAGCACGTGATAATATCTGTTCTTCAAAAGTGGTGGCGTGGTTCGCCTCACCTTCTCCGCTCACAAATCGTTCTAAGCTCATATCATTGTTAAGTGGTATTATAGCAAGTGAGGGTATTAACTGTGACGATGCAGTTAAAGTCTAAAAAGCTGCAGTTGAACGAATTGTTGGGAAAACATTCACGGATGTTCATTTACATTGAAGTGACAAGGTGCGGACATTAGCACACATGACTAGCGCTGTCAAGATCAACGATGACATTGTTGCACCTATTAATACCCTACAGCTATTCTTCAGAGTTAGTTGTGTTGCGAAAAATGATGAAGACCTCCAGAAATGCTTAAACCATGAACTGACAATTCATCCCTTATCCTTGTTTGATGATTAATACATGAGAAAACCACGAAACCCGATTTTATATGATATTTTAGATAACAGTATATCAAGTGACAAGCACCTCTCACCTCCTCAAGATTCTGCCTATGTTGCAGATGTTGGATATTTATTGCGAAGAGTTGTTTGGTAACAATGTTTGAGTTACAAAGAATTATATGGGCTGCACGTAAATTATGTGAAGAAACATTTTGGTAATAATTGCGTTGTCGTTTTTTATGGTTTTTCCACGCCCAGCAAAAGCAGCGAAGAACACAGACGTCAGGCAAAATGTCAGTCACTTGTCATCCAGTTTACAGAAAATATGATGTGCACAATGAGACAAGAAAAATTTCTGAACAACTTTGGAAATAAGGAACGATTTATTGTTGGTTTAAGAAGTCATCTGGAATTTTATTATATTTTGACGTGGCAATCACAGGCTGATGCTGATAAACTGATTGTTGGAACAGCACTGGAGATGGAAAAGGAGAAGGCAACTATGGTGGTTGGTATAGATGTCGATTTACTCGTCCCTCTAATTGCACTTGTTCCTGGTAACTTACCCATTTACTTTCAGAAGTCGTCTGTGGGAAAAGGTCCTTCACAGACTTATCATATTACATCCCTCCAAGAAGCACTTGCACATTTATGTCAAGGTATGTTACTTCTGCATGCTGTATCAGGATGTGACACGACATCGTCCTTGTTTGGTTAAGGGAAAAAACAGCATTCAAAATCCTCCAAACACAGCTTAATCTACGGAAAATTAGTTCTATTTTCAGTAACGTCAACACAGATGCTCAAGAAGTAACTGAAGCAGGAGAGCAATTTCTGTTAACGTTGTATGGTGCACTTAAAGGAACGATGTCATTAAATAGTCTTAGATATCAGCGTTTCCTAAAAGCTGTGGCAACACGCCCAATCACTTTTCAGATAGATCTTGCTCGACTTCATCCAACATCTGCAACCGCAAGAGACCATTCAAAACGTGTTTATTTTCAGTGCAGCAGTGAAGGAGCAAAGAGTTGCTACCTACTTCATGGAGGTAGATATCTAAAAATAGTTTTCTTCAGTCAGTTTTAACTATAGAACCTCCTGTCCCCGACTTCATTTTAAAGTTAATATCTTGCAAGTGTTAATCTGGATGTGAACGAAATTGTCGTTGTCGCAGTGTTGGTTTACTGTATTCTGTTTTATGTGGATATTGCAATGGCAGTGGGTGCAGCAACTCAAATATTTTATATTTTGATGAGGATGAGGATGAACCTTCTGTGCAGGAGTGTGATTATAAAGGTGATTCAAATGTTTAAGATGTGATTCGTGTTTCTAACAGGAAATTTATGAAGACATTCGGCTACTTATTTTGCAACAATTCTTTTCGTGTTTGGCACGATAATATTGTTAGTAATGGTTCTTTTCTGACAAAATAGTTTACGTCTTACCTTTAACTAGGCAGTAAAGCTGGTAAATATAAACACACATATATGAATGAATCTATATTATTCATTTAAAATTGTAATACAAATCAGCGCTTTGTATATTTATATATTATTTAGTTTTGTAAAAATAAATGTTAAGATGTGTGGAATGTTTATAGTTAATAATTGTTACACTATCTTTTGAGAATATTCACATGTACTTGCAAGTATTGAAAAAGGTTTTAAGAAATATCTCATTACAATTCTAAATGCGGTCTGACTAGTGAATAATCACAGCTTACAGTAAATAATTTCAGATAACTCCCTTATTATCAATGATAGGAAAACATGCTACTGTTGTCTTAAATCTTCAAGAATGAGTTAAATAATTAATTTTTAAAAATCATCATTTCGTTGCATAATTACGCAGTTATTAATAGAGAAACTTAAAAAAAGTTGAAAAAATTATATTTTTTTCGTTTTTGTTAGTATAGCTCAGAAGAAATGTTATATATACAAATGATAGTGCTATATAAAGATTTTTCAGATATTCCTCTATATTCTGGCTCTAAAAGGACCTTTTTATATCAATTCTCTGAGAATTTATAGCCGTTCTAAGATTTCTCTACAGTTCCTTAGGCCGCCATATTGATGACGTCATAACCGCGATTCCACAGCCCGGAGCTTCGGGGACTTTTAATATTTAACTAGGCCATCAAACTGAGACTATTGCAAGAGGTTTCATCTCTCCCCTAATTTTTTTCCTGTTCAGGCCCTTTTTGCATAAAGGTCATGGACTATGCGCCACCTCATTCGGTCCCAGCCACCCAAAACGATTCGGGCAAGACACTAGCTGCAGTGTTACCAACCTCCCCTATAAATTTAGATGGAAATAGCTGCCTCAGGGGAGAATTTAGAGGGATAAGTACTACAGGGGAAATTTTAGAGGGAGGAGTGAGCTTGTACCCCAACCTTCAGATGTCAAACAGTCAGATCGGTAGGCCTACCAAACGTTGTTATTGATAATCAACCAAACTTCGATATAATTCGTGCTGTGCGCTGCCGTCCAGCAGAACGTGCATCAACGGGAAGTAACACCTGTCCTACGGAGTACAGCAAAAGTGTATCAGTGAGAGTGCGTCGTGTTGAGCTCCCGTGGTGAAGACGATAGAGCGTACGTCTGTCGTTTCAACTAGGGTGACTAACTCTTTCGTATTATCCGGGATCTTCCGTATTTAAACATATTTTTTCGTAATCTCGGGGTATTTTCAGGATCAGTGACCTTTATTGTCCCGTATTTTCCAATGAAAATACAGAAGTAGAAACAATTGTTCTGGCTTATATTAGTTTCTTCGTGGTTTGGTGTCTGTTATTTCGGACATGTCCGAAATAACGGACACCACACCAATATAATAGATATTTACACGAGAATGCGGCGTTAGATTCAATTACATCACCGCAGATGTGGTAATATATTCGACCTCGCACGGGAATCCGTAATGACATGAACGATAGGGGCGCTACAGCCATAGCGTGCGACTTGTGGGAATTTGAGACGGACGGGAGGCGAGCAAGGGTCGCCAAGTGTTTAAGGCGACCGCTTGCCCGAAGCGGGAAACTCGGGTTCAGTTCCCGGCCCGGCTCATATTTTCACTTGTCGTCATTGTTTCGCCCTAAAGGAGGCACTGTCAGTCCTTCCTAGTCCTTCTTCCTTCCTCTCCTTTATCATTAATTTGCAAGTACAGTATTGTAATAAACTCCGATGCGTGATCTTACTGACTTATACGTCTCAGAGTTTCATCTCTCCTTCCCAGCTACAGTGTGTCTCGCAACGCCCTAACCAAGTTGCCGGTGGTAACGAGATTTCTACCTAAGTTGTGGTCGAGACACAACAACCTCAATTCTGTTTTTCCCAAATTAACTGTTTTTACCTAGGTAAGTAGCCAATAACAGGAGCTATTGTTGAAGTCCGGGTAAGCGGTGAAGTTCACGGCTGGAAAGGGAAAGCTCATAGTTTCGAAACTCGATGCGATGCGACCAAATTTTTTTTTTACTTTGAGTTTTAGCCTAGCCTTTACCTCACGACGATGTGAGGAGTCGCCAGAAACAACACGTCGTTCGCATTCCACGTTCAACTGTAGTTTTCCGCTTCCCGGTTGGATAACTTGGATAGGTTAGAGACATGTTACGCAGTAAGCCTAGGGACATATAACCAAAGTAGTTAAATCCCATAGATTAACAAACATTTGAACATTTGATTTGGAGCATTGTCACTTCTGATTAGATTAGTATTTTATGCGCTGTTATTCCGTTCATCCGACTGCAGTAAAATATCGCACACACGAACTTCAAAACAAGAGGAACGGCATTTCCCACATAATAATTTGCACGGTGTGTGGCGGAGGCTACTTTACAACAGATTTTAACGATAATCTATAGTTTTATTGCTACCTTGAGAAAATTCTGCACACTTGACCTTCAAAAGAAGACTAACATCTCTGCCTACATGACACAACGCGCGGTGCATGGCAGAGAGTACCTTACTGCAGACTCCGACGCCGTTCGACCGATCACCAAGAATTTGCCAGGTATTACAATTTCTTACATACACGGAAGGGAGAGGATGAAGAAAGAGAAAGGACAGGAGGAGGCAGGCCGAGAGCTATTGACATGGGTAGGCCTACTGACAGGTGGATGGGTAGGGGGGAGGGAGGACGAGGTGGAGGAGTAGCATGGGGCATAGGTACACAGCGGAGGGAGGAGGAGATGGCCGGAAAGCGGAGGAACTAACGGAGTATTAGAATAAATAAATACCCCAACAACGCCGGATTTGAGGTAACTAATACAATAAGAAGCCTAAGACGCGAAAGAGGTAAGACATAGGTATAGAGATGGAAGATGTGATGGATACAGAGATCAAATAAAGGAAAGTTTGATGTATATCCAATTCTCATGCATATTTAGCAATTGCGAAGCATTGGCGCGTACGATAGTATATAGATAAAACATTGTTTCTAGAAATACACGAAGATGATGGAAGCAGATCATTTGCTGAAATGTACGTTTATCTCCCATTTGTTTTATGTTATATGCATAGCTGACCAGTGACAATGGTGACAATGTTTACATGGCATTTCTCATCCCTGGAGCCTATATGGCACTTCAAATATTTGGCAAAGTTCAGCCCAACCAGTTGCAAAATTTGATAAAATACCTTGATCTAGATTTCTGCACCATCTAAGGGTGCCTTCATCAGAAAAATAAAAATTAAAACGTAAGACGTGCAATTACGAGTAGTGTGCTCAAGTCCAAACTTGTAAAATTATACTAGCAAAAGGCTAGCAAGTTTTTATTATTTTTTATTTTTGACTTGCTAGCCTTTTGTTAGCATGTTGCATAATTTTATAGGTTTGGAGTTGAGCACACTACTCGTAATTGCACGTCTTACGTTTTAATTTTTATTCTTCTGATGAAGGCACCCTTAGATGGTGCAGAAATCTAAATCAACGTATTTTATCAATTTTTGCAACTGGTTGGGCTGAACTTTGTCAAATATTTGTAAACCTACATTTGGTGTATTCGACTAGCTATTTTTAAAATTATATGGTACTTCAAAATCTTGAACATGGCTGCAGTTCAGCAACGGTAGCATGTATAAATTTTTAGATTAAATAGCAGCCAACCAGTTGCGTTAAATTGGATTTAATTAAAAACTTTACCAAGGTTTAGACAAAATTATTATTATTATTATTATTATTATTATTATTATTATTATTGTTTAATTAGTTTTTATTCTTTATTTATTTATTTTTTCACTGAACAATAGCCTTGTTCAACATTTTGAAATTCATACCTGCCAAGGTATCAAAAGCTGCATCAAAATATTCGGACGTTAACTTGATATTATTGTTTGGCATATTACTGTTCTTAGGTCTCACTTCTGAAGAAGACAGAATTAATTTTGTCGAAACATAGGTAAAGCCTTTTAAATAAACCAATATTAACGCAATTTCAGGCAATGAACTTTTGGCATCAGTTTATGAATACGTTACTCGTCCTGCAGATCTTTAAAAGAACGTTTTATCGCCGAAAATAAGTACTCATTACTACTCTATGTGTGATAGTGCTAGTTATAAGGGGCTTACTACTCATTATTAACTGCCCACCATCTCGTTAATTTTCAGGTTGGCTGGTTTCTGGTCAGTTTGGAGATGAATGTAGATCATTTTGCATATATTGCCGCCCCGAACTTAAAGCTCATAAAAGGGTCTGCTTCTGAAAGAATTGCAATTAAGAATTCCACCCTCTCGAGTCTTACAAGGGATTGTTTGGCTCTCAGACTACGAGTCAAAATAAATAAAGTGTTACACAACTCATTCCTTTCTAGTTACTATGGCTAACAGTCTGAAAACGTCGGCGGTACTGATTTGCAAATAGTAATTGCCAACGAATCACCGTACTATTAGTTGGTATCGGTTGCATTGTAATCTGCTTTGTCGGCTGCTGTGTCATTTAGTTGTGCTGCCGATACATCTGTTCAAATGTTCAAATTTTAGTTAAGATTGTGGGACTTAACTGTGGGGTCATCAGTCCCTAAACTCTTATTATTATTATTGTTACAGGATTAATCAATACAAAGATTAATTAATAACAACATGTTGTAGTATTCCTGTTATCTTCCGCCAAGCCTTTTTATCCAGCGCATGCCGCGATGTTCCATTACTCCATTTATCTGGTCTGTCCAAGAACGTCGTGGTCTTCCGCGCTTACGTCTGCCGGGTGGTTTCCATTCATAAACCTTCGTTGGCCACCGGTGATCTGGCATTCTCATCATATGTCCGTACCATTTCAGTGATTTTCTTTCAATTCTATCACTGTATCATTTGCCTTCAATATAGCTCTTACTTCATCATTAGTTTTTCTTTCGATTCTTGATATTATGGCACTCCTACGCAAATAGTCCATTTCCACAGCTATTAGTCTTCTCTTGAGATCCGCATTTAATATCCATAGCTCTGATCCATAGCATAGCACTGATTCAACCATTATCTTATCTACAATTTTCTTATTGTGGTTGGAAATATTCATATCCCACCAAAAAGAATTCATGCACCCTAACACCTTTCTGCTTTGCTTTATTCTGTATTTTACTTCTGTGTGGCCCAATCCATTTTTTTTTTCAATATGTGCCCCGAGATATTTAAATTTCTCTACCTGTCTCATAACTGCTTCGTCATTGATGTTTACTTCAAATTTAGCATCACTATACACCACCAGATTTTCTGTTTTTGTTAGACTCATTTGTAGCTCCCGTTTGTTGTATTCGTTATGTAATCGTCGTACCATCTTGTGCTATAATGGCTTGATAGTCAGCAAAACTTAATGAAAAGACCTGTACATTGTTGACTGTGATTCCTACTCCTCTGCAGCTATTCTTCCAATTTCGGAGAGCCTCTTCTACATGTAAATTGAATAAGATGGGTGACATACTACAACCTTGTGCCAAACCTTTAGTGACATTGATAGGTTTTGATTACTTTGAACCTCGTTCAGTATGTACCACATTATTTCTGTACATTTCAATAATAATTTGTAAAAAGTGATCATCCATACCTATATCTTTCATAGCTTCCCACAACTTATAGGGACTGTATCGTAAGCTTTTGCTAAATCTACAAACGCAATATGTAGCTCCTGCCCTACTGCTATAAATTTCTCCATTAGTTGTTGTAAAATAAATAGGTTATCTGTACATGATCTGTTCTGCCTAAAGCCGCTCTGGTCTTCCCCAATATGGTGGCCAACATTTTGTCTAATTTTTTCAAATATGATCTAGCCAAATAAGCGGTTCATTGTACAGTTGAAAGTAATGCCTCTATAGCAGTTTGCGTCTTTTCTATACCCTTTCTTGAAAGTAGAAACTATATACGACTTTTTTCATTCTGAGGGAATTTCAAACCTTTTACAACAGTTGTTCATCAGGCAGGCTATTCGCTTCTTCAGATATCTTCCTCCAGCCTTCATAATTCAAGAGGAATGTTTCCTGAACCAGGTAATCGGCCATTCATCATTTTATTTAATGAACAGTTCACTTCCTCTGTTGTAATGTATATAGTTAGATCAGTTACTTCCATCTTCTCTTCATTCCCTTACGTGTAATATGGCCTATCCTCAGTTAAAAAGTCTGCATAATGCTTTCTCCATTCCTTTAAGGGAATTAGTTGTCTACTGCTTTGATTAATTGTGTTTTCTTCATACTGGTAATTGTCCTCCACACTTCTGCTGTTTCTGATCCACCTATTATACTCTCAATTTCAATACATTTCTGTTCCCACATCTTGTTCTTTTCTAATGTAATTCTGTTTCTTAAGTCGCAATTTCTTGTCTGGTAGTTTTGCCTGTCTTGTGATTTAGTTGATAACCATTTTTGTAGAGATTTTTCTTTTCCCTAATGAACATCCTCAGGTGGATCCCGTTTACCTAGACTCTTACTTTCAGTCCCTAGTACCTGTATAGAAATCTTTGTAAGCGCTTTTTTAATATTTTCATATTATACTTCAACATTGTCATCTTCTGGAATCGCTTTTAGTTCATTGTCTAATCTACGTTGAAATAAATCATTGATACTGAAATGCTTTAGAGGGAAGAGTTTATACCTAGCCTGCTCTACAGTCTCATGATTGCTGTGGTGGGCCACTTGTCCAGTTGTTGGTGGTTTTCTCCTAAACGGGTATGTCGACTTTGCTAGAACTAAGTAGTGATCAGACCCATAGTTGGCTCCCCGCATGACTCTACAGTCTTGAACTACCATTTTTGGCCATTGCTGGGTAATTATGTAATCAGTTATTGATTTATGCTGCAATGATGGTTTCTCCCATGTATATCTGTGGTTATCTTTATGTAAATGGTGTGTATTCAGAATTTTCAAGTCATATTGGTTACAGAATTCTACAAGATTTTCTCCAGTACTATTAATGACATTTTCTCCATATCTTCCTACTACTGCATCATTTACTTGTGAGCCAACCCTCACATTGAAATCTCCTGCTATTATTACTTCTTTGTGCTTTTTGACTTGGTTGAGTAGATGGTCTAGTTTCTAGTAGAAATGGTCTGGTTTGCTGTGCCGTATCATCGTTTGGTGCATACACCCCTATTATAACTGTTTCAATGCCATATAACTTGATGGTAACAGTGGCAATTCTTTCACATATGAATTCATATTCCTTGATGTAAGAGCCCGGAGCTTTGTTGATTAGAATTGAAACGCCTGCTTTTGCTCGTTTATGTTTCTCAACTCCCAAACCTGGATGAAATTTCCTAATTTCTCATTCCCTTGTCCCCTCCCCATTTTTTTTTTGTTTTATTTTGTTTCTGACAGATTTATTATGTCCACCTTCAGTCGGCTAATTTCATTCTCTATTTCGGTGTCTTTATTTGTCAGGCTTTGAACGTTCCACGTACCAACTCTTAATGTCCTTTTCCTTGCCAATAATTGTCGTAAAGAGTTTCTATCCGATTTCCGAGGCTCCACTTCAGATTATCGGGATGTAGAAGATTTTTGTAGATAATGGGGTGCTGGCCCAATGATCCAACCCACAACTTGGAGGACCAGGATTTGATATCAGGGTTTACCCCCCTAGGAGGGTTGGCTTCACCTCACTTATAGAGACCTTAGAAACACCACTTTCCTAGGTGGGACACATTTCGTCTGCCTCCTCTGTCCCTAAACATACAAACAAATTATGAACTAACTTATATTAAAGAGAACATAAATATCCTTGCCCGAGGGAGGAGTCGAACTCCCGATGGGGAAAGGCCTCGCGCATCGGAGCATAGCGTCTCAATGCGCTCGGCCACTCCGCCACGGCGATATATCTGTTCTGTTGCCCCCAGTTTCACTCTTTTCTAGAATTTATCATATTATATTATTTTATATTTTTGGTAGTCTGTAGTATCTACTGAAAGAAATACATATGAATATTCTCTGGTTATCTCAACTGACAGAAACTGGCAATCATTTGTGATAATTAGCAACCAGACGATTAAAATGGACAATTACACCCACACAAAACAATAACAGATAATGAAACTCACATCTTGCTTAAAAAGACAGACGCCTTTTTAATTCCAGTAACTATAATTTTCAGAGGCAGAGAAACAGTCCTAATGCTACATACAGAGGTTTGGAAGGCGATTCTCGGTCAATCGTAAGATTTTTATCTAATGCTTATCACTTCTTTCTCCTGAAAGTTCTTAGGTATCCACGTTGAGCTATAGATACCACTGTACGTGGCGGGACAAGTGAGTTCAAAGGTTGGAGGACTGCACATCCATACGGTGTAAGACACTGTCGTGCTCAAAACCATCTTATAATTGATGTCTGCTTTACTGTACCACTGGAGGAACATTACAAGGAAAAAGAATGAAGCGGCAACTGAGGAAGGGAAAAACAATGCTTCACGTCTTTTTGTCGTAACTGTATACCTGCTGCCAAAGGTAGAGTTTTACCGTTGGGCGTGGTTCCTTAGCTGTTAGTCGGCAAATCCATTCTGAGGAGCTACAAGAGAAATGACGCTAGTCATTTCTGTGGTACAACTGTTCCAGCGGCGTTCTTGCTCTGTAATTATCTTCGCGAAACGCTCTGTCAAATGGAGTTTATAGCGCCGCGGAGTCTAGAGTTCCGCTTTGAAAATGACACGCGATCCAGTTATCACATATCACATCGAGGCAATTCTTTGTGCGTATTAGTGGCTTTAAATTGCCTGCACAAATCTTCGTCACGATTTATTGCATCAACTTTTCTACGTCTGTAGGACGCAGATCGCACTACAAAATTTTCTCGTTTCGTCAATCGCTTCGTCGTCAGTTAACATAAAACAGAAGGCTGAATGAAGCCACGTGTAACGTCACATTAGTATCAAAGAATCGGTTTAATGACCCCTTCTAATGTACGACCACCTTCCGACTGTTTCTCTAAATGAATGTCTCTTTCTTGTGCTGTCTTGCCTTTAATAGGCAGCTAACTCCCACCTCTTGCGATTCTTATGATTTGGGAATGTCGTTCCAGGAGATTTGTGTCATCTTTCTGGATTTCATGAACGGGACACGAGTACACTAGCGATATTGTTGACTGTTATCACTGAGCCGAATGCATGTATCCTTGGTATTCAGAGGGTAATTCGGTAAGCTGATACATATGTACAACTAAGAGACGAAGTTATTTACTATCCATATTACTTACAGCTCATTTTATTCGGTCTCCTGCGATCAAGTCCATACACGCCGGGAAAAAAAGAAAATTGTATACAATATTAAGAGCACACATTCACATTCACACGAACACACAAGTTCAAACACACGGGTTGAAAAATTTATAAGTAGGGGGCAAACATACAAAACACATGGGGCATTGATCATTAATAAAAAGAATAAAATAATTAACACGCAGATAGATAACATTAATGGTACAGAAACACTTTAGGTTAATGAATAATTATATCAAAATGGAACACAACCACACATTCAGTAGAAGTGTTTCATAATCTATGTTCTTCAGTGTTCATCCTATGTCCATATCCAATTTCATCAAAATCGGCTGAGCAGTGTACTAGATCATGCGTAACAGACAGATTCTTTCGCATTTATAATATTAGTGTGGATATGTCCTTTCTTTCTTTGCCATTTAATCTGTAACAAGCCATTACAACGCGTGGCCGAGTACAGCTAGTTGATAATAAAAAGTGCAGCCACATTCGGATAAACATAACTGTAATCTGCTAACACTGCACGTGAAGACACCGTTTGGAAATGAGAGCAGTTTGGAAATGAGAGCACTCTTGAGTTTCGCCTCCATAGGGGGAGGTCTTGGTCCGTCGCTGTCGTGGGGACAAGATTGGTAGCTTTTCCATACGGAAATGATGACTTAACTCACCTATGAATGGAGAACGCGGATAGTTTCTGGTTTTGAAAGCGTAATTAACAAGCAACTCCTTGTAAGCGCAAATTGACAATTTGAGAGATTGCACAGAGCTGCTCCTGTACTTTGATTCTCATTTAAGGCGAGATACTGACAGCCTCGGCAGACTAAATTCCAGCCAGTGAGTTGATTAGGGATAAAGGCGAGGGCGCGCTTCTATTTTACTATATCTTTGCCAGCCAAGATTTTATGTTATTGTTCATGTTAAATAACTACTTCATTAGAAATTCCGCTTCGATTAATTGTTAAAGTTTACAAAGGGACCTTAAGCAATTTGCGGAGCCCTTGATTTGTCTGTTGAACAACGAGTTAAACTTTGATTGGCCAGCAGAGTCTCAGACCGCATTTGAGAAACTGAAGAATGCTTTCTTATCATGTTTCCAAACTTAGGACGACAATTCATTATCCTACGATGCGAGCAATATGGCAGTTAGATGTATTTTGAGGCAGCCGGTAGATGGTAAGAAAAAACGCACTCGGCGTTGCTTTTATCGCGCTCTATATCCGGTGTATGGCGGGGGGATGTTTTTCCGAGTTAGAGCTTTAGTCTTCACTCTTCATTCTGGTTCCGACGACTGAGTAAGTAAATACTCCGCCGAATCATGCTGAGGGGAAGGCATGCAGTTAGGACTTTACTTTCTTTGTGATCAGGCAGTCTTGGTTTTTCAGTGATAGTTCTTTTGAATAATTCTTTCGCTATGAGAGGCGAAGTGTTTCTTAATTTACAGAACTCAAGTAAGTTCAGTGTAGATTTATTATTTTCATTTTCATTCCAGTGATGATTGTGTGTCCAGTTTTGCTCAAGTTAGTATACACATGTGTGGCCTTCAGCCCTTGTGTAAACCTAGTACGTTTATATTTCCTTCGTATTTTTAACTAACGTTTTCACATCATTTCTGTATCTGGGAGTATGCTAAATATTTCTCAGATTTTATGATTTGATTCCGTCTTTCCTGTCTTGTATGACTGATTGCACCACGTGCTTTTGTAGTGGTCGTTACTTCGGCCTTCAGCCATGGTTTTATTAAAACTAACTTTCTCTTATACGAATTCACGTGTGTGCTCTATTCCCTATGTAATTCACCATGGTCGCACACCACGTGGTGTTTAAGAATAGTATGCCGCTGCCTTTCCACACATGAGTTTGTTAGGGCACAGTATAATTTATAATTTTGTGATCAATACGCCCGCCATCTTGTCAAGACACCGCCGACACTTCGTTTCGCTGCTGTTTTTATGTGTTCCAGGATTGTAATGTACTGCCAAGCTTTGTGCCTGTGTCTGTGAATGAATTAATGTGCTTTCAGCTACCCATTGTTTATTTGAAGATTTCCTCCCATATTACCTCCATTTTCATAAAGATCAGAAAAAAATTTAATACGGGCAGTAATTATAAGCTTTAATTCACTTTTGTACAAGGTGTGTGCTTAATTTGGTCTCCCCACATTATTTGCTTGTTATTTTACTGAATAGATTACGATTTTAAAGTAACAAACCTCTGCTTTATGATTTCATGCTCTCTGTCCCATGTTTAATTATCTATTCATTTATTTTTTTAACATTGATTTTGTGTTTTTTAAAACGTTGGCTGCTCCCTTATGGAGTGAGTAGTTAGATAAATTTCCATTGCGCACTCATAAATTAATTTAGAGCAGCAGTGAGCGTTTTAACTTACATTCGCAGATCTCAACTGCCAGAGATTTTGCTTATTTTAATAACAGGCTACTTTCAATGTGCGTAATTCAAGATATTTTATGATGTTAAGTAACTCGAAATGTGGAACGTTTCTCTTACACACTCGTCAAAACATTAGAGGATCAGTTGAGATATCTAGCCAGCCGCGGTGGCCGAGGGGACTAAGGCGCTCCAGTCATGGTCGGCACGGCCACTACGGTCGGGGGTTCGAATCCCCCCTCGGGCATGGATATTTGAGCCGTCCTAGTTCGTAAGTAGCTCATAAGTAGTTTGTAAGTTTAGGGACTGATGACCCGTAGTTAACTCCCATAGACTATACAAACATTTTGAGATATCTAGGTTCTGATGCATTATCATCGGCAGAATGAACTAACATAGTTCAACGTCTTTCTGTCAGTTCGACGGAGTGGAGATAACAAAATTATGGCAACCGAGATAGTGGTAATAACAGAAAATTGCTGCAAAGGGTATTGTTATGGACTTTTATTTATTCTAACAAACTAAATACACAAGGAATTGGGTTCAGATGGTGTAGTGAGCAGGTAGTGAAATGCAACAACAACATGACTTACCCGAAGCAGTGGAATTGAATGCCATAGGAAGGTTGGAAGCGCGAAGACAAAGTGGATGCAGCTATTGGAGTGTTCCAAAGTGTAATTTTTAAGACCTGGATACGATTTCAGATAACAGGAACCGTCAAGAGAAGGCAAGACCAAAGTCGTCCATGGGTTGCATTTGCAAGAGATGACCTCTATCTCCGGTCGACATAAGAGGCTGAATGCAACTCAACTGCAACGCACTCTCTACGCAGCAAGAGGACCCGCAATATCAACACAAACAGTCAGAAATCGCCTTTGGGAATGTGGCCTCTAGGCACAGAGGCCCATGGCACGTGTCCGATTAAAACTGCCCGCGGATGAATATTAGAATTGGAGTCGTAACAAATGGCGCCGGGTTCTGTTCACAGATGAGTCAAGATTTTGTGTTCAGATGGACAATCGTCGTTCCATCTGGAGAGAACGTGGCACTCTGAGCAATCCTGCTTACGTGCAGGAAACATCACTATATCATTGTGGTGGAAGAGTGGTGTGGGTAGGAGTCCGTATTGGCGCACCTTTCGCACCTCTATGTCGTTCAGAATGGCGGTTTGACTGCTCAGAGGTATAGATTCTTCGGTCTTTCGTTGTGCCCTACACTGGTGCCATAGGACATGGATTCCTTATGGTAAACAGTAATATTCGCCCCCACAGTGTTGCACTGGTGGACAACAGGCTTGAAACTGAGGGAATTGAACGAATGGAGTGGTTCGCCGGACTTAACCCGATTGAGCGTTTTTGGGTTGCAGTTGACAGACGCATTGCAGCAAGACCAGCACCCCCCCCCCCTACAACGGTTGCAGAGCTGGATATTGCACTCATGGAAGGATGGCTAACTATCCCTCGAGAGTTGGTTGAAAACCTCACCCTGTCCATGCTACGCAGGTGTGAAACTGTACTGGCCGTAGAGCTGATCACACAGCATAGTAGAGGGCAACGAGAATGAATTTTACACTATTATGATATCCATACGGCGCCTCGCTCTAAGTAAACGCCATGTAAACCTCAGGCAAAGATTTGAGAAAGCAACATATCGTACTGTATCACACACAAAATTATAATTGTAACCAATATGTGAATAAAATACGTTACCATATGCATATTGTGTATGATATCTCATCTGATCTCCTAATTGTTTTGAGCTACTGAGGCGCTAGAAGACTCTTTGGAACACCAATTTATTCTTTGAAGTTGAGATTTATCACATTTATTGAAATCCTTTTAATGGTTGTTATGTTGTTCTTAACACGATTCAACATAATGAATACAATGCTCGCAATACGTCAACGTCTTCAAACCGTCGAACCGATTTAAATGACGTTTGTATCCCGCACTGTTTACACGTTGCTTACCGTATAGCTTGTTAAGTCAGTACTTTAGTCTCGATGTAACAAACAGAATTTCTTTTCGTATTTAAAAATATCTATATTTTCATCTCTATAAATAACAGTATTTATTGTGTAATGTCCCAAAGCTTTGTGAATTGGATTTGAATATACATTCAACACCGCCTGGTCTCTTTTTCTCTGCTTGTCTCTCTCTCTCTCTGCCTCTTTTCGCCATTCTTTTTTGTCCATTTCCTACCTCCTCTCTCTGTGCATCTTGTCCTTCTCCCCTCTCCTCTCACCATCTCCTCCCCTTTCTGTTTGTCCATCGAATCCTCTCCCCTCCCCCCTCTCCCTCCGTTAGTGCATCTCTACCTCCTCCGTCCCCATATCATCATTATGTTCTTCCTTTTCATCCCATATTCCCCCATCTCTAGCTCAATTTCCTCTCCTTCTTCTACTCCTCTTACAACTATGACCTAGAGCATTGTTTATTGTTACGTTCAAATTTTTGTACCTAATGAAGTACGTGACCGAATGCTTGCTGACCAATACAAACTGATGCTTTAGAAGAAGTGCAGTTCGAACGATCACAAAGTTAGTCATCTACAACACATTATCCGAAGATATTTTGTCCAAACAAATATTTGACGTATTTATTGCACCAGTAAAAATATGTAAGTCGTCATATATGTACATTAACTAATTACAGAATTCCGATTTAAGTCTATTTCATTTACAAAATGTTCAAACTTTCTTAAACCTATGGGATTTAACTACAGAGGTTATCAGTCCCTAGACTTACAAACTACTTAAATGAACTTACACTAATCAGTTTGGACAACATTGTTTCCTTAAGGCAGGCAGCGAATTAGTATAATGTATTCATATGAAAATATCAGTCTCGTTCGCGAAAAATGTTTTACAATTTATTTTATAATAAGGTGCTCGGTTCTGACCTGATGATAAGATCACCTCAGACCGATTTGTCTCACGTTGATGCTGAGACGATGAGCGTACGACGGGGCACGCACTTTGCACATTATATATTAAAGAAATCGGTATCCAGGAACCTGCCTGTGTTAGAATTGAACGTTGTGACAAGAATTAAAGGGAATTAGTCAAGAACTTACGGAAATTAACGGTGTTGCAGAGACGAACATTTACATTTGTATTAACGTATGTTACATTTATCCTGCAGACTCAAAAACTTTTCTACAGAAAAATGTAGGTCTTACAACCACTCCATTCTCTTTACGCTTGGAGGATCTCGCGAGAAAAATCATCGTCTGATGTTGCATCTCAATCCGCCAATCGAGGTTCTGTTCTCACGTATTTTTCAAAAAATTCAGTCGCTTGTACTGTGTGGCTCTAAAAATGTCGTGAGCCGTTGACGACAGTGTAGTGGCGCAGGGCTTCACAGGCTTTTTATTATTATTATTTTTTTTTACGAAGTCCAGCGGAGGCTGTCTGTTCCAGTTCCGAACCAAAAAGAGGGCTTGGCGCCGCTATCGTCTAATAGACCAAATGAGTGTCACCTCCTGTCATTCGCTGGCGAATCACTGTCGCTTTCTTCTAGGAAGAACTGCTTCAAGTGCGTGAAACACCATGCCCAGCCGCTGCTCTACTGTGTAGCACATACTGTGCTTTTCATACTCTTCTCACTGCAGTTTTTTTTTCTGCAGAGTCTCGTTTCTCCATGACATGAGTTCACTATGTTTACCCAGAGCCCAGACCTTCCGGGGGCGAGGGGGGGGGGAGGGGGGAAGGTCCACGAGGGCACGGATCCCACCCGAAATGTTTGAGCTTATACTAGATGCATACATTCGAGTAAAAGATATAAAGAAATTGATGAAAAATGCTTGCAAAGGAAAGTAGAAGATTAACAATTACAAACATTACTAAATCTGTATTTGCGTGAGGATTCCTATATACATGAAATGGTATCATCCAAGGACAGAGCCATATTTCGCCACTCAAGGGAAAAATTAGGTTCAACGTGAGCGCATCTGGACTGCTTCCGTAGATAACAGAATGGCCACAACGTTCGTGTAGTTGATCTAAAACTTGTGTACAATAAATAAATGCCTCTCACATAGAAAAGAGTATATCATCATAATCATATATTGCATTCATGGGTCTTTAAGGCCTTTAGCAGAATAAAAAAAAAAAAAAAAGGTATTACCACAGGTATAGAGGAATACAGACCACACATTATAAGAAAGGTATACATTACAAAAATAAAAACAAAATTAAAATAAAACATCAATCAATCGCAATCTTAACAGAGGACACATTTATTACAGATGGCGATCCAACGTTGTTGGTCCCCAGCCTCATCTTCTACCGCTGTCGGCTCCACTTGTTTGAGGTCTGCCAATACCCGATCCTTCCATCGCATCTTCGGTCGTCCCTTTGGGCGGCTCCCAGCAGATTGGAACCGGAGAACACGGTTTGTGAGTGACTATGTCTGTTCCCACCATAACCATATCTCTGTTTCGAACCGTATCACGGCTCATGTTTTCCAAGGCCAAGTTGAATAGTATTGGCGCCAGTTGATCTCCTTGTCGCAGTCCACTCTGAATACGGAATGGTGATGATTGTTGGTTACCGAACCTCATTTGGCAAGTTGATTGGGAGTAGCAAGCTTGTATAAGTCGGATGTAGTTTGATGGAATGTCGAGCTCTTCTAGCGTTTTACATAGCATGGAGCAGTCAGTGCTGTCGTATGGTTGTCTAAAGTAAATGAAGTTTAGTTCCCGAAAAAACTCTTAATACTTTTCTATTAGCTGTCTCAAGGTAAATATGTCATCGAGAGTCGATCGTCCAGAGATGAAGCCACGTTGTCAAGAGCCTATTATTTCTTCATCCAATGGTTTCAAGCGGTTTAGGAGCAGCATTGTAAATATTTTGTACCCAATCTCAAGGAGTGAAATTCCGCACTAGTTGGACACTTGTGTGGCATCTACCTTCTTGTTGATGTGGGTAGAAAAGAGTATATTGCATTTTTTTTTTAGCAAAATGGGCCACGTGGAGTGACCTACCAAATTGATAGTGATTTTAAGCACCTGTTCATTCATATCAAAGTAAGTACCTCCAATTACATGCAAAAATAAATAAATTAGGTTAGAGTCACTTAACAAGGGATGTTTCATCGATCGTCTTGTAAGAGAGCTTTCGACCCATATAGCTTCTGGAAGTAAATTTTCAGTTTGTATATGTGGTACCAGCGATGAAAAGAGTTTGATATGACAAGCGCATTCAATATTTTGCATACTTTCTGTAATTGTACTGCAATCATGGGATTATTGCGAGTGATGCGAATCATTTAATTACTTATTTCAATTCCTCCAAAGTGAAATAGTATTTCATCTTCTCTATAAACATTTGTAAGCCATGAAAATTTATTTAAGAGATAATTAACATCTAAAACGTGACAAATACACCAGCTCCTAACTCAACAAAAATCAGTTTGCACGGCAATCAAGAACTATGAAGTCTTTGGCTCAATGTACCATAGGCCAAAGGTATAGACGTTGAGCTGACACCACTGTTACAGAACTTACAGTGGATTTAGAGTAGGTTGCAAATCTCTGAGAGGCAATCGCAGAGTCGATGTTATTTGTTCCGAGCGTAATAGAGAGACAGCCGTGTGTCAGCGGCCTTTCAGCGACACGCGACGCGTTCGCCCAGCTACTCAGTTATGAAGTTGTGGTCCGTGGATGACCTTGTACTGAAATGTATTAGACATTTGGTGGTGCCTGGATGGTCGGTGAAGCTGCGAACTTTGTCTTACAGTAATTGTTGCCGATACCCTGTTTGTGGCTCGTGTCTCTCAATAAGTGTTGAACTCGCGTATTTTGCGCAGCATTTCGTTGTTGCCGCAGGAGCTCAATACTCCGCTCACAACGGAAGCGTATAGGATGGAGCCAATACGGTTTCATTGCAACTCTTTCATGGTAGTGCTTTATCATAAACCTTGTTTTCTACTCGGTTGATTGTGGTGGACGTCTACAGTAGATTCTCATTGCGTGTCCCAATGAATTCTACTTCGTCTGCATAAACTACTAGAGCTCAGGAGACTATTATTCCAGACAGTTGACGTCAATTTGTTTAAAAAAATTTGTTCGTTCAGTGGAAAACCTCCACTTCCATTACAATCGAACATGTGTGTCATTAGGGTGTTGTTGTTGTTGTGGTCTTCAGTCCGGAGACTGGTTTGATGCAGATCTCCACAATACCCTATCCTGAGCAAGCCTCTTCATAGGAACGGTAACCTACATCTGCCTGAATCTGCTTACTGTATCCATCTCTTGGTCTTCCTCTGCGGTTTTTACCCCACACACTTCCCTCCAACGCTAAATTCACAATTCCTTGATGTCTATGAATGTGTCCTACCAATAGATCCCTTCTTTTAGTCAAGGTATGCCAAAAATTCCTTTTCTCCTCAATTCTGTTTAGTATCTCCTCATTAGTTACGCGATCCACCCATCAAATCTTCAGCATTGTTCTGTAGCATCACATTTCAAAAGCCTCTATCCTCTTCCTGTCCGCACTGTTTATCGTCCATGTTTCACTCCCACGCAAGGCAACACTCTACACAAATGCCTTCAGAAAGGACTTCCTTAGGCTTAAATCAATGTTCGATGTTAACAAATTTGTCTTTTTCAAGAATGCTTTTCTTCCCATTGCCATTCTGCATTTTACATCCTCCTTGTCCTACTACCGAATTCCAATCTCCCATAACAATTATTTTTACCCTTTCTTAATTGTCTGAATAATTTCCTTTAGGTCCTCATATATTTCTTCGGTCTCCTCATCATCGGCAGAGCTAGTTGGCATATAAAACTGAACTACTGTGGTCGGTGTTGGCTTCGTATCAACCTTGACTACGATAATGCGATCACTGTGTTGTTCATAGTAGTTTACCTGCATTCCTATTTTCTCATTCATTATCACACCTACTCCTGTAATACCCCCAACTGATTTTGTATTTATAAACCTGTACTCACCTGACCAGATATGCTGATCCTCTTTCCACCGAACTTCACTAATCCCCACTATATCTAACGTTAACCTATCCGTATCTCTTTTTAAATTTTCTAGCTTCTCTACCCGATTAAAGGATCTAACATTATACGCTCCGATCCGTAGAATGCCAGTGTTGTCTTTCCTGAGTAGTCCTCAGATCCAAATGGGGAACTATTTTACCTCCGGAATATTTTACCCGAGAGGATGCCATCATCATATGTTCATACAGTAGAGCTGCATGTCCTCGGAAAAAGTAACGGCTGTATTTTCCCCTTGCTTTCAGCCTTTCGCAGTAGCTGTGTGGCAAAGCCACTTTAGCTGATGTTACAAGGCCAGCTCAGTCAATCGTCCAGACTGTTGGCCCTGTAACTACTGAAAAGGCTGCTGCCCCTCTTCAGGAACCACACGTTTGTCTGGCCTCTCTACAGATACTCCTCCGCTGTGGTTGAACCTACGGTACGACTACCTGTATCGTTGAGGCACGCAAGCCACCCCACATCGGCAATGTCTGTGGTTCATGGGAGTGGCATTAGGGTGATGCACCATTAATGTGAAAACTGAACATGTCGTCGACCTGACAAGTCTCGCCTATCAAGCTTCGATGGCATCAGTGTGATAATTCCGGACAGTCGCCACCCCAGATCCGGCGGAACGTCGGTCGGCTTGCAGGCTGCAGGGCCTCCCGCCAGTGTTGGGACGTCTCCTTCGGCCCTGCGCCCGCACCAGGGTGCAGTTGGCTCCATCCGCCAAAGCGCATCCTTCACCTTCGGCACCATCGTTCCAGCAGTCGTACGGCGTGCGTGTTTTCCCACTGTCGCCGAACGACCCAACCCCATAGATTTCGACGCCCTCTATCGCCAAAGTAGTCTGCAGCATCATCTCTGAATCCCTGTCTTCTGATTCTGTCCTGGATGTGCGCGTAGTCCATGGTTTGGGATGTTCCCACTCGGGCTTACAAGACATACGTCGTCCGCCACCGTCCTGCCGCGTCTCATCTTTGTCTCCAGGGGCAGCGCTCCTCCCCACCGTCTTTTGTCACGGTTCATCGACGATGGGTTGACACTGAGATCAGGGCTGTAGTTTTGGAGTCAGTGGCACCAGAAGTCATGACACCACTACCGATTACGTTGCAGTCACGGCCGCGGAATACCGACAGTTGACAGTAACAGTTCCTCGATTTCCGTCAGAGGCCGCGCATTATGAAGACCATCATCACTTGTGTCAAACCTAATTGGCCGATGCACAGTTGAAGGCCAGCACATACGGGGTGTCAGAGAGTGCAGCGATTCATCCGCGTGTTGTACAGCTGAGACTTTTCTCAGCCGAACACAAAGGTGCTAGTCTGAGCCTTTGTTCAGTCTGTATAATAAAGAGAGAGTGCATTAATGAAATAGAAATTTCTGAATTTGGATTCAAACAGTAGACAAAATTACATCTGGATTGATATGTCACAAGGTTAGGTACAATTTAATTTGAAGAAGTCGATAAAATTAATCGGCAATCAAAATAGCTGGCCACGGTGGCCGAGGGGACTAAGGCGCTCCAGTCACGGTCTGCACGGCCACTACGGTCGGGGGTTCGAATCTCCCCTCGGGCATGGATATTTGTGCCGTCCTAGTTCGTAAGTAGTTCATAAGTAGTTTGTAAGTTTAGGGACTGATGACGCCGTAGTTAAGTCCCATAGTCTATACAAACATTTGAACATTTTGAATTTTGGCAATCAAAATATATGAAACTAGCTGAAACCCTACGTTGCCCGGGTATTTATTTATTTATTTATTCGAATCTTGAGTTAGTACTTTTCCTATCCACTCTCTCTGTAACCATCTCCTTTTTTTCTAAAAAACATGTTACATTTATCAGAGGATATATAAGAAATCACAGGTAAAAATGCACTCGTTTCGAAGAATCCAATCACGAAAATCAACAATAATGATTGTAATAATATCACAGATGGATCACTTGATGTAATGTGCGAAACGTCAAATTGATTTTTTTAAAAGAGATGTATTAAAAGAAATTTCTTTTTTACTGCTTTATTTATTTGTTCTTATATTTCGTTGTTCGTATTCTTATCCTTAAAGAAAAAGAGCTGAAGACATTGTAGCACGCACAGACCAAAGAAATGGAATGTGGCATCATGTTTCGCTGTACGTAACATCCTTGCTATAGAGTCGCGAACGTCATCGCTGGCCTTCAGTCCGAATTTTTTTTAATAATTTGACGACTTTCAACCACCATATCATCCACCCCCTTATAGCTGTCGGCCTGGAACTGCTATGGTGTACAACGGGAGACTTCGGACAATAATTACACGCAGACCATTCGTTTGCGTTCTGTAGGTTTCGCTGCAGAGCGAAATATGAACATACACACACACACACACACACACACACACACACACACACACACACCCACACACACACACACACACGTAGAATTTTATATACACCAATAAATTTCGATCCCAATATATTCCATCCTTTTATCATTATCAACCCTCAAGCAACATTGCAACCAATAAAACAATTTTCAAAGAGTAAATATAATTTCCAAAGAGTAATTATTGCACCGCATTTCACGCTATATTTTTCAGATTACTAAATATCTATCAGATCGCTATAAAACCGTGCCTAAAACATTCCTCTGGTATAAATTAGTAACTGTACAAATATTTAAGTCTATGCGTCTTGTCGTTTGGACGTGATAAGCGTACACCGAACAGACATTCACATTAATATATGTAGATAAATAACTATCCAATCGCCATAAAACCGTGCCTGAAGCCTTCCCCGGGTAGACATTAGTAATTGTACAAATTTTTAGCTCTTTATGTCTTGTGGTTCAGACGTGATAAACGTAATTTAGTTTAATCGGCAATCTAATGTCACAGTATACTTGCCTATTCTAAGCACCGTCATCTCTTGGAAGCGGAGTATTTTTCTGGATACTGTGTTAATTATCCTTATAAATTCTAAATATGGGGAGTAGCCGCAGAACCGCTAGACACGGCACCTTCCTGACAGAGGGAAACCACTGGGGTGCTTCTACTTTGGCCGCCACTGCAGCATCTCCACCTAAGAAGTATGAAACCAATATTAGCATTTCCTCTGAAGAGTTTGGCTACAACTACCTTATTTTGTTGGCGGAGGCCTTCTCGTGCCCAGTTTCCCGCTACTCTTGAGGCGGGTGCACATTCGGCGCACCACGCCGCACCGCTGCCCCCGCGCTCTGCTGTAAAAGTCCGCGCGCGCACGTCTGAAGATGAAGCGAGACAGGATTGTGAGTTCCGCATTTACTGTGCTATACCATCAGTTAAAGAAGAAGAGGAAAAATCGTAGCGATTGAGTAACGCCAGTGTTAAAGAGTAGGGCATTTTACGGTGGAAATAATCTTTTCAGTGACAGTAGACAGTTTTTTTTAAGCAGTAGTTATTGTCTTTTGGGTCATACAGTTCCCGCCTTTGTCTATACAGTTCTATGAGTTTCTCACTTTGCTTCCGGTCCCACTCCATAACAAGGACACTTACGCGAGAACACACAACCTCTCACCGCGAATTGGCGCACACAGTAAACTACCGCGCCCGCGAGCCGAAGCCCCGTCTAAACTGAGCGCGCGCAAACGCGCCACTTGCTTTGACGTACCGACAATAGCCGGGAAACTGCGTGGCGCGTATTGCGCAGCGCGGCGCGGCGCGCTCATAGTGGACCCGCCTTTGGAAGGACTCGGTCGACGAACCATCCTAATGCGGAAATTGTCGCCAAGATCTTGATTCTGGCTTACTGTAACAGTCATGCACTACACCGTTACAGCGAGTACGTGTAATTAAAGAGACCGGAACACCTGCCAGTTTGAAGAAATGCAACAGATGGCATACGGGAGACTAGACGTGGTCAGATAAAACATGCTTTCACTGTAGCAGGTGCTGCCTCTGCTTTGGCTCAGCTCTTTCTCTTGGCTAAAATATAAAGTCAGTATTCTCTCTACGTACACACTCTCTCAAGTCTGGATGAATTAATAGAATTCTCATTCATTTAGTTATTTGTTCTCATTTTGTCTTGTCCTGAAGCAAGATGTTTCAGTGTCAGTATGTATTTTTATTTTACATTGTGTGTTTTTATCCGTATTATGAAATGCAAAAGGCTACCTCACTTTTCAGTGTGTCAGTTTCGGAATATACTGGCTATTTGCTTTAACTAAACTGTTTGGCTTGGTGATCTGACCCTCTTGCAATTTTATTAATTGTGAAAAAAATGACCTTTTTCGTGCTTTGTCGAGGAACGAAAGTCGCAACAGCTGTATTGTGCTTCTTTTAAACAAAATACATATTCAGCAGTGAATTCATCGCTTCAAGACAGAGCGGATCGGTTCGCCCAAGAGACTCCTCACCTTCATGCAGTGGTCCGCACTTCCTCAAGACTTCTCGCTACAGACACTTAACGTCGCTTGTGTATGTATTGAAACAAATGTCGACGACGGAAGAGAAGTCTGAAGCATCACTGAGTGTCTAGGACTTAAAATTTACCAAATTCATGTGATTTATCTAAATTCCACAGATGAGTATTATTTTTTATCATTTGAACTAATGGGAAGGGTTTGTTTATTCTAAGTGTACCAAGGCCGCCTTACCAATAGCTCCCACAACAAATTCATTGGGCCAGAATCGTTAGTCCAACTTTATCTCGTAAAATATGACTTGGCCTCACATTGTTCAGGTTTCCGTCTTGCACGATATAAACGGTCACATTCTGTTTCCAGGGTAGTATCGGACTGCAGAGCGCGTAAATTCTGTCGAAACGGAACAAGGTCAGAAGTATCATCAAAGTTCACTCTTTGAAAAATATTAAAAGAGGTGCTCTTTCTCATATTTCCGGTCTCTATCTACTAATGAACACACAAGTTGAACTAAAATGACTTTATTTGTTACCATCCTATTTCAAAGATCGATGTTGCCTAGTGTTATCCAACATGCTCTCTGACGTAGCTAAGAGGCGTGACTTGTCACATCCGCAACATGTTCAGCTTTCACTCTGACGTTTCATCACCGTAATGAGTAACATGTACTCTTAATCCTCGATTGGACTGGCAGTGGAGGTTTTGTACTACGGGCAGCTTTATCGCGTTACCCCAACCCTATAATCTTTGCGGATACATCGATCAAATATTTTACAGCTCTCCTCTACGGTAAAAATTAAATACAATTATTTGTATCAGTCACTATTTTTGTTTCTCCGACGACGTATTTCGAGAATTTATTACACTCACTTCAGGTAGATTAAGGTTTTCTTTTCTTTTTTTTTTTTTTTTTTTCTTATTTATAAGCTGGTAGAAGCCGACCTCGGGGAAGATCAGTTTCGGTTCAGGAGAAATGTAGGAACACGGGATGCAATACTCACTTTACGGCTTATCCTAGAAGATAGATTAAGAAAAGACAAACCTACATTTCTAGCTTTTGTAGATTTGGAGAAGGCTTTTGACAATGTTGATTGGAATAAACTCTTTCAAGTTCTGAAGGAAGCAGGAGTAAAATATAGGAAGCGTAAGGTTATTTACAACTTATACAAAAACCAGACAGTGGTTGTCAGAGTTGAAAGGCATGAAAGGGATGCAGTGGTTGGAAAGGGAGTAAGACAGGGTTGTAGCCTTTCTCCAATGTTATTTAATTTGTACATTGAGCAAGCTATAAAGGAAAGCAAGGAGAAATTTGGCGAAGGAATTAAAGTTCAGGGTGAAGAATTAAAAACATTGCGTTTTGCCGACGACTTAGTAATTCTGTCAGATACACAAAGGACCTGGAAGAGCAATTGAATGGAATGGACAGTGTGCTGAAAGATGCATATAAGATGAACATTAACAAGAGCAAAACTAGGGTAATGGAGTGCAGTCTAAGAAAATCAGGTGATGCTGAAGGAATTAGATTAGGTAACGAAGCAATAAAGGAGGTAGATGAGTTTTGTTACTTGGACAGTAAAATAACAAATGATGGTCGCAGTACAGAGAATATAAAATGCAGAATGGCAATGGGTAGAAAAGCGTTCTTGAAAAAGAGAAATTTGTTAACATCGAATATTGATTTAAGCCTAACGAAGTCCTTTCTGAAGGCATTTGTGTGGAGTGTTGCCTTGTATGGGAGTGAAACATGGACGATAAACAGTGCGGACAGGAAGAGGATGGAGGCTTTTGAAATATGGTGCTACAGAAGAATGCAGAAGATTAGGTGGGCGTATCGCGTAACTAATGAGGAGGTACTGAACAGAATTGGGGAGAAGAGAAATTTCTGGCATACCTTGACTAAAAGAAGGGATAGATTGGTAGGGCACATTCTTAGACACCAAGGAATTGTGAATTTAGCGTTGGGGGAAATGTGTGGGGTAAAAACCGCAGAGGAAGACCAAGAGATGGATACAGTAAGCAGATTCAGACAGATGTAGGTTGCCGTTCTTATGTGGAGATGAATAGGCTTCCTCAGGATAGGGTATTGTGGAGAGCTGCATCAAACCAGTCTCCACAACAACAACACATTTATTTATTTATTTTTTACGTCAGTGCTGTCAGAATACAGCTCGTTTTTCAGGTTTACTTTTGCTACAAAACTATAATAAACTCTTCTTAATATAATTGCGTACTACTATTATACATTTAAATCTGTATTCATTTAGCTACTTACAATTTGTTACAGTGTGTAGAACTCTGGGTTTAATTACTAATGAAGATTTCAGTATCAATACACGCACTGAGCACAAATAAAAATATAAACAACCGAAATATTATTAATCTAGAAAAGTAGTGCTTTGTCTCAAAGATCATATACTACCATATGACACTGTTGACCATGTGGATTTCTTTTGTTTCTAACAGAATCCTGTTAACACTATAATTATTTAAAAAAAGTATTTGAAGCACAGATAGAACAATGAAATAAAGCATCAAAGTTAAATTATTACTATTTATATACTTTACCATTGTCTCAGCTTTTTCATTTCATGAGTTTTGTCCATATTTTCTATTGTGCATAAAAAATTTCCAGTTCTTCGTAAAGGTTGTGTTTGTGGCCTTAAGTCAGTTTATGGAGTCAATGTTATCAAAACAACTGTCACTTGTTCTGGATGTGTGTAGCTATGGCAGATGAGTTGGGTGTGTTGTATTAAACAGCATTAATAGGTTCTCTGAATCTTATTTGGAAGCTTAGTTCTGTCTGACCAACATATTTTGCAGGATATTGATTGCATTTATGGTTGTAAACCTCTGAATTTGAAAATATAAATTTCCTTTTCCTATGTTGTGTTGCAGTATGTTTCCTAATTCATTGTTGGTGGAGAAAGTAATTCTTATGTTGTATGGTCTCATTACGTTTGCAATATATTGTGGAATGGTGCCAAAGTAAGAAATGCACACTGGTGCAACGTCTGTGTGATTGTTTTGTTGTTCTTCTTTTTATTGCTGTCTATTCCTTTCCTTGTTTTCTTAGACGTCTTTTCTGTTAGTGTATGGTGAAAACTGTTTGCAGCTCCTACTTGTTTGATGACTCCAATTTCACTTTGTAGTGTTTATTTGCTTAAAGGCACTTTGTATGCTCTATACCAGAGTTTTTCAACCTTTTTCAACCCGCGACCCCCTTTCCGAGTAATAAAGCCATGTCAGCGATTCTAAAGGCAAAAATATGCAATTTCCTTTCTTTGATGTATCTAAGATCTGCGCAGCCATCTACGTCTAGTGAAAGTTGCAGTAGGGTAAACGAATCAAATCTGAAAAAAGATTGCCTTTATGACGACAAGTATTTCATGTATGGGAGTGGTGTCACGAATAATAAATCAAAATGTGTAATTTGTGGCTATGTGTTGTCATGTGCTAGTATGAAACTGTCAATGCTGATACATGACTTCTTAATATTTCAAGGGTGCTCATTAACTTTAAATTTCTTCGAAAGGATACTGAAAACCTGTAACCAGCAGCAAATTATGATGACCCAGTAATAAAAAGGCAGTTGTAATCAATAAAAGTAATACTGCATAGAAAACTCGTTACCAGCTGCAAACTACTATCATCCAGTAGTAAAAATGTATTGTTATGTACTGATTAAAAATGATATTAACGTAGTGATTGATTATCTTACATGATAATATTTGAACATGTGACAATGTCATAAAGGGAGATTGCGACCATTATAAATAACTGTAGCTGTACTGCATAAACGATGTTAACTTGCTTAATTAACAAGTCGTCATGAGGTAAAAAATAGCTTCAATTTCTCGCGTTCAGGTCGGCCTATTGTCAGAAAACAAAGGTGTCATAGGTTACATCTCATACCTGTGACAAGATGTCTGTTAAAGGACGACCCGAAATGTGTCACAACGAAGTCTATTTTACATCTACGGATGACTTGTTAATTAAGTGACCTTCACGGAACCCTGTCACTACCGTGGGAAACTTGTGCCACAGTAACTGAACGTCACAAAACCTAGGTTTGCCGTCGAACACGCTGCTATTGCACCCTCCTGCCACCGGGACACCCCGCATGAGACTTTGCGTCCCCCCGAATGTCGTGACCCACAGGTAGAAAAACACTGTTCTATACAACATAGATCTAAATGCTGCTAATCTGCGTGCGTGAGGGTGGCAAGAAGAAGCATGGATATTTACACCTATGATTGTGAATTTTCTGTAGATACAAAGCATGTGTTCACTGCTTTTTCTCCTCTACAGCTTTTAACATTTCATTATGATTCGAAAACACTCTACCATCGTATGTGAGCAAGATTTGAAAGTTGTGCTAATTACCCCCGTCCATGAAGGCAGTTCGAAAGTGAGTCGTGCTTTGCGTTGTAACAGACCGCACAAGAGAAACGGCCCTGATCTCGAAGCGAGGAGTAATTAGGCTTGAAGCGACGTGTGTGAAATTCATTAGTAGCATTTCAGAGTACGTGAGCTTCATCTTGGGAAAGGGACATTCTACTGCGGGCCTAGAGGAGACAGTCGTCAAATGAAACGGCAAGCGTGCGACTACCTGCAGACAGTGAGGAGGAACAGTTTCAACTGAAATCAGAGATCAACAGAAGTTGGCGCAAGGGTGCCATCAGCCCATCCCCCCTTTCTGGGAGCCGCGTGTTAATGGCCCTTGTGGTAACAAACACCATCTGCACGTGGCATTAACGATCTCGAAAAATCCTGGGCTCCGACTTTTGCTGTATCCTGACGTCCTGTCCCTCTCTACGTCGACCACGTCTTTGTCGATGTCGCCTTCGGTTGTGGTTCGCCCATTCCCGAAAATATCCCCGAATAGTGTCATCGCTCTTACTGAAATGTAGAGCGATTCGTCGAGTCCAACAACACGCCAACTCTCCAATGCTGACATCCACTTATTCCGCACCAGTCTGCTAGGCACAGACACTGTTCAAAGCAATGCACGGAATGAATTTTGTAAAGAATTTATTCACTATATCGACACGTCCCCTGTTTACTATCCTTGAAAGCTGCGCGGTGAAATGGCGCAGCAGCGTCACACGTTCTCCCACCTACAATCTAAATTTACATCTTTCACTTCCCAGGCGTACGTGAATGAATATCAGTTTATGATAATTCGCGTAACTCGTTCATCGTGGTCGTTACTGTCTTGGATTGTATTATAATCGTGTTGTGCCGATCACCGTCAGATAATACAAGTAATTTTTAATGTACTGTAATAAAAGCTATCGTTTTTAATACTGTAATGCATTGTAGTCGTTCATTGAAGAAGGTAGTATTTAAGAACAGTCTGGCCCAAGACACCGCCAGTGCTACACCAGTAGGAGAGCAAGTTACTCATTTATCTTTCTCTGCGTTTCTTGTTACTTTATTTCCTAAATTTAGTACGCACTTTGGATTTGAGTAACGTCATATTTTAGTGACTCTGAAGTGGATATTTGGTTCAGTCTCTAGTACAGATATCAGTCGTTGTGAACAGTTAGCTACACAGGTCAGTGTGAAATCAGCCCCCAGGACTGACTTATCAGAAGGCTATCACGTTACGTATACCGTGAAATTAAAATTAAAATTTTTGTAAATCTATGGGACTGAAATTCTATGGTTATCAGTCCCTAGGCGTACAAACTACTTTCATTAAGGGCACCTTAAAAGTCGACCACTGTACGTAACAAGAGCCTTGATTTATCACTAAAATTAACAAATACGGTTCGTGTGAACTACCCCTTCGTTAATGCTCCCTGCTATAAAGCCTTGTTCCCTGGTCCTAACTGAGAACTGACTTGTTTCAAATTACTTCAATAACAGGAAGTTAATACAACAGTGGTCAATACACATAGCAGCTCACGCGTTATTACACACAGACATCAATAAGCAAGCCAACACAATTGAAGTTATTTTAAAAAGATGGCAAAAAAAATTATATTGCAACGGAATTTAGATATAAGAAAAAATTACATCTGAACTAGTTCTCAGCACTTGTGAAGAACAATTTTAAATAAAAGAGAGAAGGCGCTCTAAACCTACAATTTATAGGCTACTTACGGATTATACTGAACTTAAAACTTGTTTATTCAGATAGAAAACAAGCAAAATGGGGAACCAATTTTGTTAATACAATAAAATGCACCTCTTACATGGATTAATGCGGATGGTGCCCAGCCTAAATTATACATGATTTAACGCTACTGCGGGGAAGGATTCACAAGCAACATTAATTCGCTCACACACACGCAATACCACAGCGAAACTCACCAAAATCAGCGTGCTGAGACGAGGCGGAAGCAGGCGTCGCTATCGCAGACGAAATTCCGCAAGTCCGAGGTAGCACAAAACACAATATACAAAAACACTTTGAAGCTGGCTCTGGTCTGTCGTGCCTGTTTTGAGATGGTGCGTGTGTATAGCCAAGTTAAATTACATCTGAATTGGACTGCGAGCAAACACACTAACGGTGACACACGGCTACGTTATATGAACGCACTCCACTGAAGGTGAAGTGGCTGAAAATCGGATTCATTATACAAAACCACGGTGGATTCTTAAATTGCAGTCTGACAGAAATCGATCTAGATACTGGTTTTATATGAGAAGTGGCGTGAACTCAGTCGAATAGCTGCGAACCCCGGAAGTAGTGGTTTCGAAGACCGATAAAATTGAATAAATTCATTTTCCGAAAAATAAATTAACTACACCAAGCAACCCATAGAAATTCTTAGAATTATATAAGGAAGCGAATGAAATAGAGATACACGCGATAGGGGGCGATTACAGAGAAGGATGAGGTCCTGTCTCAGAAAAACCACAAAAATGAAATAAAAGTCGGAAAAATAAAAATAAGAATTACGGCATACAACCCATAGAAATGTTTGGAATTTCATAAGGAAGTTATTGAATGAGGTTGTACAAGGCCCAGAAGATTTACTGACAAGACTGAGTGCGTTCTACAAGTCGGAGAGGAAACAGCAAAATTAAAGTAGGCGGGGAGTGAAGATCACGAAATATTAGTGGAAATCAGAGGATACCCATATAGTTACTTGCCTGATGGGCATGGAACAAACAAGAGTGGAAGCTGAAGGCTTTGTTCTACGAACCAACCACGTGGAACACATATCACTCACAGAAGGAAACGATAAGAAGATTTTTAAATGCACTGTACAAAAATGAAGATGTCACCTATTAGAAATCGAGCCCCACGAAGCTAGAAAGTATTTAAACAGAGTTCATACACTGCCACATGATCACAAAAGGTTTTAACATATTAGACCGTAATCAAACTGCAACTAAAATCACACACAGCGCGTTTATCTATTGGAAATCACTAAATTGATAAACGAGAACACATGTCCACACGCGATCGAAGAAAATATTCCAAAAATAATTCTAAGTACACGAGCCAAAGTTAAATGTGCTAGACAATGAAATGCTACCATTTTGCGGATACCAGAGAAGAACCAACCTTAACTCGCCAGAAATGATCAGCCGAACGGCCACTGGGGCGCGGGAAGACGCGGGAAGCCACAGGAAGCCGGAAAATCCAAGAGAACAGTGGTGGTGGGGACGGACAGCGATACTCGCGCTGTAGGAAAGGATCGCTAACTAGACTGTAACCCAAGGGTGTAGAAACCTCTTTGGTAGCACGAGCAGCTATCGACTCTGAGCCAGAGAGAACGATGCAAAGCGAGCTATCACTCCCCACATTCAAACAGCTATAGATTCTCGCACACACTTAAAAGTACAACAACTGCACATTCTCACAGGGACAGTGGCGTAGCGGAGAAGCCGTACTTATGTCACATTAATTAATATAATAAAAATTATTAACATAACAAAATAAGAAACACCTAGCAAATTAACTAATATTCTAACACATGAAATAAAAATGCTATTCCTCAAGCCTTGAAATGATAATCTAGTGACATTAAATAAATTAGAACTTTACAGAAATATACAAAAATATATGGAAGACGACAGACGGTCGTCTTTCATCCTGGACAACTGCACATTCTCACAGGGACAGTGGCGTAGCAGAGAAGCCGTACTTAAGTCGCATTAATTAATATAATAAAAATTATTAACATAACAAAATAAGAAACACCTAGCAATATTACCTAATATTTTAACACATGGAATAAAAAATGCTATTCCTCCAGCCTTGAAAAGAGTGGGGATCAAGTTTTAACAAAATGATTAACTAGCGACATTAAATAAATTAGAACTTTACAGAAATATACAAAAATATATGGAAGACGACAAACGGTCGTCTTTCATACTGGACGTGAATGGGCTGCATTTTCATACCTTGCTTTCGGTGCTCATTACTCTTGATCTACATTGCGGAGGAAGTTGTGATTTTGTACCAAGTCTGAATGACATTAACTCAAGTTGTAATTGGAAATGTATATAGAAAATCTGTAATAGTTTAAGAATAACAATATTTTGCCTTATAGACGTTTTTACAATACATGTTCGCTTTCTGGAACCATTTTCTGGTGCATCATCAGTCTAATAGCATTTAGACTGTGGCAAGCTGCTCTCTAGTAGGAACACATTATGCCTCTTGTTTTGTAGTTTGGAGAATAGAAAAACCATTATTACACTTCATTACTATTTTGCCCAAAAATTTGTGTTAAAATTATATACTGAATGACAAACATATATCATTTATCTAATATATTAGGCATAATGCGAAGACACTATCCCATTCTTCACTTGGGAGAAATGTAGTGGTAACAGCTAATACCATTATGAAAATATATGTACCTAATGTTCTGATAATGTAGTTTTGAGGAAATGAGAAAAGAATTTTGACAGTGTTTTTGATTCACCGTGTGACTCTTCCGGAACATACCAGTGGCATAAACTTGCTGGCCAACTGCTTCTTTATCCTCTGCAGACTTTTTCGCGATCTTTTCCTTACTCTGGACTCTTTAGTGGTGGCTTCCGCAGCCCTATCAGCTTCTACTAGTCGCTGTCCATTATTTTTGTCCTGCTAATTAGACCATCATTGAAACAGATAACAGCATCCATCACACCTATTTTGAGTACTGTACATCCAAGAAACACTGTTTTCAGCACTCGTTGCCTCACGCAGCTGTTGAAACTCTCATTAGGATTTTGTGCACGCCATGTTGTCATTTGCTAAGTAATTTTTATCTGTAAGGTCCCGGTATATTGGCTTCATTGTTTCCACGCCTGTGGCAGGCATGGAATGTTTATGGTAATATTCCTTGCCTGAAGTATCAGCGTGGCCAGTGTGCAGACATTTGTTCAAATCGATTTTAAGACTGTAATACACTAATGGCCATTAAAATTGCTACACCAAGAAGAAATGCAGATGATAAACAGGTATTCATTCCCAAATATACTAGAACTGAGTTGTGATTACATTTTCACGCCGTTTGTGTGCATAGATCCTGAGGAAACAGTACCCAGAACAACCACCTGTGGCCGTAATAACGGCATTGATACACCTGAGAATTGAGTCAAACAGAGCTTGGATGGCGTGTACATGTACAGATGCCCATGCAGCTTCATCACGATACCACAGTACATCAAGAGTAGTGACTGGCGTATTGTGACGAACCAGTTGCTCGGCCAGCATTGACTAGACGTTTTCAATTGATGAGAGATCTGGAGAATGTGCTGGCCAGGGCAGCAGTCGAACATTTTCCGTATCTAGAAAGGCCCGTACAGGACATGCAACATGGGGCCGTGCATTATCCTGCTGAAATATAGGGTTTCACAGGAATCGAATGAAGGATAGAGCCACGGGTCGTAACACATCTTGAATGTAACGGCCACTGTTCAAAGTGCCGTCGATGCGAACAAGAGGTGATCGAGACGTTTAACAAATGGCACCCCATACCATCACGCCGGGTGATACGCCAGTATGGCGATGACGAATACACGCTTCCATTGAGCGTTCACCGCGATGTCGCCAAACACGGATGCGACCATCATGATGCTGTAAACAGAACCTGACGTTTTTCCATTCGTGCACCCAGGTTTGTCGTTGCGTACACCATCACAGGCGCTCCTGTCTGTGATGCAGCGTCAAGGGTAACCACAGACATGTTCTCCGAGCTGATAGCCCATGCTGCTGCAAACGTCTTCGAACTGATCGTGGAAATGGTTGTTGTCTTGCAAACGTCCCAATCTGTTGACTCGGGGATCGAAACGTGGCTGCACGATCAGTTACAGTCATGTGGATAAGATGCCTGCCATCTCGACTGCTAGTGATACGAGTGTGATACGAGGCCATTGGGATCCAGCATGGAGTTCCGTATTGCCCTTTTCCCTCCTGAACCCACTGATTCCATATTCTGATAACAGTCATTGGATCGCACGCAGCAGTGTCATGATACGATAAACCGCAATCGGAATAGGCTACAATCCGACAAAGTCGGAAACGTGATGGTACGCATTTCTCTTTCTTACACGAGGTATGACAACAACGTTTCACCATTAAACACCGGTCAACTGCTGTTTGTGTGTGAGAAATCGGTTGGAAACTTTCCTCATGTCAGCACGTTGTAGATGTCGCCACGGCTCCAACCTTGTGTGAATGCTCTGAAAAGCTAATCATTTCCATATCCCAATGAATCTAAGTCTGGCATCTGCTTTACCGACGATTAATTTTATATGGTCGTTCCATTCTAATCCCTCCTAATGACTACTCCCAATAATTTATGGAATTAAGTGCTTCCAGTTGCTGACCTGCTATAGTGTAGCTAAATTATAAAGGGTCTTTCTTTCTTTGTATTCGCAGCACATTACACTTGTCTACATTGAGCTTTAATTGCCATTCCCTGCACCATGCGTCAATTCGATGCAGATCCTCCTGCATCTCAATACAGTTTTCCATTGTTACAACCTCTCTATATACTACCGCATCATCCGCAAAAAGCCTCAGTGAACTTCCCATGTTATCCGCAAGGTCATTTATATATATCGTGAACAGCAACGGACCCACGACATTCCCCTGTGGCACACCTGACATAACTCCTACTTCGGAAGACTTCTCTCCATTGAGAATGACCTGCTGCTTTCTGTTATCTACGAATTCCTCAATCCAATCACACAATTGGTCTGATAGACCATATGCTCTTACTTTGTTCATTAAACGTTTGTGGGGAACTGTATCAAACGCCTTATGGAAGTCGAGAAACACAGCATCTACCTGAGAACCCGTGTCTATGGCCCTCTGAGTCTCGTGGACGAATAGCGCGAGCTGGGTTTCACACGAACGCCTTTTTCGAAACCCATGCTGATTCCTACAGAGCAGATTCCTAGTCTCGAGAAATGTCATTATATTCGAACATAATACATGTTCCAAAATTCTAAAACTGACCGACGTTAGAGATATAGGCCTATAGTTCTGCACATCTGTTCGAGGACCCTTCTTGAAAACGGGGATGACCTGCGCTATTTTCCAATCTTTCGGAACGCTATGCTCTTCTAGAGACCTACGATACACCACTGCGAGAAGGGAGGCCAGTTCCTTCGCGTACTCTGTGTAAAAACGAACTGGTATCCCATCAAGTCCTGCGGTCTTTCCTCTTCTGTGCGGAAATCTAGGGAAGGAACTACAGTGCAATCTTCCTTTGTGAAACAGCTTTGGAAACAGACATTTAGTAATTCCGTCTTTAGAGTGTCATCCTCTGTTTCAGTGCCATTTACGTCACAGAGTGTCTGGACACTTCGTTTTGATCCACCTACCGCTTTGGCATAAGACCAAAATTTCTTAGGATTCTCAGCCAAGTCAGTACGAAGAACTCTACTTTCGAATTCGTTGAACGCCTCTCGCATAGCCCTCCTCACGCTACATTTCGCTTCATGTAATTTTTGTTTGTCTACGAGGCCTTGTCTACGTTTATGTTTGCAGTGAAGTTCCCTTTGCTTCCGTAGCAGCTTTCTAATTCGGTTGTTGTACCACGGTGGCTCCTTTCCATCTCTTACGACCTTGCTAGGTACATACTCATCTAATGCATATTGTACGATGGCTTTGAACTTAGACCACTGTTCCTCAACACCATCTGTACTTAAGATAAGACTTCTGTGCTGAGCCGTCAAGTACTCTGAAATCCCCTTTTTGTCACTTTTTCCGAACAGAAAAATCTTCCTACCTTTTTTAATATTTCTATTTACGGCTGAAATAACCGATGCTGTAACTGCTTTATGATCGCTGAATTCTTGTTCTGCATTAACTGTTCCGAATAGTTCGGGTCTGTTTGTCACCAGAAGGTCTAATATGTTGTCACCACGAGTTGGTTCTCTGTTTAACTGCTCAAGGTAGTTTTCAGATAATGCACTCAAAACAATTTCACTGGATTCTTTGTCCCTGCCACCTGTAATAAACGTTCGAGTCTCCCAATCTATATCGGGTAAATTAAAATCTCCTCCCAAAACTAGAACATGATCGGGAAATATACTCGAAATATTTTCCAAATTATCCTTCAGGTGTTCTGTCACAACAGCTGCGGAACCAGGAGGCCTATAGAAGCATCCGATTACCATGTTCGAGCCTGCTTTAACAGTGACCTTCACCCAAATTATTTCACACTTCGGATCTCCGTCTATTTCCTTCGATACTAGTGTATTTTTTATCGCTATAAACACGCCTCCCCCTTCACTGTCCAGCCTATCTCTGCGGTAAACATTCCAGTCTGAGTTTAGAATCTCATTACTGTTTACATATGGTTTCAGCCAACTTTCCGTCCCTAGTACTATGTGTGCATTGTGATCGTTTATTATTGAGAGCAATTCTGGGACCTTTCTATCGACGCTCCTGCAGTTAACTACTACTAAATTGATCATTTCCTTCCCCGTTGTGTTCTGTCTACTGCTACCTTGTCGTGGTTCAGGCGGCATCTTGTCGGGCCTAGGGAGGGAATTCTCTAACCTAAAAAAAAAACCATGTGCACTCCACACGTACTCCGCTACCCCTGTAGCCGCTTCCTGCGTGTAGTGCACGCCTGACCTATTCAGGGGAACCCTACATTTCTCCACCTGATAGCGAAGGTCGAGAATTTTGAAGCCCAGATCTTCGCAGAATCGTCTGAGCCTCTGGTTTAAGCCTTCCACTCGGCTCCAAACCAAAGGACCGCGACTGGGAACGACACTACAAATAGCTCAGATTCCACGAGCGAGGCTTTCTGCCTTCACCAACTCCGCCAACCGCCTGTATGAACTGAGGATGACCTCTGAACCCAGCCGGCAGGAGTCATTGGTGCCGACATGAGCGACAATTTGCAGTCGGGTGTACCCAGTGTTCTCTATCGCCGCCGGCAGGGCCTCCTCCACATCTCGGATGAGACCCCCCCCCCCGCAAGCAAACAGAGTGCACACTGGCCTTCTCCCCCGACCTTTCCGCTATCTCCCTAAGGGGCTCCATCACCCGCCTAACATTGGAGCTCCCGATCACGAATAAACCCCTCCCCCCGTGTGCCTGCTCGGACCGGGCGATGCAGCACGGTCAGCCTCCTCTTTGATCCTCCGCCTCGAGCGACGCGAACGCCGTTGAACCCGCCATTCCCCTGGGGGAGAGGGTGGCCCAACCTAAAGCTCTGTATAGGGAAAGTATGGCCAGCCTGCCAGCGGCAGCCATGTTGGGCCTATTCCGCTGCTGCTTACACGCCGACCGCTACGAAGTTCCCAGCGCTTAACAATACTTTTCACCCTATTTCGAGGAAACCAACGAATAAAAAAAATTAATTTTTTCACGTGTTATAGTGTGATACATTCTCTCGATAATGATCTCGATTTCTGTTCATTATTATTTATAGTTTCCGTGCTACATCAAATTAAGTAAACTACTGCGCGAAATTTTGAAGAGTTTGCAGAGGAAAAGTTGCATTGCGTAGACTTAGCGTATGGTTGATTTTAGCTCATACAATGCTGCGGACGAAATGTAGGTAAGATATCGGAATTTTATTTAAGGTTCAGAGCAGAACGATAACTCTTTTCATTCTCGAGATACAGGCTGTTATATCCGACTGACAGATGCGGGAACTTCGCGTACTTCTGTTCGTGCGGACCTGGCTGCTCTACGGAATACTTATCGTCCGAATTTAAGAAAACTAATTTGTGGTATATATCTAAAGAGTTCACCTATAATTCAGACTGACCTGTACTGTAGCCAAATATTTCAATAGACCGTGAACATGTCATCATCAGAGCATATTGTAAATTAAGAAAACAATTTGAGATCATGGAAAAGTCTTTTATGAGTATTTTCTTGCGTATTATGTACTTATATCTTACATGAACTACGAAAAATGCAAGGAGATACCCACTACATGTCTTTTACCAGAAACAGAAATTAAAGGTGTCTTTACAACACCAATTACATTCGAATGTCTAATATTTGTCTTGTTTCAATTCTTTGTTTCCTATTATGACACACTCTAACACATGAAAACCAATGAGAAAAGCTTGTTTCAGGAACTGTATGTTAATTTCATATCTAAACGGGAATCTAGTTCACTCACTAATATGTAAAATAAAATTGTGTATTTTCGACAACTACCTGCAGATAACATCAACGACGCGTGAATAATTTAACCTCACGACATTGTGCAGAAATTTTCTTCACAAATTTATTAAAATTAAAAATATATAGTATCTGCTGCGTGATCCAGTTGTCAGTGAATCTTTAATCTATTAATTTACATTGTGAATTAAAATCATCAAAACACAAGAACCGAAGTTCGTTTCTGGACTCCTAGTTTTCTCTGACGACTTTATCAGCCAGGCTGTTCATCTTCCTGCATTTCTCATACCAAATGGAAGTACTATAATGTTTACCTCCCTTCTTCGCTTCTTAAAACCACCCAAAAGTACAACACTGTGGCATTATTCAAACCAAAACATACGAATTTTCACAAGGTTTTCATGGCAGCCAAGCAACGTATAGGACCAAGATGGCGGAAAGAACCACGTGATTCGATTTCAGCCAATCACGAGCTGCAGACGGCAGCAAGCGGCGCGGAAAAGGATGGCCATACTTTCCCTATACAGAGCTTTAGGCCCAACCGGGTTAGGTACACGCAAAGATGTCTCGACAGCAGGGATCGTGGGTGAAGCATGTGACACCTGAGGTGCCCCATGCGACGCACCAGACTCCCCACTGACGCTACAGTCACACATTCTATCCATCCTAACAAATCAACAATTTATTGTAGAGATTAAGTAATCGACTTTTAACAAGACCGCTAATTCCCTACAGGAGACTGATAGCTGACTAAACGGTGGTTACTACAAACTTCAAGTTGGAAACAATGGAAATTAGCAAAAACCTTCTCTGGACTGAAATAAAAGTATATGCGGAAATCACTGCTCTATCGTAAAAGATCTACACGAAATATAGAAGCTCCCTAAGCCAAAGAAAAGCTGCAGGCGACTGACAAACACGCACAAACAACGATATTTATCAAAATACGAGAGAATGTACTCTTAAAACAGTAACACAAACGAAATATTTCAAGTAGGTGACAAGAAGACTCTTAAAAACAGAAGCACTAAACGAAAATTAAGAAATTAACTGCCAACAAAATTTCACGAAAATTAAATTAAATCATGACACTTAGCGCTCTGTGCGATGCAGCAGCGACAGCAGCAGGCACTGAATTTCAAGTTTTATTAACTCTATTAGGCCTGGTATGCTTACTTTAGGGAAGTAACACATTTTACTATTGCTCTGCAGTAATTAAGGTAATATTACAACTGTCCCTAGTTTGGGGAGGGGTAGGATGTCGGGTGAGGTTGCTACCGACGTGCCGGCTCCATCCATGACTACAGGTCCAGAAACTAGTCGTGCCTTTTTGGTAATACTTCAATAGAGGTGTAACGGGCGTTTTGTACACAGTTTAACATGTGAAGTCGAATTCTGCCATCCGTCGGGCACTGCCCACTATACCACGTTGGAACATCAGCTCACGATGACGTTGCATGTTAAACAAAACACTTGAAAAAAAAGTTCAAATATTTGTAAACATATGGGACCAAACATCGTGGTCATCAGCCCTCGGCTTAAAAACTAATTAAACTAACCTAAACGTATCCTAAGGACAATACACACGCTAATGCCCAAGAGAGGACTTGAACTAGCGAAGGGAGAGGCCGCGTAGGTTTTCCTGTTCCCTTCCCATATAAAACGAGGGAAAAACGAATACTTGTAAGCATCCGTATGAGCCATAATCTTTCCAATCTTATCCTTGTAGCGTTCATGCGAAATGTAGGTAGACGCACTCGCGCACTGATCGAATCTAGCAGTTACAAACCTCACCACAGGCCTCTGAACTGCCGCTATGTCCTTCACTGATCTGATGGGAATCCCAAACACTTGAGCAATACTGAAGACGGGGTCTACAAGCGTTTTATTCGTGCTGTCCTTTAAGGTCGAATCTCAACTTCCGAAAATTCTCCCAATAAATCGAAGTCGACCATTTGCCTTCCTCATGACTATCTTTATATGCTTGTTCCATTTTACATTGTTATGCAGCGTTACGCCTAGGTATTTAATGGATGTGATTCTGTCAAGCAACACACTATTAATGCTGTATTCGAACATTACGGGGCTGTTTTTCCTACTCATATTCATCACCTCACATTTTTACATTTTGTTCTAGTTGCTACCTAGAAGTTTGGTGAGAGTCATCAGGCATGCTACTACAGTCATTCAATGACGAAACCCTCTTGTACACCACAGAATCATCAGCAAACAGCTGAAGATTGCAACTCACATGTTCAAATGTTTGTAAAGCTTAAGGGACTTAACTGCAGTGTTATCAGTCCCTAAACTTACAAACTACTTATGATCTACCTTATACTAAAGACGACACAAACATCCATGCCCGAGGGGGAATTCGAGCTCCCAACGGGGAACGGCCTCGCGCGTCGCAGCTTACTGCTTCAATGCGCTCGGCCGCTCCGCCGCGGTGTTTGCAGCTCACTCCGTCAGATCATTTATATACAGGGTGTAACAAAAAGGTACGGCCAAACTTTCAGGGAACATTCCTCACACACAAAGAAAGAAAATATGTTATGTGGACATGTGTGGAAACGCTTAATTTCCATGTTAGAGCCTATTTTAGTATTTCTCTTTAAATGTAAATTGAAATAATTCGTGCAGACAATTGTCAAAATACCCGATTGTTTCGTTGGTATGTACTGTTCTTCCTCGATTCACTGCCAGTTGGCCCAATTGAAGGAAGGTAATGTTGAATTCAGTGTTTGTGTTGACATGCGACTCATTGCTCTACATTACTAGCATCAAGCACATCAGTACGTAGCATCAACTGGTTAGTGTTCATCATAGACGTGGTTTGGCAGTCAGTGCAATGTTTACAAATGCGGTGAATCGACGAAGTACAGTACATACTAACGAAACAATTTGGTATTTTGACAATTGTCTGCACGAATTATTTCAATTTACATTTAAAGAGAAATACTAAAATGGGCTCTAACATTGAAGTTAAGCGTTTCCGGACACATGTCCACATAACATATTTTCTTTCTTTGTGCGTGAGGAATGTTTCCTGAAAGTTTGGCCGTACCTTTTTGTAACACCCTGTAGATAGATAATAGCACTTCTTTCACACGTCCCTGGGATACCCATGAAAATACCCTAGCCTCTGATGAACACTTACCATCGAGGACAATGTACTACGTTCTATTACTTAAGTACGAGTCACTCACATATTTGGGTACCGTATGTATTCCATAAGCTCGTGCCTTCGTTAGAAGTCTGTAGTGCGGTACCGTGTCAAACGCCTTTCGAAAATCGAGAAATATTCAGACTGCCTGTGGCTCCTATTCACTGTGGGCACATTATTCTTCTTTGCGACTTGTAAGTTTGTGAATAATTTATTTTAATTAGTATAAGTACTAGGGTTTCTCGCACCTCCCGCACACGATATCAGCTACGCGAATCTTTAATTCAGCGCAAAGTTCCTAGTGATTGGAAAAAGCGCAGGTGACTCTCGTTTATAAGAAAGACAAGAGAACTGACCCACACAATTACAGGCAAATAACGTTGACATCAGTTTCATGTAGAATTTTGGAGCATATTCTCAGTTCGAATATAGTAACTTTCCTTGAAACGGAAAAGCTTGTTTCTGTGAATCAGCACGGGTTTAGGAAACATCGTTCATGTGAAACTCAGCTTGCCCTTTTCTCACATGACATCTTGCGAGCCATGGATGAAGGGTAACAGGCGGATTGTGTTTTTCTCGACTTCAAAAAGGCGTTCCACGCGGTGCCACACTGCAGACTGCTAACGAAGATACGAGCTTATGGAATAGGTTCACAGATTTGTGACTGACTGGAAGACTTCCTGAGTAATAGAACGCAGTACGTTGTTCTCGACGGCGAGTGTTCATCAGAGACGAGTGTATCGTCAGGCGTGCCCCAGGGGAGTGTGATAGGACCGCTATTATTTTCTATCTATATAAATGATCTGATGGACAGAGTAAGTTGTAATTCGCGGCTGTTTGCAGATGATGCTGTGGTGTATGGGAGGGTGTCGTCTGTAACTGACTGTAATAGCATACAAGATGACTTAGAAACAAAATTGTTGGTGCAAAGAATGGGAGCTAGCTCTCAATGTAGAAAAATGTAAGGTGATGCGCATGAGTAGAAAAAACAATCCCATAATGTTCGAATACAGCATTAGTAGTGAGCTTCTTGATGTTGTCGCGTGGTTCAAATATCTAGGCGTAACATTGCAGAGCGATATGAAATGGAACGAACAAGTAAGGACAGTTGTGAGTAATGCGGACAGCGAACTTCGGTTTATTGGGAGAATTTTGGGAACATTTGTAAAGGAGACCGCGTATAATACGCTTGTACGACCACGTCTTGAGTATTGCTCAAGTGTTTGGGACCCGCAGCAGATCAGTTTAAAGGAAGATATAAGGCATTTCAGAGGCGAGCAGCTAGGTTTGTTACTGGTAGGTTCGACCAATGCACGAGTGTCACGGAAATGCTCCGGCAACTCAATTGGGGATCGTTGGAGGAAATACTACGTTCTTTTCGTGAAATTCTGTTGAGGAAATTAAGAGGGCCAGAATTTGAAGCTGAGTGTAGCACGATCTTGCTGCCGGGCCTACTTACATTCCGCGTTGTGATCACAAAGACCAAATAAGAGAAATTAGGGCTCATACGGAGGCATATAGGCATTCTTTTTGTCCTCGTTGTATTTGGAAGTGGAATAGGAAAGTTTTTTTTCCAGCCTCGTCGCCGCTTTTGTGTCTCGTTTCCGTCGTAGGTGTCGGTGGCCAAGTAGAAAGGAACCGACACAGGAATAAAGGATGCACGATTGTGCAGGTACGAAGGTGAGCAGCCAGTGGGACAGCAGAAACTAGAAACTCTAGAGTAAATTAGAACGAGATATATATTTCACAGAGACTTAGTAATACTTAACTTATACATAGCTCAATACTGCAGAATGCTGATACATAGTTGAGCTAAAGGCCTGCCTAGTGCCTATCCGGTAGCCAAGTCTTCACTGGTGCCTATCTGATTCCGAAGTGTTAGCTGGTTCCTATCTCAGTCCCAAGGGAACGATGTCGTTCAGTGGTGGCCACGAGCGGAGTTGTAACAGAGGGCGCTCGTGGCTGACGTCGTAAGAACGCCGCGCCGTGCGTGCATGGCGGCGCGCGGCGAAAGTAGGTGGCGCGCACTTTAGACTTGTGCGACACCACAGAAAGGAAATGCCTACTAGTGGTACAGAGTACCCTCCGTCAAGCACCTTACGGTGGATTGCGGAGTAGCTATGTAGATGTAGATGTGCGCTAACGCCGGTCGCGGTGGCCAAGGGGACTGAGGCGCTCCAGTCACGGTTTGCACGGCCACTACGGTCGGGGGTTCGAATCCCCTCCTCGGGCATGGGTGTTTGTGCCGTCCTTATTGTTAGCTAGCTCATAAGTAGTCTGTAAGTTTAGGGACTGATGACCCCGAAGTTAAGTCCCATAAGCTATACAAACAATTGAACATTGATTGTACCCTAACATTTAGGACTTGGGAATCACAGCAGACACAGATACTTCACACAGATTCCGTCCCAGGAGTGCATCGGTCCACCAGTGATCATTAACACCGGTGTGCCGACCCCGTAAGAAGGACGAAAAGGCAAAGGACGAGGAGGAGGAGTATGGGTGTAGGCGGTGACACAGTTTTGTGGCGAAAGCCGCAGACGAGGCGGTGACGGGGTACGCGCGCGCTTAAGCGGGCGTCCGAGCGCAGTCATTGTCCCCGCGCGGGCAGGTATCCATCATAAATAAGAGTCCTGCGCACAGCGGCAAAAAGCGGCCGCGCGCCTGCCAGGAATCCCAGACCGGTCGTCGTCAAAGACAACGGCACCGCGCGGCGGCGGCGGCGGCAAAAACACCACTCTAATTGTCGCCGAGGCCCGCGCCGTTAGCCGGCGCTGGGAGCGTCCTGTCGCTGTGCCCTGGCCCCGCGGTCGCGAGCGGCTGCCGCCAAGCCAAGCAGTGCGGGCCGCTGCCAGCGTCACGCGGAGCAGCCTACCTGCCAGGCGCTGACCGCCACACTCGCCACCATCGTCCGATAGGATGTTCATTTCTGGCCGAGGCGGAAGCAGTGCCAGATCCAAGGGGACGGTCTAAGGGTCATGACCTCTCCCCAATATTTTTTTTTCCTTTTTGCTGAAACATTTTTGTTTTTGCAGCCAAGATCGCATTTTTCATTTATTACGTTACCGGTTTCCGCGTGCTCGGCGCCATCTTCAGACCTGTCGTAATTTACGTAACTCCACATTTTTATATACTAAAACAGTACATCCAGGTTGAGGCGTCACCAAACATAAAATTTCTATTCACAAATAAAATATATACATCCATCTTCTAATGGTTCTGAAGCGAGGTACTGGACTTCAATTAATATTGAACTTAGACTTTGAAGTACCTCGCTTCAGAACCATTAGAAGATGGATGTATATATTTTATTTGTGAGTAGAAATTTTATGTTTGGTGACGCCTCAACCTGATTGTACTCTTTTAGTATATAAAGAATGTTGTGAAGTTATGTAAATTACGACAGGTCTGAAGATAGCGTCGAGCACGCCGAAACCGGTAACATAATAAATGAAAAATGCGATCTTCGCTGCAAAATCATTATTAAACAATTATAGATCGCCTCATAGAACAATGAGTTCCTTATATATTTTTGTTTTTACAAACAAAGCGTGTACAAAAATCTACGGGAATATTTTTAAAAATACTTTCATTTATTTTTCTACATTACGTTAACCACTCAAATTTCCTTAGTACATATTAGTCGCTTATGAAAACGAATTTTCGAACGGCCCCCTTCCCACATAGACGATTGAAATAATCGGCATTCGTCTTCTTAATACAATCGTATAGCCACAGTTTGGACACTAAATTTCAGTCGTGCTGCTCATTGAAATACACTTCGATTTCGTACTGTGCAAATTACGTCGTTAGCAAAGATGCTATTATAGTTCTAAAATAAACAACGTGACAGATGTTGTTTGCAAAGTTTTGGGCAAATATTTATCAAAAAGCCAAAACCTGTTTTTTTCCTCTTTTTGTGGTATTGCTATGCGAAAAAGTGTGGCTTTGTGCCAAAAGGACGTTAAATCCTAACCTTCCTTGCTTCTTTCAATTTTTGTGCTATTTACTGACGCAAACAAGTAATTAGGTATTATACTGTGATCATTACATTGAAATGTCATATATAATTGAGCTGAGGTGGAGTAGCCGAGCGGTCTAAGGCGCCTCGCTGGGGAGCACACGGTTGCTCGCCGTCGAGGTTCGAGTCCTCCCTAGGGCATGGGTATTTCTGTTGTCCTTAGTTTAACTTAGTTTAAGTAGTTTGTAAGCCTAGGGACTAATAACCAACGCAGTCAAGTCCGTTAGATTTTTGAACATATGTAAGAAAGGCTTCTGCGGCCGTTGTCATTGTTGATAAAACTCTTCTGCGTATTGGACCGCATCGTCAATACATCAAATGTTTCACCGACGATTCGTTCACTATTGCAAGCGGCGTTCTTTTGGGTGTCACATTTGAAAATATAATGGAAAAATAAATTTAAAACAATTATTTTAATATCACTAATTTTACCATTATTAAAATCATACTCATGTATATGACACGTTGAAAGCGACCATATCGACATCGTATATTTTTCAGGTAGAGGGAGGCGGACGAAAAACACAAACTGTGACCTGTGACCCCATCAAGAATCAAAGCCCTGATCCGCTCCTGGGCCGAAGCCGTTTGATCGGCTATCGTTGTAAATTTCGGCCTAATCCGACCGTTTAATAGCCCCAACAAAGTCTGTTCAAGATGGTAAAAACTGACTAAAATAATGATTTTTTAAAATTATTAGTATGCATAATTTTTTTTTGCCTTCTTCACAGTTGCAGTTATGCAGTTTGTATAGATTAGATTATCGTCTTTTGCAACTGTAAAAATTAGTCTAATTCGGACAAGACATGTTTCGTTTTATTTCAAAGAATCTTTAGTGGCACTTCTGTTGAAATCCTGGGAATGCTTGAATCATGTATAGGACGCCCAGTCAAGCATTTCCAGGAAGCTTTCACCTGAAGTACCACTGAAGATGCTTTGAAATAAACAAAAACGCTCTGGGTTGAATTTTTACGATTGCAAAAGACGATAATGTAAACTGTACCCGAATTACCCTGTAGACGTATAATTGTAAGATATATAAAATCTATCTCTCTGTCTGTTTACTGAAGAGTATGATAAAATATTCTTTTACGGACGTATAGTTTTCCTATACATATTAAAATTGCTTAGCGGAATTGTGTATTCTTAAGTCCACGTTCGACAGCTGCTTGTTACCGTTTTACAATTTTTGTATAAAGAAAAAACAATTTTTAGCTGTTCTGGTGATAACAATGACATATGTCGACGCTGTCAAAGACGGAAATTAATTTCTAAGACATGAATTGTTGGTTAATCGATGTTTGTAAAAATAGAAGTTCATATACAACGTAACACTCTAGCACCATATATAAAACCGGAAGGATTGCGTTTATACCGAACTGAATCTGCCTATCAAATGTTCATATCAATATACTTAAAGAAGAAAGTAAGACAAGCTCTTAAACTCCCTTTGACGGCGAGGTCAATAATGACAGTGTACAAGCTCTGCGTGGACTTGCCGTTTCCAAGGTTTCACCTGGTCATTCGCCTCAAGCTATTTACGGGTGACACAGGAAATCTAAACCTGGATAGCCGGACGGAATTTGAGCGGCTGTTTTCCAGAGTGCTGAATTCCTGAACGATTCCTGCTAGTTGCCTGTGAAATTCCCTTCCACACTGCAAAACACGTCCACGGAAGGCAGTGTCGCGGAAACGCGATCGCTTTTCGAGCCGTAACTAAGTCCACCGCAAAAAGTGCCACCAGCTGAGAGCGAGGAGTAATTAGGCTGTCAGCGACGTGTGCGCCATTCATTAGCAGCGCCAGTACCGCCGGGGCAGGCAGTCGGTGCTCTACTCTGTGCAACTTTCATTGAAGCCCATAACACGAGGCTACACTACACATCTCCGAACACCGGGTATTACTGTCACACGAGATAACGATTTGTTGGTCCAACGAGCTCATGTACGAAAGCGGTAATCACGCCAATTTTCAAACATGGAAACAGAAAAGATTGCAACAACTATCGAGGTATCTCTTTAATTAGCGTTGTAGGCAAAATATTCTCAGGTATTGTTGAAAGGAGAGTGCGAGTATTAATTGAGGACAAGTTAGATGAAAATCAGTGTGGGTTTAGGCCTCTTAGAGGTTCTCAGGACCAGATCTTTAGCTTACGGCAGGTAATGGAAAAGTGCTATGAGTGGAACAGGGAATTGTATCTATGTTTCATAGATCTGGAAAAGGCTTATGACCGTGTTCCTAGGAGGAAGCTACTGTCAGTTCTTCAAGATTATGGTATAGGAGGCAAACTTCTGCAGGCAATTAAAGGGCTTTTCGTAGACTGTCAGGCAGCAGTTAGAGTAGATGATAAATTAAGCTCATGGTTCAGGGTAGTTTCAGGGGTAAGACAAGGCTGTAACCTGTCACCACGGTTGTTCATACTATTCATGGATCATATGTTGAAAACAGTAGACTGGCAGGGTGGGATTAAAGTAGGTGAAAACAAAATAAGCAGTCTTGCATATGCGGATGACTCAGTTGTAATGGCCGATTCGATTGAAAGTTTGCAAACTAATATTTCAGAGCTCGATCAGAGGTGCAAGAACTATGATATGAAGATCAGCATCTCCAAAGCGAAAGTAATGTCTGTGGGAAAGAGATTCAAACAGATTGAGTGCCAAATAGGAGGAACAAAGTTAGAACAGGTAGACAGTTTCAGGTACCTGTGATGTATTTTCTCACAGGATGGCAACATAGCGAAAGAACTGGAATCGAGGTGCAGCAAAGCTAATGCAGTGAGTGCTCAGCTAAGATTTACTCTCTTCTGCAATTAGGAAGTAAGTACCAAGACTAAGTTAGCAGTGCACCGCTCTATCTTTCGACCAACTTTGTTGTATGGGAGTGAAATTTGGGTGGATACTGGTTACCTTATTCATAAGATAGAGGTTACAGATATGAAAGTAGAAAGAATGATTGCAGGTACCAATAGATGGGAACAATGGCAGGAGGGTGTCCATAATGAGGAAATCAAAGAAAAGCTGGGAATGAACACCATAGATGAAGCAGTTAGAGCGAACAGACTGAGATGGTGGGGTCATGGGTGAAGCAAGGTTACCGAAGAGACTCATGAGGTCGTCAGTGGGGGGTAAGAGGAGTCAAGGAAGACCAAGAAGAAAGTTTTTAGATTCGGTCCAGAATTATTTTGAAGTAAAAGGCATAACATCAGACGAGGCATCAATGTTAGCATTGAATAGGGGATCATGGAGGAATTTTATTAGAGGTACTATGCTCCAGACTGAACGCTGAAAGGCATAATCAGTCTCTAATGAAGATGACGATGATGATGGTGATGATGATGAGCTCATGTGAAGAAACCGGATGTGGGGGAAAATTGACTGATTGCATAAAATACATGAGATCTAAACACACTTACTGCTTTCGTGGTTGCTTCAGTTACAGACGTCACATGCCGTGTAACGAACTATATCGCAACTGGCCCAACCAGTTCCATACCTAGAATCAAATATTTCGTTTGTTATCGGGACATATTTCAATGTACATTATATACATGAAACTTGCTATACCATTACAGTGACTGGAAACAGTAAAAAGTTATTTTTATTTAATTTTATTTTTCCTACATTAGATCTACACGGGAATCACGCGATCATCCCAATTCCTTGCTTCCCTACTTCGGATGTCAGGCAGAAGAGTGTTATACTGTTCACAACTCTTGTGAAAGATCAACATTTCAAACAGATTTTAGAAAATGCTCTGAAGTGTGTTTTATATTGACACAATGTCACAGACGTAAGAGAGTTGCCGTCGAAACGGAGTTTATTTTTCTAGTGTCTCCCTATTCTGGTGGGATACTGGAGTTGGCCGGGATAGGAGCACAGGACTCGAACCCCTGCTGAACGTAGGCTTGGACAAGGTGACGGGCTCTTGAGCGCAGGATATGGAGCAGGGCTCTAAAACAATAAGAAAAGTAATTATTAAGCTATTTATTAACATTAGAATTTGAAATACTGAACTTAGTGATATCCACGTACTAATTAGACAGTTATTGTCCCTGGCTATCTATTACAAACAACACAGTCCTGCCAGTAAATAGCTCGGTGGTAGGCATTCCTACTGTGAACTCTGACTAGATGGACTAGTGGACACTGTACGCAGACTGTCCCTGGCACTCCCGGCATATCCGTAAGTAGCGCCTTATCTCTTCTCTTCTCAGATGGCGCTGCGCTGCCTACTTTGCGGGCGCAGCCGCCTCGGTCGCGGCCGATTGCAGTGCGAGTCCATTGCCTTCTTGTCTTCGTCCTGCGTGCACGCCTGCCGAATGTTATGCGGTCTGTCGATTACGACTGCACAACCCCCCCACCAAAAAAACTTTTCACCGTTACATATTCTACATCTACATCTACATACATACTCCGCAATTCACCGTAAGGTGCGTGGCGGAGGGTACACTGTACCACTAGTAGGCATTTCCTTTCCTATTCCACTCCCAAATAGAACGAGGAAAAAAAGAAGGCCTATATGCCTTCGTACGAGACCTAATTTCTCTTATTTAGTCTTTGTGATCACTACGCGGAATGTAAGTAGGCCCGGCAGCAAGATCGTGCTACACTCAGCTTCAAATTCCGGCCCTCTAAATTTCCTCAACAGAATTTCACGAAAGGAACGTCCTCTTTCCTCCAACGATCCCCAATTGAGTTGCCGGAGCATTTCCGTGACAATCGCGCATTGGTCGAACCTACCAGTAACAAACTAGCTGCTCGCCTCTGAACTGTCTCTATGTCTTCCTTTAAACTGATCTACTGCGGGTCCCAAACACTTGAGCAATACTCAAGACGTGGTCGTACAAGCGTATTATACGCGGTCTCCTTTACAGGTGAAGTACATCTTCCCAAAATTCTCCCAATAAACCGTAGTCGACTGTCCGCCTTACTCACAACTGTCCTTACATGTTCGTTCCATTTCATAACGCTCTGCAATGTCACACCTAGATATTTGAATGACGCGACAGCATCAAGAAGCTCACCAATAATGCTGTATTCGAACATTATGGGATTGTTTTTCCTACTCATGCTGTGATATTCCTGGCCTGTGGCCACTTCATATTTCTGGCCGCTGGCCGTTTCTTTGCTAACATCGTACGCGTCTTAAACGCGGAAGAAAGACAGCAGTGCAGCATATGTTGAAATGTGGGGTGGGGAGCAGTAGCATATGGCACAGTAGGTGCTGGTTCCCGTGGGAAAACCCGCCTATGTTACCAGTGATCTCCTCGCATTGGCTGCTGCATTTCACGTTACGTGATATCTTTTGAATTTAGTTTTGTTTATTATAAACTAAATATTAATTATTCAGAGGTGAGAATTTCTAATAAATATCTCTCAAGGACAGGCTAGGTTTTGACAGTTTAAAAAGTTTAAGGTGCCTTCTCTTATTGTAACAAGAGAAGAGCGATTTTGCAGAAGGCGCGCGACGGCCCTGTTTCGGCGCGAAAAAGAGCGTCAGGTGCCCTCTCGCAACGCGCCGCAGTTTCAGTCTCGAGCTGACCACTATACACGCCGGACCGCGCCGGTCATGAGTAAAGATTTGCGTAAATGTGTTAACAGTCGAGGTCTCAACATGAGCTATGGGCAGCATAGGCCGTATCATATTAACAATAGTTGCTCATTTTTTTCTTATTTATTTAATAAATGGCATCCCTGACAATTAAAAATCTCGCGAGTCGCTTATTATGCTTCCATCATACGGAACTTATTTTAGCCTCACTTGTATGCTGTAGAAGAACCAACGACCTGTGTGCTGTCTTCTGCGCTGGGGCACAACTATAGAAGACAACAGGTTAGTCAAAACTCTATGCTTTCCATAAAGTCTTGGAAAGCAACTACGGCACCTCGTGCGTACTGTAGGGCGGTACAAACGCACACTGCTACGCAACAGCATCCGCAAGGATGTGGAGGATTTAGGGGACTTGTGGGAGGAAGCAGTACTAACTTCTCCGTCCGCAAATAAAACCCTAGGAAGCTTGTAATGTGCATCACCTTACATTTTTCTACATTGCGAGCTAGCTGCCATTCTTCGCACCAACTAGAAATTTTGTCTAAGTCATCCTGTACGCTATTACAGTCAGTTAAAGACGACACCCTCCCATACACCACAACAACATCAGCAAACAGCCGCAAATTACCACTTACTCTGTCCATCAGATCATTTATATAGATAGCGGTCCTATCACACTCCCCTGGGGCACGCCTGACGATACACTCGTCTCTGATGAACACTCGCCATCGAGAACAACGTACTGCGTTCTATTACTTGGGAAGTCTTCCAGACAGTCACAAATCTGTGAACCTATTCCATATATTCGTTAGCTGTCCGCAGTGTGGCACCGCGTCGAACGCCTTTTTGAAGTCGAGAAAAACACAATCCGCCTGTTTCCCTTCATCCATGGCGCGCAAGATGTCATGTGAGAAAAGGGTAAGCTGAGTTTCACATGAACGACGTTTCCTAAACCCGTGCTGATTCATAGTACGAAGGTTTTCCGTTCCAAGGAAATTTACTATATTCGAACTGAGAATATGCTCCAAAATCATACATGAAACTGATGTCAACGATATTGGCCTGAATTTTGTGGGTCAGTTCTCTTTCCTTTGTTATAAACGGGAGTCACCTGCGCTTTTTTTCAATTACTAGGAACTTTGTGCTTAATTAATGATTCGCGATAAGTGCAAGCCAAGTAGGGGGCCAGTGCCGCAGAATAGTCTTTGTAAAACCGAACTGGTATTCCGTCCGGACCAGCAGACTTTTTTGTATTTAGCTCTCTGAGCTGCTTCTCTACACCGGAAATACCTATTACTATGCTGAGGCAGACGGAAACGAGGGAGGGAGGGGTCGACAGGCTGGGGCGTGCATCGTGATAGATCGGAACTGTGGGCTGCGACGAATTTCTGATTGCGCTTCAGAATACGCCCTTAACTCCGTGGAAAACATCACCCGGGAAACTATCGGAAGGGCGCACACCCTCCGGACTCAGCAGGCGTGCGAGCGGCGGCTGAGAAGATGACGACGGTGCGGAAGGCGGCGGCGGATCGATGTCCAGGGGATGGAGCGGGGGCAGGCAACCACAAAGACTCCACCATGTATTATTTCACACTATCGTCTCAAAGTGATCTACTTCTTTTAAAAATACACTAATTGCTACACTTTTAATTTTTCAATACTTTAAAAGAACCGCCTTCAGCAATTAAAGTTTTACATCTTCATTATTTATCAAAGCATGAAAATTCTGTTTCATCGTATATTAAAATTATATACGTTGCTTGCAGTGGCCATTTTGAGCAGCAGCTGAATTGTATTTCACTGTAAGGTTTTAAAAATAAACGCCTTTTGCTACTGCGAATGGTTTTATTTTTATATTTTTAAATCACCCATACGCGTTTCGCCTTTCTCTCAAGGCATCATCAGTGGGTGTCAGCACTTGCTACTCCACTTCAGTCTTATTCTGGCAACCAGGTCGAAATGTTACACTGTTTTTCGAAACACATTGCAGTTCTCTGATTCTGCTGTCACCTGCTGCCATACTGTGTCTACTGCAGTAGACACAGTAGCAAAAGGCGTTTATTTTTAAAACCTTACAGTGAAATTAAAGTTATATACTTACATTTAATGTGAAAGTTGCGTAGATGTTCCGTTTACAGTGTTAGAAATATTTGGTGTAAACGTTTTTCACTCACTGGAATACTGGAGCCCACGTGTTACTCAGTCAACCTTGTTCTCTGTAGGCCTATATGTTTACCATAAGTCATATTTCAAAACAATGATTCGCACGTATAAGCAAACAAAGACTTTATTCGCATTGCAATATTAATGAATTCCTGATATTTCTCTTGAGAAATTAGATGCCAAGTTCCTGGGTGCTGCAACACTTATGAGATACAAATCATTTTTAATGACACGAAATAGCTGCCCTACCTATCTTAAAACATTTTCAGGGGAAGAAGATATATTGTATCGTTGAAGATTGTATCACAGAAATCTTTTGAAAAAACCATTCATTTAAATAATTTCTTAAAATGGCGATCTTAGTCGTAAAATATCCCATCCAAGCACTATAACGGGACCAAAGAAGTTCAAAATATAACCTCCTGGAACACTGCGAGGCAAGAAACTCACCAGATTCTGAAGACACGTACTGAACGAATACTACACATTGCAGAAGGATGAATGAAACAGTGAAGCAACGAGTGGCGTGCAGGTGGCGAGTGTTGAACTTTAGCGAGGAACACAGTTTTAGAGGCTTGGTACCAGGTTGGTTGGTTGTTAGTTTGTTTTGATCGAGGAGACCAAATAGCTTCGGTGATCAGTCACCCCGTGGGGAGGAGAAAGGAAATGCATTTCAGAGAGGAAAGAAGGAAGAAAGACTGCATTAGCCTGAGGTCCCATGCTCCGCACGCACGTACTCAAAGAAAGAACTCTGAGCCCCCGCTGGGGGGGGGGGGAGGAGGAGGTTGACTGTTCCTATCAGGTTTACGGAATTGTTAATAAAACAAACTTGATAAAACGAGCGCGCATTTCTACTGCTACGAAAATTGTCAATTTTATTCAACAATTTTTTTCAGCAGTCTCAATACTCACGCGATATACCAAATACGCACTGGCGATCTACCGGTAGATGGTGATCTACGTGTTGCCGATCCCTGGGCTGGAGGGTGACGGCTGTCCAGGACTAGGAAGCGACGAATCTGGCGACAAAGAGTCCCGAACAGAATCCCACAAACGACAGGGGCGAATCTGAGTGGGATGGAACCTCACATGTCCTGAGGGCCCCTGCAGGAGCAACATACATTCGCCAAGCAGAAGAAGCACGATCCGTCATTTCCAGCGCTTACCCCTTCCGAAACTGCGAAGAAAAAGGGAGTATTAGCGGCTATGTGATACTTGCGAGTGGTTGGATCTGATGGGCATTGTGGAGGAAGCAGCAAGTGGAGGAAGGTCTAGGTATAGAGGATTTCTCTATACTGGACCCTGATATAATTTATCAAATTACTAATCAGAAGATGACGAGGAAAATTTACACCTTTTTAATTTCATGAAATGAAACTTTCGTTCTTTTATGCTTAGTTCTATTTACTTTTTTATTGCTTTTTGATACACATGATTAGACGAAACTTTCGTACGACTACGATTTATTTTAGACACACTTTGCAACCCATCTTAATGAAACATCATCTGTTTTGTCGGCACGGCGCAACTTTTTCTCCAAGTATTGAGCCAAATAACCCTTTGCCACTTATGGCACCTTTCGGGACGACATTATACAGTTCTCAAGTAATATAAAATTCGCCTGACGTTGCCTAATGGTAGACAAATTTTGTAGTACTTAAGAATGGGATAGGGTTGTCATGAAATATGTCATTCTGACATAAAATTTGATATAAGTGACAGCTGGTACGTGATTTGTTTCAATACTTGATGAAAATAGACACTATCTCTATCACTGAGCGAGGCCCATAATTAATGTGCATTTACAAACCATCTTATTGAGCAAAGACTTGAATTAAATCAATCTGATCAGCCAATAACAATTTACGAAACCTTTGTAATTTTCTACACACTGTTTCAGTTACATGGAGACCAACTTGCTTCATACGCTAAAAGTAAATAATCATGTATCTGAATGTGTAGTGCACATAGCTCAGTCCCTTATAAAACGGCAAGTTGAAAATAGCAAAATGAATGCTGGTTCTATTCGCAATGGGTGACTAAGATCTCACTGTGCGTGACAAGGTGTTCCGGAAATTGCAATCCCTCTCGCAAAATGAAACTACTTCCATAGTGGGTAATGATGAAGATGAAGATGTTTTAGGAGAAATTAACTACTTACCTAGACAACTAATGTTTCTTATGGGAGAAAAAAAACCTATTTTATGTGCATAGTATTTCTTCCGAATTAGTGACACTCAACAAAGGTTTGTGACACGAAAAGTATAAAATGTAGTTTTTGTTTCCAAATGACTGATGTGATGTGAGAAAATTGCGTCAATACAAGTTTGTTTCTGCTTCGACTGAGAGATGGGATTATTTTTTGCAACTTTATGGATAAATATTTCCATTTTACGTGCTTGATGAAGTAAATCATTTTCAAACCACAGGCGGTTTCCATACAGAACAAGTGCAAACAAAGGAGTTGTCATTAAAGTGTTCAGTGAACCTTAAGGTGGTATTACTATTGTGAGGTTGTGTAAGTTAAAATATTGTGGAGATGAGCTATGCTACAAGTCTAATGCAAATTCCAAAGAAGCATTTGAATAAATTAACCTTATATATCTTTGAGTATCCTAACTGAAACCACAGACATTGGCTTACGCGCCTCAGTGATACAGATAGCCGTACCGTCGGTGCAACCACAGCCCTTAGAATGGGAGCAGTGGTTGGGTAGGAAGTAAGACGGGATTGTAGCCTTTCTCCACTGTTATTTAGTTTGTACATTGAGCAAGATGTGAAAGAAAGCAAACAGAAATTTGGAGAAGGAATTAAAGTTCAGGGTAAAGAAGTAAAAACATTGCGTTTTGATGATGCCATTGTAATTCTGTCTGTGACAGCAAGGAAGAGCATTTGCTCGAAGAGAACATTTTGTTGAAAGGAGCGTACAAGATGAACATTAACAACAGCAAAACAAGGGTAATGGAATGCAGTCTTGGAAACTCAGACGATATTGAAGGAATTAGATCATGTAGAGAAATAATAAATGTGGTAGGTGAGGTTTCCTTTTTGGGAAGTAAAATAAATTACCGTATTTGCAATTTAGGGTATATAAATACATAATGGAAATGGAAAGAACAGCGTTTTTGAAAAAGAGCAATTTAATAACAACGAATATTAATTTATGCGTAGGGTAATCTTTTCTGAAGGCAATTGCGTAGAGTGTTATTTTGCACGGGAGTGAAACGTGTCTCCTGCTTTCTAGGATGTTGCGATGACCACTACACCACTGGGGATACAGTGATCACCGCACCTGCAAGAACTACCCATCAGATACGAATCCCCAGCTGTACCATGCCCATAGTACTCAAACTCGTAGTTTCGAAACTAAAACTAAGGTACTCAAACTCGTACTTTTGAAACTAAAACTTACGAGAATTAGCCCTTCTAATATTACAACAGCTCTCTGGTTTTTATAAAAAATGTAACTGGCCTTCCGTTCCCTATATTTTACTGCTGCTCACTTCAGAATTTGAAAGAGTGTATTACAGTCAACATTGTCAAAAGCTTTCTCCAAATCTACAGAAGCTAGAAATTTAGATTTCCCTTTCCTTAATCTAAGATAAACAGTAAATTGAGAATTGCCTCCCGTGTTCCTACATTTTCCCTGAATCTAAACTGATCTACCCCGAGGTAAGCTTCTACCAGCTTTTCCATCCTTCTGTAAATACTTCGTGTTAGAATTTTGCAACCACATCGTTTAGCCTTCTGACCTGGCGCGCTGAGCCACGGTGCCCGGACCACTAAGCCACTGGGGACACAGTGATCACGGCACCTGCAAGGACTACCTCAGCAAGCCTCCCGTCGGATACAAATTCCCAGCTTTACCCTGCCCACAGTACTCAAACTCGTAGTCATGAAACTAATTCCCGTAAGTTTTAGTTTCAAAAGTACGAGTTTGAGTACTTTAGTTTTAGTTACGAAACTACGAGTTTGAGTACTATGGGCATGGTAAAGCTGGGGATTCGTATCTGATGGGAGCCGTGCTTAGGTAGTTCTTGCAGGTGCGGTGATCACTGTATCCCCAGTGGTGTAGTGGTCATCGCAACGTCCTATAAAGCAGGAGACACGGGTTCGATTCCCGGCTGGGTGCACATTTTCAGCTTTGCTCATTCGCAGTTGATGTCATATATTGTGTGAATATGCATTTCTAATGACATTAATTTTCTCCCATAGTTCCCCTTTGGAATAAAATTTAATGCCATATGAATGATATTCATTCAGAGCACGGTCAGCTAAGAAAAATCTTTGTTTTTCACTCTCCAGCTCCTTTTGTGCTCAGTCAGTCTAGTAGTTATAGACGTACCTGAGTCACCTACATGTAATTTGCTACACAGAGAGCAGGTACTTCTATAAACTGGACTGTGTTCTAAAGCTGGAATTTTGTCGTTACTGTTGTACAAAACTTGGGCGATACTATTCGTGGTACAGTCTATCAGTATCTTTTCTGAATTTCAGTTTCTGGCAAACACCTGTGAAGTAACCTACATATGGCATTGGACCCATTTTTTATCATTGTTGCTTAATGTCTTTTAAGGAGCATACGTAAATACAATGCTATTCTCCAGTTTTCTTTTTTCTGCTATATTATTAATTAGGTTTGGAATTTTCTCCAAATATCTAAAAAAAACTAACTAGCGAAATGAGTATTAAAGAAGATGAACTTGGACGTTTATACTGAATAGTTGGCAATTATAGAATATAGTCGGAAAATGCTCATAATTATGTAAATTTGGTTGAAGCATATGTTATGTGCACAAAATATAATTCGAGATTGCTACTTATTTAAACTCTGAAAGGAATTATGTAACAGTATACTAACAATATCTGAAAGGAATTATGAAACAGTATACTAACAATAAGTTATTTGATAACAAATCCTATCAGACTTATTAACATCAAAGAAAATTAATTACTTTTAGAAGTCAAAAATGTAATCTTCTTTCTAAGGACTTGTACAATCGAGGTGAGCTCACGTCTTATCAAATATTTCATATTACTCTACACACCATCTTGGACTTAACAACATAAACAGACAATAAAGAGTACTCATAGTCAGCAATCAAGTAATACATAAACATTATCAAAAAGGAAATATTCCTGTTGTTCTGCGAATTCTGCATTTTGCGGAACTTTAGGAATTTTTCCTTTTTGATAATATTTTCAAAAATGTTCAAAAGTTTGTAGAGCTTATGGGACTTAACGACGGGGTCATCAGTCCCTAAACTTACAAACTACTTATGAACTAACTAATTCCAAGGACGACACAAATATCCATGCCCGAGGGGAATTCGAACCCCCGACCGTAGTGGCCGTGCATACCGTGACTGGAACGCCTCAGTCCCCTCGGCCACCGCGGTCGGCGATAATATTTTCATGTTCTGTCAGCACCGGCGGAAAATTGAATTATTTTATTTTGTAAATTTAATTGGGGTAATCGTTGGTGAACATTTAAAATGGTTATTTAATGTTTTCGTATATCTACTTACAAAATGTTGTCACACTGCTGAAACAAATTTTTGTGCGATGTATGGAGACGAGGAAGAAGAACAATTATATGTATCTGTGAGGTTGTGTACACTACACGACAGATGAAAAATTATGATGTGCCATATTGTCAGACTATTTCATAATACTCGAAGTTTATGTATAGTTTCGTCTGTCATATCAGCGCAAAGTTTACATTTTTTTCCCATTTCTCCTTTCCAAAATAAAGGCAAGGGCGTAAACAAAGGAAAAGATGATCAAGTCGATCAACATTTATCGTTAGGAGCATCATGACTTGCTGAATATTGCTTGTTGAGAATGAAGAGGACAGAGTAGAAAATCATTATCTTAACCAGGAAGAAATATTTATCAACTATGTTGAATCCAACGAGACACGAGAATCAAGTTGGTGCACTATGAAACACAAAGAGTAGTCTGCTGGTATGAGGAAAAGGGAGAATTTGCTGAAACCGTATATTGTTGTACGGGAGAGAAACGGAAGCTTCTGGTAGAGACTTTATATCGCCAGATACTGTTATCGAGATTCATGCTTAAAATGACTCCGATGACTTGGTAATATGTTAATATATGTGTATTTCAGCATTTCTTGAACGGAGTATGATATTTAATACATCCTAAACTAAAGGTCATACTTTTCAGTCTCAAACATAATATGCTCCATGAAATTATATCTGTTATTAATTCAGCAAATCGTTGCGGACTGTTGCTAAAAGACAGAAGGAATCATTCTGAATACGAGACAATGTAAATTACGGTATGTTTCCATGAACTAATACAAGTATGAAATCATTTCTGCATCCAAGTTAATGGTTACATACTGAATATCACAAGTGTTTGTTGCTGGAATCTGTCGTGTTTATTGTAGACTCCGCATTTCATTCACTAGTAAAAAATACGAGCAAAGGTCAGAATTTAATAATTTTACTCGCGGACGGGATATAATTTGCACTAACTTCCCTCCCTAGTTTCTTGTTGTGCCCGGATATTAAGGGAGAAAATCTAAGAGAGTCAGTTTAAATAAAAAAAAATTTAGTTTGGGTTCATGATGACTGTTAAATGTATTGGTTGAAATACAAAGTTTTTGAAACTTCCTGGCAGATTAAAATTGTATGCTGGAACCGGGACTCGAACTTTACTTCCGCTAGTACCTCGCCTCCTACTTTGTGAGGCGGCATCGTGAGTCGTGTCGGGATAGCTTAGTCGGTAGAGCGCCTGCCAGCGAAAGGCAAAGGTCCCAGGTTCGAGTCCCGGTTAAGGCACACAATTTTAATCTGCCAGGAAGTTTCATATCAGCGCACACTGCGCTGCATAGTGAAAGTTTCATTCTGCAAAGTTTTTTCTTACTAGTTACTTCTTATTTTGTTCCCACAATTAGTTTCACAGATTTAAATGTAGATCTTTAGGTGGATTTTTTATTTTTTAAATTATTATTATTATTATTATTGTTTTATATGTTTTATTGAATCTTAAAAGTAGTTCTTTCCTTTTCATTCGCTGAGGCCCAAGTGTAAATACATAAATGTGCGCCGGCCGCGGTGGCCGAGGGGACTGAGGCGCTTCAGTCACGGTCTGCACGGCCACTACGGTCGGGGGTTTGAATCCCCCCTTTGTGGTAGGTAGTTCATAAGTAGTTTGTAAGTTTAGGGACTGATGACCCCGTAGTTAAGTCCCTTAAACTTAACAAACATTTGAACATTTTGAACATAAATGTGCAAAGAAAATATATAAAAGTAACATACCTCCACACATCAGAGGTTCCTTTCTCTGTCATATCCTCATATGTGACAATAACAGACATCATCTTTGTTTACTGACTGACAGATGCTAAGAAAATATCACATCAAATGTAAACTGTAACACATATGTAACTGACAATAAGTACATACTGTCGGTGACTTTGGGTGGCTTTATTGGTTTACATGTGTATGTGTTTGTGTACTTAAATAGTGTAGGATGCTATTGGGACATAGACAATAATGTTTCATATTTTGTCATAATTGTGATTTAGGGTGGTTTCAAGTTGTTTTCTTTGGTATTTCTATATATGGGTGGCTCAAGGATAACCAATTTTTGTCTTTCGATGTAATACGTAGGATGCTACCGTTTCTAAATATAAGTGTTATATTTACTTTCATGCAGGTGATTGGCTACTGCAGTGGTATTTTTTCCCTTGTGGGCAGTTGTGTGCGAAAAACTATCAACTTGAGAAATTACTTTGAGTGTTCGCGTCACAAGCAGCCAGACAGGGCACACCAGTGTAGTGGCACAGTCTACTGGCCTGTGCACTAACAGCCGCCTCGTAACATTCAAGAAAAATACTGGCAGTCCGTCTCAGCAACTTCTTTTGTGTGATAAAAATGGGAAGGTTTCTTTTTGTCTAAGTGGACCATTGATTGTGGGTACTGTAGGACAACGGTAGGAAGTTTCAACTCTTTATTTCATTGAGTACCCCCTAAGGCTCCTGATAATGTGACTGTTGCTGCCTCCTCAAAACAAAGACGTCGGGAATCGTCCTCGTGGCGTAACGAGGCGGCCAGCGTACGAGTCACTTGGTCGTGAGTCCCTCGACAAGCAGAGAGCCTGACGGGGGGGAGTTTTACTGCACGGAGAACAGCAGGGCGCTGGCCGTCTCTCATGCTACGACTGTCCCGCGCCCAAGATTCCGTACGCGCCAACGCATCGGACTCGTACCGGGATCAAAAAGGCAGTGGTCGGTCGTCGGTCGTCCGCGCCGTCTGTCGTCCGCGCAGACGGGCCTCAGATATACGCCCCGCGCCTCCGCTGCCTTTACGACCTGACACGTTTGCAGACTGTACTGTTCTCCGGGGCGGGCGCGGGGATTCCCCCGTGGCGTTTACTGCCGCGGCTGAGGGACACGCAACAGCGGACAGTCCATTAGCGACGCCAGCGCGGCCACGCGTCGGAGGCGGGAAGCTCGCTGACTGGCGACCGCGACGGTGTCGGCTCTCGTTGTCTCACCTGCTGGACTGCCGTCTGCAGCCAGGAGGAAGGCCCAGGCTGCCTGCTGCGCTCGTCTCGTCTGGTCTCGTTTGCTGCTCGCACCTGTCATTCTCGCTGACGTAAAAACTGGCTTGTCCACACACAAATACGCTCTATAGTGCGATTCACGAATATATGCCAAATATTTTAATATGTTATTCTACAAGACTGGCTGGAAGTCTTCCTAAGTAATAGAAGGCAGTACGTTGTTCTCTACGGCGAGTGTTCATCAGAGTGTATCCTTAGTAGGGCCCAAGAGGAGCGTGATAGGACAGCTATTGTTTTCTATCTATACAGAGTGTTACAAAAAGGTACGGCCAAATTTTCAGGAAACATTTCTCATACACAAAGAAAGAAAATATGTTATGTGGACATGTGTCCGGAAACGCTTAATTTCCATGTTAGAGCTCATTTTATTACTTGTCTTCCAATCACATTAACCATGGAATGACCGGCCGCTGTGGCCGAGGGGACTGAGGCGCGTCAGTGACGGTCTGCACGCCCACTACGGTCGGGGGTTCAAATCCCCCCTCGGGAATGGATATTTGTGCCGTCTTTAGTGATAGCTAGTTCGTAAGTAGTTTGTAAGTTTAGGGTCTGATGACCACATAGTTAAGTCCCATAAGCTATACAAACTTTTGAACATTTGAATCATGGAATGTAAACACACAGCAACGTGACTTCAAACTCTTTGTTACAGGAAATGTTCAAACTGTTCTCCGTTAGCGAGGATACATGCATCCACCCTCCGTCGCATCGAATCCCTGATGCGCTGATGCAGCCCTGGAGAATGGCGTATTGTATCACAGCCGTCCACAATACGAGCACGAAGAGTCTCTACATTTGGTACCTGGGTTGCGTAGACAAGAGCTTTCAAATGCTCCTATAAATGAAAGTCAAGAGCGTTGACGTCAGGAGAGTGTGGGGGCCATGGAATTTGTCCGCCTCTACCAATCCATCGGTCACCGAATTTGTTGTTGAGAAGCGTACGAGCACGTCGACTGAAATGTGCAGGAGCTCCAGCGTGCATAAACCACATGTTGTGTCGTGCTTGTAATGGCACATGTTCCAGCAGCACAGAATGAAATCATGATAGCGTGCTCCAGTGAGCGTAGGTGGAAGAACATGAGGCCCAATCAAGACATCACCAACAATTCCTGCCCAAACGTTCACAGGAAATCTGTGTTGATGACGCGATTTCATAATTGCGTGCGGATTCCTGTCAGACGACATATGTTGATTGTGAAAATTTACAATTTGATCACGTTGGAATGAAGCCTCATCCGTAAATACTAAAATGAACTCTAACATGGAAATTAAGCGTTTCCGGACACATGTCCACATAACGTATTTTCTTTCTTTGTGTGTGAGGAATGTTTCCTGAAAATTTGGCCGTACCTTTTTGTAACACCCTGTATAAATGATCCGAAGAACTAAGGTAACTTGCGAATGTTTCCTGACGAAGACAGGTGCATGGGAGGGTGCTGTCTTTAATTGACTGTAATAGCATACCGGATGACTTGGACCCAATTTCTAGGTGGAATGAGGAATGGCAGCTAGCGATAAATGTAGAGATATGTAAGGTGATGCACATGATTAGGAGAAACAATCCCATGTAATTGTTCGAATACAGTATTAGTAGTTAGCTTCTTGATGTATTCGCGTCGTTCAAATATCTAGGCATAACACTGCGGAGAAATATGAAATGGAAGGACAGTTGTGAGTAAGGCGGACAGCCGGTTTCTGTTTATTTGGGCAATTTTGGGAAACCGTACTTCATCTGTAAAGGAGACCGCGTATAAAACGCGTCTTGAGTATTGCTCAAGTGTTTGGGACTCGCAGTAGATCAGCTTAAAGGAAGACATAGAAGCAGTCCAGAGGCGAGCAGCTACGTTCGTTGCTGACAAGTTAGACCAATGCGCGATTGTCGCGGAAATGCTCCCTGAACTCAAATGGGGATCGCCAGAGGAAAGACGACGTTCTTTGCGGGAAATTCTGTTGAGGAAATTTAGAGGGCTGGAATTTGAAGCGGAGTGTAGAAGTATCTTCCTGCTGCTTGCTTACATTTCGCGTAATGATCACGAAGACAACATAAGAGGAATTAGGGCTCGTACAGGAGGCATATAGACATTATTTTTCCCCCTGTTCTTTTTGGGAGTGGAATAGGAATCGAAATGCCTAGTAGTGTACAGTGTACTCTCCGCCACGCACTATACGGAGGATTGGGGAGTATATATGTAGATGTAAAGAAAAAAGTTCATATAAAGTAGGTCCGCAAATGTTTATTACGGAGTTACTGCTAATAATAAATGTTGCCCGAAATTTAGCAGCCTCCCTAGTATGAAACCATCGCAAAACTGTACGAGGTTGAAATACAGCACGATTTCATTTATTTCGTTGTTAAAACATCTCCCAGACGTGTATCCGCAGTAATTTTCCAGAAATTCCTGAGACTATAAATAAGTTATAGAGATTAAACATGTAGGTTTATTTATTTTCCATTGAGAATGTTGGCAGGCGGTAGTGTGTGAATTCACACATTTTCTAATTTTGAAACGAGTAACTTTTCTGTATTGTTCAGTGAAAGAACACAATAACAACAACAATGTTTTCCAGTCTAATATGAATTCACGTATGCTGTGCTGTTAATAAAACCGGATTATCTGACACATTCATACACTTTTAGTTAACTATATTACCATCATTTTCGCCTAAGATAGAATGTCCGGGCGATCTAAGGCACATTTCTCCGGATCACGCGGTTGCTCGCTGTCGGAGGTTCGAGTCCTGCCTCAAACATGGGTGTGTGTGTTGTCCTTAGGTTATTTTAACTTCGTTTAAGTAGTTTGTAAGCCTAGGGACTGATATCCACAGTAGATAAGTCCCATAGAGTTACAAGCATTTGATCATTTTCGAAAATTAAATTCTTTACAACTACTGTGGAAAACTTTGTGCAATTGTCTGGAATATTTTTTTTTTTTTTTAAAGTGGACAAAGTTGTTAATAATTTACGAATTTTCCCAAATTAAATCTTTGATTTCCTGAAATTTCTGTAAAACTACTGCGGATACACGTCTGGGACATATTTCATTATATTCGCCAGATCAATAACAACGAAATAAATCAATCTTTACTTCAACCTCTTACAGTTTTGCCATAGCGTCATATTAGCGAGGTTGCTAAATTTCAAGCAAAATCTTTTATTAGACGTAACACCTTAACTATCTCTAGTTTTCCTTGTAGAATTAAATATTAAAATATTTGCACATCTTCCTGGATATGCAGGGTCGGAGAGTCTGAAATGTTAACACATTAAAATAATAGTAGGCACTGTCTGCGGTACGTTAGGCCGGTATCACATCTTAAAATTTACTGGACAAAGTATTTGATCAATTCTGGGTTCTATTTCTTTGATAAAAACTTTTAATGCGGTGCCTCAAAGGCGTGTTGCCCTGTTATCCAATATTTCGTCAAAGCTCTTTCACGGTGTTGGACAACGACTTGTTTACTGTTCTCTGCATTTATGTTTTGGTGAAACAGGGTCAGAAAGCATAATTGAAAAGAAAAGGAAACGTAATTGGAAGTATCCGTGCACACACGCTGGAGGTTCGAGTCTTCCCTCGGTCATAGGTGTGCTGATGACCATAGCAGAATGGTCCAGCAGGTCAACATATAGTGAATCATTCAAAGTCTCTTCCAGAAGAGACTCACTACATACCAGGAAAATGCAGTGCACATGTTAACCGCCCCTGGCCTCGCCTTCTAGGCAGCTGGAGTCCGTCGACTCATGCGTTTTGTGCGCAGCTGAAATAGTGATTCGTCTGACTATATAACCAAAAAGCTTATAAAGATAACAGCGGAAACTCCTCGTCGAAATGTGCGACAGCGCTGCCGTGCACCTCCTAGCGGCGCGAGTTGTAAACTAAAAGTGGGAGTGAACAGGCGATGAACACTGTGAGTCTCATAACAATTAAACCATTTGTCGGCGTACTTTATAGAAGTACGAAATCGTTGGTAGACAGAGTGTATGTGCTACATACAGCTGTAATAGATAACTGCAAACAGCGATGCATTCCGAAATCTTTCTTCAAGTTCCCGAAAACATAGAGAATTCTAAATATAGCCGGCCGCGGTGACCGAGCATACTGCGGAGCGTCAGTCACAGTCTGCACGGCACTACGGTCGGGGGTTCGAATCCCCTCTCAGGCATGGATATTTGTGCCGTCCTTAGTAGTAGCTAGTTCATAAGTAGTTTGTAAGTTTAGGGACTGATGACCCCGTAGTTAAGTCCCATAAGCTCTACGAACATCAATTCTAAATATGATAATTTAAGGAGGCTACTGTTAGGCCTACCAAGATCGTTTGCTTTACACTTGTTTCTAAGTCCTTTATAGATTTAAGCAGTGTGTTAGTCGTAAGGGACGATCTGAGTTGGATAAAATTTTGAGATAGGAGTATTTGAATAAAAGCTAGGTGTTATGACCAGACTGTTTTGTGGGGATAGATTTCAGAAATAAGATTTGGTAAAGCTAAGGGTAGGTGTAATTTGTTCATTGCGTGTACTTCAAAAAATGGAAGTTAATGTATTATAGTACAGATTTAAGTTACTAACACCACCCCACTTTTCCTATTTCCAAATTAGTTTTATTTTAATTAGAACCAATTTTGCCTAACCGATAATTAAATTCAATATAATACCAAACTATCAATGAATATACTAATCAGCCTAATGTTGTTTACATAAGAATTATCATTGTACTTAGATAAGAAGAGAACAAATTGCAATATACTAAACCGAATGTAAATATTGGCCACAATTCACGACCAGCTTTATACCCACAGGCAGCTGGTCTAAATGGAAGTTTCAATAAATAAATATTATCAGAAGAAATTTATAACAAAGTTTTATTTGATTCCCTTAATTTAAAGCGAAGACGAGGTTTTAGAAACATTAGCACAATACATTCACTCTCACCTGTTTGTATTTAATCAAAAATTATATTTTATGAAACACAAGGCTAAACAGAAATTTAAAATAATGCCTTACATTTTCGTTGTCATTTTCACTGATGCACTGCCTTCCGTTCTGCTGCCTAACTGCTCAGGTATTATGTTATTTTCAGTTCGAATTCTATCCAGATCAACTGTACACATTATGAATGGCATTATTTGTCAGTCTACGCAACTACAATAAGTGCGATCGTTTTTCACCAGAATGGTTTAGTTTCACTGAATAGGAAACATTTGCATTGGTCTTGAGTGAAAACTACCTAAAATTTCATTTGTTTTAATAGATTAAAAACAATCGTTTAAAATTTGTAAAATGTTGATTTTTTGAGTTACGGAATTTTTTTCTTTGATTTTCGTGTGACATCATGAAGCGCCATGGTGTTGGACAGTTCATGGCAGAGACGTTTGCTGTAGTTTGTTCTGTCCTACACGTTAAAAGAAATTATCTTCTAAGATAACACCTTAAATTGCGTGACAAATGTAAACCTTGCAAAGGAAATAAATTCCAAGACCGCAGATGTTAAGGCAAGTATAGCTTACAACTCGAACCAATCCAAGGCACTGCTAGCGGAGTCGCCTGACAAACTCGTGTAAATGTTGCGGAATTTCGGCTGTTATGTTTATAAGGCATTTGATATCACGTTCTACCATAGTTGTAGTGTCTGTCCCTAGTGGTCGGCGAAAAACGCAAGCCATTGTGGCCGACGACATCGTGTTAACAGTGGCTCCCACATGTCGCTACTGATTGTCCATTAGGAGACGTTACTAGCTTTTGAGTTGAGCTGTGGTTTGTTGCAATGTTGCCCTTCTGTCATTATTGCTACTAATCTCAAATGTCGCCTGTCATGGTCATCGACGGAGTGTGGACGTTTGTTGTAACATCCTCATTTATGACACACTGCACCACAGACAGGAGATCTTAAATCGATACCATATTTCTCGTTTTCCGGAAGGATTTTGACACGGTACCTCACAGGCGCCTTCTACATCTACATACATACTCCGCAATCCACCAAAAGATGCGTGGCCTAGGTGCTCAGTACCACTACTAGTTACTTCCTTTCTTGTTCCACTCACACATAGAGAGATGGAAAAACAAATACTTGTATGCATCCGTACCAGCATTAATCTCTCAGATATTATCCTTGTGATCTTTACGCGAAATGTAGGTTACTGGAAAAAACGAATACTTGTATGCATCTATACGAGCTTTAATCTCTCTAATCTTACCCTTGTGGTTTTTACGCGAAATGTAGGTTGGCATCAATAGAATCCTTCTGCGACCCGCCTCAAACTCTGGCCCTCTAAATTTCTTCAACAGTGGTTCTCGAAAAGAGCGTCGCCTCCCCTTCAGCAACTCCAAGTTCAATTCTCGAAGCATTTCGGTAACACTCGTCTATCGATAGAATCTACCAGTTACAAACCTTAACTTCATCTATGTTCTCCTTTAAACGGATCTGGTTGGGATACCACACACTTAAGTAATACTGAAGTCGGGTTAGTACAAGCCTCCTTTACATACGAATAACACTTTCTTGCCTTTCTTATACACGGAAGCTACGTGTATCTTTTTGCAGTCTCTTGTTGCGCTGGATCAAAGATTCGCGATAAATGCATGCTAAGTAAGGGGCCAATGCCGCCGATTACTCTTTGTAATGTCGGATTGGTACCCCATCTGGACCTGGCGACTTATTTGTTTACAAATCTCTCTGCTGATTATCTACAACAGCTGTTACTAAGTCCTCCATTTGAGAGTTCCTGTAACCGGCGTGACTGATTTCTTAAATGTTAAATTTAAAACTTCGTCCTTTATTTTTCTCCCTTCTGTCCGATCAAATTGTGTGATTGCAAATATTTGTTAATATTAAATGTTACCTATCAGTATCAACCAGTTTTCTCAGTGACATACTCAACATTAATATTCCCACTCTTCCTACCTGTTTTTGCTTTCAGATTATCCGGAATCAAATTGGTAGCAATAATTACATTACAAATAAATGCGCGTTATTAATACGTAAACATAGCATGTAAGGTGGTGAAATTTCCTGCCATCTTACATAGCATCGATGTGAAAAAATATACGCATAAACGGCATGGAATCTCTTCTCTGTTGGATGGTTCTGAGCACCGTGAGAGTCACGACTACCCACGAGACTACCGAGGTGACTAGCGAACTGGCAGGTATTTCAGGCGCCGTGGAAACGGCATCCGCTAGAGTCCGGCCGCCTGCCCTGCCGACAGAGGAATGTCCACAACTCATTTGTGGTGGCGCCCCACAAAAACGGCCGGCAGGACGTCGACGGAGACGCTTAATAGCAACCAGGCGGCGCCGCGCGTCGCTCAGAGATGCCCGCTGGAGATGGCAGCAGTCGTGGTCGTGGTCGCAGGCATGCGTGCGGTCGACTGCCCAGTCTGGACGGTCACCATCTCTTTATAACGCACGGCCGGCTGCCTGGCACTGGGGGTTTAGTGACTTTAGAGTCCCACTCATTGGCCCGGTAACTCATTGTCTACTTGAAGGGATGCCAGCTATGTCTACCCTACATAAGGTAAAAAAAAAAAAAAAAAAAAAAAAAAGGTAAAGCAGTCAACAATCCAAAGATTGCAGTGCTCTGCTAGGCATGGTCCTGTTTATACTTAAGAAAATTCGAGAAAGTCAGAAATATGATTTTGTAAAAATAATAAGCTGTTGTGGTTGAAATAAAGATTATCTGAAAAAAAAAAAGAAAAAAAAAAACCCTCGGTTTTTACTTTGTAAGAAAAAAAAGTAAAAATAAAAAACCTATTCGGTCGAAATAAAGATTGTCTGTAATACCTGTAATACCCCCCGGTTTTTTATTTTGAAAATTTTGTAACCCTAGGAGGGAATCGCCAGCACTTTTTCGTTTATTTAGTAATAACTTTGTCGATTTTGATATTGTCATAGAACTGAGAGCAAGTGATATCTTTGTAGTTGTAACTGATGATCAACAAATCCCTTACACATTGTACAGACATTCGATTTCTTTCATCAGTCCATTGTATATTTAATAATGAAAACACTCTTTCCACAGTGGCATTTTGGGGCAGGGATTGCGAAAAAGTAGTGAACAATTTTTAAAAGTTCTGAATATTCATCTCTTGACCGATGATTCATTAACTCACACCATCTATCAGTTACAGTTTTTTCCATAATGTTGGCCCAGTTTCGGATTTGAACTGTTCACTCAGGAACGTTTTTAGGCGAGTTAACTCATCAAACAATCTAATGTCATTCTCAATAACTTTTCTGTTTCTCAAGTAAGCATCAATATTTTCCACACTTTCCCAATCACCTTCCTTGTTTAGAGTTAACCAATTGAATACAGTTAATTCCTCATACTACCTTATCCACTTACTAATGTAATCACTATATACATTATAAAAAGCGTTCATGTCTTTCCTGAACATGTGGACAACCTGGTCATTGTCACATTTAGAGATAACATCTCTTACTTTTAGGGGAACGAAGTTATTTTAGCTCTCTCTTGTAGACTTGACCCAGTATCAGAGAGGACAGAATACACTTCTACGGCAGTCTTTTTTTCACCTTCAATACGCAATATTTTTATTTGTGTAGGTAACTGGAGACAGTATGTAGGAACTTGTAATTACCCCGTGTGCCGCGACAGACGACACTCATCTAGTTGTCAGCTTGTTTTTATCTCTCCAGTTTTACTCCGTCAAACCACACTCAACAGCACAGAACAACAGTTTGACGTGGAGGACCAAAAATCGGGGGATTTTTACTGTCTTGGATGTTTGCAACCTAGGGGCTGAAATAGGGCTTTAAAACCGGGTGGGCCCCGGAAAAACCGAGTGATTTGGTAACCCTATTCTCGCCATCCAGCGCGACTTAAAATCCTCGCGATGCCTACGTGACGTAGAAGTCTTCCCACCGTCGCTGACCATCTGTCGTGGCTGGTCCGCACCTGCTCTCAGTAAAATAGCTGGGCTACAGAACGCAGGCCAGGCGGAAAATGTAAATTCATAAATCGGGAACAAAATAAGAAACAATGTGGGGTAACACCACAACTTGTGCTGCATCATTAAACACTAGGTCGGCCACCCCGCTTCGGCAGCTCATCGATGGATGCCCTCGTGCTCCTACACTGTCGTAAAGCAACTAGTACACCTGGAAATACGACGTAGATTTCGATTCAATGGCGGCGGATGCCACATTGGTGTTGTGTGTGTACTGATACTGGTTTCAAACTCGTACGCCAACCGACAGGGAAGTCACATACCTGTCACAGCGTGAATTGTGTGTACCCTTTAATGGGGAATGTTTACTACCAAAAGGTTCAGTTTGATGTCAAGAGGTGAAGCAATTAGGCGCCGTGCCACGAATACGCACTCGTACTTCTTACAGCCTTCTGAGCGACATTGAAAGGGGTCAGATAACGGCCTTCCAAGTAGGGGGGTGGTCCTTTCAGAGAATTGCATAACAAGTTGGACGTCCTGCGTCAGTGTGTAACAACGCTGGTTGCAGTGGACGTTCTCTCACAACCTTAGGCGAGTTTCTGCATGTCCACGAAGCACAGACTTCCGCCAAGGTCTTCATGTTATAAGGGGAGTAGTGGCAGATTGTGAAGAAACCACAACACAGATAAGACGGTTATGAGCAAGGAAGTGTCAACACGAATGTTGCCAACCGGTTACAATCAGTGGGAGTTTAGGCAGGCACACCTCTACCCCAAACGCCACTCACTCACAGCATGGACGTGCTCGGTACGACCGGTGTGGTCAGATGATCACTTGGAATGGCCACCTTTGCTCTTCAGCAATGGAAGTAGATCCTGCCTGAACTCAAGTGATGGTCACTTGCACGTACGACATTGACCTGGTGAACCATTATAGTCTGTGGTGTGAAAATTAAGACTGCAGTTCATCTCTGGTGTTTGCGAAGAAAAAGCAAATCAGCGTACGGTACCAGCAGAATGTTGTGAGGCCCTGCTTTTGTCATTATTTCAACAGGAGAAAGATGTACTGTTCCAACGGAATCATGCATGGACGTGAAACGGTATGTACTCTGCAAGATGTGCAGCAATTCCTCTGGTCAGCACCAGCTCCGGACTTCAATTGAGCACGAACAGGATGTGATGGGACCTCATAACTCTTGCAGAACAACGTGAACAAGTCAATCAGGCGTGAAACAACGTATCCCAAAACAGTATTCGTCATCTCTATGGTGAAATGAGTGCCAGAACCACCACTTGCGTTGTTGTCCGTGGAGGTAGAGGTGTTTTAGCATCAATCGGCACCTCGTACCAGTAGCAGTCCAATGCTGTCGGAGGCCCGGGGCGGCAACAAAACAAAATGAGGCCATCTCCGTCCACTTGGAAATACATGTATTACTATAAAGAAAGTAACTGAATTATTGATCTGATAATGATACCATTTCATGTGCAGCATATGAGGTAATTCAACAATACATATTAAGTGAATTTCAAAATTCTAAAAGGGTAAACTAATTTTTATTTCCACCAACGTTAAACACCCCCTTCCGTCTTTCCGTCTTCCAACATGACAATAATTGTGTCCTCAGGGATCTGACAACGCTATGTTGTTTTACTTGTGTTTACTGGTGTGTTCACTAAGCTGGTGGCTAGCCTGTCAACTCTCACTGAGTGGCGCAGTGGGAGCAGAGGAACAATACTCCATAAATCTGTGCAGATGCTCCATTTTGCGGACGACACTGATAAAGTGGGCAGCAGCCAAAACGCAGTGGAAGAGGAATTCACTGTCCTCGAATAGGCTAACAGTAACTAGGTGCGAGGGGTCTATTCCCGTTATTTTAATTTTCTTCTTCTTTCGAATCTTCATTTCCACCTACTTGATGCATGTTTTGTTTCCTGTTAGTTGACAGGCTCTCAATATGTAGCAATCTGTGGCAACCAAAGATTAGATTTATCTCTGGTTTTGTTCCGGCGGTCTTGGCCAATCTCTGTATGTAGCAAGTCTAATTCTAACTGCTGCCATGTTCGCAACCTAATGTGATACATGTCTAAAGTAAAACGAAAATTTTATTAAATTTATTGAACTGTTACTCATGGAAATGTCTCAAATTCAAATGTTCAAATGCTTGTCGAGCTTATGGGACTTATCTACAGGGTCATCAGCCCCTAAACTTACAAACTACTTATTAACTAGATTATACTAAAGAAGCTCCAAACATCCATGACCGAGGGGGGATTCAAACCCCCGACCGCAGCGGCCGTGAAGACCGTGATTGGCACGCCGCAGACCGTTCGGCCACTGCGGCCGGCGGAAATGTCTCAACTGAATCTTTAGCCTGCATGGTGTTGTTGTTGAAAAGTGAAGGTAACTGAGTTTACATTTTATTATGGTTGTGTTGAATTGATTCATTAATGAAATACAGTCATTAACGTCATTTATGTAGAGTCATTCATCCTCATCCTTGATTTCTGAATCAGTGTGGAAGATATCGGGAATTTTAATTTGAAGTATGATTTCTGCAAGAGAAATTAAATGTAAGATTAAGTTGTACCTTTCTTTGTTATATTTGAATCAGCTTTTTAGTAATTTTTTCGCAGTTGAAATTTTCCAGGTACTGCTTGTTTATTAGTGTATGCAACTGTTCCCTTTATTACTTCGAGTCCTCCAAATGAGCAAATCAGGGCTTTGAATCCAATTAATGTCATCATACGGACTTTTTTTTTCAGTGCCAGTAGTTTTGTCCGTTGCGCGTCTACAGATATAGAGATTTAATTCATCTCAAATAATGTGTTTTTCTGCTTGAGTTGATTACATTAAATAACACAGTTTTTTTATACTAGGGCCATTATTAATTAAATCATTTTCATTTTGTTTATATAGACACAGTACTGGCAAGTCTTTGTCTTGTGCGATGTAAAATTCACTCAGGTAGTATTTTTTGTTTATTGTTTTGTTTTGCAATGAAAGAGAGGGACCATCTCAGGAAAAAAAGTAGCTGCCAAAGGAGGAGGATGGCCCGTCAGTAAATATGATTTGGTACATAAATTCACTACAGACTTTTTTGTAATTCAATAAGATTTCCTGATGTATAAAATCGTTTGTACTGTACTTGTGTAAAAATACCTGATGTAACCGCCCGTCTCTAATGACCACGCTTTCGACGGGACGTTAAATTCCAAGCTTCCTTCCTTCCTTCTGATGTAACCGCCTGAATCTAATCATCAAACATGTAATATTACTGTGTAATGGGGCAAATGGGGCATGTCAAACAATAATAAAAATAATAAAATAAACAATCTGTTCATATTTTGCTTCTAGTCAATCAGATTTCATACAGGGCTATCAGTGACTCAGAATAAATTTGATAGTTTTGGTGATCAAAGTCTGATTCAAATATTACGTGATTTGCCTCCACCAAATATTCCACCAGTCCGCATGTTGTTTTCTTGTGGAGGTAAGTGTGTGTAATTTCTGTCACAATCTATTAATTGAGTTCAGTTTCAGTTATTTGGTTTACATTCAGAAAAGGTTCTCAGCTCAACTAATATATAAAGCAGAGTGTCCGTATGTTTGTACGTGTTGCATACAAATCTACTGTTTTGTTCCAATCTTTATGAAATTTTGTACACGTAAGCTACTTAAAACTACGGCTCTCGGTATGACGATACAATTTATAATATGTACACTACAATTTGTAGCTGTAGGAAATTTTACAGACAGTATACACATATATAGCTGAATGTAGCTTCTAAATTGTATGACATTCCGACACGTAGTTCATGAGATATGAGTACACAAACAGTAAAGTTCCGCTGTTCATGGACTAAAACTACGACTTTCGGTATGATGTTACAATTTATAATTTCTACACCACAAATTGTAGCCGCTGTAAATTCTGCAGACAGTATACACGCATATAGTTGAGTGTATCTTAGAAATTGTGTCACAGTACAACACGTAGTTCATTAGATATGAGTATAACAACAGTAACGTTCATGGAAAACCGTCCCTTTCCGTACCAAGTATTAATCTTTTATTTCTTTACTACAAACTGTATTCTCAAGAGATTTTACAGACATTCAGCTCTTATACAAATGAATATATTCCATGAAAATGGCAGGAATGAATACCCGGGCAACGCCGGGTTTTCAGCTAGTTTTCTATAATTCATAGTCGCTGTTAGATGACACAGATGTCACACTCACACATCATAGTTAGCCTATTACCTTTTTTTAACTATATACAATTATCTATCTCACATTCACACACTCATTCATCAATGTTTCAATATATATTTTATTTTAAAAAAAAAATTAAGTTTGTAAGTATTAACTTGTCAGTCAGTTTTCTCAATCACGGAAAGTCTTGCAGCCAGTCAATCTGTTCCACACACACTTTCAGTCACACATCAATTCAGTTTTGCAACCATTACACACACACTTAAATTAACTTTATTTATTTTATTAGTTACTTTCAATGGGACTAGACATAAACCAACAGAAGACAAAATAAATGGCTGCCGGAAAGGCGCACAAGGTGAACATGCAGCCTTCAGTAACAGTGGGAACAGCACCTCTGCGCTCAAGCAGAGACTAATGACAGCCTACACAGCGTATTTTGCTGGTACAAGACTTACCGTTAGGGCCCTTTGTCCCCACCACCAAGTTACTCGTCTACAAAAGACGTTCCGCTACTCCCAATGCTAGTAACCGGTTGTAAGCGTTACCTCTGTTCTGGTAGGTGTAAAATCTACCACTGCATCCCTTACAATAAATCTTAGCTGACCTCCGTGGTGCGTGCATGTCCAAAACGTCTGTTATGGGTTTTATAATGTTCACGTGACCATTTCAACCAGCATCATTACACAACCATTGCAGCACGTCCCACGTGTGGAAATTTTCCAAAAGGATCATCCTGATAACCGGAGCGCGCTGTTTGTTTCACATGTTGACACAACACTGATCCTTACGGCTGTAAAGATTACCTATTAAAGGGCACACACAGATGCCACTATGCTATCGCTTTGCGAACGTCTTTGAAACTATTATCAGTACATCTACCATCCCCCAGATTACATCTCCCCTCATCGCTTCAGAATCGACGTCTTGTTTCCAGGCGTTTTTTTTTCTATTTTTAGTTGTATGTTTCACTGTCAAAAATCATTTTTGGAAAGCCAAATATCTGTTAAAGAAGAATCTTGGTTATGGATATCATCAATGACCCAGACAAAGATGATGTGATGTTTTGACCGTTGGGTTATCGAGCATAAATATTATTTTCCACAGTAAAAACTGCCAATGATGTGTTTTACAATGATGTCCGCAATAGCCTTAGCAACAGGGTGAATCGAGAGGTACCGGGCACTGCAGTAAAGTGGGTGCTGCATCATAACACCCCCCCTCCCCCCATCTACCAGTGTCACATTGCCACTTAGTCAAATACCATTCCTGTTGTTCCACATTCAGACATTTTAGCATCCAAAACACGCTCCAAAGAAATTGGAATTTTGAAGACATCTGTGGTGTGGAACGACATTGGAGGCAGCGTATGTCAGTGAACCAACAAAGCGCGTTAAACATCGTTCGCCTTCGCTGTAAGTTAGTAATTGCTGGAACAATTATCGAAATGCGTAAGCGAAGATTTTGCTGGCCACAGACAACAGCTGACGGTTATCATCAAGGGGACTGATTTTTCCTCGAAGGTACAAATACTGTCTGGAGTAACCAGGTGGTGACGGACTCATTAGTTTTAGCATCATTTCGTGCATTGTTTGGCGACGTTACATTTTTCTTCCAAGTATATGGCACTCTCTTAGTTTTCATGTAGGATGTGCATCTTGTGTGAATAACAAAGAACTAAATTCTTCGAATGTGCGAAACCGTCCCATCGAGAACCGCGCACTTTCTCCTGATTTGACCTTCAGGATTTTGTTGTTGTGGGGTATCGTAAGGAATGTAGTTCACAACAGAAAGCCACACACCTACGAGAACTGCGACATGACCTTGAAACAGCTTCTCAAACAGCTCCTCTACGTAATAGGGAAAGTGTGAGCTTCAGTGTATTGCGTTGTGCTCCGAAGTGTTTGGAAGCGGGTGGTTTGCATTTTCAACTCTTACTGTAATTGTTTTACTTTGAGTCATTTATAATTGTTTAATAATGTATAATCATACCCTCCTCGAAGTGCGTGTATGTTGTTTGATCTACCTTGTATGTGTTGATGATACTTTTCTAGTGTAATACTACGGTGAACAGTAACTATTACGAAGTTTGTACCATCTGAATCGCATCCACGATGATAATTCACGATAAAAGTAAAGAAAGGCGGCCAATATCGTTTCTAGATATCTTAGACAAAAATTGCATGGATCTCTATTGCCTTTATCGAAAGTCCACACATACTGGCTTCTACCTGTAATCATCCGTCAGAAGTGATGGGCGTTCTTCGAACCTGCTGCACTGGTCGCATATTGGGTACGATGGGGATAGCCTTGAAAATAAGCCGCAAAACCCAAAATATTTATTCAAAGACATAACCCACATCAGAGTAGCACAGATTTAAGGATGAATAAATGTACCCACTCAAAAGAAAAGGTGGTGTTCAAGTCGCGGGCGTTCGTCTTATATGTCGACAGTTTTGTCCAAATTAGACATAATGACATGGAAACACCACGTTATAGTAAAATTCGGTGAATTACAAAGTCCAGTACTCTTATAGATTTGGGAAAGGATGATCTGAATTTACTGAAGGATGCACTGCAGAAAAAACGTAATCTGTGGATGCAAGTTTAGCACCAATATATTCTGGCAGGGGAATTAAACTGAACCCCCCTCTCCATTGACAAGATCAAAACATGGGAGTAGACATCTGGGTGGAGTACATAGCTCAGAACTTTTTGAGACCCACACTCCTGTATATCGGCAAAATGGCATAATGATCAAGTTTAAAACCCATGGCAAAAGTATAAAACCACTCTGCAATTGACTAGCCACGTGATATCAGGCCATTTTTTCCCCAAATTTTATCTATGTCTTTTCCTCTCCATGTCTGCCTTATACAGTGATGAGTCAACCCAGGTACGTGTATCTTTCTCATGAACCGAACATTAGAAGTAATGTTGTCCTCTCTCAAATGGTGTTAAGATATCGGTTAGAAAGATATTGATTGCTGTACGGATTCGCACTTAATGGCAGGATACTGTAGCTCAGGGAGCTCCCTTCCAAAAATTGCTTAAAAGCATTGAGACACTTAGCAGGATCTTGATATTCTGCGTTAATATTATTAATCCTGGATTGGAAGAACCAGTCCTGAAAATCACGAGTAACTACAGTGTAATCCAGCTGCATAATTTCAGCCTGTACTCTTCATTTTATAGGCAAGCAGAAGGGCTATATATGTTATACCTACAACGTTGTGTTGGGAGACAATTGCAGAGAGAGCAGCATGTGATGTGTTTTCAGCCGCTAATTTGATACTTACAGTGCCGGTGGTGGGCGCCAGTTTGAGAACGAAGTAGTGATCACGATGATGATAATGACGATGAAGATGAATGTGAAGGCAGGTGTGACGTTGCATCTTCCTGGCGTGCAGTGGTGACGTTGATATTGTTGTCTGTCCTATGCCCACTGGTAGTCTCTCCACGATGGCATCAAATTGCAAGGGCCAGGTTGGAACGAGTCACTTATCGATGATGCGCATGATCTCAGTGCCAATTGGCCTGGCAGGTTACGCAGCAGTCACAAGCTTTGTAATATCGGTTTTATAAATTCATATAAATGCTTGCAATGTCGCAATAATCGCATCGTAATTTTCTAGTAGAAGTTACGTTGTGTTTCGCCAGCATCAGCCTGAGATGATGAAACGGATACAAGCGCACCGCCAGATAGTATTGGGGCCACCTGCCATGGAGAGTTTAGATCACGCAAGACGCCAATATTGTGGACTGGGCTTCAATATCGACGATGCGTTCGTTATTCCTGCACAGACAAAAGAACTGAAATCCATAGTACAGTATCAGGAAAGTAAGAGTTACATTAATAAATATTCGTTTTGTGTACGAATTCATTTATTCTTTCTTTCATCTTCGCATTGGTACACTTGTTATTCAGTTGCTTTTGCTGTGGTTCAAGAAGCGATTTTAACCATTCTTCGTCCTCATTATGTGTGGAACTCAACATTCCGTGCAATATCAGAATCGAGTGCAGCAATATAAAAACGAAAAAAAAAAAAAAATACAAAAAGAACACTTTATGGAAGCAGAAGTTAAAGAAAGCAGGAAGAGTGAGGGGGGGGCGGAGTAATACCACTACTAATACCAAAATATCTCTGCTCAATTCGTTTCATCCCCTGTAAGAACTGACTGGGAAATGGTGACGTTACTTGTAATCCGTCCACATCCACACAATGAATATGAGACTGTTTAGCAATAACAGTATCATTATCAGTCTTGTCATACTACTTTCGTTTAGTGATTTCCCGAAATAACTCCAGGTAAATTCTGAATTTCACTAGGTATGGGAAGGGCAGGCTGGCAAAACTCACAGGTGATAGTGTAGTAGGGGGTGGGGGTATCACTCATGGAGAAATTCCTGTAGTAGTTGGTGTTAGGGTTGCACCTTTTTCAGACTGAGGGAAGAGGGAAGCTGATTCCTGCTTAAAGGAAGTCTCTCTAACGAAGGAACCACTTTCGACAAAGTTTAAGAATCTAAGTAATAAGGGAATTACTATTTTTCATCAAAATATACAGGGGATTAGAGATAAAGTTATTGAATAGCTTCTAGATGTTGATTCTGACATTATTGGTATTTCAGAGCACTTTTTAAGTGATGTTACAATTTAGAGACTTCCTTTTTCAGGATACAGTTTAGCTGCCTTCTTCTCTAGAAGTTCCTTGCAGTGTGGGGCAGTGGTCAAGTATGTTAAAAACAATTTTTCATCGGAGTCAATAGATTTTTCTCAACACTGCACAAAAAGATATTTGAAAGTTGTGCAGGAGTTGTTAACGTTAATGGAACTAAACTAGTATTGTTATTTGTGGGTCTCATGCCCAAGATAAAATTGGTTCTGGGTTCACTTTATAGGAAGTACAAAATTTAGTGGTGTGTGGAGATTTCAACATCAATTGTGTAAGTGATAGGTCAAGAAAAAGTCAGCTGTTAGATCTATTTAATTCCTATAACCTGATTAACCTGATGCAAACAGTATTCTTTCCAACGAGAGTGCAAAGCAGTAGCAGTTCTACCAGTGACAATATCTTTGTTCATTATTCATTATTACAGGGGCACTCTGTCAGCAGAATAGTAAATGGTCTGACCACGATGCCCAAATAAAAAGGTATTTGTCCTCAAACAAATGTTAAACATAATTGTCAACTACTTAGAAAAGTTAATCAAGTTGCAATTGAGACCTTTTTAAACCTAATTAAGGAGCAAGAATGTCAGGATTTGTATATTGCTGATAATTCAGATGATAAATATAATATTTTCCTGAACACATTTCTTACGCTGTTTGAAAGTTGCTTTCCGCTATAACGCTCAAAACAGGGTACTTCCAGTAACAGACAGCCAGGGTGGCTGACAAAGGGAATAAGAACAAAGCGGGAATTGTATCAAAATTTTAGAAGCAGTCAGAATGAAAATGTGGTAGTTCGTTACAACCAGTGCTGTAACGTTCTGAAACATGTCATTAATAAGGCAAAAAATATGTGGTATGCAAAGAGAATAGCAAACTCTCGGGATAAAATTAAAACCATCTGGTCAGTCGTGAAGGAAGTGTCTGGTCAGTAGCAACAGGTAGAAGATATAACGTCAGTGCTTAGTAGAAATGTTTCTGTTACTGACAAATTAGATATATGTGCGGTGTTCAATAATCTCTTTCTGAATATAGCAGGTGAACTAAACAGAACCATAGTTTATACAGGTATTCATATAACATTTTTAGAAAATGGCTTTCCGAGGCTGTTACTTGAAATGGTTCTCTATGATACTTCCAAAGGGGAGATTGTGTCAATAATCAAATCACTAAAGACTAAGGACTCTTGTGGATATGATGGGATATCTAACAGAATTCTAAAGTATTGTTCTCTATTTGTTAGCCCAGTACTAAGCCATTTTTGTAATTTTTCCTTTCTGAACGGCCAGTTTCCTGACAGATTAAAGTACTCAGCAGTGAAATGACTTTATAAAAAAGGAGAGAGATAATGTAGACAACTACACACTTTTTTCTGTGCCATCGTTTTTTTCTAAAGCTATTGAAAAGGCTGTATATTCAAGATTAATTAATCATTTCAGTTCACATAATTTGTTGTCAAACGTACAGTTTGGTTTTAGAAGTGGTTTAACGATTGAAAATTCTATATTTTCGTTTCTCTGTGAGGCACTTAATGGGTTAAATAAAAGGCTACGGACATTAGGAGTATTCTTTGATTTAACAAAGGCTTTTGATTATGTTGATCACAAAATATTGTTGCACAAGTTGGAACATTGTGGAATACGAGGAGTAGCTCTCAAACTGGTTCACCTCTTACTTTAATAATAGACAACAGAAGGCAATTCTCCGCAGTGTTGAAAATGGCTATGACGTACAATCCCCAGGGGCACGCCATGTAGATCCCTTTTCAGTAGTCTGGAAATTCTGATACTGGCGTCACAATACGTATTTTCTTTAATGTCGTTTGTTGTTAATAATATCAGCTTATTCCCACGAGTTAGTAGCTTTCACTCGGTGAATGCTAGACAGAACTCGAATCTACATTTGGATGACACCACCTTGACACTTCAAAAATGTTCAAATGTACAAATGTATAGGTTATGGGATTTAACTACGGGGTCATCAGTCCGTAAACTTGCAAACTACTTATGAACTAGGTAATCCTAAGGACGGCAAAAATATCCATGCCCGAGGGGGATTCGAATCCCCGACCGTAGTGGCCGTGCAGACCGTGACTGGAGCGCCTCAGTCCCCTCGGCCACCGCGGCCGGCCCTTGACACTTATGCAGAAAGGTGTGCAGTATTATGCAGCATCCATTTTCAATAAGCTGCCACAAGAACTAAAGAATCTTAGCACTATTCCACGCACTTTCGAATCTAAATTGAAGAGTTACCTCATGGCTCACTCCTTTTATTCTGTCGAGGAAATCCTAGAAAAGTTAAACAATTAAGGTAATTCCTTGTTTTTTCTTTATTGAGTCTTTTCACTTAGTATTAAGATCGTCGTGTGCATAGGACTACTTAAAGTTTTCTGTTACCATTCTTGTGTTAAACTTCAAGTATTGACTTGTACCACGACCATGGAGTCTTACTCCTCAACTATCCTGCGAAACAGAAAACCATATTATTATTATAAATACTAGGACGGCTCCTTTCAAAGGGCACATCCGTCATTCTTTCACATCCGTGACAAAAACTATCCGAGCGTGACCACGATGTCCACGGGACGTTTTAAACCCTACTCTTTTCTCTTCCTTCCTTTACCTTTGCTATTCCAGGGGCAGGTATAGACTCTGACCATAACTTATTGTTCATGAACTGCAGGCTGAAACAGAGAAAAACTTCAGAGAGTTAGGAAAATAAGGAGATCGGACTTGGATAAATTGAGGGAACCTGAAATTCTTAAGAACTTCAGTAGGAGCTTTAGGCAACAATTGACAGAAACGGGGGAAATACAATAGTAGAAGAGGAATGGGTAGCGTTGAGAGATGAAATAGTGAAGGAAGCAGAGGACAAAATAGATAGAAAGCCAAGATCTACAAAAAATCCTTGGATATCACAGGATATACTAAATTTAATTCATGAAAGGAGAAAATATAAAAATGCAGTAAATGAAACAGGCTAAATGGAGTACAGACGACTAAGAAATGAAATTGAAATGATTCAAATGGATGTGGGTTGCCGTTGTTATGAGATGAAAAGGCTTGCTTAAGATAGAGTAGGGTGGAAAGCTGCATCAAAACAGTCTCCGGACTGAAGACCATAATAACAACATCCATTTCATATTCTCGGTGGCACATGGCCCACAAAACACTCGGCCAGGTAATGGGTGAGCACTGGTTGATGTGCTGCATTCGTAGCAAGCAATGTGGCGAAGAACAGTACAAGACTCTCAACCATACCAACATTCGTGGTAGTTACTCCCAGTGTGTCACAGCCAATGAGGACATGCGCAGCTGCAGTTTGTGTTTTTCAGAAGTGCAGCGTTCTCTCATTTCGCGGTCATTAACAGCTGTACAGCGTCTCTTTTCTCAGAACAACAGCGATGCGCCCCTTGTCAACTGTTGGAATGCACAGCGCTGCAGGCTTTCGTCAAGCGTCGGGTACATCTCCACTCAGATCCCTGCACTTCGATTTACATTTTGGAAATTGATGTAGACTACGGAGGTGCATGCATTGGAACAATATGGCAACTGCTGCTGCTGATCGTGTCTGATTTCAACGTAGAATAGCCGAAGTATCGCCAATTCTCCATTTCGTTCTTAATGAACGACATAGACATCACATAGTAGATACTTACTTCAAACTGTAAGTGACGACTGAAATAAATTTCTTTCATCATGAACTCTTATATGCTGATTTTCTATCTAATAACTTACAGCGGTGACAGAAAGTTTATAAAAATGATGGATTGAATTGCGTTAGGCAGTATGAATATTTGTATAGTAAAACCTCTCAGGTAGGAAGTTGAATCTTGTACACATTCACAACAAAACCACCGTAGCAATTATGAGTGTGCTCTGAAGAATCATCATATGAAATTTATATCACAGATTATAAAATCTCTGTAAGTGGTGCTAGATTACGAGAAGATCATGAAGTAATACGTCACAGGGTTGTATTTTGGGGATTCAAATGTCATTTCGATCGGACTCTACGCTTTCATTCAGGTGGAGGCCGTGAATAACTGCATAGGTACAATTCTATAACCTTTTGGGAGGTTCAGTAAGCAGTCTAACTCATCAACCTCCATAATATACATTTCTAAAAGAAGACTGATATTTTTACTAGACCAACCGGATATAAATCTTCGTATGGGCAACATTCGGAATTCAAGAATAATGATGCTCGAATCGCTTAGTACACTACCTCTCTTGTTTGTCTTCAGAGGGAGGATAAAAAAATCGCACTGACGTGTTTTACGGCCCACTTTAGATTTGTAGTTTAATAAGTTTTTGCAGACATTTTGCACCAAAATAATAATAATAAATAAATTAATAAGAATGTCTGAAACCCTTTTAGGGAAAAAATAGGTAGTGGCGTGTTTCGAACCACCTACCTTTCGTGTTACAGTCAAGCACTTTGCCCACTAAGCTACGGCTATAAATCAAAACCGCAGATCTTTAATCTCATACTATTGATGGCCGTTGTTAACTGATGTTAATATGGCATTTGTAGACATTAGATTATCATTTATCGTACGAAGAACGATGTGTTTTTGTTAATTCCTCAGTGTGCCGTTGCTTTGAAATGACAACGTGTAAGTTACAATAAGAAAATCATCCAATACGCGTGGAATGTCACGTGACATCTCCAAACGGCTGGTTTTCGTTAATTCAATGGAGGGTGTAAAATCTCCGTTATTTTTGCAAATATGTCTCATACGATACGAGATATGAAAAAAACATAAGGGAGATAGGTTGTAGATAATTTTCTCCTCTACCAATTAGGTTATTCAATTTTCGTGTGAGATGAACGGTTCGTTTGCAATTACAATTATATTACAAACGGCTTTTTTGGTTTTACTACCGTATTTTTTGTCCGAAAAATTTGAAAAAGGGAGGTTCTGGTCTCTGGCGGCCTACAATCATGTCTGTAAAATTTGATGCTGATCGGTTGAACGGTTCGTCTTAAAAAACAGTGAACACGTTACGGACAGACAGACAGACGGACAAACAGACATACATCCCAAAATCGGCGTTATTTTTGCAAATATCTTTGAAACGCTACGAGATATGAAAAAAACATAAGAGAGCGAAGTTGTAGAGAATTTTCTCCTCTACAAATTCGGTTATTCAATTTTCGTGTCAGATGAATAGTTAAGCCGTTATTTTCATTTAAATTTCGAGCTGTCAAAAGACGATCGCAAAGGACCACTTTTAGTGTTACTACCGTAACCTAAAGTGGGCCAAAAACCTAGGCATTTCATCTTGAATTGATATTTTAACTGACCAATTGCGTCGTGGTGTTGTCAGTAGAAGTGAAACCTAATGAAGCTGTATTGATGAATTCAGCACCCACAGTAATTTTTGTAGTTCTTCATCGAATAATGCTATATGAGGCAATTTCCACACGAATATATCCAGTACAATTCTATTCTCTTCCTACTCTATTTGCCCTTGTTGTTGTTATGGTCTTCAGTCCGGAGACTGGTTTGATGCAGCTCTCCACCCTACTCTATCCTGAGCAAGCCTTTTCATCTCCTCATAAGAACTACAACCCACATCTATTTGAATCTGCTTACTATACATGTCTCTTGGCCTCCCTCTGCGATTTTTACCCCACACACTTCCCTCCAATGCTAAATTTACGATTCCTCGATGTCTAAGAATGTGTCCTACCAAGCGATCCCTTCTTTTAGTCAGGGTATGCCAAAAACTCCTTTTCTCGCCAATTCTGTTCAGTACCTCTTCATTAGTAATGTAATCTACCCACCTAATCTTCAGCATTCTTCTGTAGCACCACATTTCAAAAGCCTCTATTCTCTTCCTGTCCTCACTGCTTATCGTCCATGTTTCACTCCCGTACAAGGCAACACTCCACACAAATGCCTTCAGAAAAGACTTCCTTACACTTAAATTAATATTCGATGTTAGCAAATTTCTCTTTTTCAAAAATGCTTTTCTTCCCATTGCCATTCTACATTTTATATCCTCTGTACTGCGACCATCACATGTTATTTTACTACCCAAGTAACAAAACTCATCTACCACCTTCATTGTTTCGTTACCTAATCTAATTCCTTCACCATCGCCTGATTTTCTTAGACCGCATTCCATTATTTTTGTTTTGCTCTTGTTAATGTTCATTTTGTACCCTCTCTTCAACACACTGTCCATTCCATTCAACTGCTCTTCCAGGTCGTTCGCAGTCTCTGACAGAATTACAATGTCATCAGCAAAACGCAAAGTTTTTATTTCTTCCCCCTGAACTTTAATCCCTATTCCAAAATTTTCCTTGCTTTCCTTCATCGCCTGCTCAATGTACAAATTGAATAACATCGGAGAAAGGCTACAACCCTGCCTTACTCCCTTCCCAACTGATGCTTCCCTTTCATGCCCTTCAAGTCTAATAACTGCGGTCTGGCTTTTGTACAAGTTGTAGATAACTCTCCTTTCCCTGTATTTTACCCCTGCTGACTTCAAAATTTGAAAGAGTGTAGTCCAGTCAACATTGTCAAACGCTTTCTCCAAATCTACAAAGGCTAAAAATGTAGATTTGCCTTTTCTTAATCTATCTTCTAAGATAAGCCGTAAAGTGAGTATTGCCTCCCGTGTTCCTACGTTCCTCCTGAATCCAAACTGATCTTCCCCTAGGTCAGCTTCTACGAGCTTTTCCATTCTCCTGTAGATAATTCGTGTTAAAATTTTGCAACCATGACTTATCAAACTGATGGTTCTGTAATTTTCACACCTGTCTGCACCTGATTTCTTTGGAATGGGGATTATTACATTTTTCTTAAAGTCTGAGGGTATTTCGCCTGTCTCATACATCCTACACACCAGTTCAAATAGTTTTGTCATGGCTGGCTCGCCCAGAGACTTTAGTAGCTCTGAGGGTATGTCATCTACTCCTGGGGCCTTGTTCCGACCTAGGTCTTTCAGGGCTCTGTCAAAATCATCTCTCAGTATAATATCTCCTATTTCATCTTGATCTACTTCCTCTTCCCTTCCTACAACATCGTCTCTCAGTTCATTTCCTTTGTAGAGCTGCTCTATGTACTCTTTCCACCTTTCAGCCTTCCCTTCTTTGCTGAGAACTGGTTTCCCATCTGAGTTCTTGATATTTGTAGAATTGCTTTTCTTGTCCCCAAATGTCTCTCTGATTTTCCTGTAGGCGGTATCTACTTTTCCCCTTCTTATACATTCTTCTACAGCATTTGGCTTCTAGCCACTCCTGCTTAGCCATTTTGCACTTCCTATCAATCTCATTTCTTAGTCGTCTGTACTCCATTTTGCCTGTTTCATTTACTGCATTTTTATATTTTCTCCTTTCATCAATTAAATTTAGTATTTCCTGTGTTATCCAAGGATTTTTTGCAGGTCTTGCCTTTCTACCTATTTTGTCCTCTGCTGCCTTCACTATTTCATCTCTCAATGCTACCCATTCCTCTTCTACTGTTTTATTTCCCCCTGTTTCTGTCAATTGTTGCCTAAATCTCCCTCTGAAATTCACCAGAACTTCACTTTCCTTCAATTTATCTGGGTCCCATCTCCTTATTTTCCTACCTTTCTGCAGTTTTTTCAGTTTCAGCCTACAGTTCATGACTAACAAGTTATGGTCAGAGTCTATATCTGCCCCTGGGTATGTCTTGCAGTTAATAACCTGATTCCGGAATCTATGTTTTACCATTATAAAATCTATCTGATACCTTCCAGTGTCTCCTGGTCTCTTCCACGTATACAACCTTCTTTTGTGATTCTTAAACCACGTGTTTGTTATGATTAAATTATGTTCCGTGCAAAATTCTACCAGGCGACTTCCTCTTTCATTCCTTCTGCCCAGTCCATATTCACCTACTATTTTTCCTTCTCTTCCTTTTCCTACTACCGAATTCCAGTCTCCCATCACAATTAAGTTTTCCTCTCTCTTAACTGTCTGAATAATTTCCTTTAGCTCCTCACCCTTATGAATTATTATTGGTCGTAGTACGTATCAGAATAAGTTCTTGATTTACGTTCATGATATCCTCTTGCCATCTTCAAACAACCCCGTAATCATTTTCAAAGGTATGCATTTAAAGGTGTTTTTTCCACATCCATGTATGAACCGTACTGAATTTCTGTTTAGGTCCTCGAATGATATGGAGATCAATGGTTGATGGTTTAAAGTCATACCGACCAGTCTACATTTATCCACATTAATACTATTCAGTTAAAAAAAAATCTCTTCAAATGCAAATGCTAAAGCATTTTGCATCAAGCGCTATGCAAGAGATAGATTGCCATTATTCTTCACAAATTAAGCTGTCAGCTGTAGGAAGCATTTGCTTGGGAGTGTTACATCGGCCAGGTACTCAAAAAGAATTCGTATCTTGTTACCTTGAGGCGCGATGCCATCTACGGGCTTCAATCCCATTGACTTAAGGAACTATTAAATACACTCGTTACCTCATTGAACTGCTGTTGTGGTTTAGGCACTGAAGTCTTTGAACCCTGAATTTATGCTTAATACCTGTAGTGCTGCTGCTTCAAGTGAAGGCGCACCAACATCTCAGAAAGCTCTACTAAATCGTCGTCCTGGTCTACAATTGTCAGCTCGAGATGGTCTAATATCTGTACAGTCACTTGCAGATTAGTGAGTGTACCAGGAGCCTCAATTATTTTATATCTTGTACCGAGTTTGGGGAAGAACTCAGAAATTTATGTTTCCAGTGGTACCAAGTGGTAACAATATTACACTTCACCCAAACAGTGCTCATAGGTAGAGTGTCAGCGTGGACTAACAAACCTTACCAGCACTATTTTGTAAAACCTGATTCCTTTAGAAACCCAGTATCATACTTATTGAACACTTCTGACGAAAGTAAATGTGTTTTTTCAGTTATTTTTATCTCAGTTTTAAACTTTTTAACCTTTTTTGCAGATGGTCTTATAATTGCATTTAAATGCTCAATATCGTAAGTAGCAGAAAGTATTTCCAGAAACTCACCACTATGTAAATGTTGTTTAGGAGTCGATACAATTGTGTTAGGAATGCTGTTATATTCTTCGAAATTGACTATTGCGCTCCAATGGCGATGGCATCCTTCAGCAAGATAAGTGTCCCGAATAATTCTGCAAATCATGCTATAGTGAACTGATTCTTTTCCCAACAGATTCACCATATATGTATTCAGTTATGAATCAGATTTGATGCCACTGGAGTCAGCTAGGCGCCCACAACCAACCAATATGTAATATAAGAGAAATATGTGAATCACACATAGACATCTGATACCACATAGTTCTGGAAACATATCATCAGTTGGTAAAGCGATGTCACATGGAAACGTCGGTATACTGTGCTGAAAAGGTGAACCAACGGTCGTTATGCAGGTGGTAGCAAAGTTTCAGGTTATTAATGTATTTATATGAACATAGATCTGCCATTCCCACACAGTTATTATTATTAATTGCTGCCAGCTACCTGTTTATTGATCTTCTTAAGCTGTTTCTAGTTAACTACTTTACTGTTTGGTATGCTATGATAGATACTATATTTCCTCTTTCTCTTTTACACACACTACATGGTTTATCCAAAGATGCACATATTATCAACGTAGTTTACGAGTTCTAGCATAATCTCTGCACTTGATGTTCAGTGTTGTCACAAAATGCTCTGAGTGCACATATAGAGTACAATTAATGTAAGAAAATAAAAATTTTTCGTTTACATGAACTTGATTCTTTCTTTAGTTGCTTACTGAAACAGAATACAGCAGAATAGCGTATTAATATATCACATTTTGACACTTTTCATGAAAGCTTTATACACACTGTATCTCTTGCTCCTTTAACTCTGTGATTATGCTTCGGATTTCTGTAATATTTTTGCTTGTATATTATTCTGTAGCTGCTCCCTGTACTGATACCTCAAGAAGGGCAATAATAAGTATGCAACCTGCAACTGGTGGCTGTTTTCTTTTCAACCTATAAACCACAGTTGCTGCCATGGGTAAGACATTTAATTTCAGTGAATGATAAAAATTATCAAGCAGATAAATAAACGATATTTTTTCTTTTTGCTTTCTCAGTCTCTTGTAGATCTTACGATCCTGCTTCACTGAAAACGATCGAAATAGAGGCAAAGTCTGAATTTAAGTGTTAATGATTAATGTTACAGAAACGAAACCGCCTGAAATTTATCACCTACTGTACGAACCTTTGTGTTGTTTCCACCGTAGTTTCGAGTCCTTAATCGGACATGGATGTGTGTGTTGTCCTTATGTAGTTTGTAAGCCTACAGGCTGGTGACCCCAGTTGTTTGATACCACAGATTTACAAATACTAGAACATTAGGAGAGACTCTAAAAACTTGAAGATGGCTGAAGCCGTTGCTGATGTGTTTCACATACTCTATGCTGACAAAAGTCATAATATACTTTTAAATTTCGTGTGGGACCTCTCTTTTTCCGGCGAAGTGCAACACCTCGACGACGGAAGTTCTCTTCGTGAATATTGAGTCATGCAGCGTCCAAAACCGGACATAATTGTGAAAGTGTTGTTGCAGTATTTTGTGCACAAACTGACTTCTCGATTATGTCCAATGTCGGGTGACCTGAGTGACCAAATCGTTTGCTGGAATAGTGCAGAACGCTCTTCGGCTCAAGCGCGAACAACTGTGGACTGGTGACGTGACCCATTGGCATCAATAAAAGAAACGGCATTGTTCGGGGACATGAAGTCTGTACATTACCGAACTGAACCATTTCCAATCAATGATTGTTTCAGTTGGACCAGTGCACCCAGTAAATTCCATTTGAAATCTGCTCATAACATTATTGAACCACCACCAGCTTGCACAGTGCCTTGTTAACAACTTAGGTCGATGTCCCCGTGGGCATTACGCCCTAATCTAATTCTACAATGAGCTCTTAACACCAAATGAAATCAGAATCACCTGACAAAGCCATGGTCTTGTTGCCTTATAGGGTCAAAACGATATGTTCATGAGCCCAGGAAGGCGCTAAACCCACACCACCTAGAAGACGAAGCCTCACAACTGATCGTGCCTACGTCACACCGAGAGGCCGCCGGCCACTATGAAGCGTTAAGCGTGCCCCAGCGGCCAGCCAGTCAGCTGGCGGCCGTGGCTTCTCGGTGTGACGTAGGCACGATCAGTTGTGAGGCCTTGTCTTCTAGGCGGTGTTGGCTGAACGCGAAGGTGCGCCGTTATCAGAAACTCTCTAGTCGATCGTCTGCTGCCATAGCCTATTAACGGCAAATTGCGCCAAACTGTCCTATCGAATACGTTCGTATTACGTCTCGTATTGATATTTGCGAGCGCTTTAGGCAGTGTTGGTTGTCTGTTAGCACTGATAGCTCTACGCATACGCCGCTTCTCTCCGTCATTAAGGGCAGAAGGTTGATCACTGCGTTGTCGCTGGTGAGAGATACTGTTTCAAATGTAGTGTTCTCGCTACGTACTCAATTCTCCAATGCTGTTTTTAAACACGGGAGAACAAAGATTTAGTAGTTGAGTTTGTTACAATCAATCACAAATCAATACATTAACTACGCCTGTCTACATTTTGATATTCAAGTTCTCTGTATTTCCTAGACGTCCCTCTCCATTCCTACCCTCGTAGAATGACAGAACGATAGAATGCGTGGGTACATTTTCTCAATGTCTGATAAAGAGTGGAACTTCTTGTTTGCTACTATGGCAGATTAGCCAACCTTTTGTTAATTTAGGGATGGGCAAAGAGGTTTAGTTCCCTCTGGTATGAGCGCTATTGTGCCTAAGTTGGCAGGGCGCGGTTTGTATGTATCTGAGTTACTTACGGCGGTGATTGTTGAGACATGCTGGTTTTGGGAAGGTCCTGCTTGTTGGTCCAGGAAGCTGGAGACAAGAGATTGCCTCCGAGAGCTCGTGGTAGTTGTATGTGTGTCAACTTTGTACAAGTTTCACTTTGCGTGAGATTTAATCAGTTTCTCTCCCAATTTATGATCCGCATAATCATACAAAGTATTTTGTTTGGCTTGAAGAATAATCGTTTAGGACTTGATGAGTCCTATGGGTTTGTTCATTCAAAACTCTGCAGCGGGCACATGGTATAAGGACCATGCTTCATTAATCCGGATTCATGTTTCCCAATGTGAATGTACGTGTGTATGTGACTGTAGCAAACTTCTACTGTTCCGGATATTACGTTTGTCTCATGTTCCCGTTTTCAGTTCCACTAGGCATTTTTGTGCCACGTGTTTAATAACGGTTTCGCTCAGTGTGTAAGCAGATAATTGTCACTAGTCGAACTATTTTCGCAGTGACCATGATTTGTCCCTGTATTTAATTTACCGTTTAAGTTAACCTCTGAAATTTAATAATTTTACATGACTTGGCTTTGTTTGATTTGGGTCGCGTGATTTGTTTTACGTAACTGCATATCAATCGATAACGATAACTATCCTGGACCATCTGTCCCATTCCAATACATATACGAATTTTTGTTCAAAATGTTCAAATGTTTGTATAGTCTATGGGACTTAACTACGGGGTCATCAGTCCCTAAACTTACAAACTACTTATGAACTACTTACGAACTAGGGCGGCACAAATATCCATGCCCGAGGGGGGATTCGAACCCCCGACCGTAGTGGACGTGCAGACCGTGACTGGAAAGCCTTAGTCTCCTCGGCCACCGCGGCCGACCGAATGTTTGTACTTTGCTTCAGTCAGGGGAACGTGCTCCCTTTGTCTTTAATCACGAGTAGTGCATGCCGTATTTCTCTTAGTTTTATAATTTCTCTTGCTTCGTGTTAGAAGGAAACACGCACTCAGTACACTCATTTTATTAACCATTTTCCATTTCTCTCTTACATTTCGATAATTTATGAGCCATTCTGTATCACTATCACATGATCAGTGTAGCAAACCATCAGATATTTTTATTTCTTAATGATGCGATCAGCACCACATTGTAAAACAAGTGATCAATCAGTCAAAATTAAACCTTAGAATAAATTTTAGTAGATAGTGCACATTCTACTGTATTTGCGTTATCCAAAATTTACTGATCCATTCATTTACGTAATATATTTGATGTTTAATTCATTTGTTACGGTGCCCTTCAGTATACGTACGAGGGCGAGTCAGTAAAGTCGCAAACTCAGGTAGAACGCCAGTACCACATCCGTCTTGTGGGTTGCAGCGTTTAAGGAACCAAACAAAGTTACCGCTCAACAGCGTCACTTACGGGACTTACGGGACGAAAAAATTCTGGTCCTATGTAAAATCGATAAGCGGGTCAAAGCCCACTGTCCAGTCACTCATTGATCATTCCGGGGCAGTAATAGAAGAAAGCAAACGGAAAGCTGAAGTTCTAAATTGAACCTTTAAGAAATATTTCACGCATGAGAACCGCACAAATATACCATCATTTGATCAACGTACTAATTCCGAAATGGGGGACATAGCAATAGGTATTTCCGGTGTAGAGGAGCAGCTGAGAGAGCTAAATACGAAAAAGTCTGCTGGTCCGGATGGAATACCAGTTCGGTTTTACAATGACTATTCTGCGGAGTTGGCCCCCTACTTAGCTTGCATTTATCGCGAATCTTTAATTCAGCGCAAAGTTCCTAGTGATTGGAAAAAAGCGCAGGTGACTCCCGTTTATAAGAAAGCAAAGAGAACTGACCCACACAATTACAGGCCAATATCGTTGACATCAGTTTCATGTAGAATTTTGGAGCATATTCTCTGTTCGAATATAGTAAATTTCCTTGAAACGGAAAAGCTTCTTTCCATGAATAGCACGGTTTAGGAAACATCGTTCATGTGAAACTCAGCTTGCCCTTTTCTCACATGACATCTTGCGAGCCATGGACGAAGGGCAACTGGCGGATTGTGTTTTTCTCGACTTCAAAAAGGCGTTCGACGCGGTGCCACACTGCAGACTGCTAACGAAGATACGAGCTTATGGAATAGATTCACAGATTTGTGACCGGCAGGAAAACTTCCTAAGTAATAGAATGCAGTACGTTGTTCTCGACGGCGAGTGTTCATCAGAGACGAGTGTATCGTCAGGCTTGCCCCAGGGGATTGTGATAGGACCGCTATTATTTTCTATCTATATAAATGATCTGATGGACAGAGTAAGTTGTAATATGCGGCTGTTTGCTGATGATGCTGTGGTGTATGGGAGGGTGTTGTCTGTAGCTGACTGTAATAGCATAAAGGATGTCTTAGACAAAATTTCTAGTTGGTGCGAAGATTGGCAGCTAGCTCTCAATGTGGAAGAATGTAAGGTGATGCGCATGAGTAGAAAAAACAATCCCATAATGTTCGAATACAGCATTAGTAATGAGCTTCTCGGTGCTGTCGCGTCGTTTAAATATCTAGGCGTAACATTGCAGAGCGATATGAAATGGAACGAGCATGTAAGAACAGTTGTGAGTAGGGCGGACAGCCGACTTCGGTCTATTGGGAGAATTTTGGGAGGGTGTACTTCACCTGTAAAGGAGACCGCGTATAAAACGCTTGTACGACCACGTCTTGAGTATTGCTCAAGTGTTTGGGACCCGCAGCAGATCAGTTTAAAGGAAGACATAGAGGCGGTTCAGAGACGAGCAGCTAGATTTGTTACCGGTAGGTTCGACCAATGCGCGAGTGTCACGGAAATGCTCCGGCAACTCAATTGGGGATCGCTGGAAGAAAGACGACGTTCTTTTCGTGAATTTCTGTTAAGTAAATGTAGAGGGCCGGAATTTGAAGCTGAGTGTAGTACGATGTTGCTGCCGCCTACTTACACTCCGCGTAGTGATCACAAAGACAAGATAAGAGAAATTAGGTGTCGTACGGAGGCATATAGGCATTCTTTTTTTCCTCGTTCAATTTGGGAGTGGAATAGGAAAGGAAATGCCTAGTAGTGGTACAGTGTACCCTCCGCCACGCACCTTATGGTGAATTGTAGAGTTTGTATGTAGATGTAAAGGCTGCCAGAAAAATCCAAAGCTCCAGGAACTTAAAGCCTTCTCTAAATATAGGACGAGTGTTTACATTTACAGGTGCAGTCAGCTGGAAAGTAAAGCGATTTTCAGGCTTGTAAACGCAGTACTGGCGTGACAGCATCAGTTTCGGTCTTATTTACTGACTCACCCTTTTAATAGCTTTCAAATATTTTCGACGAACATGATTAAGTTACTATGGCACACGAATTATCTCATATATATCTCCCCATTATTTCTAATGAATATTAAGCAAGTTAGCTCAACCGGTGACCGTCAGTACAAGTGACAGCAGGTCAATGCACCGTATCCTTTTACACCTTGCGTACGCGGTAGTATCTCAATGTGTATCTGTGCATATCGCAATCCAGTGACTTGTTTTACCTCGTGCGTTTGACTGAGATTACGTTCACATTGTCCAATGAATTAAAATTTCTATTTCTGTAATAGTGTTTCATGACATAATTTTATGCTGCAACAGGAAACTTAGGCAAAGAAAATATTTTAGGAAACCTATCACACCCACAGAATGAATGTCGCTTGTAAGTGAGTAGTACGTATCAGTGAACTTTTAAGTTCGACCACGTTTTGGATCCTTTTCAGCATAAGTATAATGTAGAGCACGGATGGAGAATTTGGACACGGCATGAATTTTATGAATTTACCTGCCTAATTGAAATGCTGATTTGTTCGTCTTAATGTAAAGACGAATGGGATATCTATCAGTGACGCTTTAATTCCTCCAGTTTCACGTGATGGATAGAATTCGTTTGAGTGTTAGTCCACACAAAAGTGGGCCGATGGGGCTGTCGTGCGGAGAGGTCACGAATCGAAAAGAATCCAGGAGCGACGACTCTGTTCCTTGTTATGGAAAATGCTGCGAGCAGTACAAGTCGGAAGTTGTCATTGTTCGAACCAACCTACAGGATCCAACAATGAATTGCGGTGTGTTATACCAGTGCGTTTGAGAATATCGTAACTGAGAGTATCAGGGAAGATAGTACAACAGCATTCACTTGTTTATTTAGTGTGCGCTTAAGTCTTGTGTTACACTTAACATTGTTTTTAACGATATTAAACAGCTGGATAATGAACTCGGAGAATATTATTAAACATGGCTTGTCGAGATGCTCGTTGAGCGTTACATTACCTGTCTCAAGATAAGTTTTTGTGAGAGAATTTTTCGCACGGAAGTAGTTCCATACGTGATTTACATGCGTTTCTGATAACTTTTCATATGTTTCAGAAGAAAACAATATGTGGTATCTACGTAAGTGCCACGTATGAAACATAATGGCTTATTTATAAGTTATTGTATATTTATAAAGCTGTATACAAGCTGTGGTTCATTGTGTGGATTCCTGTAGTCATGTCCTAGTTCATGAACCACGGGCAACTTATGAGAGGTAAGTGGTCCTGACAGTTGGGATACCAGTTACTTTGGATTAAGGGTGGGAATCTCGGACATATTCTGAGTCGTGGCCACTTTTGTGCTCAGACGGCAAAGACTACCAAATCCAGCGGTTAGTCCCTCAACCGTTAGGGGTAAACCCCATTGGGCCCTAGGCAAGTAAGGATAACAACCTGATTCCCAGGTACTTCAATATCATGCTGGCAACAATCAGAACAAAATGCCTCGGACCTTTGGAGGTGATGGAGTCCCACCTCTAATTGACAGACCAGGGACTCCTCCGATACAACTTGGCAAACGATCTGGAATGAGATCAATGAGGTAGAGCTGGCGGAGGCTTCCAGTAAGATGGGGTTAGATGTTTTAGCTGTTAGTGACTTTAGAGTAAGGGGAGAGAAAGAGGACAAAGTCGAGGAATACAAGGTCTACCTGTCAAGAGTCAAAGTAAGAAGAGCACAGTGGGGTGTAGGTTTCTACATCAGGAAAGCAATCGAACCCAGCATAATTGCAATTAGGTATGTAAATGAACGACTGATGTGGATAGATTTGGCCATTTCCAGCAAGAAAATTAGATTGTGGCAGTGTATTCATCCTGTGAAGGGACAGATGAAGATGAGATGGACAGATTTTACAACGCACTTAGTGATGTAGTTGTTAGAGTGAATGATAAGGATAGTGTTTTACTCATGGGTGATTTCAACGCCAGGATAGGACTCGAACAGAAGGTTATGAAAAGGTTATGGGTAAATTTGGAGAGGAATGGAAGCCAACAGGAACGGAAAACAGCTCTTGGATTTCTGTTCAAGTATGGCCTTAGTTATCACAAAATCCTTCTTTAAGCATAAGGACAATCTCCGCTATACTTGGGAAGTAAGGGGAACCAGATCTGTCATTGACTATATAATGACAGACCAGGAATTAAGAAAGACAGCCAACGACACACGTGTTTTCAGGGGTTTCTTTGATGACGCTGATCATTATTTAATCTGCAGTGAAATTGGTTTTGTGAGGCCAAAAGAGCAGAAAGTCAGGTCTATGTGTAGAAGGATAAGAGTGGAGAAGCTTCAAGATAAGGAAATTAGGCACAGATACATAACGATGACCTCGGAAAGGTACAAGTTAGTTGAATGTAATGATTTACAGTCATTGGAAGAGGAATGGTCAAGGTACAGGGACACACTACTGGAAGCAGCTAGAGAATGTCTTGGAACAGTAGTATGTAAAGGCAAGAAAAATAGACAGCTTGGTGGAATGACACAGTCAAGGCAGCCTGTAGAAAGAAAAAGAAGGCATTTAAAAAATGGCACCACATTAGGAATCAGGCAGACATGTTGAAGAAAGAAACAAAGCCAAACGGATAATTGCAGAATACAAGCAGAAATCATGGGAAGACTTTGGAAATAAGCAAGAAACACTGGGTCAAGCCGCGGGAAAACCATTTCGGAGCGTAATAAGCAATCTTCGAAAGGGAGGGAAGAAGGAATTAACAAGTGTTTTGAACAGGTCAGGAAAGCTGCTAGTCAATCCTGGGGATGCCTTGAGCAGATGGAGGGAATGTTTTGAAGAATTGCTCAATGTAGGTGATACGTTCAATGATGTGTCAGATTTTCAGGTAGAATGGGATAGGAACGACGATGGAAACAGGATCTCATTGAGGAAGTAAAGAAAATTGGCAGTAGGTTACAGTGCAATAAAGCGGCTGGGGTGGACGAAATTAAGCCGGAACTCGTCAAATACAATCGAATATCAGGTCTCAAATGGTTAGATTGTAACAACTATCGAGGCATCTCTTTAATTAGCGCTGCAGGCAAAATATCCTCAGGTATTGTTGAGAGTGCGAGTATTAATTGAAGACAAGTTAGATGAAAATCAGTGTGGGTTTAGGCCTCTTAGAGGCTGTCAGGACCAGATCTTTAGCTTACGCCAGGTAATGGGAAAGTACTATGAGTGGAACAGGGAATTGTATCTATGTTTCATAGAGCTAGAAAAGGCTTATGACCGTGTTCCTAGGAGGAAGCTACTCAGTTCTACAAGATTGTGGTATAGGAGGCAAACTTCTGCAGGCAATTAAAGGGCTTTGCGTAGACTGTCAGGCAGCACTTAGAGTAGATGTCAAATTAAGTTCATGGTTCAGGGTAGTTTCAGGGGTAAGACAAGGCTGTAACCTGTCACCACTGTTGTATATACTATTCATGGATCATATGATGGAAACGGTAGACTGGCAGGGCGGGATTAAAATAGGTGAAAACAAAATAAGCAGTCTCGCATCAGATGACTTAGTTGTAATGCCCGATTCAATTGAAAGGTTGCAATCTGATATTTCAGAGCTCGATCACAGGTGTAAGAATTATGATAGGAAGATCATCAACTGCAAAACGAAAGTAATGTCTGTGGGAAAGAGATTTAAACAGATTGAGTGCCAAATAAGAGGAACAAAGTTAGAACAGGTGGACAGTTTCAAGTACCTGGGATGTATTTTCTCACAGGATGGCAACATAGTGAAAGAACTGGAATCGAGGTACAGGGAAGCTAATGCAGTGAGTTCTCAGCTAAGATCTACTCTCTTCTGCAAGAATGAAGTAAGTACCAAGACTAAGCTAGCAGTGTACCGCTCTATCTTTCGACCAACTTTGTTGTATAGGAGTGAAAGTTGGGTGGATACAGGATACCTTATTGACAAGGTAGAGCTTACAGATATGAAAGTAGCAAGAATTATTGCAGGTACTAATAGATGGGAACAGTGCAGGAGGGTGTCCATAATGACGAAATCAAAGAAAAACTGGGAATGAACACCATATATGAAGCAATCAGAGCGAACAGACTGAGATGGTGGGGTCATGTTACACGCATGGTAGAAGCAAGGTTACCCAAGAGAGATAGACCAAGAAGAAAGTACTTAGATTCGGTGAAGAATGATTTTGAAGTAAAAGGCATAACATCAGACGAGGCATGAATGTTAGCATTGAATAGTGGATCATGGAGGAATTTTATTACAGGTACTATGCTCCAGACTGAACGCTGAAAGGCATAATCAGTCTCTAATGATAATGATGATGATTATGATGATGATGAGGATACAAACTGTAAAGCAGAAACTCTAAAATCTATTCTTCAAATATAGATCTGCAGTACATGCTACTGTATTTAATGTCCTCAAACTGAATCTATAGTATGTACTATTAGTATCACTAATAAATATCTAAATATTATGTATTTGGAGAAGTCTTATGGCGGGCCACGAGTTGAGCACATTAAATGAATTTTTTGCAAGAAATAGCACGTATATGTTTAAAGATTCGCCATCTCTGATGTACAGTGGGCTGTTCGTCCGATCGGAAAAAAATGTGTCAACTTTTAAATTCTTTTTATATAGTGGAGAAACAGAATGTTCGATCATTTATCCTAAACGGAGGTTAGTGGCACGTGAAGCAACGTGCTGAAAGTCGTTGTAAAGGTTTTTCTTCTCTCAGGAAGCATCGTATACATGGAACATTAGTGATTCGTTGAAAAATTAACGCAAAAACCCTCTGACGGCGAACCGAGGTACTCGCGCACTGGCACAAGAAGGCAGTTGATTATTCAAACTGTGGAACACAAACTTTCTCCAAGAAGTACCTCGTGCGACGAGAGACGCTCCACGCCGAAAACAAAGGAGCGATCTAACGAGGCTGGCCCGTTTTTCGCTAATTCTGAGGACAGCGCCGTAATATCTTAATAATGAATATTCAGCGGCCATTGTCTCAATCAACGGGAGGGGAGTCGGATGTCCTTTCTGAGTGGCGCCGCGGCTGCCATCATGGGTGGCGAAGTATTTTATGGCCGGCCGAACAATGGGCGGCTAAAAAATGGGGCCGCCTCTGCCCGCCAGGCCGCGCCAACGCGCATTTGCGTACCCAGCTTCCTGGAGCTGCCGCCAGGTGGCTGCACGCGCGCACTCTACTGCACAAAAGTGGTCGCATTTTCCTGAAACTGAAGTGACCTCAGTACACTTTTATATTACTCTGCTCAAAACAATTAGGTGATCAGTTGAGATATATATATAGGCTCAGAAGTATTGTCACCGGTGGAATGAACTAAAGTGGTTCGACGTCTTTCTGTTGGTTCTATGTCCGTAGCACAGTGGTAGAGTGCCAGACTACAAATCCAAAGGTGGCGGGTTCGATCCCCGCCAGGTCCTAGGATTTTTATCTGCCACTTTCCGCTTCTTTCACCTTTGGCAGTATTGCTCTTGTGAAAAATACCGAGTAGCACCGTTTTTCGGAACCCACGTTAAACTGCAGGTCCCCCTATAACTGGCTGGGTAAGTCAGTTCAAAGGTCGGAGGAAGGCAACGGCATACCACCTCCAAACGGGACCATGCCTAGTAAAGCACTGTGGTGTTCAAACCAGTCTTCGGATTGTTGACTGCTTTACCTTTTTTACCTATGTAGTAAGATAAGGGAGCCATATTTCGGATAGGTTCCCAATTTCGGATATGGGGATTTCTCATCTCTGTTAGCTGCTGTTAGTAGTAGGAGAGCATGCTGGGAGTTATTAAATTGTTGTTTGAGATCCATTGTAGTTGGGAGCTTCGAACGTGTTTTATTGAGTTGCGAGTTTTTTTATGTGTTTTCTGAGCCAAGTTTTTACACGGGAGGTATTTTCTATGTCTAAGCAACATATTTACTCTAATATTAATGTGTGTAACTGAAGTTACGTTCACATAACCTACACATTCGAATCGGCCATGTTGAATGCAGTGTTGTAAAGCTCCAAATTTCGGATTCTTGGCGGTGCCTATTTTCGTATATCCTAAATTGGGAACTATTTTTGTAACATATTGAAAGTATTGTGTATCACAAGTGAAATTAAGCAGAAATTATTACTATAGACGACATATGTTTTAAATAGGAACTGATTCACAATTCTCTGCCCAGAGTTCTGCTTACAAATTGGAACTACAAGACTCATTAACGAGGTCTGAGGAAAAAGGAATGAAGCTGAACATCGCCTTTACAAATTGCAAACGAAGAACTTTAAAACAAAAGACACCCTATATAAAAGTTGGCATCTCAATCGTCCAGAAAGAGTTGTAGAAAGAGAAATACCGACCCTGATGACTCTTCCTCCGAACCAGTCTTGGCTAGTATGGACGATAAAGATGGTGCAGATGAGGCATGCCTCTACAGTTCTGAGCCCTTCAAAAATGATCATCGTGGTGAGAAGTGGATTAGATGTATTAAATGTCTCCAATGGGCCCACGAATTGTGTGCGGGTACAGGAAAACATGGGTGTAAAACATATGTATGTGGTTTATGTTTTTCGAATAATGTAATGTGCCAGTTAATGCTTCTGAAATAAAGTTGTTCCTTTTTATCTTTTAAAAAGCCATGTATTTTCATTAATATCAGCCATCTGAAATTAGGGACCAATACCATCCGAAACAAGGAACCCTTTTTCAGGAGTTGTCAAAGGAGCACTTCTTTACTTCCATTGAATTAGTTCAAAATATTTTAAGAATACACGAATTTTCAACATGAATCCTTGAAGGATATAGAATAGAGAGTTCAAGAACGAATTTTCATTTTTTGTGAAACATTATCGTTGGCAAATTTTGGGAAAATGTAAATGGTATCCGAAATACGGTTACCTTGAGACAACAACGTTAGGGCAACCGAGATAGTGCTAATAACAGGAAGTTGCTGCAGCGGTGGTTGGTGTCGCCTTATCTTCACTCTACCAAACGAATTACACATCAGTTGGGTTCAGATAGTATAATGTGAAGGTAGTGCAATACAGTAACTTGACTTACCCGAAGCTATGGCGTGAAGACCCATATGTAGGTTGGATGCGCGACAGACACTGAGGGAAGTGGCTGCAGCTATTGGAGTGTCCCAAAGTGTAATTTTCAGCACCTGGACAAGATTTCAGACAAAAGTAAACGTTAAAAGAAAGCAAGGCCAAGGTCGCCCCCGGGTAACATCAGCGGGAGATGACCGTTACCTTCGGTTAACAGCCCGTCGAGACAGGAGGCTGAATGCAACTCAGCTGTAGCGCACATTGCAGGCACCAACAGGACACTCAATATCTACACACAAGTCCGAAAACGCCTTCGGGAATATGGCCTCTACGCACGGACGTCAATGGTGTGTGTCCCGTTAAAACCATGACTCTCTTCAGCTCGCAGAAACTGGGGCCGCGGTGGAGTATCTGAGCGGTCTAAGGCGCCTCGCTGCGGAGCGCACGGTTGCTCGCCGTCGGAGGTTCGAGTCTTCCCAGGGGCGTATGTGTTGTTGTTAGGTTAGTTTACCTTCGTTTAAGTAGTTTGTAAGCTATGGACTGATGACCACTCTGTTTGGTCCGATAGATTTACAAAAATTGGAATATTTTAGAAACTGGGCCGAGGAACATCAGGATTGGAGTCGTAATAAATGGCGGCTGGTTTTGTTCATGGATGAGTCAAGTTTTTTCTTGTGCAGCCGAACTACCGTCGGTTCCTCATCTAAACGGAACGTGGGACTCAAAACAATCCTGATAATGTGCAGGATACATCACCATATCATGGTGGGCAGAAGTCAGTACTGGCGGAAATTCGGGCCTCTGCCTCCCCTAAAGGAGGTGGCTTCTTTCTGATGGACGATAGCGCTCGTCCCCACAGAGCTGCACCGATCGACAACATGCATCAAGCCGAGGAAATTGAAGGAATGGAGTTGTCAGCTTGTTCACCGGACTGAAACCCGATTGATCATGTCTGGCATGCACTTGGCAGACGCATTGCAACCAGACGAGCACCTCCAGCATCTGCCTGAACAGTCGAAGACTGGAAATTGCACTTATGGGAGAATGATCAAATATGCTTTAAGAGCTGATTGCCAACTTCATACCATGCCACGCAGGTCTGCAACTGTACTGGGTGTCCGAGGTGAACACACACCGTATTAGAGGCAACGAGAGAGACTTCTTCGCTATTATGGTAGCCCCATTATGCCTCAAAGTGAACCTCAAGTAAAGAGTCGAGACAGCAAAATATCGTGGTGTATCCCTCGGATATTACAATTGTCACAATATCGGAATATAAAACGATACCGTTTATATATATATATTGGGTATGGTATCTCAACAGATCCCCTAATTGTCTTGAGCAGTCTACATGCACACATCAGAAAGAGTGTTGCATCACTTTAGTTCTAAGGTCTCCTGAACATTGCAACACGTCCACATAAAGTGTTCCATTTAATTAACTCCCCAAGAACAAATATTGATGAGCGTCAGACATTTTTTTTAATGTAGCAAGACCTCCACTCGCAATATGCGAGATACCAGGCTTTATATATTGATTTTGTTCTATCTGTATGTAAAATTCTAAGTGTCTATGTTGTACATGAGGCCCCAAATAACTATTAGTGTGTACTGTGATGTGCTCCCACTGGCCCTGGCTTCCACAGAATGAATAAAACTTTGTATGTAAGAGAGTTTAGGAAGTGCTAGGCGCACCTCGTCTGTTTTGTGTCATCGTTTCTTTCAAACTCTAGGCGTAGAATGTCTCTGGGCGAGAAGTAGGTTTGCCAACTGCTGAGCAGAACCCAGTCTTCGCAAAGATTCCTAATGTAGCTTGCTCTTAACCTCCCTGGCTGGGGGTTGGTCAGGTTACCTGCGTGATGAACAGTGACACTCTCTCGGCTCCCGTCCACTACCCCTCCTCAGTAATGGCTAGGCAGTGGTAAAGAGAGCTATTCATTTGCTTCTTGGTTCCTGGTAGGGTAAGTACCTCTGGGTTTGGTTCTGCTGTGGCCTCATGGCTCGACTTAGTTCAGGCTCCATAGTAGTACTTATGCCTTTTCGCAAGTTTAATCCCGGGAGTAGCAGCTACACTATGTGCAGTAGTGAGATTTTGCTTAATTTCGTACAGGATTGCTAATTTTATGTCGATTTTTGCTGGAATCTGATTCCGAGGCTCTGATGGTGTTTCGTTAGCATAGTTCTTGCACTTTATAACTTTTAAATCATTTCTTCGCCTGTTTAAAAATGTTCAGTATCTTTCACGTTCTTATCGTAGTTGATTTGTAATGTTTTCGGGGACTCGCGGTGCCTATACTGTTCGTACTTTGTCGACAGAACATGTGGACGATATCAGACTAAGCCTTCAGATTTTCCATCATTCAGTGCATATGAGGGGTTAATTGTATAGCTAATTTGCTAATGTGTTTCCTAGTGAGTGTAGCGTGATAATTTTCCCCGAAAATTATCCATCCTAACTTGTAATCTGTGTACTTGTCGGCCCACGTGTGCGCCGATTAGCGTGTTCCCTGTCGTGATTATTACCATTAAATAGATCTTTTTCCTCTGTGTAGAAAGAACCGTTGCACGACATATATCGTGTTTTTAATTTCCATGAAATAGAATTATTTCACTTATCTGATATTTTGTGACCGAACTCTGTATTGTGCTGTAGCTATCTGTAACCTTGCTTATCTAATAGATATCATTCCTCTGTTCAGAAGGAATGGTTACACGATATATTTCGCGATCTTATTCTCTTCGAGATTGATTTTGTTAACTTTTTGCATATTTGTGTTCCGACTTAGTAGAGTGCTGTATTGATCTAACAACTTTAACCTTCTGTAGTTATCTTCTCCCTGTGCTAAACGAACCCCAGAGCGACCGTTTTTAGATATTATTTAATGAAATCTTGATTTAATGTATAGTTAGAAGTTCTAGGGAAACTTTAACTTCCGTCTGTACACCGCACTTTGTGGTCTTAAACCAAGTGCGTTTGTTTGTGATAGTTTATCATGAGCCTAAGCCACTAGCTTGACACGTTATGGAAGCGAAGTACTATTGCATTGTGTGCGAGTGAACCTTCGATCTGCATTCTCCACATTGCTTGGCTGTCGTCTTGGTGTCTTGGTATCGGGTGCTTGGTAAGTACCTCCATGGCTTGGCTTATGAATCTGTGTGTGAATGTGCTGCAATTCCTCCGTTCCCCCCTATGAAACGTGATAGTAAATTAACCTGTACTCAACTTTGCAGGTGGGCAATTTTAGGGCCATGTAATTTTGGATATTTTGAATATTTTGTAAGGTGTGATTTTTATTGTAATTAAAAAAATGGTCTTCCCCTTGTTGTTCTTGTTTTGAACAATAAATTAATTTGTTAAACTATAATCCCTTTGTGCTAATTTAAATACTCCCCTCATAATTTATTTTGGATTAATGTGGGGTAATTTGTTCATGTATCTTGTGGCTCTGCTCCCTTCTGGAGTAGAGAATATTTGCGTTTCCGTTGCCAACATTTATTTTCGATTTAGATCCGTGACTGCGGATCATTATTTAATTGTTTGCAGTTCCCTCTAAATATTACAGTAAAGGTAGAACTGTTTGCTTAACTTATAGAATCAGAGTTTTGCTTAAGGGAACTGTATACTTCCGCCGCTGTGTGAATATCGCCGTAATTAGATTTTGCGAGCAAGCAGTCAATTGTTAACTTCACAATTACTGCTAGTTAACAGTCAATAGAACAGCGGGCGACTTTCAACATTGATGTTGAAAGTGTATATTGCATCAAGAACACAGTTCCTTAGATTGTCCATAGATGTTTCTTGACCCACACAAAGATTGAAACAACCATGAATGCACAGTGCCATTGAGAAGAAGTGGTTAAGACAGCTGATCAGTTGCAGTCACAACACTAGGAAACAAGTATACTGTTTATGTTGATTGTAGATCTACAGGGTGATCAATCCTCAGCGCAACCGTCTTTGCGGCACGTGACTTGCCCGTGATGGCAGCTGCGATGACCGCTTAGGGGGCCGCGTGACTTCCTCACTAAATTTAATATGGGTTGGCCCGCAAGCTATTTCTCACATAAATCACACAAACACTTAGATATAAAAGTTTATTATTCATGTGTATTATGCAAGGAGGTGCTGGAACTGCCTCTCTTCGCTGTTGAAGCATTTCTGACACCTGCTGAGGAAATTGCTCATTAGCTACACTCTAAAGTTCCCTCTCAGAAAGTGCAGTTATTTCATGACGAATGTTTGTTTCAAGTTGATCTAAAGTGTGGGGATTTGATTTGTACATTTTTTCTTTTAATGCTCCCCACACATAAAATGTCACGGAGTTAAATCGGAAAATCGAGGGAGCCAAGTGTTCTTAGTGATAATTATTTCACCAAACACATTACCAATTTCCCATAATGATAAGTTGGCTGTATGTGCCGTCGCAAGGTCTTGCTAAAATGTCGCGAAAGCACGTTCTCTCTCAGTTAATTGCGCAAAAAAAAAAAAGCTGCAATATGTTTTCAACATAACTGTCACTATCGTTTCCTGAAAAATTATGGGGCCTATTATTCTCTCGCCGCTAACAGCGCACCACATTCCAATTTTTTTTATCGTGCAGGGGTTGTTCCTGAATTAAGTTAGGCTTTTCCTAACTCCATTAACGGTTGAAAATTAACACACCCACTTAGGTAGAACCATGATTCATCCGAAAAGGAAGTTAACTTCGGGCGAATTTCTCCGTCATGCACATTTTTCAGAATCAACGAGTGTAATGAACAACTTCCTCAGCAGGTGTCGGAAAGGCTCGAACAACAAAGGGAGGCAGTTCCAGCACTTCCTTGCGTAATACAAGTGAAAAATAAATTATTCTTTCTAAGTGTTTGTGTGATATATGTCAGAAATGGCTTGCGTGACAACCAGTATTAAATTTAGTGCGGAAGACGCGCGGCCCCCTAAGCGGGCACCGCAGCTTCCATCGCCAGCAGATCGCGCGCGACAAAGGCGGTTGCGCTGAGTACTGATCACCCTGTACCACACCTAATAGGTCAATTCATAAGTTTGGTCATATCCCCATTATTTGTGTCAGGAGGATCTCTCATCAAGGTAAGTTTCTAGATGTCTCGGAATACACCCAAGTGATATTGTTCGTATGCGGAATAGATACAGAGGTAAAGGAACTGACTGAAAACCCAAAGAGATTTTCGTCAGATGTTAAACATACTAGGGGCAAAACACAAACAATACCCTCACTACGTGATAGCAATGGCGATCCTGCCAATGACAGCGTTACTAAAGTAGAGTTACTAAACATAGCTTTTAGAAACACATTCACCAGAGAAGAAACCAATATTCCAGATTTCGAATTACAAGCACAGGCCAGAATGAGTAACGTGGAGGCAGATATCATCGGAGTAGTGAAGCAAATGAAATCACTTAACAAGAACAAGTCTTCTGGTCAGGAGCCGCGGCGGTGTGGCTGAGCGCTTTGAGGCTCTTTGCTACGATGAGCGAGGCCGTTCCCCGTCGGGGGCTCGATTCCTTCCTCGGTCATGGATGTTTGTGCCGTCTTTAGTGTAAGCTAGTTCATCAGTAGTTTGTAAGTTTAGGGACTGATGACCCCGTAATTAAGTCCCATATGCTCTACAAACATTTGAACATCTGGTCCGGACTGTATACCCATTACATTTCTATCTGATTATGCTACCGCGGTAGCTCCTTACTGAACAGCCACATACAACCGCTCACTCAACAAAGGAGCTGTACCAGAAGATTGGAAAGATGCACAGGTCACACCTATATTCTAGAAAGGCAGTAGGAGTAACTCACTAAACTACTGGCCTGTTTCATTGACGTCAATTCGCAGTAAGGTTTTGGAACATATCCTGTATTCAAATATTATGAATTATCTCGAAGAGAATGATCTATTGACCCAAGTTCAACACGGATTTAGAAAATATTGTTCATGCGAAACACAACTAGCTGTTTACTCACACGCAGTGATGGGTGCTATATCTACAAGGGTTCACAAATCGATTCCGTATTTCTTGATTTCCAGAAGGCTTTTGACACCGTACCTCACAAACGGCTTTTAATCATATTGGGTGGTTATGGTATATCGCCCAAAATTTGAGATTGGATAGGGGATTTCCTGTCAGAGACGAACACTTTGTCGATGGTAGGCATCGACTAAAACAGAGGTGATATCCGGCGTTCCACAAGGTAGTGTTACTGGTTTTCTGCTGTTAAGTTACTTACATAAACTATTTGGGAAAAAATCTAAGCAACTCTCTTAGGTTGTTGGCAGATTACGCCGTCATTTACCGAATAGTAAAATCATCTGAAGATCAAAACCCTCTGCAGAACGATCTAAATAAGATATCACTATAGTGTAAAAATTGTCAATTGACACACATGAGTACGAAAAACATCCGTTAAACTTTGTTTACAATATAACTCAGTTAAAATTGAATACTAACTCCACAAAATACCTAAGAATTACTATTACTCCAGATTTAAACTGGAAAGAACACATAAATAATGTCGTGAGAAAGGCGACCCAGATACTGCGTTTTATTGGCAGAACTCTTAAAAGATACAACAGAAATACTAAAGAAACTGCAAACACTGTGCATGTTCGTCCTCTTTTGGAGTATTGCTGCCCAATGTGGGATCCTTATCAGTTGGGTTTGACGGAGGACATCGAAAGTGTCCAATGTAGGGCAGCCCGTTTCGTATTGTCACGATATAGGGGAGAAAGTGTTACGGAAATGATACAGGATCTGGGATGGGAATCATTACAACAGCGGCGCTTATAGCTGCGGCGTGGGCTACTTACGAAACTCCAAAAAATTCAAATGTTTGTTAAGCTTAAGGGACTTAACTGAGGGGTCATCAGTCCCTAAACTTACAAACTACCTATGAATTACCTTATACTAAAGACGACACAAATATCCATGCCAGAGGGGGGATTCTAGCCCCGAACCGTAACGACCGTGCAGACTGTGAATGGCGCGCCGCAGTCCCCTCGGCCACCGCGGCCGGCTAGAAAACTCCAACCGCCAACATTCTCCTTCGAATGCAAAGACATATTGTTGGCTGCCACCTACATAGGTGAAAAGATCATCGGAATAAAATACGAGCAATCAGAGCTCGAACGGAGAGATTCAGATGTTCTTTCTTCCCGCGCGCTATTCGAGAACGGAATGGGAGATAAATAGTATAAAGGTGGTTCGATGAACCCTTTGTCAGCCACTTAAATGTGATTTTCAAAGTATCCCATTTAGATGTAGAAGTAGACGATGACTTGCCTCCCTCTGGCATCTCAAAGGCTACCACAGCAGCTGATGACCGCTACAGCTCGGAGTAATCCTGAGAGGAACGTCACCATGATGAATAATGATTTATGTACAGCCACAGGACGTGGTGTTTTGATTCAAACAGTACGTATTAGGCTGCATGACATGCCACTTCTTTCCCCAAGTCCATGGCGAGGTCAAGCTTTGATGACACCTAGACACTACAAATAGGCCCAACAGGGTGCTGAACGTGAAAGACGACCGTCTGTCGTCTTACATATATTTTTTGCATATTTCTGTAACGTTATAATTTATTTAATGTCGCTAAATTATTGTTAAAACTTGAACCCCACTCTTTTCAAGGCTTGAGGAATTGCATTTTTATTTCATGTGTTAAAATATTAGTTAAAATTGCTAGGTTTTTCTTATTTTCTTATGTTAATAATTTTTTATTATATTAATTAATGTGGCATAAATGTGGCTTCTCCACTACGCCACTGTCCCTGTGAGAATGTGTACTTGTCTTACTTTTAAGTAAATGAGCGAGAATCTATGACTCTCTGAATGTGGGGAGTGATAGCTCGCTTTGCATCGTTCTCTCTTTTAGTTACTGAGGCTACTAAAGAGGTTTCTACATCCTTTGGTTACAGTCCAGTCAGCGAGCCTTCTCTAGGACGAGTCTCTCCGTCCCCACCACCGCTGACCTTGGATTTTCCGGCTTCCGGTGGCTTCCCGTGTGTTGTGGCCGCTCGGTCTGGGCATTCTGGGCTGATCGTCTGGTGAGGTAAGTTTGGTTCTGCTCTTGTTTTTGGAGATGGTAGCGTTTCATTGTCTAGCACATTTAACTTAGATTAGTGAACTTAGAATCATTTTTGGAATATTTTCTCCGATCGTGTACGGAAATGTGTTATCGTTTTTCAATTCAGTGATTTCCAATGGCTAAACGCGGTGTGTATGATTCTAACTGCAGTTTGATAACGGCCTGGTATGTTAAAATCTTTTGTGATCATGTGGTGGCGTATGTACTCTGTGTAAATATTTTCTAGCTTTGTGGGGCTCGATTTCTAATAGGTGATACATTCATTTTTGTACAGTCATGTAAAAATCTTCTCATCCTTTCCTTGTGTTCCACGTGGTTGGTTCATAGAACAAAGCCTTCAGCTTCCACTCTTGTTTTTTCCATACCCATCAGGCAAGTAACTATGCGGGTATCCTTCTTCTCATTTCCACAAATATTTCACGATCTTCTATCCCCGCCTATTTTAATTTTGCCATTTCTTCTCCGACTTGTATTACGCCCTCTGTCTTTGTCAGTAATTCTCTCTGAACCTTGTCCAACCTCCTTCAATAGCTTCCTTATGTAATTCTAAACATTTCTATGGGTTGCATGCTGTAATTCTTAGTTTTATTTTTTCGACTTTGTAATTATTTCATTTTGTGGTTTTCCTGAGACAGGACTTCATTCGTGTCTGTAATCGCGTGTAGCTGTATTTCATTCGCTTCTTTATATAATTCTAAGCATTTCTATTGGTTGCATGCTGTAGTTCTTTTTTTTTTTTTTTTTTTTTTTTTTTTTTTTTTTTTTTTTTTTTTTTTTTTTTTGGGAAATGAATTTATTCAATTTTATCGGTTTTCGGAACCACGTGAGTGCGAGTTCCGACTTCTAGGGTTTGCAGCTAGTTGCCTGAATTCACGCAGCTTCCCATATAAAACCAGTACCTAGATCGATTTCTAACAGACTGCAACTTAAGAACCCACCGTGATTTTGTATAATGAATCCGATTTTCAACCACTTCACCTTCAGTGGAGTGCGTTCATGTAACGTAACCGTGTGTTGCCGTTAGTGTGTTTGCTCGCGGTCAAATTCAGATGTAATTTAACTTGGCTATAGACGCGCACCACTCGAAACAGGCACGACAAACCTTCAAAGTGTTTTTGTACATTGTCTTTTGTGCTACCTCCGACTTGCGGTGGCTGCGGGGACTGAGGCGCTTCACTCACGGTCTGCACGGCCACTACGGTCGGGGGTTCGAATCCCCCCTCGGGCATGGATATTTGTGCCGTCCTAGTTCGTAAGTAGTTCATAAGTAGTTTGTAAGTTTAGGGACTGATGACCCCGTAGTTAAGTCCCATAAGCTTAACAAACATTTGAACATTATTGATAGAGCTGAAGCATTGAATTAAAATTTGTGGTGCGGCCGGGAATCGAACCCGGACCTCCATGCTTACTAGGCAGACGTCTTAACCGTTAGACTACCACACCACTAACGATTAAGGCGCCTCGGAATAGTCTATGTACGATTTCCCTCCACAACACAAACTTTAATTCAGCTTCTTTGTTCCAAAGATAATTGCCACTACTGCCAAGGCTCTCCATGCAGCGGAATAGCACCTCAGCAATGGACATGGTGGAACAATCCTGTTATGGTGATATAAATATCAATTAAATACAATGAAAGAATCCCTGAGACGGATTTTCGTCTCAAATATGTCAAAGACATTATTGATAGAGCTGAAGCATTGAATTAAAATTTGTGGTGCGGCCGGGAATCGAACCCGGACCTCCATGCTTACTAGGCAGACGTCTTAACCGTTGTGTTGTGGAGGGAAATCGTACATAGACTATTCCGAGGCGCCTTAATCGTTAGTGGTGTGGTAGTCTAACGAAAAATGGAGGTCCGGGTTCGATTCCCGGCCGCACCACAAATTTTAATTCAATGCTTCAGCTCTATCAATAATGTCTTTGACATATTTGAGACGAAAATCCGTCTCAGGGATTCTTTCATTGTATTTAATTGATATTTATATCACCATAACAGGATTGTTCCACCATGTCCATTGCTGAGGTGCTATTCCGCTGCATGGAGAGCCTTGGCAGTAGTGGCAATTATCTTTGGAACAAAGAAGCTGAATTAAAGTTTGTGTTGTGGAGGGAAATCGTACATAGACTATTCCGAGGCGCCTTAATCGTTAGTGGTGTGGTAGTCTAACGGTTAAGACGTCTGCCTAGTAAGCATGGAGGTCCGGGTTCGATTCCCGGCCGCACCACAAATTTTAATTCAATGCTTCAGCTCTATCAATAATGTCTTTGACATATTTGAGACGAAAATCCGTCTCAGGGATTCTTTCATTGTATTTAAACATTTGAACCTTTTTGTACGATAGCGGAACCTGCTGCCGCCTCGTCTCAGCACGCTGACATTGGAGAGTTTCGCTGTGGCATTGCGTGTGTATGAGAGAAAGTGTTGTTTGTGAATCCTTCTCCGCAGTAGCGTTAAATTATGTACAATTTAGGCTGGGCATCGTCCGCATTAATCCACGTAAGAGATGCATTTTCATTGTATTTCAAAATTGGTTCCCTATTTTGCTTGTTTTCTATCTGAATAAACAAGTTTAAGTTCAGCATAATCCTTAAGTTACCTATAAATTGTAGTATTAGAGCACCTTCCCTCTTTTATTTAATACTGTTCTTCACAAATGCTGAGAACATGATCAGATGCAAATTATGTCTAAATTCCGTTGCGCCATAAATGTTTTCTTAGCCACCTTTCTAAGATAACTTTAATTGTGGTGGCTTGCTTAGTAATGTCTGTGTGTAATAACGTGCGACCTGCTATGGATATTGACTACTGTAGTATTAACTTCCTGTTATTGAAGTAATTTGAAACGAGTCAGTTCTCAGATTGGACCAGGGAACAAGGCTTTGTAACAGGGAGTAACCAGTAGTTCACACGGACCTCATTTGCAAATTTTAGTGATAAAACAAAGATTTTACGGTGGTCGACTTTCATACGGAGCGTAAGAATTGGCATCAATTTGTATTAACTGGTGAGACTCCCATCTGCTGTCAACCAGACAACCGTCTGAGACTTTTTTTGGAGGCAGCCTGGTCAGCCTGAACGTCTTGGACACACCGTACAGCGAGTGCAGCAAATCACTGATAGGCATCACTAAAACAGGGATGATACCTGGCGTTCCCATCGGTCGTCTACTATCTCGGAGGAAATCTTAGCAATCCTCTTACATTGTTTGCAGATTGTGTTGTAATTTGTCTTTTAGGCCGCGGTGGAGGAGCCGAGTGGTCTAAGGCGCCTCGTTCCGGAGCGCGCGGTTGCTCGCCGTCTGAGGTTCGAGTCCTCCCTGGGGCAAGGGTGTGTGTGTGTTGTCCTTAGTGTAGTTTACCATAGTTCGAGTAGTTTGTAAGATACGGACTGATGACCACGCAGTTTGGTCCGATAGATTTACAAACATGTGAACATTTTTTGTCTTCTAGTAAGGTCTTCAAAAGATCAAGGTAGACTGTAGAACATTTACGTAATAAGAGTGCATGTTGCAAAAATCACCAGTTACCCCTAAATAATGAAAGATGTAACGTCGTCCACTGGCGTACAAGAATAAATCTGTTAAAATTCCTGTACAATATAAGTACTTCACATCTCATGGCCGATAATTCGACTAAATATCTATGAATTACTACTAGGATAGACTTAAGAACATATTGATCATGACTTGGAGAAGGCGAACTAAACGCTCATTTTATTGGAAAAACACGAAGAAGATGCAAAAAAAAAAAAAAAAAAAAAAAAAAAAAAAAAAAAAAAAAAAAAAAAAAAAAGAGTAAAGGGACTGTTTGCAATACGCTTGTCCGTCATCTTTCGTGGCACTGCTGCGCAATGTGTAGTTCTTACCAGCTAGAAAAGAGTGCGTAGAAGGGGAGATCATTTTGTATCATCGGAAAGAGAGGGGAAGAGAGTATCGGGGAAATGATGCAGGCATTGGCGTGGGATTCATTCATTAGATCAAGGACGTTTATCATTGCGGCTATATCTAGTTACGAAATTTCGACGGCCGACTTTGTAAGCAAAGTGCGAATATATATTGACTCCTGCCTACATAAGAAGAAATAATCATCAAAGAATGTCAGAGAAAAATTAGACGTCAGACAGGAAGATTTATGTGATCTTCCCTCTCGTGTGCTATTCGAGAACGGAACGGTAAATAAAATTGGTTCGATTAACCCTCTGCCGGGCACTAACCTATTATTTGCAGTAAATCAATGTTGTTCTAGATGAAGATATAACAGTGTAAGTGCACATTTGACTATGGTCTGCATTTATGTTCAAGCGTGCATTTCACGCACAGTTAACATTTTCTTGTACAACTGAATATTTTGTAAAAAAGTAGATTCTGCCTTTAAACATGCGATATCAGCGTAGTTCGAACATAATAAACTACGAATAATAACGACGAAGAAAAACGGAAACACATTTCTGAGCGTACTGCCTTATCATACTAGTTGAAGTTTCTAACAGAAATGTATTGGAAATTGCTACACATCCAAAGTGTCGAACAATGTGTTCAGGCCTGCAAATTGTGTGCTTCACGTGCGGAATGGCCACAAGGTTTGAGGCGTGTGCTGCAGACTGGGCAGCCGTTCCTCTCTCTCGGGCATAGGTGTGTAATTTAGTTAAAGTAGTTTGTAAGTCTAGGGACCATAGCAGTTTGGTCCAATAGGTTTACAAACATTTAAATATTTCAACCTTATGTGCCTGACAAGGACACCACATAGGTATCGCATTTTTAGAATTTTTGGAAATTTATGGTCCATGAAGTTCAGAACTCAAATAACAGCTAAACTCATTCGACGCAACTCCAAAAAATTCTCGAGTTAACGGACTTTGAAATTTTGCAAGCACGCATAAGTAGCAATCAGTGAATAAATTGCAGCCTCTGTCGGTGTAGCTCAGGTGGTAACGTTCTGGCCTTACAACCCTAGGGACGGTGGTTCGAATCCAATCATGACACTCTTTTCGTTTATTTATTTTGGTGTTCTAATAATTACACAATTTTAATATATAATGGCAATTGTTACGAAAAGTGTACGTATTTTTGTTTATTTGTAGTTTTCTATATTTTATAGATTGTTGTTAATGATATTGGTTTCAATTAAAAGAAAAGTAAGTTACAACTTTTACAGTATTGACTTCACTATTAGTTGACGTCGATAGTCATTGATTATTCAGTTTGTGAAGAACTATGACACTGTTTTTGGACATTCAACTCCATAGCTACTAATGGCTTTCTAAGTAGCTAACCCATTCAAACATCGTTTTACGTGACGACGAGGTTTTCAGGTCATCTACATACACATAAACAGCACGTGCAATTAAAGATCTCAAGATGTTTCATATAACTGAATTCGTAAAAGAAAAGCGGTAGCTGATCGTGTTTGTTCGTTTTTGTACACCGTGTTCATGGCTCCGCTTTTTCTTATTGCAGAGAGCGCTCAGCCTTTTGACCGGGCGCGCTGAGCCACAGCGCTCGGCAACCTGAGCTACACCGACAGAGGCTGCAACGGTTTTAATTATTGGTACTTACTTGTACTTTGCAAAACTTCAGTGTCGATTTTCTTGAAAAATATTTGAGAGTTGCGTCGAAAGACTTTAGTCGATTTTTACTTGACGTACCATAAATACAAGGAAATTATAAAATCCAATACCCATGTGGTCTCTTTGTGAGATAATAGTACGATGTGTGCCTGATATACACTCCTGGAAAGTGAAAAAAGAACTCCATGAATTAGTCAACTCAGCAGAGCGAAATTTTATTGACACATTCTTGAGGATGCATACAACATAAGATCACGTAGTCAGAACTGTACGAATGTCAGTACAGTCACCAGAGCGTGCACAATGTCGACTCTTCTTTTGCAGCAATGTAGAGTGTAACTTTCTCATGAAGACTATTGTAGAGTTGCCGAATGTTGTCTTGCGGTATGGCCTGCCATGCAGTTTCCATCTGATGCCTCAGCTGGACCCGTTTCTCGTGCCGATCGTGTAGACCGCGCCAAGATGACGTTTCTACTGGTCCGAGACATGTTCAATAGGGGACCGATCTGGGTATAATGATGGGCAGGGTAGTTGACATACACCTAGAAGAGCACGTTGGGTTGTACGGGATACGTGTGGACGTGCATTATCTTGTTGGAAAAGCACATCGGCTTGCTGGTGCATGAACGGTGGCAAGTCGGGTTGAATGATGGTATTAATGTACTGTGTACTGTTCAATTTTCCCACAACGAACGCGAGAGAAGAACGGCCAGTATAGGATATGTCTCCCCACACTATAGTGCTAGGTGTCGGCCCCATTTGCCTCTGCCATATGCACTCCCGATTTTCGCACCCCCACGTTATGGATAGCAAGGCCTCCCGCAACGGAGGTTCGAATTATTCCTCGGGCATGGAAGTGTGTGTTGTCCTTAGGGTAGCTTAACTTAGTTTAGGGACTGATGACGAACGTAGTTTGGTCCCATAGAATTACAAACACTTGAACATTTTTTTCGAACTCTACTGCACGACACCACACAAGCGTAGGACCATCATTGTCACCAACGCAGCGACGACTCTCATCACTGAAGACGACACATCTCCATTCGTTCCTTCATAAGCGCCTACCATGACACCACTGGAGGCGGGCTGAAAGATGTTGGGGCGTGAGCGGAGGACATTCTATCGGCACATATGATCGTGCATCATTGTGAGGGGAGTAATATTCTACACTCGCCATTCTCCTCTAGTGATCCTCTAGAGAACATTGAACAGTACACGGTACACTGAAACCATCATTTAACCCGCCTTGCTACCACAAATGCACCAACAAGGTGATATGCTTTTCGAACAGAACAGTACAAATCGACATGTATCCCGTACCACCCAAAGTGCTCTTCAAGGTGTACGTCAACTACCTTGGCCAGCACGATCCCCAGATCTGTCCCCCATTGAGCATGTTTGGGACCGCTTGGAACATCATGTTGGGCGGTCTGCATGAGGGGCACGAAATGTGGTCCAACTGAGACACCAGGTGGAAATTGCATGGCAGGCCATTCCACATAAGCACATTCGGAACCTCTACGATCGTTTCCATGACAGAATTACAGCTTGCATTGCTGCAAGAGGAGGGTGTACACGGTACTAACGCCAACATTGGAGACGCTCTGGTGATTGTACTCACGTGCGTACGGCTCTGCCTGTGGAACGTATGTTGCACAGAAGGTCAAGAATGTGTCAATAAAATTTCCCCCTGCTGGATTAACGAATTCATTGTGCACTTTTTCCCTCTTCCAGGAGTATACTACCAAACGTATTCACTATCAGTCCCTCGTGTTTTGAGGTCCGTGTGTCGGTGCACACGCCAGTGGTTCCCACGGGAAGCGTCCGCGGCAATCGGCGCACCAGAGGTCTCTGTGTGAGGCCAGGCCTCACCGCCTGTGACGCGCCGTCTGCGTCAGATTAATGCTGCCAGGCGGGGGCATCTGGCCGACGAAGGCGACGGACTGCGTAATACGCCCTTTCTCTTCATAACTCTTTTTATCTTCTAGATCTCAATCTGTGCGAGAAACATCTCTCGGAACATAGTAGTTTCGCGGCAAGCCATCGGGAAACATCGTATGTTATCTCGTTCTCTCAGTATCTTCTGCTCTTTCTTTTCCCTCTGTCTCTCCCTCTCTCTCCCTCTTTCTCTCTCCACACACAGATACAGACAGTCACAAACACACACATATACAGACAAGATGACGTACGGCATTTCACTACCGGAACACTTTTATTTTTTCATTAACGAGGCGTCAATCATGCAGTGAAGGCTTGCTGTCGAATCTTCCGGGTTATATGGTCGTGGTCGAAGAAACATATCTGCTCCTGACGTTGCATTCAGAGCTGCGCTGGACATCTTCAGAGGTGCTACTGGTAGCGGTGAGTCTTGCCGACTGACGAGTCGGGTTCACGCTTCACTTTCTTGACGGACCTCGACCTTGGTCCGATGGCTGTGCAGGCTAAGCATTTGCTGCTATTCCTGCTGTACCTGAAACATAGGAAAAAGTATTAGAACCTGGATGTATGAGTGGACTTAGACTGTCAGATTACTGACGATGTATTATTATATTTTATTTTTTCCTGGTTTGCTACGAGATTTTTGTTAGTCTCGCAGCAGGTCAGGCCAGCGGGTTGTCGGCCTGAAGTGTTGAGTTCCCAATTGCCGGATGAGCCGGTTGTGGGACTGCTCCGTCTTCTCGAAGAAGGTCCTGGCTGTGACGTGGAATCTCTCTCGGAGCGGTAGAATGCCGGCTTCTTCGTGAATCAGGTCGGTTGGGTAGCGCGTTGGAAGATGCAGGCCAGTCTTCAGAGCGCGGTTCTGGTTGGTCTGTAGCAGCTGGATGTGGACGTCGGCGGCGTTTCCAAAGAATGGGGACGCGTACTCGAGCACAGGACGGACCAGTGACAGGTACATCGTAATCCCGTGTTGCGACGGTAGCGGCGACTGCGGGTTGAGCAGTGGGTAAATAACGCGTAATCGTCTGTGGCCCTCTGTCTTACATCACTGACGTGATCTTTCCAGGTGAGCCTTTGGTCTAAGGTTACCCCTAGGTATTTCGCCGTTGTGCTCCAGGGGATGGGAGTCCCCAGGATCTCGATCGGCGGTAGCGCATCGGGCAGTTTACGTCTAGTAAAGACGACTGCCTGGCTTTTCGCGACGTTGAATTTCAATCGCCACTTGGTGGCCCATGCACCCAGGGCGTCGCAGCCGACTTGGAGTCTGCGTCGCATTGTGAGCGCGTTCATACTGCGGGTGCAAAGCGATGTGTCGTCGGCGTATAGCGCCAATTCGACGGTTGCGACTCGCGGTGCATCAGCAGTGTACAGGGAGTACAGCAGGGGGCCGATGACCGACCCCTGCGGCACTCCCGTACATATCCGCCTTTCCTTTGATGTACCGTCTTCTGCCCTTACGTGGAAAATCCGTTCGGACAGGTACGACTGCCGAAGTCTCCCATGACACGTCGGAAGCCCTTGAACAAAGAGTTTGTACACTAGGCCGTCGTGCCAGACGGAGTCGAAGGCACGGGAGACATCGAGAAACACTGCACCAAGGAATTCCCTTGTTGCCAGTGCCCGCATGGCCGGCTCGAACTGACGAGTCGGGCGTCGGAGAGCGGTATAAATACTGTCTAAAAGGGAGCGTGGTCAAGTGTTCACGTGCGCAACAGAGATAAGCCTCGTCAAAGATGACAGACGGATGGCAGTTTGGAGCATAAGATTTTTCGGAAAGTCACGCATACGGACAGATACTTGCACAAGAATTCCAACCATCATCCTCAAGCAAAAGAGAGGGGTCATTAAAAGTTTTATTGACAGAGCTAAATGAATTTGTACGCCAGAACACCTAGACGCCGAGTTACAGCATCTGATGCAGGCTTTTGAGAAAAATGGATATACACGGAAAGAAGTAAATAGGGTTCTGCGACCAAGGAAGGATAAACAAAAAGACAGCAACAAAACACAACGATGGAAGAACACCGTTTCTCTCCCCTTCATTAAAACAGTTACGGATCAGATAGGAAAGATTTTATGTGAACACGATATCAGACCGGTTTTTAAACCAACAAAAACGATAAGTCAGGCACTCCGATGTGTAAAGGACAAACGCCCTCCTCTTATCATCAAGTGGGGTGTACAAAATTCTGTGTTCTTGCTGAAAAGTGTATATTGGGACTACAAAAAGGAGTGTGAATACAAGACTGAAATAACGCAAAAGTCTTTGCCGACTGGGTAAAATTGAGAAATCAGCTGTAGCTGAACATGTTTTCCAATCAGGAAATCATGAAGTTTTCTGAAACGGAAATTTTATCTACAACGACGAACTATTATCCAGGACTGTACAGAGAAGCAATCGAAATATACAAACATGGGGATAATTTTAATAGAAAGGAAGAAGCAATGAAATTTAATGACATATGGACTGTGGCTCTTCAGAGTAGGTAGTTACGCTATTATCTTTGACCATCGACTCTCGAAAGTTTTGTTTTATCTTTGACAAGGCTTATCTCTGCTGCGCACGTGAACACTTGACGACGCCGCCTTTTAGACAGTATTTATACCGCTCTCCGACGCCCGACTCGTCAGTCGGCAAGACGCACCGCTACAAGTAGCACCTCCGAATATGTCTAGCGCAGCTCTGGACGAAACGAGGCTTCAGTTTGTAGCTAACGTGCAGTGGAACATACGGACTCTGTGCCCGTTTATTCTCTTTGGATGTTCATGATAAAATTGACGTCATATATCGTTAACTGTGGGAAGTCTGCAGCCCTGTGAGTCTCTTCCTGGTCGATGGTCTTTTCTATACGAATGCTCTAATATGCCGCGGTGGAGTCGACGAGCGCCTTGCTAAGGTGCCTTGCTGCGGGGCACGCATTTGCTCCACGTCGGAGGTTCGAGTTCTCCCTTGGCCATGGGTGTTTGTGTCTCCTTAGCGTAAGTTACTTTAAGTGGTTTGTAAGGCTACGGACTGATAACCGCAGCAGTTATGTCCCTTAGATTTACAAACATTTGGACATTTTGCTTTAACTGTAATGCTGAAAGATTATAACGAAATACGGAAGTACTAGAAGAGGATCGATGATTAGAACAGGGACTATTATCTATCCCTGAAGACAATTGCACTGGACAACACAATTATAATCAAAGCGTCACCTTTTTTTAATCTTCGCTTTGTATCCCAATGCCAACAAAAGTTACAAATTTTGGTTGAGGTATTCCTTAATCCCAAATAGCAATAGTGAAAAAGCGTGATGCCTCGGCTACGGTGCAAACATCGTGTCCACACTTGCGAGAGTAGACGTCGCAGCTGTTTTGATCACGCATGTGTCAATTATGCATCCCTCTGTGTTCATGTCACAGGAAAGCGTGAAACAGGAAGGTAACAAGTAGTGGTAATGATGATGGGGGGAGGGCTGGAAAAAAGAAAAGAACCCTCACTGCTTGTTTCAGAATTCCGCAGGATGGTTCTCAAAAGTCACTAGTGGTTCCACGCTGGACCAACAAGTTGTAATATACCGTTTCACTACCTTACAAAGGGATGCGATTAAGTTCATGGGTTGCACCCTCGCGATATCCTTAGATAGAGGTTTAATCGTTCTGGAGGGGGAGGGATGAGGTGGTTGACAAATGTACAACGTCATCCTGTTGCTTATCACATTGCAAAGTGATGTTTTATACCGCGAAATGTGCGGGAATCAAAGCTCAAGAGAAGGGCTGCTTACGTTGACCCCTTCGTGTCACCTCCAGCGAAGTTTCTGTATCGATTTTGATCTACGGTGTATCGGAAAGGTTTTAATCAGATATCCACACGAAAGAGATGGGAAAATACATTGTAGGACTGTGTAGAGAGGAAGGGAGGAAACCAGAAGATAGAAGGAGTGGAATGGTGTAATGTCAAGCAACTTTGGAGGTCCTTGATTCACAATCCGATCAAGGAAGCTGCAAACGGGGAAAGACGATGACGATGACGATGATTCTTAAACTCATAAACCCAGGCAGGGAAAAAAAACGGTAAAAGAATTTGAAGCGGACGTCAGAAAAGCGCAGATAACAATAAATGGTGCAGAATATGGAAATGAATTCAGGTACACTACCAAGAAATATAGCCGGCCACGGTGGCCGAGGGGACTGCGGCGCACCAGTCACGGTCTGCACGGCCACTACGGTCGGGGGTTCGAATCCCCCTCTCGGGCGTGGATATTTGTGCCGTCATTAGTAGTAGCTAGTTCATAAGTAGTTTGTAAGTTTGATGACCCCGTAGTTAAGTCCCAAAAGCTCTACAAACATTTGAACATTTGTACAAGAAATATACATTTGACACCCAGCACAGAAGAGACAAGTATATAAAAAGACAGCGGGGCAAAAGAAACAAAACACTGAGCGCACGGGGAAAATTTGGATACAGAGAAAGAAAAAAACAGAACAACCCCATAAAGACATTCAAGTTAAAACGCTCTCTTTCAACGGGAATAGTCGAAAACAATAATAGTTTTTGGGAGAAAGTTATTTAACTATGGTTGACAAGCTTTTTGTTACATTATTTGGGGTCCCAATCTAACCACCTGGAATGAGTCGCTCAGTGCCTCCAGCACCAGGCATTGGTTCAGGGTGTATAAACAACATTCTAATACCCAAAGCTGTATCAGTCCCTGATTTTGACGAAAGAGAATAGTGTACTTACACATCAAAACAGCCTGACAATGCAACATTTTAATACCCAAAGCTGTTGTGTTTACCCACCATACCAGTCCCTGATTTTGACCAAAAAGAAAAGTGTACTTACACATCAAAACAGCCTGTCAATGTTCATTCAGGTTCTACAGTTTTCCCACTATGGTCGTTTGGGAGACTCTCGTCATTCATCAGGACTTCACCCTGTGGTAGCCCCTCTCCATTGTGACTCTTGGTTGGCAAACCTACCTTACTTGCCAGTTTGCCAGTTTGCTGCTTGTGACCCTGGGTTGACCAACCTACATTACTTGCCAGTTTGCTGTTGAGCTCAAGCCTTGGAAACACGTTTATCTGAGCTATATTGCAGGCATATGTTTAAAAGATCAAAGTTAAAAGTTTGCTTAACTAAGGTACCAAACTGCTAGGTCAATGGACGATAGAGTTACAAACTACTTTAAACTAAGGACAACACGCACACTCATGCCCGAGGAAGGGCATGAAGCTGTGGCGGGAGCAGCCACGCGATCCATGATATGGCGTCTTAGACCCTTCGGAAATCCCCGAATGCAGTGATGTGTGTTGAGATTGCTACACTACAGATATAGGGGGATCTATTGCACGATACCATTTCCTTTGGAGATGTTTACTCGAAGGAATAACAACAGATACGCTGAGAGAAGGATCTGCAACCGCACTATATATATATATATATATATATATATATATATATATATATATATATATATATATATATATATATCTGTGTGTGTGTGTGTGTGTACGTGGAGCATTAAGTTGCACTCCCACAATGATTATCACCCTTGTCTATCATGCGATCACATCACTTCAACTTTACAGGCTCCTTTTTATATTCGATTTGTCTGTACATAATAAATGCTTACTCACAGTTACCAAGTGTGGTTCAAATGGCATCACCAGGGCCAACAGCATCGTCAATACCTTCGTCTAGGATTTGGCCATCAAAGGACTATCTCACAGCACAGTTTATGGAATCTTTTTTCACGAGTTTCAGTGAGACCAAAGACCAATGACATGAAACATATTCTCAGCCCTCCTTCCAACCGACTACAAACGGTGATTTGGAATGTCTTGTTTGGACAGCAGACGAAAAAAGAGATGTTGTATCTTCTGCCACTACATCGACAGCAGGTGAAGGGTCCTATAGAACCTTCTGCCACAACATCGATCTCTTCACTCTTTCTGGGCACCTTTTGTAGCACTTTAGCTTATATCTGTCTCTTTCAAGAGCTATTTCACGAGCAGAAGCCACAGACCCTACTGCATCTTCTCATGTCGTCTCATCGAGTGTCCACTCCCACAATTATTTATTTGGCGTAGTTGTGTCAACCCACTCCTGCGGGGCTACTGATGCTTAAATGCCGGCGAAAGTAGAAGAAATACATAGGAAACCAGTGACAACTGTCGAAATACAAAAGGGGCTTCAAGCACAGGCGTCACACAAAGACCACAGAAGGAGAAAGCCATACCGCCCTCATTTGACCTCACGGTAGCGTAAGTGACTGTCTAGCCTCTTTGGCCTCGTAGGCTAAGGCCTAGTGGCTGGCCAGTTAGCGACACGATCGCTACCTATTCTGGATGCCCTTTCGATGGCTTTGGTCACACCCCTCGCCACTCCCTCTCGTTTCGTCCTCTGGTGACCATGTGCGCAGAGAAATGTATAAATAGAGGACGTTTCTCTTAGATCACTGTCCCAGTCTCGTAGTTCCATCAGACGTCTGCAGATGCCAGGTGGTTCACCTTCTTGGTTCCGTTAGAATACAGCAGATGCGCATCTGCAAATGTCTGATGGCAGCGTCGTGTGGCTGCATTGGGAAGAATGTTGTCCAGTGTTACATGTTGTCCTGCGACCCCGTTAGAGGAGAAGCGGTGGTAGAGACAACGCCAGGTGACTCATCACAAGAATACAGTCCAAGAGTGCGGCCATCTAGTGTCAGGTTTGTGCGCATGCTGATGTCCTTTTGATCTGCCATCGTTGTATTTGGATCGTTTAGAGACTACCTGGCTTTTGTACAATTGGACACGTCTTCGATTTGTTTTTTCTAGTGCACGTGTCACGGTCACTGTGAAGAAGACCCTGCATAGTGCCTCATTGGTGTATTGTTGCTTCTCTTTTTATGGTTTATTGTCTGCAGTCTGTCACATTTGCGTGTCTAAAATTAATTTGGTTATTTTTCTACGAGTATCCATCCGACCTGGTGGCTCCAACTGTTTCTCTAGTTCTCCAGCTTTGACTCTGGTGCCACTATTCAGATATCTGCAAATTTATCAAACTCTCTTGTTACCGTAATTAAGATACGTGAAACAGTCATTACTCTGAAAAGTGGTTTGAATACATAAGTGCATTGATAGGAATGGTCTTGATAGGGGTGGTATGCCGTTACCTTCCTCAAAGTTTTGAACTGTCTTAGCCATCCATTTATAGGGAGAACTAAAGTTTAATGTAGCTTCCGAGCCATGGTTATAACACGGCACTTATTTCATCAACAACATTGCCAGAGGTGAAATAAGTGTTAAGTAACTGAGAAAATCCTAAGATTGACTGTGGATCGAAGCCGTGGTGTTAGGATCTGTAGCCTCACAATTTATCATTTATTTACTTTGGGGGGTGTAGTTTTGGATGGACTGATTCTTTCTGGACATGGGCTCAGTGTTCATTGTAGGTTTAACGAGGAGAACTCGACTTACACAGTGGCCGGAAACGGCGGTAATGTTTGTTTGAGTATGTGTATGTATCTATGTGTCTCTCTAACTGACCAAGGCTGTACCGGTCGAAACCTTTGTAAGTTGTCTTCTATTATTTGTGCCTTTCCGCAGCTCATGGGACGTTCCTACCCGGCAATGCTCTGCGGTTGCTAAATATAGATTTTGTATTGCATACACAGGTTGCAGCCCCCATCACTTCCCACAGCTCTGTGCCTGTTTCTTACCGTTCACTAGTACTCTTGCGGCAATCTGTGTTAGCTAGCGGAAAAGTTGGCGTTACTCAGGTATTTATTTATTCCAATATTCTACTACTCCACGTACTCCTCCGCTCTCTCTCTCTAAGTGTCCACATCCACCTTCCTCCTCAATCTGCTCTAACTTTGCCTCCTTCAACTCCTACTCCTCCACCCATCACACAGTGCCTCTGTCATTATGTCATTATCTCCCCCCCCCCCACGTTATTTGCCAATCTCCTCCTGTCCTCTATCCCTGTTCGTTTCCTCCCTCCCCTGTATATGGAAAATTTCATATATCTGCCTAATTTCTTAGCGATTATTTAAACTGTGTCAAATCTATAGTATGCGCCCGCTGCTATGCACCATACAAAATCTTATGCAGACAGTACTGATCGTCATGTTTTGAAGGTCAAGTGTCCACAGTTGTATCGCAATCGAATGAACGGTATGACATAGTATACAATACGACTCTAGTCCGAAGTTATCAAAATTACCAGTTTCTATGTTTTTCGATATTTCAGTGACACGGTTTCGGCAAAATAACAAGCGGACTCGCCCACTGGCTAGCTTGTATTGGTTCAATTGCACCATTTTTCTTGTAATGTGTGAAGTTTTTGTGCTACTTTGTCGTGTAAAGTAGGCGGTACATCACAAGCTTTGCAAAATTTTGGTTTGGCATTTTCCTTCAGAGTAATGCGTGGAGCAAAATCTTTGGCTTTTCCCAGTCCCACAGAAAGTAAATCTGGAAAGTCTTTCAGCAACTTGTCTACACTGTCTCTAACATCAAAATTGTTCACAACTAAAACATTGTCTTGCACAGTAAAACCAAAAAGATCAAAAGAATCTAAACCAAAAATATTCTCTCCTTCGTAAGATTTAAGCACTTGAAATGTCAGTATGAGCATTTGCTATCGGTAATGCAGGTAGTGGACACTGTCCTAGTACGGGAATTTCATTGCCATTGTACACTGTCAACTTTGTTGTAGTGCGAGAAAGGCATGGCGATCCTAATTGTTCATAAGTTTTACGATTGAGCAATGTGACTGATGCACCTGTGTCTAATTGAAACTTTAGAGAAATGTCATTCACATGCAAATTGACCTACATTTTTCTGGTCTGACATACAACTTGTGCTACTTGTGTGTCCTTGATGTTACGAGGGGCAGCCACTGGCTTGGAAAATACTACATTCATTGAATAACTATTGTCTTGTCAATGTTTGGACCGGAAGGTCAAATTTCTTTTCTTTTCCTGTAAGTAGACTGTGTGTATGTGACCTGTCTTGCCGCATGCATAGCATTTTGTTGACCAGGACGGACAGTTCTGCCGTTTGTGCCGTGAGGAATATTGCGGGCACGATTTTACTACCTTATTTGGCAAGATTCCGTGTCCAACAATGTGTTTACGCTTTGAGCGGGCAGATTGAAATACACGGCGTTTGACCCGGCGCTCGCCGGCGCGTGACGTTACACTACGCAGTGGAGTTGACTAAAAGTTTTTAGAATCTGTTCCCTAAGCCTACCGACAGGAATATTATAAACAAGTGCGTCACACAACATGACATCTGAATACAAAGCTCCACACGAACACTTAAATTTACACTTCCTAGTGAGACCTTGAAGATCTGTTATCCACTGCCTCTATGTTTAGTTCGGAATTTTCTTACATCTGAAGAACTGATACCTAGCAGCCACCACATTGATTTGCTGTTCATAATGTGTCGTGAGGGTTCCTATCACTGAATCGTAAGAAAGTTCTGAAGGCTCCGCAGTGGGAAACAGTTTTTCTCACAAGACGGAACACTGGGGTCCTACACACTATAACAGAAAATTAAGTTTGACAGCCGGCCGCGGTGGCCGAGCACATCGAACAAGAACGAATAAACAAGAACAGCGTCCGCATGGAACAGAACTATCCATAGAGGGAAAAAAAGCGGTCTGCGTCGTGTCAGTCACGGTCTGCACGGTCGCTGCGGTCGGGGGTTCGAATCCCCCCTCGGGCATGCATGTTTTTGCCGTCTTTAGTATAAGCTAGTTAATAAGTAGTTTGTAAGTTTAGGAACTGATGACTCCGTAGTTAAGTCCCATCTTTTTAAGTTTGACAGTACCTTGTATCCGGTGTACTGAGGCGTAGGCTTCAAACTGTTGAAGCCAGTCCGACCAGTCCTCTTCGTTTTCATCAAATTGTCGGAATAGTAGAATTACTGGAGCTGATGGCTACTGCAGTGGAGCTTGCGTATTTTGAGACACAGGTGCGGCCAGAAGTTGTTGCACAGTGGACAGCAGCGAGGCTCTGAAACTGAAACATTTGCATTAGCTGCTGTGCATAGTGGGCAGGAAGCTGTTGCGCAGTGGCAGTGGCAGGGACACTTGTGTTAGTAGGAACTGACATGATTCAAAAACAACAGACAAAAGCAAACAAAAATATAGAAAGTAACACTCTTCCCTTCAATAGAAATCACAAGATTATTTACTGGATCCACCGAGACCTGTAATAAAGCAAAATTAATAGCGCAGCGTACTTTCGGACATTAATATTTTATCGCAATCTGGTTCTTCGTTATCCTCGTCGCCATTTTTTGTGACCTCGTCGCCTTTTTGTTGTTTACTCGTCCCTTTGACATCTAAAACATTGATATACTTAGTATTACAAGATATTTATTGACTGAAAAGTATAATACTGAACTTTAGAACATATGTTTGATTCTTCTCTCTTCTTGGTAATGGTGGCGTCGTCCTTATGATACTAGCTGCGCTAAGAACTTGTTACTGTTACGTTCGTAGCCGCGTTCTGCCTTATTACTGTCCTACTTCTGTCGTCGTAGCTGCCTAGTAACTGTCCGACTTCTCACTAGTAACTGCCGTATTCCTGAATAGTAACTGTCGGTCATCCAGAGATATGTCGGCCTAGATGTAGCCGCTTGTAGAGGGCGCGCATCGTCGGTTACTCCCTCCAGGATGCGCGGCGCCTGCTTGCTGTTGACTTTCGGTCGATCGCTGCCTTCTCCACGATCGGTCTCTACGTCTGGCGTGTGGCGCTGACTTTACGCCACAACAGTTCAAATGTTTGTATGGATTATGGGACTTAACTACGGGGTCCCTAAACTTACGAACTACTTATGACCTAGCTTATACTAAAGACGGCACAAACATCCATGCCCGAGGGACGATTCGAACCCATGTCCGCAGCGGCCGGGCAGACAGTGACTGAAACGCCGCAGACCAAATCAAATGTTTCAAATGTTTGTATAGCTTATGGGACTTAACTACGGGGTCATCAGTCCCTAAACTTACAAAATACTTATCAACTAGCTTATCCTAAGGACGGCACAAATATCCATGCCCGAGGGGGGATTCGAACCCCCGACCGTAGTGGCCGTGTAGACCATGACTGGAGCGCCTCAGTCCCCTCGGCCACCGCGCCCGGCCGCCGCAGACCTCTCGGCCAATGCGGCCGGCATCCTTAATCAGACATCAAAGGTGTCACAGGTATAAGATGTACCTATGGTATTTTTCATTTCTGGTGATGTGCCGACCGAAACACGGAACAGTGAAGACATTTTTCTCCTCATGATGCCTCTTTAATTAAACGACTCAACAGTCTTTCTGCAGTCTGCTACAGTTACTTACAATGGACGTAACCTTCGTGTATGACTTTGACACATGTTAAAATATTGTTAAATCAGAAAAAAAGTAATCATTAACGTAATAATATTTTTAATCCATATGTAGCAATACCTTTTTACTACTGGAGCATAGTAATTTGGAGCTGGTAACTACCCGCGGTGGAGTAGCCGAGCGGTCTAAGGCGCCTCTCTGCGGAACGTGCGGTTCCTCGCGGTCGGAGGTACGAGTCCTCCCTGGGGCATGGGCGTGTGTGTTATCCTTAGGTTAGTTTACCTAAGTTTAAGTAGTTTGTAAGCTACGGACTGATGACCACGCAGTTTGGTCTGATAGATTTACAAACATTTGAACATTTGAGCTGGTAACGAGTTTTCAATGCAGTATATGTTTAAACAACTTATGATACGAATACCATTTTATTATTGGATCATAGTGGTGTTCTGCTGGTGAAGGGTTTTCAGTTTTCTCTCAAAGAAATAGAAAGTTTATGAGGATCCTTGAAATATTAAACACTCTGTGTACCAGGCCTATTTTATGCACCTGTCCCTAAAACCGGGCAATTTTATTTATTATTTAAAAAATCACGGCATGAAATCTACTGTTTGGAGTGTGGCAAATTTAGTGCTATTTTGAAGCTGCACTTTTCTATTTTAATTCTTTGTGAAATAAATTACTTTAGAATGCCTAGCTTTAAGGTACAGTTATAGAAATTACTTAGATGTTTTTGAGAATTTAGAAAAGCCATAGAAATAAGGTAATGCAATTGTGATTTACTTTTAACCAGATTATGATACTACATTACATCTTTCTGTCAGTCTACAGTAATTGCTTACAAATTTCACACAGAATCATATTGCGTTTTTGGTGTGGAAAATTGTAAAGCAAGGTTCCAGGAAGAATACATCGCAAAAAAATGTTCAAATGTTTGTATAGCTTATGGGACTTAACTACGGGGTCATCAGTCCCTAAACTTACAAACTACTTATGAACTAGCTAATCCTAAAATCCTAAGGACGACACAAATATCCATGCCCGAGGGGGGATTCGAACCCCCGACCGTAGTGGCCGTGCAGGCCGTGACTGGAGCGCCTCAGTCCCCTCGGTCACCGCGGCCAGCGAATGCATCGCCACAATGTTCACATTAGTACCATCTATGGACGAATTTTGTTACTAAACATATGTAGAACATATAATGCTGTCCGAACCCGTAGAAGTAACGTTGCATTGTTTTCCATTAAATTAAATGTAGCGTCCCGCAAAATTTTACAGGTGTGGTGATTTTCACGCGATACCAGGCCCGTAAATTTTACGGGTTTGGCGCTTAGAGTGTTAAAAAGTGATGCATCAGCTTTGATACTCGCACATGACAATACATCACAACGTAACAGATTGAAATTTATTATTCACGATAGTAAAACCATAAATCAAAACTTGTAGTCATAAAGTATTTTTCGTTAGTTTTGATTCGTTTCCGGTACTGCGTCATTCATCAGACCTAAATGACTCCGCAGATGTTAGATAGATCTAAGAGAGAAAGTTAAATACTTTGCCTTTGGAATCACTGGTATAGCTTCATTATGAGCCTGGAGATTTGGCGGACATTTTTACTCGGAAATGGGTTCGTGGGTTCAAAATGGTTCAAAACCACTGGTGTAGAAGTTTGGTGAAGCTCTAGAATGCGGTTCTACTGTTCGTTATTGACATCTATAACATCGGGCATTGGAAGTTGCCGTTTCACTGCGACTTTATTCTAATTTGAGAAACTCATTTAGGATAATAGCACGATGTATATAATGCTTCAAGCACGAAAAGATGAGGATGACCAAGAAGAGATTATTCAAAGATTCACACATTTGTAACTTGTCATACGCATACCACGACAGAAAACACGCAAATTGTTTCCGTATGATACTGTGAGCTGAGCCAGTTCGATTATCAGCTTCCTTGCGTAAAAAGAAGGAAAAAAAAAAAACCGCGATCCAAAACAAAAACAGGGGATAGAAATTGTGCCTCGACGCAGCAATCAGTTAACAATACATTCCACAGTAACCATATCGATATTGCTATACAATACAATGTGTACATGAGTAGGGCATTGATATTACTCAGTGGTGATAAGTGAAAAGGTGAACCAGGTCAGGATTCGAACCCGAATCTCCCGCTTCGATCGAGCGGTCGCCGTAACCACTTGTCTACCAACACTCGCTTCCCGTCTGTCCCAAATTCTCACAAATAGTAGACTACGGCTTTAGCACCCCTATCAACTACGCCCTCTTATACTTTCCATTTCGGATTCCTAAACGCGGTCACAGATTGTTAACGCATCTGTGGTGAAGTATCTGAACATTACCGCCATCATATACGTGATGCGGATATATATATATATATATATATATATATATATATATATATATATATATAAGATATTGGTGTCTGCTCTTTCGGATATGGGCGGTAGGGGCGCTACATATGCAGTGTGCGGCTTGAGACGGACGAGAGGCAAGCGCGGGTGACCAAGAGGTTAAGGCGACTGCTGGCCCGAAGCGAAAGTCCTGCGTTCGAATCCCAATGCGGCTCAAATTTCACTTGTCGCCATTGAGTAAAATCAATGCCCTATTGGAGGTAAAGTCATTTCTTTCTTTCCCCATTTTCTTCTGTTGTCTCCTTAACAGAACATTTGCACCTGCTGGAAGCCTCTGGTGAAAATTAGGCAAAAGTGTTGAAAATAATTCCATCTGAAACTATAAAACATGCACAATATCCAGACGTGGAGTGAATGTATGCCCAACCACAAAAATTAAATATAGTAAAAAAATAAAATAAAATAAACTGTTCACATATGTTTATTTATCGTAAAGATTCTTTCTGAAGATGCAATGTAGTATAGATAGAGCATGGAACCTAAAAATATCTTTTAACACACTCTTAGCAATATCAGAACTCATCCAATGAACTTTATGACTAAGAAGTTAACTGTCATTATACAGGGAGAAACGAAATTCAAGCTTCGAAACGCGATTTCTCACATGCGGGCAATACAAGATGTCTGTTACAAAATGTTGTTCTCTGTATATTTCGGACAGTAATTGGACGTCGAAGCTTGAGATGGGTGTATGTTCCATACGTCAGTATTATACAATTCTGAGCAGAGTGCAGCAGAGGGAGCACACCACCACTTGTAAATGAGACCGACTTCTGACTAGAAGCGACATAATTTGTCTGTTCTGTGCGGTCCTTGCTTTAGTTTATAAAACTACACTCATCGTGTGCTCGCGTGTATATTAGATTGATACGCGTTACATAACTGGTTAGTGTATTCTACCGTCCTGTGAATCTTAACCGTTTTCTTTTATTGTTTGGAACCCTTTTTTTTTCTTCTTTACTCGTTTTTTTATGCCCTTGCAGGCAGACTCGTAGTAGCGTAACATACTGCTCTCCTGCCGAGAATATAATAGATTTTGTCAGAACACCAAACAGGGAAGAAATAGAGAAGATAATCAAAGAACTTAAGAACAATAAGGCTCCAGGTGAAGGTGGTACAGTTGCAGAAATGTGGAAGCACGTAGACGACAGTCGCTATAGAGTATCAGCCACATCATTGAGGACATTTGGGGGACGGAGGTCTTGCCAGAGGAATGGATCTCAACTGTGATCCATCCAATACACAAGAAAGGACGTAAACCGACCTCAGCAACTACAGAGGCATCTCATTGTGGCTTATAACCTACAAGATCTTATATTAAGCCTTGCAAACTAGTCACCAAAACAGTTAGACTTTCAACTAGACGAAAACCAGGCTGCTTTCCGGGTGAGTAGGTCCTCCGCAGAGCAGATTCAAAATCGATTCAATACATTGACAGACCCTCTTCTCCACCTTGTGGAAAATAGGCCTAGATGAGAAGACTACCACACTGGTCTAGGCTACCCCGAATATCACCACCTCCAAAGTCAAGTTCAGGGACCGCGAGCTTTTCCAGCCAGACAGAATCAGGTAGGGGTATGGGCTCTATTGTATCCTCTTCAACTGTGTTCTGGACTAAATTATCAGAGAAGCAGGACTGAAGCTTGGCTACAAGAAAGATAACCTCAATGTTTCATGTCTAGCCTTTGCTGATGATCTCACCCTGTTGGCCAACAACATGGAGGAGGCTACTCATCAATTACAGAGCCTCGACAATGTTGCAGGAAAAACTGGCTTGAAGATCAACATACAGAAGTCTTAGTTCACAACCAATATCCAGCAGGCTTCTTATACAATTCCACTAGGAAACAATAATATCTGTAAAGTTCCTGCAGTCAAGTACTTGGAAGAATGGATTTCAGCAAGCGAGAGCAACAATTTGGCCATAAAACCCCAGGTGCACCAAGTTAGAGAGGGCCTATAACTCCTGTAAGAACATCTATACCTCCAACTACCTAACCAAGAAAATAAAGCTGAATCACTACAACTCGATAGTAAGACCCTCTGCACTCTATGCATCTGAGTGCCTCTTGATGAATCATAAGGTCTTACCCAGGAAACTAGAATTTAAACACAGGAAGATCCACAGTAGAATATTAGGACCCATAAGGGAAGAAGACGATAATTACAGAATCAGGCACAATAACGAACTGTATGAACACCAGGAAGACATAGTCACATATATGAAGAAAAGGCAACTGACCATTTTGGGGCACATGACCCGCCTGAATCACTCCAGACTCACCAAAAATATCCTCACAGTGAAAAGCAGGGGAAAGGCGTCCAAAGCCGAGTGGTTCACCTCTGTTAGAACAAACTCTGAAGAATTGCAAATCCCATTACAGACAACCGAGAACCGAACTCAATACCGTCAGGCCATCCTACAGGGAGTCTTCCGACTGTCTCTCACAAGCAAGAAGTTTACAGGCGCCACCAGACCTAAATGGTCAGATGAGAGGAAGCACGCTCGTAGCCAGAAGATGAAGGCGTACTGGACTAAGAAAAAGCAGAAGACCCTAGCTGAGAGTTAAGACGAGCCTCGTAGTCCCTACTAGGCCGAAACGAACTGATAAAAAGAGACAAATCTGGTGAATGAAGTACATAAAAGTGGTCATTTGAAAACACATTCAGAGTTAAAATTTGTCACAGTGGCTAAAACACACTGTAGGTATACAGAAAAACGGCTATGAAGATGAATACACTAGTTAAAATACATGGCAACGCTTTTCTATGCGTGTCCGGCGGATGAATCGTTTTAAAAGCATGAAGCACTTGAAACTCGGTACTAAACTGGACAGCGCAAAATTAAAATTGAGCACTGGAAACCCACAGAAGACAGGGAAGGGAGGGGAAGGGCAGAGGGGTGGGAAAGGAAGAGGGTGGCGAGAGGGGTGGGGGAGAGGGGCGGGGGGAGAGGGGTCGACAGGGAATAAGAACTCTTGGGAAGGGAAAGGAAGGAAGAGCCAAATAGGGGACAGGAGGGGGAGGGGGAGGGGGAAGGACATGGGACTCGCATACATGGGGGGGGGGGGACTAAGGTTCGTAGGAAGGATAGATGTTAGGACAGAGGGACTGGGAGAGGAAGGTGGCGGAAGCTGCCCTCAGAAAGGATGTGGAGGGTGTGAAGGTGGAGGGAGGAGGGATAACTTGGCAATGGTATGGCAGAGGGTTGGGAAACTACAGGAGATGGGAAACCAGTGAATGTTGGGATTGAATTCTGTGGGAAACGTAATGGAGGTGGGGTGTTCAAGGAAATTTAGAAGGTGGAGGAAAAGGAATGAGGTAATATAGCATCCCTGTGGGGGAAGGGAGTCAGATACAGTAAGTGAGGCAGAGGGTGTGGTGCTCAAGGATCTGTAGGGATTAGTAGTGGGCAGGGGGAGTGGAAACCCAAGTGGGGTGGAAGCAGCATATAACGGGACGCAATAAGGAGCTGTAGGTGTACAGGATAGTGAATATGTCCATCCAGATAGGACCTTGAGCAGGTTGAGGTGGGTGAGGGTTTTTTGACAGACAGTTTGGAGGTGGGCTTACCAGGAAAGGGAATGATCAAGGGTGAGGCCAAGATACTTGAGGATTTTGGTTTGAAAGATAGGACGGTCATGGACTATAAGGTATAGGTCGCAATGGTGCCATGAGGTGGTGGGTTGCCTGGGATTTGGTGGTGCTGATGCTAAGGAGTCACTGGTTACATCCAGTGGAGAAATCAGAGAGGTGAGACTGGAGTAGTTCTTGGGAGTGAGCAATGCAGGGGCAGAAGGCTAGGAAGACGGTGTCATCAGCGAACTGTAGTAGTTGGATGGGAGGCTGGGGTTTTGGCATATATGTTGAGTAGATAAGGATGGAGGAAAGGATGGAACTGTGGGGCACCCAGATGGAGAGGTAAAATAATCGGGAGTTGGAACTGTTAACAGTTCCAACAGGCTGACAGGCAGAAATTGAGAATGAAAGAGATGAAGCATGCATAATAGTAGGAAGGGCATAGAGCTGGAGTTTGAAAAGGAGACCGGAATGTCAATATGGTCATAGGCCTTCTCAGTGTCGAGGGAGACAAAGATAGTGGCACTACAGGAATGGAGATGAGGTGTGTGAGGTGGAGGAGTTGGTCATCGACAGAGAAGGGTGGTCAGAAGCCACATTGGGATAGGGGAATGAGGTTGACAGAGACGCTGGTAGACATGGCGAGAAATGATTGTTTCCAATTCCTTGCTAAACACCTACACGAGGCTGATAGTATGGTAGGATGAGGCCATGAAAGGCAGTTTGCTGGGATTGATAACCCTGAGGATGTTGGAAGTTTTCCATAGGTCAGGGCAGAAACCAGTGTAGAGGATGACGGTATAGAGGGAAGCGAGGACGGTGTGGAAAGATGGAAGACGGGCATGTAGTTGCCTGGACTGGGAGCGGTGTTACATTTGGTGTGAAGTGTTGATTCGAAGTCAAGGGTGGTTATGTGTGTATTGAGTTTTGTGGGGTTGATGTGGTCCAAGTACTGGAAGCAGGGGGCAAGTGGTGGGACAGAGGTGTTGGTGTGCTCGTGGACGTCAGGGAAAAGAGAGTAGTCCAAACGAGGATAGAAAAGATCTCAGAAAGGTAGGCGACGAAGTGATCTGCCTTTCTGTCGTTGTCAGGAAAAGGAAGGTCGATGTGGAGGACGGGTATTGGGGGCTGGAGTTACTGCCAGTAAAGAGGCGGAAATCTTGCCAGTACTTGGAGGAGTTCATGGAGAGTGAGGTAATAAGGCGACAGTCCTAGTGTCTATTCGCATTCAAAATGTTTCAGATGTGGTGTTGCAAATGCTGGTAGCAGAGGAGTGTTTGTCGGTCACGGTGTAAAGTGTCAGGTCACAGAGACATATTTCCCTGCATATTCGGAACTATGAAACAGTATTTATTGCTTGCAAGTAATGTCTCGACGGCTTAGTTCATTTATTTATTTGTTTCAGAGTAGCTTTTAGTCGAAGTATAGCATTCAGTCGCAAGTACGATAATTAACTTTACTCGAGGTTGGAGCAATTAACAGTACTGGCAAATACAAAGAGGGAATATTTAAGTCACAATTTGTCATTTAGGAGAACACTGCAGACAATTGTTGCAAACTGTATTTCACCTGGTTGCATACTATGGTGCAACATGACGCTGTCCGCCCATCCGCCACCCTATAAGCGTGGGCGAACCTAAATGCTGTAGTAGCAGGCCAGTTGGTGGGCGAGCCTACCGCACTACATGTACCATAAAATGGACGAATTCGGCGATGAAGAGTAGGCGTCCTCTCCTTGTAAGTTTCTTTAAGCAATGTTACCTAGACCTATCTTAAAACGACGAGGAGCATCTTGCTGAATTCTACGTGACTTGGTGTTAGGTTCTTCCATGCAGGAGCTAAAATACATTTCTAGATAGCCATTGCGCAATAAAAATGAGTTGGAATTTTATGCAGAGTTGCGCAACAGCAAGTTTTTACGGTTAGAACGGGTCCACAGGAAGGAGTGATAGAGATGACAGGATTCTCAGAGCAGGAATACAGACTGTGTAGGGAGAGTGGGACGGTGTAGGTGGGAATATGAGCTTGGACAGTGTTAGCAATGGTGAAGTAAGGACACGGAGTAATCGACATTGGTGTGGGTTTGGAGGGGTAGAAGATGGCTGGCGACCGAGGTGTCAATGAAGCGAGTGAGTTGTCATGGACAATTTTGGGAAGTCCCATAGATTATACAAACATTTGAACATTTGATCATTTGGCAGATAGGATGGAGATGTTGGTGTTGGAGGTGAGCTGCACCGACACCTCCTCCACCATGATCACCAGGCTTCGCTTGGTGATGGGCAACTGTCGGGGAGGGGGGGCTGGGGTTGGGGAGTAGCAGACTAGGTGGTGTAAGAGGTGATGGTGGGTCCCGAAGAGAACCCAGGGTATGAGCTGAAGGAGATCGGTGTGGAAGGTGGAGGAAGGGGACGATAAGGATGGAGTCATTATGGGGGATTGATTGCATAGGAATGGCGGATGGTAAGTCCTTACATATGTCTAGGGAGAGGGTTTTGTTATCAAGGAATTTGGGGTGTGGGCAGGAGAGGATGTAGGTGAAAGTTTGACACATGGAACCGAGTGTAGGAAGTGGGGTGCTGTCCATGGGGAGTATGATGGCAGGAAGAGAAGTAGGACCATATGTAGTGGATGAGGGAGCTTTTTGGAGGTGCCATGGTTAGAGGTTTTGGTGGCCGATTTCTTCTTTGGTTGGGACGTGGAGGGAGTGGGGAAAAGAGGGAAGGGGATGAGCATGAGGGGTGTGTAGCGGTGAGTGGGGCCAAGCTGCGATGGGTGTTGCTATTCGGAAGTGGTGGCCATGGGGGATTCGGCCACTGTGGCATGGCGCTTCTGGAATTGAGCTGTGGCGATGTTTTTAATTGAGTTACCGTTGATTTAGTACTTTTAGCTATCAAGAGGTAGTACAGAGAGTGCACAAAGGCACTGTATAGTCTACACTGAACGTTTATAGTTGTTCGTTTTTCTGGGTTATGTAGTCACGGATAGGGATTGTGAATGTTGTGTGTGGATACAAGCCTAGTTGTGACACTTTGTTCCCAGACTCAGGCTGCGGTAACCTTAGTTGCACAGCTGGATGCTGCGGTTGGCAGACACCGCTGTTATGGGCCGGCCATAGAAATGGAAGGAACGTCTGTCGCGTCTGGAGTGTCCTCCGATTGGTCCACAGCTCTAACAAGCAGAGGCAGACACCCTACCCATGGGGGCATGGGAGTTCGCCCCATTCCATGGCATGCAGCGAAAGACTTTCCGAGGGACCTATCGAGTGCCTCCCTGGTTTGTCTTAACCAAAAATTCGGGGTGCTATCTGTTCTGGACAATGAGTTAGGTAGTGTTGCTTGTCCTATTGTTACCTCTCAGCGTGCAAGACCCAGGCAAAAGTGGAGGGTAAGACTGAGTGTAGTTAGGAGCTCAAACGTTGGATGGGTAATGGCGCTCCTTAGGGATATGGCTGCTAGGTAGGGGAAGAATGTCAACACGTACTCCGTGTGCAGTTATTCCAGATATGGATCGCGTCCTTCCGAATGCCATAAGAATATGGGGTGCAGCCAACTGTGGGCGGTGGCTCACGTTGGTATCAATGATGTGTGTGTCCCTTTGGATTGGAAAAGATTGGCTTCGGACGGCTATCTGAAGTGGTAAAGACTGCGTCTTGCATGCAAGATGAAAGCAGAGCACACCAACTGCAGCATGGTTGACAGGACCGACTGTCTACAGCTGGTACAGAACCGAGTGGGTGTCTGAATCAGAGGCTCAGACAATTCTGCGACTGTGTAGGCTGCAGATTCCTCACCTTGCTACATCAGGTGGTGGGATTCCGTGTTATGGTGAATAGGTCAGGCTTCCACTACACACAGGAAGCGGATACGCGGGTAGTGGGCTCTGTGTGGCGTGGACTGGGCGGTCTTTTCGGTTAGAGGGCCTTGGGAACACACAGGTACTTTTTCACAGGTTACTCAAAGTACAGTCTGAAAGACTATAACCCCGTTTTACTCCATTCCTAATCAATGCATTTCTATCATGGCCTTCGACTCATAACTGCTGTATGTTGTTCTGTACAAGTTGAATATAACTGTTTGTTCCTTCTATTTTACCCCTGTTACATTTAGAATTTGGAACGGTGTATTCCAGTGAATATTATCAAAGGTGTTCTCCAAAACTAGCTAAAAACGTAGTTTTGCATTTCCTTACCGATCTGCCGTTCTTATGAGGAGATGAAAAGGCTTGCTCAGGATAGAGTAGGGTGGAGAGCTGCATCAAATCAGTCTCCGGACTGAAGACCATAACAACAACAACCGATCCTCTAAGATAAGACGTAATGTTGAGTACTGCCTCACCGTTTCCTACATTTCTCCTATCCCCGAGTTATCTTCCCCGAAGTCGGATTCTTCCAGTTTTTTTTTTTTTTTATTTGTCTGTAAAGAATTCGTTATATTATTATTAAACTGAATTCGTGATATTATTTATTAAACTGATAGTTCGATAACTTTTGCACATATCTGCACTTGCTTTCTTTCGAATTGGAAATATTATTCCTTATTAAGGTATGAGACCATATCCCCTATCGGATACATCTTGCACACTCGGGAAGATTCTGAAGATGACAATATGAAGGCGCTCAACATCCAGGTGTTCAGCGCCCGATGGTAATGTTACAAACGAACGTGTGTTAGCAAATTACTTTAAAAGACGAGTGTAACACAGGAAGAAATGAAACAAAATTGAGGCGAATCATGCTTACACCCTAAGACAAGAAACGTAACTCGCTTCTCGATATTGTAGCTTGGACTAAAAGGAATTCTTTGACTGAGGAAGTTAACATGACATAGCAGGTGACGATGGTTGGATGATCACAGGAATAAGAAATTTGAGTCAGCCACTCTGCAACACACTAATGCCAATAGTCTAGAGGCCTATTCCAGAGTCCAGACATTTACAAAATATCAAATCTTTGGTCACCCTAGCCACATCATCAGCTAAAACGGAGGGCAAATTGCCGCCAAGATTAGCCTCGGACCTTTCTGTTCGGTATAAAATACACTCGGTTTAAATGTGGCATACAGTAATCTGTACTCCTCGCGTCGGAGTAAGAAGCCATGGGTAAAGGACACTGCACGATTCGGAGGTGGGTAAAGGCTACTTCATTCCTCCTGAGAGACCGGCAGCAGGGTCGTCACGGGCGAATAGTGGGCTTCAGCAAGCGGAGCTTATTATTTCTCACTTTCAGCCATCCATCCTCCCACAACTGCAGGGACTGCAGTCTTAACAAGGGAGTGAGCTTATGAAAATGAATAGGGTATCGTGTCACATCGTGGGCTCGGAAAGCCTCTTTTGCAGCCGGTACGTCTTTTTCATCTTCTGTCCTGACACCCAGAAAAATGATATCACCTTCCTCCGACGATGTAGGAAGGACAGTTCTCTCTGCAACAACGTCACAGCACCAGATATAGGTCCTGCAACGATAACATTGCACTAAAAGAGTCGGAGCAGATGAGAAACCGTATACGCTGAACTCGGCGGATCTGCTGCAGTGCCTTCAGAATCGTATGAAGCTCTTCTGAGACAACAGAATAAATTCTTGGGAAGGCGCATCCTCATGACAACGTCGAGGAAATCTTCAAACAGCCGACAGAGTCCCCCTGTTTAGAATAATCAATGTACACCATTGTAAAACGGCGATACCTAAATATAACAGTAGTAAATACAGAGTGAAAGGTAAAATTTGTTTGTATTATTCTTAAACGTAGTCTGAGACCGTGGAGAAGCTCCAACCTATAGGTAGAACATTAAAAACCACTCCCATATATAAAGGGCAGTCAAGAATACCTAATAGTTATATCGTCCGTTGCCGATTATGAAACGCCTTTCCATTGGAGGCTGAGCAACTGTATAATATGTGGTTTTGAAACGTGTTGACAGCGTTTTGTATGCCTGGCCATCATGAGTAGCCGTCGCTTGATATACAGCGTTGGTTTAGCAGCCTCAGAAACTTTGGGCTTCGACAGAAACAAGGCGGCAGAGTTTCTTCATGACCGGCTCTTTAATTACAAATATTGCTCAAAACAATTAGGGGATCAGGTGAGATATCGTACACAATATACATATGGTACCGTATTTTATTCATATATTGGTTACAATTGTAATTTGTTTGTGATACAGTACGTTATTTTGCTGTCTCAGCTCTTTACTTGAGATGTAAAAGAAGACATCCGCGGCCATTGTCACTATCAATATGTAAAATTTACATATTGGCAATGCGGCCAAAAACTACCCAAAAAAAAGTTATTGACAGTCTATACTTGAGGTTTACATGTTGTTTACTTAGAGCGAATGACGATGGGGTTACCATAATAGTGCAAAAGTCAATCTCGTTGCCGTCTAATACGGTGTGTGGTCACCTTAGACGGCCAGTACAGCTGAACATCTGCGTGGCATGGATAATATGAGATTCTGAATCAACTGTGAAGGATGCTTGGCCATTCTTCATATCAAATGTTTGTAAATCTATGGAACTTAAGTACTGAAGTTATCACTCTCTAGAATGAGAAGCTACTTAAAAATAACTTAAACTAATCTAAGGACAACACACACACACACACACACACACACACACACACACACACACACACACACACATATACACACCATGGAGGACTCGAACCTCCGACGGGAAACAACGGCACGCTCCGTAGCAAGGCGCCTTAGAGCGCTCGGACATTCCACCGCTGTTGCCATTATTCCATGAGTGCAATCTGCAGCTCTGCAACCGTTGTGGAAGGTGCTGGTCTGGCTGCAATGCGTCTTCCAAGTGCATCCCAAACATCCTCAGTCGGATGATTTCCACCCCAATTCGAGCAACATTTCCCCCCCCCCCCCCCCGTAACGTGATAGAACAAGACGAGCTGCCCTTCTCTGAACTTCCTCAATGTATTCCGTCAGTCCCAACTGGTGAGGGTCCTACACTGGGCAACAGTACTCCAGGAAAGGACGCACAAGTGTGATGTAGGCAGTCTCTTTGGTGGAGCTGGTGCATCTTCAAAGCGTTCTTCCAATGACTCGTAACCTTTGGTTCGCCTTCCCCACATAATTTTCTGTGTTCTCTCCAGTCAAAGTTGTTCGTAATTGTAACTCCTAGGTATTTGGTAGAATTTACGACCTTAAGGTTTGACTGATTTATAGTGTTATTGAAGTTCAGCGGATTTCTTTTAGTGCTCATATGTATTACTTCACACTTTTTTTTTTAATTTAGTGTCAATTACCAATTTTCGCACCAAGTAGAAATTTTGTCTAAATGGCTTTGCAGTTGCTTTTGATCCTCTGTTGGCTTCACAAACCGATAAACGACAGCCTCATCCGCGAACAGTCTAAGGGAGCTATTCAGATTGTCTCTTAAATCGTTTATAAACACAAGGAAGAGTAGGGGGCCTATAACGCTTCCATGTGGAACGCCAGATATCACTTCTGTTTTACTCGATGACTTACCGTCAATAACAATGAACTTTGTCCTTCTGGTAGGAAATCGTGAATCCAATCGCACACCACCTGAAGCCAACTACTTGTGTAATTCGTTTGGTAGATAAATAGAAGTCAATAACAACGCCCTCTGCAGCAACTGTTATTACCACTATCTCGGAAGTCGTAATGTTGTTGTACCCACTCTGCAGGACCGACAGAAAGACGTCGAATCATTTTAGTTCATTCTTCTAATGACAATACTTCAGAATCTGTATATCTCAACTGATCCGCTAATTGTTTCGATCAGTGTATTTGCAGCAACATTCAATAAGGTCTGGAGCAGCTGCTGAGAGTAACAGCGTGCTTTGGACTCATGGCAGCAGCGGCTTGTCATATTCCCGAATGCGATTTCGTTCTGTGTTAATATACCCCGACTTGTTGCTGCCTGTAGAGTACGTTACAGCTGAGTTGTATTAACGGGCTGTTAACTGGAAATGACGCTCATCTATTGCTTATGTTACTCGTGGACGACCTTGCTCTGCCCTTATTTGTGGGTTCCTGTTGTATGAAATCGCGTCCAGGTCCTGGAAATTACACTTTTGGACACTCCAACTTCTACAGCCACCTTCCTGTGTGTCTGTGCGGATTCCAAACTTCCTATGGCTCTATACGCCACATCTTGAGGAAAGTCACGTTGTTGTTGCATTGCAATACCTGCTCACTACACCACCTGAAGGCAACTGCTTGTGTAATACATTTGGTAGATAAACAGAAGTCAATAGCAACGCCCTCTGCAGCAACTGTTATTACCACTATCTCGGAAGTCGTAATGTTGTTGTACCCACTCTGCAGGACCGACAGAAAGACGTCGAATCATTTTAGTTCATTCTTCTAATGACAATACTTCAGAATCTGTATATCTCAACTGATCCGCTAATTGTTTCGATCAGTGTATTTGCAGCAACATTCAATAAGGTCTGGAGCAGCTGCTGAGAGTAACAGCGTGCTTTGGACTCATGGCAGCAGCGGCTTGTCATATTCCCGAATGCGATTTCGTTCTGTGTTAATATACCCCGACTTGTTGCTGCCTGTAGAGTACGTTACAGCTGAGTTGTATTAACGGGCTGTTAACTGGAAATGACGCTCATCTATTGCTTATGTTACTCGTGGACGACCTTGCTCTGCCCTTATTTGTGGGTTCCTGTTGTATGAAATCGCGTCCAGGTTCCGGAAATTACACTTTTGGACACTCCAACTTCTACAGCCACCTTCCTGTGTGTCTGTGCGGATTCCAAACTTCCTATGGCTCTATACGCCACATCTTGAGGAAAGTCACGTTGTTGTTGCATTGCAATACCTGCTCACTACACCACCTGAAGGCAACTGCTTGTGTAATACATTTGGTAGATAAACAGAAGTCAATAGCAACGCCCTCTGCAGCAACTGTTATTACCACTATCTCGGAAGTCGTAATGTTGTTTTATTGTAAAATGTAAACTTTCACGGCCGGAATGGTCAACATTACTAAAAATGTCCGGGCTGTTATCCCGTGGTCTAGTGGATTTATTATTAAAACCCAACGTTTCGTCCCCGACTGCGGAGGACATTCTCAAGGGGGATCGTGGCACTTTTGGACGTCCGATTCACTCCCTGGCTCGCTGCTGACTGAAGCCAAATTTAGTTTACGAGGGCTCGCGCGCAGAGGTGTGACGTCAGATGTTTTTGACACGCGCGCGCAATTCGTCGTTGCCGATTGCCTCCGTCCGTTAATGTCGTCCCATGGTGGAAGACTGTTACCTTTCTTCTTCAAAACCGGAATCCAGATATCATTTAGGTTCACGCCATCCTCCATCCTATTGAAATTATTGGGGTGTTTTACAATTTCTATAGCCTGTCTGTACAGTCTTTCGTGGTATCCATTTGTGGCTGCTAAAACCTGAGTCTTATCAAATTGAATAAGCTGGTCCCCTGGTTGAAAAACATGTTCAGCAACAGCTGATCTATCAATCTCTCCCCTTCTACAGTTGCACTTGTGCTCGTCTAGTCGTTCTTTTTGTGGTACCCCACAGCTACACGGAATCCTATAAATTCCTGCTTTTTCCAGCGGTTTGCGAGCATCCTTTGCCGATTTCAGGTGATCTTGTATCTTCCGAGAAGGTTTGTAAATAACGGCAACATTCCGTTTCGTCAAAATTTTACCGATGCGGTCGGTGACGTCCTTAATAAAAGGTAGGAAGACTTTAGATTTCACAGGAACACTTTCATCGTTTTCAATTCTACGTGTCGGCATCAAAGCTCTCCTTATCTCTGTAGACGAATAGCCATTCTTAATTAAAGAATTACTCAGGTGTTTCAATTCCGCGTCGAGTAATTGCGGTTCGCAGATGTTCCTTGCTCTGTCCGCCAAAGTCTTTATAATGCCCCGCTTTTGCTGTGGGTGGTGGTTTGAATCCCGGTGCAGATAACGGCCTGTGTGTGTAGGCTTCCGATAAACTGTATGGCCCAATCTGCCATTCCCCTTTTTCAAAACTGACACGTCAAGAAAATTCAGTTTTCCGTCTACCTCCTACATGGTAAACTGGATTCTAGAATTAATCCCGTTGAGGTGTTAAAGAAAGCGATCTAGTTCTTCTCTACCATGCCTCCACGCAACAAACGTAATGTTGTTGTCCCCACTCCGTAGTACCGACAGAAAGACGTCGGATCATTTTAGTTCATTCTGCCAATGACAATACTTCAGAACCTGGATATCTCAACTGATCCGCTAATTGTTTCGATCAGTGTATTTGCAACAACATTGAATAAGGTCTGGAGCAGCTGCTGAGAGTAACAGCGTGCTTTGGACTCATGGCAGCGGCGGCTTGCCATATTCCCAAAAGCGTTCAGTGTTGATATACCGCGACTTGTTGCTGCCTGTAGAGTACGTTGCAGCTAAGTTGTATTAACGGGCTGTTAACTGGAAATGACACTCATCTATTGCTTATGTTACTCGTGGACGACCTTGCTCTGCCCTTATTTATGGGTTTCTGTTGTCTGAAATCGTGTTCAAGTCCTCGAAAGTACACTTTTGGACATTCCAATTTCTGCAGCCACCTTCCTCTGTATCTGTCCGGATTCCAAAATTCGCATGGCTCACAATGCCACATCTTTGGGGAAGTCACGTTGTTACTGCATTGTACTACCTGCTCATCTACATCTATATCTACATAGATACTCTGCAAATAACATTTAAGTGCCTGGCAGAGGGTTCATTAACCACTTTCATAACTTTTCTCTACCGTTCCATTCTCTAATAGCGCTCGGGAAGAAAGAACACCTAAATTGTCCCGTTTTCGACCTGATTTCTCTTATTTTATTGGGATGGTCATGTCTCCCTAAGTAGGTGGGTGCTAGCAAAATATTTTCACATTCAGAAGTAAAATTCGGTGATTGAAACTTAGCAAACAGATCACGCCGCAATGAATAACGTCTTTCTTTTAATGATTTCCACCCCAATTCGTCCAACATTTCCGTGACGCTTCCCCGCCGTTACGTGATAAAACAAACGAACTGCCCTCCTCTGAACCTTCTCAATATCTTCCGTCCCACCTGGTGAGGGTCCCACACTGGGCAACAGTACTCCAGGAGAGGACGCACAAGTGTGATGTAGGCAGTCTCTCTGGTGGCGCTGGTGCACCTTCGAAGCGTTCTGCCAATGAAACGTAACCTTTGGTTCGCCTTCCCCACAATATTTTCTATGCGTTCTCTCCAGTCTAAGTTGTTCGTAATTGTAGCTCCTAGGTAATTGGTAGAATTTACGACCTTAAGGTTTGACTGATTTATCGCGTAATTGAAGTTCAGCGGCTTTCTTTTAGTGGTCATATGTATTACTTCACACTTTTTTTTTTATTTAGTGTCAATTGCCAATTTTCGCACCATGTAGAAATTTTGTCTAAATCGCTTTGCAGTTGCTTTTGATCCTCTGCTGACTTCACAAACCGATAAACGACAGCATAATCCGCGAACAGTCTCAGGGAGTTATTCATATTGTCTCCTAAATCGTTTATAAATAAAAGGAAGAGTAGGGGGCCTATAACGCTTCCCTGTGGAACGGCAGATATCATTTCTGTTTTACTCGATGAGCTACCGTCAGTTACAACGAACTGTGTCCTTCTGGTAGGAAATCGTGAATACAATCGCACACCACCTGAAGCCAACTGCTTGTGCAATTCGTTTGGTAGATAAACAGAAGTCGATAACAACGCCCTCTGCAGCAACTAATTGTTATTACCATTATCTCGGAAGTCGTAATGTTGTTGTCCTCACTCAGTAGGACCGACAGATAGACGTCGAATCATTTTAGTTCTTTCTGCCAATGACAATATCTCAACTGACCCGCTAATTGTTGCGATCAGTGTATTTGCAACAACATTCAATAAGGTCTGGAGCAGCTGCTGGGAGTAACAGCGTGTTCTGGACTCCGGGCAGCGGCGGCTGGGCACGCCGAAGGCAGAGCGGTAGGAAGCTGGAAGCTGCGATTGTCACGACGGCGAGACATTCTCGCGGCGGCGTTTCTGCGCCCGAATCTGCTTTATGTCCGCGGTCGGCGCTCCTTTATTTGCGTCGCTCCCGCGTTCTCGGTTTTTCTTCATTAGGGCGCCCGCTTTATTAACTCCCGGCCAGCTATTAAAGAGGCCGGTATGCGCGCTGCAGTTCGTGGAAGGTGGGCGCGCTTGCATATCTCCGGCCTCCCGGGCGGAACGGCGCGTTTTTCGCCCGCCGCCCGCTCGCTTTTTGCGCCGGGCTCTGCCTCTGCCGCTGCGGCCGCCGTGGCCCCTCCCCGCTGCGCGCCCATTGGCTAATTCCGCGGCGCCGCGCGCACCAATCATAATGCATAATGACCGCCGCCTAATGCCGCTCCCGCCAGGCGGCGCCACCGCGCCGTCCACCTGCCACCGCGCGACACCTCGCCCCAAAAAAGCAGCGGAGGCGTTTCTTGCCGACAACTACACCTGGCTGCGCGAACACTACACGACAAGTCTCGTTAACTTACACACTCGTTTCCGAGGCAACGGCTGCCGCGTCTCTATTTGCCAGGTCAGTGTCAAACCCAGAGTTGTCTCTGGGTGAGGGGGGCTGAGTACCTTCGTGCCCCGAACTGCATCTGATTTCTTGAAAGAAAACGCCAATGTCATCGAATTTCAAATGTTCAAATGTTTGTGAATCTATCGGACCAAACTGCGAGGTCATCAGTCCGTAGCTTGCAAACTACTTACACTAAGGTAAACTAACATATGGACAACACTCACGCTGGCCGCGGTGGCCGAGGGGACTGAGGCGCTCCAGTCACGGTCAGCACGGCCACTACGGTTGGGGGTTCGAATCCCCCCTCGGGCATGGATATTTGGGCCGTCCTTAGTCTTAGCTAGTTCATAAGTAGTTTGTAAGTTTAGGGACTGATGACCTCGTAGTTAAGTCCCATTAGCTTAACAAACATTTGAACATTTTGAACAACACTCATACTCATGCCCTAGCGAGGACTCGAACCTCCGCCAGCGAGCCATCGAATTTCGCATAACAGTGGATTAAAATGATTTTTTTCTCTCTCTGTTTCTTTTTAATTTTTTTTATTTATATACTTTTTTTATTACAAAAGGTTGTGAAGACTCTAGAAGAAAGTACAGACCTTTGGAGGGGGGTCTGCAGCCCCAAACACACCCTGTCTTCTGCACTATCCCGGATTTTCATGTATTTTGACTTGTTCTTTTGGCTTTTTTCTCACGTAGTTAACACATTCCTAACCGTTGTTCCATTTTGGGACGCAAATATTTAATTATTTTTATGTAAGGATTAAAACTTTTAGGTTTGGTTGATGTTCCTGTGGATGAATTATCTGCTATAATGACTGGAAAGTCAAAATAAATAATTTTTCCAGTTGTTACTTAGTTATAAAAAGGAATCAATTTGCCTGTTTTTGACTTTCCACTTGACTACACTGTGTGTCTGCTAGGAGAACAATGAATTGCGATTGAGTTGTCGGGGTGTGTTTAGGAACAGGATTTCCATGGAACATTTATTACTTTTCAAATTTCATGAAGTAAAGGGCTGTATCAATTTATGTTACGTGTCCCAAGAATAGCCAAGTGCTTATTACACTATCATCAAGCACTAAAAATTACTACGTATATTCCTGAGACCTGCTTTCTGCATTTTGTATGAGATTTTTCCCCATTCACATTTTACGATTCCAAGAAGATAAAAAATACAACATGGACTTACATTTGAGGAAATTCTAGCAAATATACAGAATTATGAAATGATAACTTCGAACTAGTGATTATTCCATTCGATTCAGTCAACATAAGATGAAGCTATTGAGGAAAATGTCCCCAAAATGGGACTGTCTGTACGTTATATTCTAATATACATAATTTTTTACTTACAGTGTCTGTCAATTATGCCCAGAAATATAACATCAATGTAAGAAAAGGTTTCAAAAATACTAACGAAGTTTTAGTACAGAATGGGTTAAGAACTTTAGTATTTCCTGCCGCCAAAATTCGACAAATGTGTTTACAAAGTAACGAAACTCAATAGCGAAGTATCGTAGTTCAGAAACAATGTTATTCCATTAGAGTGAAATTATGATCTCTATTAAACACGGCCCACCACGTAGTGACAACCATACTACCGTTAGATGGCTGTCGTGTTAGACTTGCACGTTTAGCAGCGTATCGTCTTCTAATACCCCTTCAGATATAAAAATATCCCTTTTTACGATGACGGGCAACGATCTTTCTTCAGCGCGGAGGCACTCCTAGGCACTTAGTCTTACGAGAATCAGTCTGAAAAAACTGAGACTTTGAGTGATAGTGGACGAGCTAAAGTTGGGGATTTGTGTCTGCTGGAAAGAGTGATTGAGTACTCCAGTCCATGCAGGAGTGGTGGTCGCTGTGTCCCCACTGGTGGAGGGGGACTCGTCTTCGAATCCTGGCTGGGTACACATTTTCAACTTTATCCATTCGCAGTTAATGTTATACATGAATATTCTTATCGTCTCCGAATCCACACTAAAAAAATACTGTTGTAATCCTAAGGCACCAAACTGCGTAGGTTATCGATGCCTAGATTGATAAACTACTGAAACTTAATTACGGTGAGGACAAGACACACCCATACTCGAGGGAGGATTCGAACTTCAGATGGGAGCTGCCGCGGAATCCGTGGCGTGATCATTAAACCGCACCTCCATACCTACCAGGGATATAAACACGATTTTTGTTTTAAGCCCCTGTAGAATTATATTAGACCGTTGTATAATTAATAATGAAAAATCATACATCAGTTTTCGTGTTCAAGTATTTATAAAACGCCAGGAATTTCATTATTGCGTCCTCGTAGTTCCACCCGTTTCCGCTAGATGTCTCACGGGCTAGACCTGTTCTTCTCGCTGCGGATCTACGTCTAGTATCCCCTTTAGATACACTATGTAATCAAATGTATTGGGACACCTAGCTGAAAATTCGTGGTGCCCTACAACGGTAATGCTGGAATTCAATATGGTGTTGGCCTATCATTAGCCTTGATGACTGCCATCACTCTCGCTTCAATCACGTGCTGGAAGGTTTCTTTCGGAATGGCAGTCCATTCTTCATAGAATGCTGCAATGAGGAGAAGTATCTTTCCAGGTCAGTGAGGTCTGGCACGAAGTGGGCGCTGCAAAACATCCCAAAGGTGTTATATAAGATTCAAGTAAGGCCAGTCCATTACATGGATGCTATTGTCGACTAACAATTCAGACACAGGTTATCTTCAAAAAGTTCAAATGTTTGTAAATCTATGGGATTTAACTACTGAGATTATTGGCCCCTAGGCTTATAAACTACTTAAACACGCGCTCTGCAGCAGAGCGCCTTAGGGCGCTCGGCCATTCCACCGCGGCTCGTGAATTATGAACAAGTGCTCGATCGGGTTGAAAGATGCATCGCCATCCCCGATTTGACCTACAACAGTGGGAAGTAAGAAGGTGCTTAAAACATCAATGTAGGGCTGGGCTGTAATAGCAAAACAACAAAGGGTGCAAGCCCCCTCCATGAAAAACACGACTCCATAACACCAACGCCTCAGAATTTTACTGTTGGCACTACACACGCTGACAGATGACCTTCACTGGGCATTCATCATACCCACACCTGCCATCGGATCGCCACATTGAAAATGTTCAAATGTTTGTAAATCTATCGGACCAAACTGCGTGGTTATCAGTCCGTAGCCTACAAACTACTTAAACCTAGGTAAACTAACCTACGGACAAACACACACACCCATGCCCCAGGGAGGACTCGAACCTCCACGGCGAGCAACCTCGCGTTCCGCAGCGAGACGCTTTAGACCGCTCGGCTACTCCACCCCTCGCCATATTGTGTACCGTGATTCGTCACTCCATACGTTTTTCCATTATTCAATCGTCCAATGTTTACGTTCCTCACACCAAGCGAGGCGTCGTTTGTCTCTGAGATTCGTGATGTTTGGCTTACGGGCAGCCGCTCGACCATGAAATCCAAGTTTTCTGTTTAAAATGTTTGTTAAGCTTATGGGACGTAACTACGGGGTCATCAGTCCCTAAACTTACAAACTACTCATGAACTACTTACGAACTAGGACGGCACAAATATACATGCCCGAGGGGGATTCGAACCCCCGACCGTAGTGGCCGTGCTGACCGTGACTGGAGCGCCTCAGTCACCTCGACCACCGCGGCCGGCCAAGTTTTCTCACCTAGAAATGTTCATATGTTTGTAGAACTTATGGGACTTAACTACGGGGTCATCAGTCCTTAAGCGTACAAACTACTTATGAACTAGCTAAGACTACGGACGGCACAAATATCCATGCCCGAGGGGGGATTCGAACCCCCGACCGTAGAGGCCGTGCAGACCGTGATTGAAGCGCCTCAGTACCCGCGGCCACCGCGGCCGGCTTTTCTCACCTCCCGCCTGTCGTAGTACTTGGAATTGCGTAGTTTGGAATTCCAGCGTGATGGTTTGGATAGAAGCTTCTTCAACTGTCAGTGGTCTCTTGCCAGTGAACAGACGAGATCTAACTGTACGCTTTCGAGCTGTACGTGTCCCTTCACGTTTCCACTTCACTGTCACATCGGAAACAACGAAACTAGGGATGTTTAGGAGTGTGGAAATCTCGCGTACAAACTTCTGACATAAATGACACCTAATAACCTGACTACGTTTGAAGTACATGAGTACCGCGGAGCACCCCATTCTGCTCTTTCATGATGTCTGAAGATCACCGAGGTCAGTTATATGATCTGGCAGAAGGTAGCAGCACAACGCACCTAATACGATAACAATATGTTTCTTCGGGGTTTCAAATGTTCAAATGTTTGTAGAGCTTATGGGACTTAACTTAGCTAATACTAAGGACGGCACAAATATCCATGCCCGAGGGGGAATTCGAACTCCCGACCGTAGTGGCCGTGCAGAACGTGACTGGAGCGCCTCAGAACGCTCGGCCACCTCGGCCGGCTTTTCGGGATTTCCAAATACTTTTGATCACATATAGTATAAAAACTTGTAGTTCCTTAAAACACTCTCAACGGCTGCGCAACATAAATAAGTCTTGTTTTGAGCATATATATGGCGAAGCCCCTTTGTAATTATATAGTTTTCATCAATCTCCCCCTCCCATTTCCCCGTAGGCTACTCCATTCTAAAGTAACATTCTGCGGTTGAAGTTGATTACTTTTTTCCCCATTTTCCGATTGAATTATCGAAATCTTCTGAGTGGTAGATCCGACTGTACGATGCCCTCATTAGCTACTACAACGTGTCCAGCCAACCTTCTTTACATAGTTCGCCATGCATTGACGAGTTGGGTGGGAGATAAGTAAAAAATGAATATCAAAATCGTTGCTATATGAAAATACGCTCATCTCACCCTACGTAATGAAATGTGTAATGTCATCCATATGGGCACTGAAACAAATAAGTTAGTATATAAACGGTCTACAGCGCAAAATGGACTTTTAAATTATCAAGTAGTTTCGACCAAATGTTGGGCCATCTTCAGGATGTTCTTCCGAGCTGGTGTGGTGCGGGGCGACATCATGAAGTTGGCCGACCATTGGTTCGAAACTAGTCGATAAAGGAAAGTCAATTTTGCGCTCTAGACTGTTTTTATATTGAAAGAATTATCATACGGGTGTTGTTTTTCCAAAGGAAACAGAAGTATTCAAAATATGTAAATCCGTTACACTTCTTTTACCCGATGAAGTATCCAAAATATGTGAATCCGTTACACTTCTTTTACCCGATGAAGTATCCAAAATATGTAAATCCGTTACACTTCTTTTGCACGATGAATCAGTCAAACTTACAGACCATTAATTCAATTAAATAGGTAGGAATTACAATTACCAATATCTTTAATTGGAGAGAACACAGAACATATCGTAGGGAAGGCGAACCAAAGGATACGTTTCATTCATTTGGAAGATGCAACAGTTCTACTAAAGAAGTTGCCTACACTACACTTGCACATCCTAATTTGGAGTGTTGTCCGTATTGTGGAATCCCCAACAAGTGGGACTGACGGAGGATATAGAGAAAGTTCAGTGAAGGGTAGCTTGTTTTGTATTATCGTGATACAGGGAGAGAGTGTTACGGAAATGATGCAAGAGTTGGGTTGGAAACATTAAAAACGGCGTTATTCGTTGTCGCGAGATATATTTGCGAAATTCCTTTCACCAACGTTCTCCCCCGAAAATATTATATTAGCACCGACCTACATAAGGAGCCTCAATCGTCATATGGAAATTAGAAAAATCGGATCGAAAACGGAACAATTCCAGTGTTCTTTTCCCAGTGCGCTATAAGAGAATGGAACGGTTAAAAAGTATCATAAAAGCGGTTTTATGAATCCTTTGCCATGCATTTAATTGCTATCTGCAGAGTAATTACGTGATTGTAGAAGCTGAAAATTTAGCAATACTCTCTCCTTGAACGGGGCTTACAGAAATGTTCAAATGTTTGTATAGTCTATGGTACTTAACAACGGGGTCATCAGTCCCTAAACTTACAAACTACTTATGAACTAACTAAGACTAAGGACGGCACAAATATCCATGCCCGAGGGGGGATTCGTACCCCCGGCCGTAGTGACCGTGCAGACCGTGACTGAAGCGCCTCAGTCCCCGCGGCCACCACGGCCGGCGGGGCTTACAGTTTGAAATGCGTGAGTACACACTGGCAGAAGGCAGCGTGTGGCATATGGAAGTCTCAGTCGGTTCGATAGGTGTACGCGGATGGAGGAGTGGTTAACGCAACCAGTCGTGAAAAGCCGAAGTCCGGATTCGAGTCCGGGTCCGGCAAAACTTTTCATATGTCACAATTAAATCACACAGCTGATGCTGGTTAATATTCGCAGTTAAGATTAAATTTCTTGCAATTCATATCGCTAGTGTCACGATGGGGCTATTTTAGACACCATGTTCAAAATCACCAGCATTTTCAGTTAAAAAACTTGGAACCCTATCCCCCATCGTCTGCAGTATTCGATTGAAACTTTCTGGCGAGAAGGGCAAGGCAGGGAGGAAGAGCGGGGAATATTTCTCGTACGTTTACATCAGTAATAACAAGAGGCTGATACCCGCAGTTGTACATCTTCATCTATTCTACTCGCGGTATGAGATACCATTGCACGGATCACGCGGCGCTGTTGCCAGAGGTTCGAGTTCTCAGTCGGGCATAGGTGTGTGTGTTTATTTTAAGTTAGTTAAAGTAGTTTCTAAGTCTAGGGACCGATGAAGTGAGAGGTTTGGTCCCTCAGGTTTACAAACATTTGAACATTTCAAAATTTTGTCGCGTAAGGTTCGCTGCGTAACCGTTTTCCGGTAAGTCTCGGTGTGGGCTAGAATCTTCCTAACTTCATCCTTATGCATTTTTTGTGGGACTGACGTAGGAGGAAGCTATAGCCCATATTGGTTGACGTCAAGGAACGTATACTCTAAAAACTTTAGCAGTACAGGTAGTCCAAACCAAGAGGCAGAACGCCACTCTTGGAACATCCACCACTGGAATTCGCTCAGCCGGCCGCTGTGGCAGAGCGGTCTGCAGAGCGCCAGTCACGTCCTGCACGGCCACTACGGTCGGAGGTTCGAATCCCCCCTCGAGCATGGATATTTGTGCCGTCCTTAGTATTAGCTAGTTTATAAGTAGTTTGTGTTTAGGGACTGATGACCCCGTAGTTAAGTCCCAGAAGCTCTACAATCATTTGAACATTTGAATTCGGTCACAATCGTATCTGTGACGCCTTCGCCGCGGCGGAGTGGACGAGCGAATCGGAGGTGCTATTCTCTGATGCGTAAGGCCTTTCCCCGTCGGGGGTTCGAATCCTCCCTCGGGCATGGATGTTTGTTTCTTTAGTATAAGTTAGTTCATAAGTAGTTCGTAAGTTTAAGGACTGATGATTTCGTGGTCAAGTCCCATAAGCTTAACAAACATTTGTACACCACTGACGCCTTCGCGCGTTCTGAATTAGCCTTTCACGAAACGTTCCAGCTCTTATTTTGTTCTTCTTTATCTCTTCTATCAATCCAAACTATTGTGGACCGCAACACGGATGTGTTGGAAGAGCGAGTGGTTAGTAATCTACTTCCTTTGTTGATGGACTACAATCCCTGACGATCCTGCCCATGAATTTCAGCCTGCAGTCTGCCTTATCTACGAGTAGTTTTTTGTGGGTGTTCCGTGTCAAAACCCTCTTTTTACACACACCCCACTGAATATTTCCAATAGTCACCCCGCGTCAATTCTATCGGCGAAATTAATTTATAATGTACTAGATGCAAAACCCGGCATTGCCTGGTTTCATAATTTTCTAGTTTTATATTAGAAAATAAAATAAAAATTAAGAAAAGTTTTCATATCGATGTATTAATTGGACCAGCTTAGAAATTATGAAGCGTTGCCCTAGTGTTTATTTGTTTATTCAAGTCTTTAATTACTACTTCTCCTATAACTTCTCTCTCCCCCCTCCCTCTGTCTCCTTTTTTCTAAAAACGTGTTATACTTATGTGAGAATATAGAAAAAAAGGCTGTCTTGCATAATTTAGAAAATTGCAAGTGGAGTACCCAAACAAAGAATGATAGTAATCAAAATAAAAATTATAATTAGCATTCGTTTAATTAAGAACTTGACTTTAACAATATTCTTGTTACTTGCGCAGGAGATAGTATGAGCAAATTCTTTGATGAGGTCACCCTTGAGCGATCGACATAACGGTGTCCATGTGAAAGACATGGAGATGGCTGCCAGGATGACTCTGTGAAATATTAGCTCATACATCGATGGAGAACTGCGAAATGATAATCCTGCAATTAGATAGTTATACACTCGCATGTAATTACACTAGTTAAACCTTAAAGTCGCACATTATGAATTCAGCTATGGGAAAAATAAAATTCAGTGTTTTATATATTAATACAGTACACTAAACATGAAAATGTGTCTCTTAAATTTTTTGATCGAACTATTGTTCTTTTCTGTTGTGTGTTTTATGCATTTGTATCGAGGTATTTTATTGCTTGGACGTTATTTTGTTGATAGGTAACACTTTCAGGTCAATAATGCTAGCATAATCTTCGCCACATTACCAAAGACAAGACCATGAACCACACTCAACGCTGTACTTGGGTGTGAGTGTGAGCGTTGAGTGTTTGTTCAAAATACATTTGAACAAACACTCAACGCTCACACTCACACCCAAGTACAGACGGCAACGTAACACAACCTCCAAGACAGATAGATTAATGCCTCAGAAGTCGCTACATGCCTTACCAAGCGGCAAAATGTCGTACTAGAAACATGTTGTTCATCAACAAGAACACGACTTTAAGGACTGACACATGCAGGGGGACGAATCTGACAGCTGGGGGAGTGGCGGCTGCCGTCTACTGCTGTCTTCTCTTGACGAGGTTAATGAATCATGCAAGGGGCTTCACACTTTGCATCATATTTGTCAGTTGCGGAAGTGTAAGCACTCTGGGTGGTGTGGAATCGAAAGGTCCAAGTTTGAATCTCAGCGATAAAACTACCAGAATATCTTGAGGAGGGTTACTGGTGCGGGGCAGGGGTGGAGACGTAGGAGGAAAGAGTGTATCCTTGGGGGTTAAGAGTGCTTGTTGTTGGACGGGAAGGAGGAAGCAATCCCTGATATCACCTGTCAATCAAAACTATGCTCTTATCGTCGTAGCTCTAGTATTCTCAGCCTTGCTGTTAAGGGGGATTTTAAGCAGTCATCGGTCACAGGAATTTATATGCCTGCAACCAAAACACGCTAACCTGTGTTGGGATGGCTATCACAATAATCTGCTTTCCTCCAGTCACAGTTGCATTATAAATAAATGTAGCCGCTCTGTCAACAGACACTTAATTTTCGGTACTCAGCTGCAGATTAGTATCTCTGTACTTGTAATGGAGAGAGGTGCACTAGTCGAAGTTTAACTTGGACTTTTGGCGAAATTACTGCAAGTCTTTTTATTAAATAACTGGTTACTTCTGCAGTGGTAATGTTCACAGACGCTGCGTGTGGTTAGATACAGCCTCCACAGCAGCAAACTGAATAAATCGTAGAGAAGGGTTTAGTTTCCAAGTAAACGTTAAATAACTGCAGTTTGTAAAGTTCACTTAACAGTCAGGCGATCAACACGTATTAGATTTCTGACCATTGTTATAAATGCAGAACCCACTGTTCAACATTAGTAATATTTTGTAGTATTTGTTTTCTCACAGTCCAGCTTGTTGGAAATCATATTACGGTTAAGACGAATGTTAACTCATTATTAAGATACGTGTTTTAACTGTATTCCTCATCCAGCAACTTTATTAAAATATGCCAAGATCGTAGCGTAAATGTTATAGTGTTATTCAATTGATTTGCTGGCGTGTGATGTAATTGTTCAGTAACCCGAGAAAAATGATGATAAGTTATACAGATAACTAGGAATGTTCTTCTGATCAATCTACCATCCAGCCCGTAAAAGATAAAACGCATACGCAGAAATTACGACGACTGACAAGTTGCTTCAATGGGTACTGTGAGGTCAGATGTTTCGTTTACTCTGCTTGGTGGCAAGGCAGCACATTAAGAAGAAGATTGGCTTGACAGTTCAAAAACTGCACATAAAATGAAATTCAAAACTCTGTTCAACAACCAGATTCGCAATATTGCAGAGGTCGCCCACTCTGGGCTGGAAACATACTGGAACGTCAGCATTTGTAGTCTGGAACCTATGGTGCATCATGAGACGGAAATGAAACAAAATTTGTGATAACAAAACTTTACCATAGAACGCACGTCGCAGTTATGGCCTGAGTGACGGCCGTCGCCTGGAGAATAATTTGCTGTGTTCGCCGTAAGCCCGGTTTCTACCGTTGCGTCAGCTGCGGTGGCAGCTGGCAAAGCGGGAATTGTTGCGATTGTCATTCTACTGGTCTTCCTCCGCGCTTCTGCTCCATTGGATGCTGTAACATTGACGGGTGTGACACCTTAAGATCACTCTGTCGCTCTGTGGCCACTGCCCGTGTTCTTCCATCAGATGGACGGTGGGCGATGCAGGTGTGCACTGAACATGGCCTGCCACACTGGTGAGCCCTTCTGCCCGACAGTGTCCAAGTATCAGTTTGCCCTTTGAACAAAATCATAGATGATGGACCATGGACCACCGATTAGTGTTGCTTCTATCGTAGACTCTGGTGGTGTCTCTTCCCGTTTGACAGAATTTATTTCATCATATCATCAGCGAGAGTATGGCTGTTTGCTATAACTATAATGGAACAATCTTACACTTGATGTTACAATACAATAATCAGAGAATCGTTTGTGGACAAGTGTACGCCGACGAAGCTACTGACCAAGTTGCCCTTGGCTGGGTGGTTAGGATATTTATTCAGCTGAGGAGAGCGTTTCCTGTGATATATCTTTTGTATTGTCTGATGCTGGCCTGCTTGTCGCCAGGAGTCAGCAGTATCTAGTTGTGCTTCATTTCAGTGTTCAAATATTTGTAAAGCTATGGAACCAAACACCAGTCGTTATCAATCCCTAGACGTAAAAACTACTTCAACAAACTTATGCTAAGCACAACAGATACAACCATGCCCGAGCGAGGCCTCTAAACTCAGACAGGTAGCAGCTGTGCCCTCCGCAGCAAGGCGCCTTAGAGCGCACGGTTATTCCCGTGCTGCTCTGCTACAGTTCCTTAACGAGTTTGCTTATGTATATTACTAGCTGTGTGATGTCTTTGTTATGTGTTGTTGCGTGGAATCTAATACATCTAGCTCAATATTAATGAAGGCGTTGAAGGCAGTTCAGTGATATCCTGCTGAGCTCGCTCACTCTCATATACATATGTTAAAGAAATTCCCTTCTGTGGGGACTTACAAGGGGAAACTTTGGCTTCGTACGCTATGAGTCGCACGAAAAATTTTGCAGAAAACACTCGGTCATTAAAAAGAATATTCCTTAGAGTCATTTCTATGCAAAGCGGTGCACTCTTCCTAAAGTGAAATTTCAACGGACAGAAACAAAATAACAAAATATCAGTAACGTAGGAAGGAACTTATACGCAATTCACTGAATTCGTGCATCGTTAAACTTTCAATAAACAACGCTGCTTAAGTAATTATCACAGCAAGAACAGAAATACGCAACACCAAAGTTTATTGATCGACGACAAAGTGCCGACGTGAGATCCGATGAAGGGGATAAAACAATGTGACAGCACCCATAACTAAAGCCACGTTTTTACTTTCAAAAGTCACTTGCGCATTCAAGCTATCGAGTATCAAAATACACACCAATTACATGATGATTTAGGTATGACATTGTCATAACCCGCCATCCGCTGAGCATATTTAAGGTTGCTCATATGTGCTCTTGTAGTGAAAGTTATATTTTTAAAACTGATGTAAGCTAAATGAGAAGAAATTCAACGAAATTAACGAAATTAAATATACTGGACACAAGCTGGCAAAGCCTAGGTAGCAGGAGACTCATGTTAGAGTTCCAGCCCGGCCCCAGAACAAATGTTCATACAGCTATCTTACTTTTATTAGAACATTTACCATCAGCTGAAAAAAAAAAAAAAAAAAAAAAAAAAACCAAACTAAATCTACAGAATGTATTGCGTCCAAGTAGCAGAAATGTGTGCTGAAAGTGTCTCTCTCTCTCTCTCTTGTAAGAGCTGCTGGAGCAGTAATATTACACGTAGGGGCTACTATTTGGAAGAGGAGAACCACTCTTAATTTTAGGGGTGCGGTATTGTTCACATTATCAAAAAAGAGTAAAATTACTGGCGTGGCAGTTTAAATGTTAGCGAAAGGGGAGTAGAGATACTGTTACGGCCAACAGGCTGGAGCAACCGTCCCTACAGCTGGCCGAATATTGGAGCACGGCGTAACACAGTAGTTAGCATGGGGCAGTCAGGTTACAGCCGTAGTTGGCCACCCAAGTGAAAAAAAAAAAAAAAAAAAATGTTCGGATGTTTGTTAACCTAAGGGACTGAGTGGGTCAGGTTATCGGTCCCTAGACTTATCAACTACTTAAACTAACTTGTACTAACCTTCCTCGACGGAGGACTTCAACCTCCGATGGGAGCGGCCGCGCAATCCGTGACATGGCGCCTCAGATCGCGGGGTCACTTTCGTGGAGCCCGCACAGGTGGCCTGATATGTCACTGTGCGATTAATCTGTGCTGTGGGTTCTGACGTTTAAGGTGTCTCCCAACAAGCCTCATTATCTTCAAGAACAGTAGCAGAGCATTTCAAACGAAGTGGTAGCAATTCCAGCAGTGGAGCTTCGATACTGCTTCATCTGAGATGAATATGGGTCTCTTTCAACATCTGCTCCAGTCAGGTTAGTACTGTATATCCTTTCCTCTGCTGCGTTTCTTTCTAACGAGGAACTCTTTTCTCCAGCCCAACTTCATTTGCCCTGCCCTGTATATCGATATTACATTTTTACCTCTTATGTTTGTCACTAGTATTGAAGTGATGAACTAAAAGCACTGAAAACTTGAAGATTTCCGTGGCAGCTGTAAATGTACGACTGAAGCGCAAAAAATTTGGTGGAGTGCTGCATTACTTAAAACTACGTCACCCTGCACGTCCTCCTCCGCACTCGACGTAATATTACGGCAACCAAGCTATTAATTTTACACGGGAACTTTTAGAGCTCCCTTTATAATACAGAGGACGCCATGAAAATGTATACAGACTTTAAGGAACGAAAGGTATTACATACGTGTTTATTTTATATTTAATAACTAGCGTAAACCCGCGGCTTCGCTCGCGTGTTGGTTGATGATAATACATAAGCTATCTTTCAGTAGTGTGCTGTGAGACTGGTTTTGAAGGATGAAATGATATACCTTCTTTAGAAACAAACTGAAAACTATTTCTATCAGATTGCAGAAGTCTATGCACTTACCGTTTATCAGGACAGGAAGTAGTGTAGATCAGATCACACGTAAAAATGCACTCGTTTCGAAGAACCCAATTCCGAAACTCAACAATATTGATTGTAATAATATCACAGATCGAGCGCTTGATGTAATGCGCGAAACGTGAAATCGATTTTTTAAAGAGAAGTATTAAAAGAAATTTTTTTTACTGCTTTATTTATTTATTCTTATATTTCCTTATTCGCATCCTTATCCTTACAGAGAAAGAGCTGAAGACATTGTAGCACGCATAGACCAAAGATATGGTCTGTGGCATCACGTTTCGCTGTATGTAACCTCCTTCTGTAGAGTCGCAAACGTCATCGCTGGCCTTCAGTCCGAATCTTTTTATAATTTGACGACTTTCAACCACCATATCTTCCACCCCCATATAGCTTTCGGCATGGAACTGCTATGGTGTACAACGGGAAACTTCGAACAACAATTACACGCAGACCATTCGTTTGCATTCTGTAGTTTGCAGAGCGAAATATTAACACACACACACACACACACACACACACGTAGAATTATCATTATCAACTCTCAAGCAACGATGCAACCAATAAAACGATTTTCAAAGAGTAAATATAATTTTCAAAGAGTATTAATGTTCCGCATTTCGCGTTATATTCTTAAAATTACTAAATATCTATCAGATCGCTATAAAACCGTGTCTAAAACCTTCCTCAAGTATAAATTAGTAACTGTACAAATATTTAAGTCTCTGCGTCTTGTCGTTCGGACGTGATAAGCGTACACCGAACAGGCATTCACATTATTGGATATAGATAAACAGCTATCCGATTGCCATAAAACAGTGACTAAAGCCTTCCCCGGGTAGACATTAGTAACTGTACAAATTTTTACCTCTTTATGTCTTGCGATTCAGACGTGATAAACGTACACCGACACATTTATATAGATTGATCACACATGCTGTATAACCTTCAGATTAGCACATGGTTACTTTAAATGTTGAAAATGTTGATCCTTGGCAGCTATACACTTACTGAACGACGAGCCGTCGCCGCAACTACGTCAGTCAATGTTTCACTGGAAATCGATGCACACGTCGCAGTAATCTCGTGGCGAAGTTCCTCCAGTGTACTTGGCTTACGTCGATTCGTGGCGTCCCGTCTTGTTGGTAGAAGCTTTCAGAAATCGTCGTACCGGTCCGTTTGTACTACTAACCCCAACTTCACGTACACATTGCACAGTAGACTTCAGTGGAGAAGTAACAAACGTTTCGAACACGAGAGCCGACGAAGCAGGACTTGTATCTGTACCTCGCTGTCTTCCTGACCTCCCTTCGCGAACATCACGATTCGTTCCACGAAATAAAAAATTGTCAATAATGCGTATAATTGTAAGGCAGTTCTGTTGGCGGTTCTGTTTCAAACTCCCACCTACACTGTCGTTGTACTTCAACTGCATTATCAAACTTGAAAACGAATCAAAAAACATTTTCGTTGCTCGAATATCAACCGAGGTCCAGCCATCGTGTTTTCTCAATACCGGGATGAGAGTTGATTGATTGATTTTTTCAGGGAAGTCAAAACAGTCTTGGTCCAACCCGCCACTGCCCGCGCCGAAACTAAGTTTATTGTGCGGTATCGCTCCCTGTATATCTAGTAAAGCCAACCAATGCCCTTGTACAGTACAAGGAGTCCCTTTACCAGTTCTTTATTAGACACAATTTCTTCGGGTCTGGTTGTCCCAAAAGTTCTGTGCCTTTTACTCTCCAATGCAATGCAATCGACGATTATATGTGATGCAGTTTCATCACCGTCATCACAGATCCTACATTTAGGGGAGATGAGAGTACTAACATCTGTTGAACCAAAAACCACACTACAACAAACGTGTAACGCAAATCTAACAACTATATCGATAACTCAATATTGCCCAACAGTGAGTGTATATTTTTTTCAGGCGGACTGTGTATTGCAACGTAGCGTACACTTTTCTCTTACCATCCAGTGATAAACAACTGTAACTTTATGTTATGTGCCTGTTTGTAAACTTCCTAACATAGTTTTATTAGGCCTCCGCCACTTGTGTGTTGTATACTTTATAACATAGTGGTCAGTATTACATCTTGCGTGGGATATGCGGTTCATGCGGCGTAGTAGTTAGCAATTCTCGTGAATCACGTTGCACATGCCGGTACTTTACATTTGCAACTAATTCTAACTTAGTCCGTCTTCAGCCGTGTTCCTGTGGCCTTATCTCCTGCGAGAATGTTGATGAGCGGGAATGAGCGAGCAAACAAGGTGCTTGTGGCGACGGAAGCGCAGCCCGCTCGCTCGCGGAGCCGTTACACCGGCAGCTGTGGCGGCAGTAAACAGGCGCTGTTTACGGCGAGGGAAGGGGTCCCTCAGGGCGCAGCTCTGGGCCCATTACAGCCAGCGCCCAAACGCCTGGCGTCGCTGACGGCCGCGCGCTGCCAAACCGCCTCAAGTACGTCGAGGTGTCGTATGCATCGTCTGCTGGAAGGTCCCAAGTGAAAGCAGGCGAGATTTACTCTTCAGCTGGCGCCTGTGCATGGACGCTTCAGTGCTTATAACTGGCTGTGAGTTGCCGACTGGAGGCCACACGTCGCCCAGGCCGATCCGCCGGTCCTGAATGGCTGGTAGGAGTGCCAGGACTCCGCTGGGGCTCTGTCTTAACCCTCCTCTATAAACATTGCTGGTGACCACACAAATATAAACATTGGGTCGTATCCGACCCCTTGCCTCATAATTGCAATTTCTGAGTACGGGAATCAATAATGCACATAGTTTTATATATAATATAGTTTATTTAATATTCAATTACATATATTCAAATTAATGAATGACTAAGGCACCTGAAAGAAATGTTTCAGTCTTTTCGAATATAGTAAGACATTATAAAAAAAGTAAGACGTTATAAAGTAAGAAAAAAAGAAGAAACACAAATGAAATAAAATAACTTAAAACAATTATTTCATTATTATATTCTAGCCATTTCTAAACATATACTTAGATTAGAGACTAAAGAAAACTCACATCACGTAAACTTTATGACTTAGGAATGTATATCACATAATATTCATGAATTGAGAAACTTATTCATCACAGATCTGGAACTTACATATCAAATATTCGTACCTTACATATATCACATCAGGAAAATATATATCTCATATCAAGACTTTATATCATATATCAGGAAATTATATATCACATGTCAGGAACTCTGAAAGAATAATATATAACAATATATTATAATATAACAATATTATACATAATAATCAATATAAGACTGGAACACAATAATAAACACTGGGTCACATCCGACCCAGCGAGGAGGGACAATGGGTCGGAACCGACCCTGGATCGGGGAATCTATCGTTGTACAGCATACAAACAAATGTGGCGCTCACCTACGTCTGATGTTGTCTGGACGGAGCGTGCGTCATGACTGCCTGGGAGGGTACCTGGGGCCACGTAGCCCTGGAGGACGGGGGAAACAGACATGCTCACTTTTCTAACTGGCGGGTCGGATCCGACCCAAACGTTTACATACGAGGGTTAATAGAGACACTCGGCTCCTACAAGCGCTCATGGACTCACAGGCTTTCCCCAAAGTCATAGTCCCCCGGATGTCATAGTTGCTGGTAGAACTTCCGGGTTATAAGGCCGTGGTCCATAAAACTTTTCAGTTTCTCCTAACGTTTCGTCCAGAGCTGCGCCGGACATTTTCAGAGGTCTTCTTAGTTGCGTTGAGTCTTGCCGACTGATGAGCCAGGTGTCTGAGAGCGCCATATTTACTGTGAAAAGTGGGTGTGGCTAAGCTGTCACGTTATCAGCAGAGATAGTCCTCGTCAGAGATAAAACATCACTATCGATTGCAATCGGTCAGAGATAAAACCTGTCGATGTTTCAAAGCTACTGTCCATATGACGCTAAGTTTCAAAATGTTCAAATGTTTGTAAAGCTTATGGGACTTAACTACGGGGTCATCAGTCCCTAAACTTACAAACTACTTATGAACTACTTACGAACTAGGACGGCACAAATATCCATGCCCGAGGGGGGATTCGAAGCCCCGACCGTAGTGGCCGTGCAGACCGTGACTGGAGCGCCTCAGTCCTCTCGACCACCGCGGCCGGCTGGGGAGTTCAAAGAAACGAACTGTTCTTGTCCTAAATTCCGCATAATCAACTTGAACTTTACCAATATTGCCGTCACAATGATTAAATTTCAATTTTCCTCTACATTGTTCGATAAACTTTTCACAGCATTCAGTATTAATCATTTATACGTAAATAGTGCTATTCCCGATCGATAAATGGATCCCGACTATCTCACTAAAATTGAGCTTTACTACATCTTGTAGGAACGCTTCTACTTCAAATGCTCTTAGACCAGCATAGTGTTCGTCAAAGTATATTTTCTTTTTGGTTGACTCATCTTAATGATCTATACATTTTGAAACCTAAAGCTACTATTTAAGCTGCCGGCCGCGGTGGCCGAGGGGACTGATGCGCTCCAGTCACGGTCTGCACGGCCACTACGGTCGGTGGTTCGAATCCTCCCTCGGGCATGGATATTTGTGCCGTCCTTAGCATTAGCTGTTTGTAAGTTTAGGGACTGATGACCACGTAGATAAGTCCCACAAGCTATACAAACATTTGAACATTTTTGGGACTGCGGCGCGCCAGTCACGGTCTGCACGGCCACTACGGTCTGGGGTTTGAATCCCCCCTCCGGCATGGATATTTGTGCCGTCCTTAGTGTTAGCTAGTTCATAAGTAGTTTGTAAGTTTAGTGACTGATGACCCCGTAGTTAAGTCCCATAAACTACATAAACATTTGAAACATTGAATTCTGCCACAGCCGATTTCTCTGTTTTTCCTAGTCGGCAAATATCTCAGGTACTCCGTCCTGTGAAGGATAAGCGACCTACTCTTTCTGCTTGTAGTGTTTATAAAATTCCGTGTGCATGTGGTAAAGTTTATATTGGAACCACAAAAAGAAGTATAGAAACTAGGCTGAAGGAACACAAAAGTCTTTTCCTAGGAAAAACAGAGAAATCGGCTGTGGCAGAGCATGCTCTTCAATCTGGAAGTAATATAGTGAGATTTTCCGAAACATCAGTTTTATCTACAATGACGAATTATTATCCACGACCATATAGGGAAACTGTTGAATTATATGAACATAAGGAAAATTTTAACAGGAAAGAAGATGCTATGAAAATGTTCAAATGTTTGTATAGTCTATGGGACTTAACTACGGGGTCATCAGTCCCTAAACTTACAAACTACTTATGAACTACTTACGAACTAGGACGGCACAAATATCCATGCCCGAGGGGGGATTAGAACCCCCGACCGTAGTGGCCGTGCAGACCGTGACTGAAGCGCCTCAGTCTCCTCGGCCACCGCGGCCGGCAAGATGCTATGAAACTTAGCGACATAGGCACAGTAGCTTTGAAAGATCGACACGTTTTATCTCTAACCGATTGCAATCGATAGCGATGTTTTATCTCTGACAAGGACTAAGGTAAAGCAGTCAACAATCCGAAGATTGGTTTGAACACCACAGTGCTTTACTAGGCATGGTCCTGTCTGGAGGTGGTATGCCGTTGCCTTCCTCCGACCTTCGAACTGATTTACCCAGACAGTTATAGGGGGACTTACAGTTTAACGTGGGTTCCGAACCACGGTGCTACTCGGTATTTTTCACTTGAACAATACTGTCAGAGGTGAAAGAAGTGGAAAGTGACAGTTAAAGAAATCCTAGGACCTGGCGGGGATCGAACCCGCGACCTTTGGATTTGTAGTCTGGCACTCTACCACTGTGCAAACGAGGCGCACTTGTCTCTGCTAATAACGGGACAGCTTGGCCACGCCCACTTTTCACAGTATATATGGCGCTCTCAAAAATGTTCAAATGTTTGTTAAGCTTATGGGACTTAACTACGGGGTCATCAGTCCCAAACTTACAAACTACTTATCAACTACCTTATACTAAGGACGGCACAAATATCCATGCCCGAGGGGGGATTGGAACCCCCGACCGTAGTAGCCGTGCAGACCGTGACTGAAGCGCCGCAGTCCCCTCGGCCACCGCGGCCGGCGGGCGCTCTCAGACACCTGACTCATCAGTCGGCAAGACTCAACGCAAGTAAGAAGACCTCTGAAGATGTGCGGCGCAGCTCTGGACGAAACGTTAGGAGAAACTGAAAAGTTTTATGGACCACGGCCTTATAACCCGGACGTTCTACCAGCAACTCTCCCTCAAATATTTCCTTTCTCTTTTAATACACTGGTCGGTTTTATGTTACTTTCAACTGCTTCAAGGACTCATATAGTACCTATCAGGGATTTTTGTGTGATATGTGTGGCGGTGAGGGTCATTTCAGTTAGCACTCTCGAATACGTGTGGAAACATTTGTTAGTACGAGGGTCATTCCGAAAGTAGTTGTGACGATACTTAGCCAAATTGGAAGTTTTACGTGACGAAGAAATTGCTCAATGTAATACAGAAATTGTAGCTCAGATACCAAACAAATGACCTATATAAGTATTATACATCCTCCTACAGGTATTATTTATTCGTATCCACGGTATGTATGACATTAATTGCGAATGGCTAAAGTTGTAAATGTGTACCCAGCCGAGAATCAGTTTACACATCTACAAGTTATACTGGGCAGGGTAAAGTTAAGAATTCGTCTGACAGGAAACGTTCTTGAGTAATCCGTGCATCTGTGGTGATGGATGCGTCTTCAGTGGACGCTGGCGCGGTAGCTCAGCGCTTTCAATCAGGGGGCGAACCTCTGACACAGAGAAACTGAGTCAATGACGCCACGATCAACCCAGAACAAAACGAACCAACGTCCGCAAAATACCGATCAAACCTAAGGAAGAAAGAAAAAAAAGTGTTTTAAGAGATAGCGCAACTGCCTAGAAAGCAGGAGTTAGAATCCCGAGTGGCTACACATTTTCAACTTGATCCATTCGCAGTTAATGTCATACATACTGTAAATATGACATCACTTGTCATTAGTGACCTCAAACATTTACTATATTTTTGGAAACTTCGTGGGTTCAACATTTTTTTTTTTTGAGTAATGATTTTACGAAATAAGATTGTCCTAAAGTAAGCAAATCATGTTAAGAATTGATAGTTGACCTTATAAATGATGCAAAAATGAAACTTCCTGGCAGATGAAAATTGTGTGCCGGGACCGGGACTCGAACCTGGGACCTTTGCCTTTCGCGGGCAAGCGCTCTACCGACTGAGCTATCCCGACACGACTCACGATTCCGCCTCACAAATTTACTTCCGCTAGTACCTCGACTCATACTTTCCAAACTTCATCGTGAGTCGTGTCGGGAGCAAACTACATTGGTCATCAGTCATTAGACATACAAACTACTTAGACTAACTAACCTAAAGACAAGACACACATCCATGCCCGCGGTAGGATTCGAACCTACGACCGGGAGGCTGTGCGATCCGCAACGTGGCGCTCCAGACCGCTCGGATACTCCCCGCGGCATAGCACACCGTTCTCGGCGAAAGTTCGCGTCCCCTCGGGCATGTGTGTCTGTGTGTGTGTTTGTATTGTAAGGTACCTGCTATGGGAAGGTATCCATTTCATATTCAAATGTACTACGAATTTGATACCAGTGTCAAGCTAGTCAGGCATGGGTCGTTTATCTTTGGTTGCAAGCTTATTGTTCGATGGCAGTACTGTTGATATTGGAGACGGTGATAGTATTGTTGCCGGGAAGTAAGGTTGTGATTATTGAGAGTGCAGACTTTTCTAGGTGCGCAGATGAGATTGCAGAAGCGTGGGCACCGTGGTTGTGTGCAGTTGTCGTTCCGGCGGGATAGCCGAGGAGATGAGATTTTGAGACTTGAATGCTGAGCCAAGCTGTTTGTTTAAGATATGGAGACGAAAGGAATAGATGACGTTGGAGAAACAATCTTTTGAGTTATTTATAAGGTAAAGTTTATCATGAAATACTTGGCATGATTCTATGGCACGACTTCGCATTGTTAGGCTGAACTGCTGGTAACAGTAACGGTCGGAAAAGATCTCACGATCAATGCTAGGGACCTCTTATTGAGTTAGAAAAGTATTTATTGTAATAGTTTAGTTTTGAGAGTGCGTTTTATATGAAATAGGAATTTAATGGGTAGAGTTCTTGAAATATGGTATTGTTGTAACATTGTTTGTGTGAAACGAGTTAAGTTTATTAACAGTGAAGAAATGTTTATCTTTGTTTCAAAAATAATTTTGTAGGCAGATTAAATATCTGAGTTATATTTTTCTCTGAAAGATTTTAAAATTAAAAACATGACATTGTTAGTAATTTTCATGAAGTTACATCAGTTAGAAAGTGAACTAGATATTTCATTTGTAATAATTAGTTCGAGTTTCTTAAACAGATTACCAGTTTATCCCTCCTCACATTTTTGATTGAAAGTGCCATGGATGTTTTCTGTAGTTAGTTTTCCAGTAGTTAGTAAAGTAGGAAGAAGTTTGATGTTGGGCAAATTTATGCAGTGTGGCTAAAATAAAATTAATAATAATAAAAAAATAAACCAGGTCAGTAAGTGAAGATAATCGGAAAGTGAAAGTGAGAAAGAATCAGTTTTGTCGAGCTTACAGTTCACTATGATTTACAGATTTCAGGGTAGGACAATTCATACAGTATTCAGGTTAACAAGTGTTTGCACTGAGTCAGATTGCATTGATAAATATTGTGTTCGTTACATTCCGTTAAAGATTGTTAGTTCAGTCAGAAACAAGTTTGTAGGGCCAGAATTATTAACACAGTGATTTTTAGTATCAGTAATTTTCAGACAGTTAAATTTATTACGACATTTTCATACAGAAACAATTAGCAGTTTGTGTCTCATTATAATAAACATTACGCAGTCAGGTTTTGCAATACCTATACATTCACATAGAATACAGTTAAAAATACGCACTCAGATTAACATAATGTTGTGCAAAGGCATTCAGGTAGAACAAGTTCCAACACATTCAGTTACACTAGCTTATATGCCCGTGCTTCGCAACGGTTGTTAAAGAAGGTCCTGTGAATATCATGGTTCTTTGGGTTCCGGACGTAGGTCAGCAAAAACACAATCCTTGTTGGATCTGTCTGTCAATAAACTCAGTTCTCCTAGCCAAGATATCAAATTTAAGTAGAAGTCATTGTCGAAAACGTTGAATGGTCATAAAGTTTTTCATACTAAGAGTGAAATTAATTTAAGTGCGTACTTCGGAACAATGTAAATTCAATGTTAGGTCGTGTTCATAACGTTACACATTGCAACAGCAGCGCTGAAAGCTGCTGGAAAATTACATTTCTGAAAACTATATTGGATAAGTGCGAATACTGATTTGTAACAGTTTTCACAAATATCTTCTTGAATAGGAATTTGGAATGATTTGTAAGACTGTGTGAATCATGAGACTCTATACAAAGGAGTTTCCCCGAAAGTGCTGTTCATAATGAGATGTAACAACAACGGATGTATCTGATTCGGTAAAATTTTGCTTTATATCCTGGCGGCCTCGAGTTTTTATGTTGGCAACATCAATAACACGATATAAAATTGTTGCAAAGATGGCCGAACCACATAGAGTGTAGATAAATACTGCTGTTCCTGATGTATGCTTGATTTCACAACAAAATATTTGCGTGTCACGCGATCGGCTTATGACGATGTCACATGATTCTCGTTATTCAAGATCTGTTGCCAACATTATCACAGAAGGCCGCCGGGATTTGAGTAAGACTACGTCGCATAGTTTTTCTTGACCCAGCTGTCAATCGATAACACCTTTCACAGCAGAGAGTGTCGCGTCTATATGTATCAGAGATCAGGCATATCAGGCATATCAATATCTATGGCTTTAGAGACATTCATTAATGTATGTGTTCCCACCACGCTTCCACGACAGTGGTCAATGTTGTTTTGTGTCTCTGTTCATAGTCGGTAATGTGTGGTTGACGGAAACATGTGATCTATTTTTAAAAAAATGCGTATTTGATATTCCTCGTCGTTATTAAAGTCTGAAAGGACCGCATTGTCTGACGATTGAAAGAACAAACAGATTCTGACGCGTACCGTAAAGTTCGTAAGTTACAGAGTATATAGCTTTTCCTAAGAGTATTTATTGCATATTTTGCGAATTTTTGCTCATCACACTCACCCACTGCCACGCACCGCGACCAAAGTCCCTTACTGACATCATTAGACCAAGGGCTATCTACCACAACAACCACGAGTGGGTGGCAGTATGTGGTCATGGAGAAAAGTCTGTCAGCACGTACACACACAAGCCTTTTATATATATATATATATATATATATATATATATATATATATATATATATATATATATATATATAGATTTCATTCAAGTAGCGTTAGTCAGTTACATTTCTTAGAGGATATGGTAAAACACATAACTTTCGCAGCAGACGTAAATTTTGTAAGAGAGAAGGACAAGCAAGAAACTTTCAGTGTGTGTGTGTGTATGTGTGTGTGTGTGTGTGTATGTGTCGTCTTTAGTGTAACTTTGTTTAAGAAGTTTGTAAGTATAGTTTGGTCCAACAGCCTTACAAACACTTAAACATTTTGTAGCAGAAGACAGAGAGGCGGTTCTGTTCACTGCCGCAATGAAACTTTCTCAGCAGGACATGTAAGGACACTGACGTCGCTAAACTGTAGCGCGACGTTCACAGAAGTATGTACACTGTGGTATTCGATAAGTGAAGCGTTAAGCCCGACGCCTTGGCATTGCCATAAAATTCTGGTCAATAAAACTCGGCGACGCCCACGGAGTGGGGCGCCAGATACGCAGGCAGGGCTGAGCTGTCGCGAGGCACAGCACACGCGAGAGTGGTCGTAAAAGGAACGGTCGTAAAGCCAGACCACTCGCAGGTGTCGCCCGACAGCCCGGCGCCCGCTCCCGCACGTACGCAGCCCACTTAACGGACCACTTTCTAATTTTCTTTGTTGCGCGCTTTGCTCGTCGTTTCGTCAGTGCGAACCGACGAGCGAGGGGTTTGCCGTGTACGGGTAAACGTTTCCGAAGGGTCGGCAATTCGTAAGCGACTTGAGTGAGGCTTTTAAGCTGTGACGACTGCATCAGCAGCGGAGACCCGAGTGCCGAGTCGCAAACAGCGGTGGCGTCTTTCTCCGCGCAACGAGCCACCTTGCGTAATGCTAATACTGAGGATCATCCACGTCTAGCAGGTGCTGATCATTCAATTACAGGCCAACGACATCATATTCCTACGTTTTCTAATGTAAAGTACGGCCAAGAACTGGAAATTCTACAAGTACCTTCACGTTACCGTGTTAGTTTTGACATACTGCTGAATAAAAAAGCGACAACTAAACGTCTCAAGTATTGTCCTGAAGTAGTTTGAAAGGTACTTAGAAAACTGACAGAAAATTATTGTCTGTGGGAATGAAAAATCCTCCTGGAGAAATGTTGTTTCGGAAGTGCCACAAGGATCCGTTTTAGGACCACTTTTGTTCTCCTTTATGCCAATGATATTTCGTCAGTTTTATCTTTCTGTGAATATCACTTCTATGCAGACGAAATCCAACTCTACCAAATTTATAAATATCGCGGTTGCTCAGATAAAAGACGATCTGTCTTCAATCATAACGTGAATGAAAAACATGGGACTAAAAACAAATGCAAAAAAAGTCGCAAGTATCCTTAGTGGCCCTTTAGAAAGTAATAAGTTCCGAATTACGCGACCAGTTACCTCCCATTCTACTTGACAGTATCCCAATCAGAAATCAGTTCATAATATGAGTGTAATTATCAATGAACATAGAAATTGGGCAGAAAATATGCATGAAGGCCTTCGCTTGCCTCTATGCTCTCAAGAAAAAAAAAAAAAAAAAAAAAAAAAAAAAAAAAAAAAAAAAAAAAAAGTAACGTATTTTCCCAAGATATAGAACTCAAACTGGTGCAATCACTTTTTCTACCGAATTTTCACTATTGTTGTATGATTCAACATACTACAATCAGCGAAAATAGGAAACAAAAGTTGACAATGAATGGATTGTCGATATGAGCACATTAGTACGTCGTACACCCAGCAACGTTGGCTGTTGGCAGACAAACTACGGAACCACCACAAGCTGCGCTTTCTCCATCGACTGCTCACTGTTCAAGCACCGCGGTACCTCGCATCACAATTTAAACATCTTTCGTGCCACCATAATATTAACAGACGATCCCACTTATCTGGTACCGTATATGTGCTCCTTAATAAAACAAAAACATATGAAAATTCCTAATCTTACCAGGTTGAATTCTTTTTTTCTTTCTTCTTTCACGTGATCAGGCCTCTTGGACCGCACGCTGCTAGAAGTTTCCGTCTCCAATGCTTCCTGTCCATAATTATTATCCACCACCTGTCACAATCTATTGCTGCTTGTTTCAGGTCTTCATGGAGGCCATCCGTCCAACGTTTCCTTGGTCTTCCTCGGGTTCTCCTTTCTGCAGGAACGAAATCCAGGATCTTCTGAGGCCACCTGCCATCTTCCATCCGGACCACATGTCGGATTTTGAACTATCTGGATAGACATTTGGAGCGAAGCATTTGCACTTGGGTGTGGTAGGGTCGGTTTCCAGCTTGAATTCTGGCGTTGATCTCCGCTTCACAGGAAGAGTTTTCTGTGAAAAGTGCCACCAGGTATTTAAATTCACGCACTCTCTTGAAGGACATGTCTCCCACCTGCAGTGACTCTAGATGTCCAGCAGTCTGCCCAATGGTCATAACGAGGTACTCTGTCTTGACTTCATTGATGAATAGCCCAAATTTGCGTCCTTCTTTAGTGCTGTGGTCATTTGCTTCAACTCCTCTTCAGAGCTAGAGAGTAGACAGATGTCATCTGCACACGCCAAGTATGCCAGTCTGTTTCCCTCAATTTCAAACCCTTCATTCTTTTGGAAGGTTTCGCGAACAATCTTATCGAGTGTAAAATTGAACAGAATAGGGGACAGCCTGAGCCCTGTCAAAATTTCAAATCCCTCAGTTACACGATTTCGCATTTTCACTTTAGCTCAGACAGATCCTTATTAAATTGATGAGTTTCTCTGGCATCCCAAATTCCCTTAAACAGCTGAACAGGCTCTTGAGATATATGCAATCATAGGCTTTCTTGAAATCTAAAATAAAATGTGTAGTTCTTTTCCATATTCGCCTAGTTTTTCTGTGAGCTGCTTGAGAGTGAAGATGTGATCTGCTGTTGCCCGCCCTGGGCGGAAACCTCGCTGGTATTCCCCAATCACCGATTCTGCCACTGTCTGAATTCTATGAATGAGGCAATGGGACAGGATCTTACAGCAGACGTTAAGCAGGGCGATTCCGCGATAGTTGTCACATTTCAGCTTGTCACACTTCTTATGAATTGGACAGTTCAGAGCTGATTTTCATTCTGCTGGTAGTTCTTCTTTGGTCCATATTGTTTGTATCAGTCGGTGTATTCTCTCTGCAAGTTTCTCTCCTCCTGCCATGATCATTTCAGCCTGAATTCCATCTTCACCTGGACTCTTATTCTTCTTAAGTAGTTTGATTCTCATTTTGATCTCACCCAGGGTAGGTGGGGGGTACTCTGCATCGGCTTTAATTGGGGACTGGAAATCAAACTGCAGTTCAGGTTCATCACAGATTAACAGTTGTTGAAAATACTCTTTCCATCTCTCAGCTATATCGCTGTCGTTCGTCAGGATCTTATCATGGGAATCCTTGACAAATTTCTGCTTGGCCTGGTGACCTTTGTTTAGGCACTTCAACTTCTGAAACATTTCCCTGGTCTTGTGTGCTCTGGACTGTGCTTCTGCTTCAATGATGATATCCTTAATGTAATTCCTCTTTGTTCTTCTCAGCGTTGCTTGCGTAGTCTAACGAACCTCCTCGATCTGCGCTTTGCCCTCTGCAACATTTGCCTCCTGCAGCCACTTGATCCTCGCTTTCTTTCTTCGCTCTAGGGCCTCTTCGCATTCCTTTCCAAACCAGATCTTCTTCCAACCGTATTTCCCTTAATTGTTTCCTTTGCCGTATCTGTGATTGGCTCCTGGATGTTTTCCCATATTAGTTCATGGTCTTCATTCGGATCCATTTCAATTAGTGCTTGAAAGCGGTTGGTAAGTTGCCCTTGATATTTGGTCTTAATTTTTTCATCTTTTAGTTTTTCCACATGATAAAGTTCAACTATTTTAACTTAGACCCAGTTCTACCTTCACACTGTGTATGTAAAAGGCTTCTTACCAGATAATAGTCACTCCCACCTTCAGCACCCAGTGTTGTCTTAACATGTAGTACCCATCTATTGGCTCTTAGACATATGGCAACATGGTCTATTGGATTTATAGTTCTCCCATCTGGTGACACCTAGGTTCCATTTTGTATGTTTTTTCGCTGGAAATTTGTGCTGGATATGAACAGCCCTGTTGACGTGGCGAAGTTGATTAACCTCACCCTATTATCGTTGCTTAGATCATGTAGACTGTGCCTTCCTGTTGTATCTTGGAATACTCGTGCATTCCAAACTTTAGCATTCATATCAGCAAGGAGAATCCTCAGGTGCCAATTTGTTATAGAGTCCATTACTGCCTCTAGCTGTGCATAGAACACTTCTTTCACTTCACTTTCACTCTCTTCAGTGGGAGCATGACGGTTTACAAAAGTTACATTAAGATGTTTTACGTCAACTGTTAAAACAGATATTCTTGGGTTGAGTGACACAAACTTTGTAACATTAGTGACCATGGTCTTACTCGAGGAAAAACCAGTACCTAACATATGTTTTCAATATCGATGATGCCAGAGTCCTCCCATCGGATTTCTTGCAGTGCAATTACATGTAGTTTGACAGCACTGATTGCATCTCCTGTTTTGAAAAGGCTCCTTACATTCCATGTTCCAAATCGTAGACCGTTTCTTTTTATGTTTTATCAACATTGTTCCGAGGCTTACTTGTAGTCTTGAAAGCATGTTTAGGTTTTTATTTTTTAATATATTTATTATTATATATATATATATATATATATATATATATATATATATATATATATATATATATATTTTTTTTTTTTTTTTTTTTTTACGAAGAGAGGGTGCTGGCTTTTCATAGGGGGTGGGCTCCCCTCAGAAGTTGGGTTAGAGAAATGAATAATAGAAATGAAGGACACCCTCAGGCCTCGAAACCTAATACCTTTGGGGTCGAAAAAACCAAGAGTTGGCTAACAGAGGCCGACAGGAAAGGAAAAAGGAGGAGCCTGACACAAGTAAGTGGAAGCAAAGTCAGACTCAGGTTGAATAAATGAATAAAAATTGAATAACGTAGTCAAAGTTTCTTTCTCTTCAGAATAATTATTTTAAAGTAATAATAAAAGAATGCTTTTTGAAGCTGGATGAACATAATTAAGAAATAAAGCCTAACATATATTTTACTTTAGGATATATAGTGTGTATCAAAGAGCATGGCGCAAACTAACACAGTTGAAAGTACACGATAATAGAAGCAAAACTGTCCAAATAAACATGAGTCCGCAAACGAGCCATTTGCGAGATACTTTGACATTTAGGATTTACTATTAAGATTTATCTCGCATTTAGTTCACATTTCACTGACTTTATTGTAAACATCGTCGTAGTTAGTACAAATCAATTTGAAATTTAGACTTTACTATTAGGTTTTAATCTAATTTAGTTAAACTTTTCACGTTTGGGTTACCAGTTAAAGGAGGTGTTCGAAGTGTCTTCCTTGCATCTGGATGCAATACTGTGCTGGTCTCTGCGATGAATTTGGAATTCTTTCGGAATTCTTGACAAGCGTGTACAACTCTCCGCTCCAGTTCTTCAACCATGTTAACTGATGTGCTCTACACTTCGCTTGTGAGGTGACCCCAGACACAAAAATCCAAAGGATTTAGATAAGGTGATCTTGGAGGCCACGGTACAGATCAGTCTCGAACTATCTCGACGTACCTGGGCGTTAGTTGCCGTCTCATAGCAGCAGCAAAATATGCTGGAACTACATCTAACCAACTGGACGATATTTACAATGAAGTCAGTGAAATGTGAAGTAAATGTGATGTAAACATTAATAGTAGAGCCTAATTTCAACTTAATTTGTACTAACTATGACGATGTTTATAATGACCTCAGTGGCGGCATGGAAACATACATTCGTAATTATATCGCAAACGGCTCCTTTGCCGACCCATATACACTGGGACATTTCTTCTTCTTTTATCGCGTACTTTCAACCGTGTAAGTTTGCGCTATCACCTTTGATACACCATGTATACTAATTTTCAGAAAAAGAAAGAAGAGAAAACCTTGAAGGACTAATTATTTGAAATTTCTCGGCTGAGATGCATTAAACTTTTCCCTGACCGTTCGCCTTCGACTGTATTCTGGCAAAAGCGGCAAACTGGCACATCACCTCCGACGATGCCTTCCGCAGTCGAAGGCGCAACTTCAGCGGAAAGTTGAGTGCATGCATCATCGCACGTTCGACTTAAAAGACTGCAAATAGGAAGTATATCATCAGAGGACTGGTCTATTTGTAAATTATGAAGAAAGGATTAGCATCTCATATACCTCAGTTCAGACATGTCCTGTTACTTAGCAGCTACACGGTCCGAATTGACCTTCATAACTTGTCCCATGCATGGTGGCATCGATGTATGTAAGGCGTGAATGGCGTCTGAGCCATTCCGCGATCGATACCTCGCGTCTGGCTCTTGAACATGTTATCTTTGGGCTGAGCGCTTGACCGGGAGGGACGATCTCTGGCGGGGTCGAGTGGAGTGGTGACACCGGAGGAGTGCGCATGTGGTACGGGGAGCGTGCGCGCGCTGGTCTCTGACGAGGGAAAGTGCAGTGGCGTCGTGGCGGACTAAAGTTGGGTCTTGGCTATTCAGCTGGATCGTGGGGCTCGTTCCGTTATACACAGTGTGGTTGTCGTGTTTGTCTGTCGGGCACGCTGAGCGGAGCGGAGCAAATTAAAGGGACGAGACGGCACGATCTGACCGGAAGACGGGACGAGAGCAGTCAGAAGCAAGTCGTCGCTATAGAGACAAGGTCGCCTTCGATGTTTGCTTGCTGCCAAGCTGGGCAGTAACCTGTACTGAGATTCTCCTGTCACCACAGTGCGAATACTCTCCGATTGCCCCGGGTGAGAAACTTTTGAAACTTTCGCCTAAAAGTTGTGTATGATGGCAAGTTCCCCGATGAGCAGTTATCAGTGAAATTGCAGGTTTACATTTCTGGTTAAATAGAATAAGACCTGGTCATTACGGCACCAACTGTTGGAAATGTTTTGCATGGCGGTTTTCAGGAGCAGGCGCTCGGTACAATGATTCGCAGTCATTATGGCTCAGTTTCTCAGGGGAATGTTATTTGTGTCTTTTCGTAATTGAGACAATAATGGTTTTTCGTAATTCATAATTGCTGCTGGTTTATATTGTTCATCTCGCCTGGACGGTCAGATGTAATTTATTGACGATTAGTGTTTGGCTAATCCCAAAAGGTAGAAAAGAGGCTTAAGTTATTTTAAAAATCTTTTGGTTGCTAAAGCTCTGAGTGTTTCGCTTCAGTCTGTTTCATTGGGAGGTACGGGAAATGCTTCTGGATCTTAGTTTTATGTGTTTATATTTTAAAGCTGAAGTATATCTCTGTTTGTTTTAGAGTCAATTATCTGTATATGTACGGACGCTTGTTGTTGAACTGGACGGCTCCCGCTGACGTGAGAAACACCTGGTGACGTCACGAGGAGCGCTACGTGCTAAGCGCGTTGACGGACCCAACGGAAGACGAGCTCGCACTGTTCACATTTAAATTTTCATACAGTTGTTATGGTTTTACTTGTTGTAAAGCTTATCTATTTTACATAAAGCGTGTAAGTTGTTGGATGTTGATTTATACGTTGATGTTACTTGCTTAATCTCTGGTATATAATTTTGCAGTGCCTTTCCACAAATACTTTAACAGTACTTTATACGCTAGGGAGATACATTTATTATAGCCAGGTATTGTGCTAGAACATTGTTAATAATTGTATTCCTTAATTGTAACATCTTCGGTTTTATTTATTTTATTATTTTCTTTCTTTATTTATTTATTTTTTGTTTCGAGCCTATTTCAAGTAACATTTTGATAAAGATTCATGTATCAATATTTTGTTGTGAGTTCTAATCGGTGATAAAACTATTACTTGGCTTTGGTAATAAATGTTGTTTAAAATAAGCTTAGATAACGAATGATATTCAATTCCCAACCGCCCAGTCCTACCATGATTGATTCCTGGTTACGTTTATATCGGCCTGTTGTAATTAAACGTAACAGCGTCCTTTGGTGGAGCCATCGAAGCTGCATTCACTTCTTTCCGAAGTCCAACTGTGGTGGTTCACATTGCAACAGAATAGTTCACCCTTCGTTTCGCAATGCCCTACACACTTCCGATTGGCAACACGTCTGGCGATCTGCTGAGGCAGGGCAAGAGGCTGACATCTGTGACACCAACGAGACACGCGTTCGTACAGCAATACGTAATCGAGCATTGTCTTGCTGAAAATTTGCGTCTGGTGTGTCGTGTAGATAGGGCCTGATTATGGGTCGGAAGATGTCATTTTCGTACGTCAGACGGATGTTACCCGGTGAAGACTTTGGTCTTGCCTTCTTGTAACGGTCCAAGTCGTAGAAGCTGCTAAAAATGGATCTAAGTTTGACTGTTGGGGCATAATGCGATACATCTTAGACTTGACGTAAATGTTCGCCAGGGTTCGGCTGTCTGTATGGGTAGTTGCTCCATCATGTTGAATGTAAATATAGGTATAATTCTCTTCAGTTAATACAGGCACAAATGGTTTCAAAGTCCTGTCCATTCATCCGGGCCATTTTAATATGCCCCGTCCTGTACATAAGGATAATATGGTTTCAGTGGCTTCTCCTGGATTTGCTGTTGTATCTCTTTCTTTACAGTTAATTGCGTGTCATGACTAGACCGCGGATCTTCAGGTTATAGCCTATTTTTTTCCCAGAGTTCCTAGTTGCAAATAAACTTGTAACAAACCGTTTCATGTCTAATTAAAACTGAAACCGCAAATTTTCTAGCACATAACCTATTTTTACGTTATCGTCTAGGTTTGCCTACTACAGCCTTAGAATCCTAAACGACACCTACTTTTCTTCTATTTTCAAAAGACTTGCTTCAAAGAATCAAAGGTAGAAGTGCTGAGGATGCTACCTGAAAAATAAAATAAAGGTATAAATAAATACAAAAATTAAAATAAAGTTCTGCCACCCGTCCATACTGACGAAGTTAATGTTCGTAAAATTTATGTGGACTCCAGTTATAGGGCCGCATTGCAAAGTTTCTGAGAAGGTATTGCGGGGTCTTGCATAATTATGGATTCTAGATGAAACAATTGCCAGTCTTGGGCGGAACATTTCGAAACTGATTGCTGGTAAAAATATCATTATAATTATAAATTTATATACCCAGATACTATTTTGCGTCTCGAAAATGTCAAAGACATTAAAGGTAAAGGTGAAGCATTTAATTAAAATTTGTTCTGCGGCCGGGAATCAGACCCATACCTCCATGATCACTAAGCAAACGTCTTAACCACTACACCACCGCAACACTAGCATTTAATTCGTCTCGGAATAGTATAAGTATGACTTCCCTCCACGTCACAAACTCTAATTCAGCCTCTGTGTTCCATGAAGTTTGTGGCAATATTTCATGCAACACGGAAGCTCAATTAGAGTTTGTGACGTGGAGGGAAGTGGTACTTAGACTATTTCGAGGCGCCTTAATGGTTAGTACTGTGTTGGTCTTGTAGTAAAGACGTCTGCGTACTGACCATGGAGGTCCGGGTTTGATTCCCGCCCAAACACAAATTTTAATTCAATGCTTCACATTTAACTTTAATGATTGTTGGTAATCTAGAGCTTTCTTGATTTGTTAAAAACAACTCCCGAAGACTAAATAACATATAATCGCACACTTTGTCAGTATTGGCGTAGATACACGTAAAGTGCTCCTGGCTTCGACCAAAGCCGCTGCAGATATAATTGCAGTGTTTCATTGTTCCAGGTGTCCTACTCTTTGATGCTGCAAGCTACTTGTGCAGCACATGGTATAAATCGTGTAGCAGAGCATGTAAGGCTGGAGTTCCCTATCGAAAATAAATAAATCTGCACAGTAAGAAACTTCCGTTTTGGCTTCCAATGAATGTAGCATTCCTATCCAAACATGTGCCGAAAGTGAAGTTCGCCGATCAGCTACGTTGATGTAGGAACGTTCGTTCTCGGTATTTAAATAAATGCTATCACAGGAGCGCCATTCCTTTTTTTCTGATAAACCTATAAAATATTTCAGTCACTTTCTGTGAAGCGAACTGTGGTCTGAATGTGCGCACCCAATGTTTTATTGAGCATTTGTTAAATAACATATTACATGTGTTTCAAGATACATCTGATTTGCATTGTATTTTTCCTATCAAATGTTCAACACTTTTCTATAACAACTCACGTTCAAGTATTTCTTTGTATAAGAACAAAATAGAGCTACAAAAAAAAAATCAAATGTTCAAATGTTTGTGAAGCTTATGGGACTTAACTACTTACGAACTAGGACGGCACAAATATCCATGCCCGAGGTGGGATTCGAACCCCCGACCGTAGTGGCCGTGCAGACAGTGACTGGAGCGCCTCAGTCCCCTCGGCCACCGCGGCCGGCTAGAGCTACAAAATGGAAACTGGTACACCAGTAACGTAAGATTTCAGTATCTGTAAAAAAAAAAAAAAAAAATCAGACTATTGCGAAACTTTCTACTAAAAACTATGGAAACAATTTGAGAACTTAAATGCTTGTTGATAGCTTTTTGCCTATCTCAGGAAGAAACTTGAAAATATTGCAGAAAATCGTGCGCTTTTAAGATACTGCTTGAAAGCAACGTTGCCCAATGAAGGGTTAAACTAGCTTATGCTAAAGGAAAAAACACACACACTCACAAACACACACACACTCACAAACACACACACACACACACACACACACACACACACACACACACACACATACATACATGTCCGATGGAGGAGTCAAATCTCCGAAGGGAGAGGCCATACAATCCGTAACATGACTCCTTAAGCCACCCGGCCATTCTAGCGCGGTTATTGTAATTTTATCTTCGAAAAACTATGGAGGTTTGGTGTCAGTTTGATTGTTAATGTTGTGTCATGTTTACTGTGTTGAACAATAGTGGAAGTTTTCATACTCCTTATAAACAAATAAAAATTAGCTCATGCGTCAAAACTACGTATTTTACATTCTGTTTATTTGTTCCGAAGAATAATTTTTAGGACCTATATTAGACTTTAAATGAGGCAATGAAAGAGCCTATTAAAGGCGCCTAAAATTCTCTATTAACGCTCTAAAAATCCGTGTTCATAACTAGTCTACTGAGTATAAAATTACGTCAAATACCGTAATAAATACACATTGATTTCATTGGTCTGTTATTGCAGGAGTGCGATACATCATAGTAACTGGTCTGTACAAGAAAAGATGAACTGTTATCTATTACCTCTTACTATATGTACTGTACCTTGACCGGTGGTCATAGACGTATGGGTGGGGGTGTTCCCCTCCTACTGAACATTTCTGCGCAGTGGCAGTTATCTACCGTTAGTACTCGCGCCTGGTGTTGTTATTGCGGCCTGACGGACTCTCATGCTGAAGTATCTTCTCTATTCACGCTGTTAGGGTGTTTAAATATTGGCCTTTCTGATGTTGCATTCTCCATCCTTGGTTGCTTGACAAGTATGTAGATTTTTTAGATTTCTTCTCAGAGTTGAAAACGACCGTCTGTCGTCTCCCATATATTTTGCATATTTCTGTAAAGTTATAATTTATTTAATGTCGCTAGATTATCAGTTAGTTAAAACTTGACCCCACTCTTTTCAAGGCTTGAGGAATAGCATTTTTATTTCATGTGTTAAAATTTTACTTAATATTCCTTGATTTTTCTTATTTGGCTATGTTAATAATTTATTATTATTAATTAATGTGGCATATGTACGGCTTCTCCGCTACTCCACCATCCCTGTGAGAGTGTGCAGTTGTTGTACTTTTATGTGTGTGCGAGAATCTATGGCTGTTTGAATGTGGGGAGTGATAGCTCGCTTTGCATCGTTCTCTCTGGCTCAGTATCGATAGCTACTGATATTACCATAGAGGTTTCTACACTCTTTGGTTACCGTCCAGTCAGCGAGCCTTCTTTAGCCCGAGTCTTGCTGTCTGTCCCCACCACCGTTGTTTCTTGGATTTTCCGGCTTCCGGTCGTTTCCCGCGTCTGGTGGCCGCATTCTGGGCTGGTCGTCTGGTGAGGTAAGGTTTGTTCTGCTCTTGTTTCTGGAGATGGTAGCGTTTCATTGACTAGCTCATATAACTTAGTTTCATGAACGTAGAATCTTTTTTGTTTTTTGAATATTTTCTCCGATCGTGTGCGGAAATGAGTTTTTCAATTCAGTGATTTCCAATAAATAACTGCAGTGTGTGTGATTCTAGTTGCAGTTTGATAACGGCGTGGTATGTTAAAACCTTTTGTGATCATGTGGAGGTGTATGAACTCTGCGTAAAAACTTTCTAGCTTTGTGGGGCCCAATTTCTAATAGGTGATGTGTTCATTTTGTACAGTGCAAGTAAAAATCTTCTCATCATTTTCTTCCGTGAGTGATATGTGTTCCACGTGGTTGGTTCATAGTATAAAACCTTCAGCTTGCACTCTTGTTTGTTCCATGCCCATCAGGCAAGTAACTATGCTGGTATCCTTCTGATTTGCACTAATATTTCGTGATCTTCTCTCCCCGCCTATTTTAATGTTACTGTTTCTTCTACGACTGGTAGCACGCACTCTGTCTTTGTCAGTAATTCTCTCTGAGCCTTGTACAACCTCCTTCAGCAGCTTCATTATGTAATTCTAAAGATTTCTATGGGTTTCATGCTGTAATTCGTAATTTTATTTTTCAGACTTTGTAATTGTTTAACTTTTTACGAGTTTTGGAGACTGGACTTCATCCGTCTCAGTAATCGCTCCCTATCACGTGTAGCTGCATTTATTTCGCTTCTTCATGTAATTCTAAACATTTTAATTGGTTGCATGCCGTAATTCTGATTTGTATTTTTCCGACATTGTAATTATTTCACTTTTGTGGTTTTTCTGAGACAGGACCTCATCCGTCTCTGTAATCGCCCCCTATCGCGTGTAGTTGTATTTTATTCGCTTCCTTATATAATTCTAAGCACTTCTATGAGTTGCATGCTGTAATTAATTTTCTTTATTTTTCGGAAGCTGAATTTATTCAATTTTATCGGTTTTCGGAACCACGTGGGTCCGAGTTCCGACTTCCAAGATATGCAGCTAGTCGCCTGAATTCACGTCCCTTCTCATATGAAACCAGTACCTAGATCGATTTCTGCAACTTAAGAATCCACCGTGATTTTGTATTATGAATACGATTTTGAACCACTTCACCTTCAGTGGAGTGCGTTCATGTAACTCAGCCGTGTGTGGTCCTTGGTGTGTTTGCTCGCGGTCGAATTCAGATGTAATTTAACCTGACTATACACACGCACCATCTCAAAACAGGCACGACAGACCAGAGCCAGCTTCAAAGTGTTTTGTATATTGTGTTTTGCGCTACCTCCGACTTGCAAAATTTCGCCTACGATAGCGGCGCCTGCTTCCGCCTCGTCTCAGCATCCTGATTTTGGTGAGTTTCGCTGTGGCTTGTGTGTAAGGGAATGAGTGTTGTTTGTGAATCCTTCACCCCAATAGCATTAGATTATGTATAATTTAGGCTGGGCACCGTCCTCATTAATCCATGTAAGGGATGCACTTTTTTATTGTATTAACAAAATCAGTTCCTCATTTTGCTTCTTTTCTATCTGAATAAATAAGTGTAAGTTCAGCATAATCCGTAAGTTGCTTATAAATTGTATTGTTAGAGCACCTTTCCTCTTTTATTTAATATTGTTCTTCACAAATGCTGAGAACTAGCTCAGATGCAATTTTTATGTCTAAATTCCGTTGCGCCATAAATGTTTTCTTAGCCACCTTTCTAAGATAACTGTAATTGTGGTGGCTTGCGTATTAATGTCTGCGTGTAATAACGTGTGACCACTGTAGTATTAACTTCCTGTTATTGAAGTAATTTGAAACGAGTCATTTCTCAGTTTGGTCCAGGGAACAAGGCTTTATAGCAGGGAGTAACCAGTAATTCACACGGACCTCATTTACTAATTTTAATGATTAAACAAGGCTCTTGTTTTGTACAGTGGTCGACTTTTAGAGTTTTTCTGGAGTTGGGCCGCTGCATATTTGTGGCACTGCTTAATTCCAATGTAGCGCTCCAGTAGGTGTATGCGTGCTGAATCTGCTTCCCAAGTATACACTTCTCCATACTGACAGTCCATCCTTGCACGCCTGCAGTATGGTTATGACACACTTCGTCCTTGTTACAGCCCAATGTTTTGTGTGGGCTGTTAAACTCGAGCGATGGGACTAAGGCAGTGACACATAACGTAATAACGTTAATTTCTGCAGTCTGTCGATATATAGCGAACCTTGCGTTCCTTTATTCGTTAACATTTTTTATAACTGTGTTCGCAGCATTTCGCCGCGGTCTAAGGCGCCTCGTTGCGGAGCACACCATCGGAGGTTCGAGTCCTCCCTGGGACAAGAGCATGTGTGTTGTCCTTAGGTTAGTTTACCTCAGTGTAAGTAGTTTGTAAGCTACGGAATAATGACCACTCAGTTTGTTCCGATAGAGTTACAAACATTTGAACATTTTTGTCGCAACGTTTCAACCTGTACTGCTATGTAAGGTGTTGGCTTGTGATATAATGTATCCTAGTGTGCTGTTGACTGACGTATATCCTTTCATGAATAGGGGAGGGACTGCAATACTCTTTTCTACTTCGAGAAGAACATTAACAAGAGCAAACCAAGGGTCATGGAATGCGATGCTGAAGAATTAGATTAGGTAACGAAACAATGAAAGTGGTAGATCAGTTTTAATATTTTTGCATTAAAGTAACACACTATGGTCGCAGCAAGGAGGATGTAAAATGCAGAATGGCAATGGGAAGAGAAAAGTTTATGAAAAAGACAAATTTGTTAACATGGGATATTAATTATATGTTAGGAAGTCTTTCCTGAAGACATTTGTGTAAGTGTTGCCTTGTTCGGGAGTGAAACATGGACTATAATTAGCATAGACAGGAAGGGGATAGACGTTTTCGGAGTATGGCGATACAGATGCATGCTTAAATTGAGGTGAGTAGATAGCTGAACTATGATTGATTTCGTGTGGCGTTTTTTGTCGTTTAACCCGAACTGGGATCGTGTGCGGCCCGCCTCGTGGGCGACTTGCGCGACGATAATGACAACATGTTGATGACGATGACACAATACCCAGTCCACGAGTGGAGAAAATCTGGGCGCACGAATGGCAAAACGTAATTTTTTCGGATGAATCCAGGTTCGGTTTATAGCATCATGATGGTCGCATCCATGTTTGGCGACATTGCGATAAACGCACATTGGAAGCGTGTATTCGTCATCGCCATACTGGCGTATCACCCAGCGTGATGGTATAGGGTGCCCTTGGTTACACATCTCGGTCACCTCTTGCTCGCATCGACGGCACTTTGAACAGTGGCCGTTACATTTCAGATGTGTTACGACCCGCGGCTGTACCCTTCATTCGATCCCTTCGAAACCGTACATTTCAGCAGGATAATGCACAACCGCATGTTGCAGATCCTGCACGGGCCTTTCTGGATACGGAAAACGTTCGACTGCTGCCGCGGCCAGCACATTCTCCAGATCTCTCACCAATTGAAAACGTTGGTCAATGGTGGCCAAGCAACTATCTCGTTACTACACGCCAGTCACTACTCTTGACGAACTGTCGTATCGTGTTGAAGCTGCATGGGCATCTGTACCCGTACACGCCATCCAAGCTCTGTTTGACTCAATGCCCAAGCGCATAAAGACCGTTATTACGGCCAGAGTTTGTTGTTCTGGGTACTGATTTCTCAGGATCTATGCACTCAAATTGCGTGTAAATGTAATCACATATCAGTTATAGTATAATATATTTGTCTAATGAATACCCGTTTATCATCTGCATTTCTTCTTGGTGTAGCAATGTTAATGGCCACTAGTATATCTTTACCCCAATTATTATAGTTTTCGTGAATCCATTATAACTCTCATCGTGAGGCCATATAGCGAATGTGTTCTCCATATGTTTTAACGAGCGGGGTAGGCGTAGAGGAGCTATACGGAGTGAAGAATATGTCGCCTTGCTGAAGGACAGGGGACAGCCCATTACCACGCTGTGAACCTGCTCGCAGCTCCTTCCTTACCGTCTGAAGAAATGAGAAATGAGAAATATGGATAAACCAAGTGGCTTCTGTCCGGCGAGTCACGCTGTTCCAAAAGAGAAGAACTGTACTAGACAACTAGGAGTGGGCAAATGTTCTTGTTTTATGATCACGTATCACTGCTTAGGGAATGTAACTCACAGCAAGAGTGCGAAATGGGATGTACAGGAGGCAGAGCGGGCGCTGGGTCGTGATGGAGACGTCTGGTGCGGCGTAAATTAGGAGCCTGCAGGCGCGACCAATGTGGAGCGGGCCCGGGGGTCGTAAAAGGCCACGGGGAGGCGCGCAGGGCGTCTGTGGCGAGGCGAGAGCCGCCGACAGCCGCTGAGAGCGGGCCGCTGTCCGCAGCCTGCCCAGGAGGCCACTGCCGCGCCTGACGGCTCCTTCTGAAGACATTACTTCTTGTTCCGCAAATCATTAATACGACTTTTAGTATTGATGTGGAGCTAGTCAGTTTGATCAAAAGTATCTTTAACATATTTGAATAATGCATTCTCTTCCTCATCATTTTCCATCTCCAGTTTCCCGGGTGTGGCTAACAAGCGCTCTCCATCTCATCCGATCTTGATATAACTTTTGGGCTTGGACATCATCCCAGTTAAAACCGTTCGTCTCTATGTCTGATTTAACTGCCTCTATCCATCGTCTCCTTGGCCTTCCTCTTGGTCTTCTTCCTCCCATTTCCATTCTGAAGTATTTTTTAGCTGTTCTTGTGCTATCCATTCTCATTACATGGCCATACCGCTGCAGTCTTCGTTTCCCGAAGATGTTCGCAATAGGGACCCTACCAGCTGTTTCCCTGTGTACCTCATTTCTGATCCTGTCTCTCCTGGTACTTAGATTCATAGTCCTGATAAACCTCATTTCTGTTGCTTGGATTCTGCTGTATCTAATGTCTAAGAATGTGTCCTACCAATCGATCCATTTTTTTAGTCGAGGTATGACAGAAGTTGTTTTTCTCCCTACCCCTGTTCAGTACCTCTTCATCATTTAAACAATGTCCGCCTCCGCTTGGGGCTTGGGTTCAGTTCCTGGTGGGGTTGGAGATTTTCTCCACTCGTGGACTGGGTGTTGTGTCATCGTCATCAACATGTTGTCATTATCGTCGCGCAAGTCGCCCACCAGGCGGGCCGTACACGATCCCAGTTGTGGTTAAACGACCAAAAATGCCACATGAAATCAATCAAAGTTCAGCTATCTACCCAACTCAATTTTAGCATTCATCTGTAGCACCATACTCCGAAAACGTCTAAACTATTTATAGTCCATATTTCACTTCTGTACAAGGCAACACTTCACACAAATGTCTTCAGGAAAGATTTCCTAACATATCATTAATCTCCGCGTCGTGGGAGACGAGCAATGGCGTGAATTAAGGGATTGTCTGTAAGGGTGAAGTACAGTGGAGACTATGCGTGGTCCGCGACCGCTACGGCAGCTGTGAAGGCCTTACTGGAACCCTGAAAATCGGCGGCTAACGGGACTCTGGTGAAGCCGTGTTAGGCGTAGCTGGCCAGCGGTGGATTAAAGCGTGCTTTCAAGACTAAAACAAGCCTCGGATGTATAAAACGCTTTCTTTTATTTATTTTATATTTATTACTTACTGTCTGAAAACCAGGCGTTGCTCGCATATTTATTTCAGCCCTGCCCTGCCCTGGAATACCACCTTAACGTTTGTGGGGAGGTTTGTGTGCGGCAGTGACCCACTGAGCTATGCTGGCGGGAGCTGTGCTCCTGGTAGGGTCACCCATGCCAGACAGGTCAGTTGGTGAGATTCCAGACGAAGAGGATTCCCCCTGGGTGGAAGGGGGAGGGGAAGTACGTGGGTGGGAACCACATGGACCCTTAGATAAGTCTGGCATTACTTCCACTATCTTGTGTCAGGCTTCCTCTGCATTCTTTCCTATCGGTCTCCCTTGACCAACCCTTGCTTTTTCCGGCCTTGACGGGGCCCGAGGGCGTTTTTCAGTTTCCATTTCCTACTCTTATTGTCAAGTGCTGCCTTATAGTTAGAAGTGGGAATTCCAGAGTCTAAGGGAAGAAAATCAGTAGGCCTGGCTACATAGAAGGCAGCCCCTTCACGACGCTTTGGGTACTGTAATCTAATAACCTACACGTCCGAGGTTAACCTATTATAGAAACATATAGAAACATCAATGAATGGAAATTGGATAGATAAAAAGGATTTGACCTTTAGCATGAAATCGGATACAAAATGGCGCAGAACTGAGTCCGCTGGTGGAAGTTCATTGATGCCCTATTCTCCACTTCTATCCCTTCTCTCTTTCTCCTTTCTTTTAAGAAAATGTTATATTGACGGGACAATATGTAAGAAATAAGGCTGTCTAGCATAATGTACGATCTTATAGCCGCGGCAGAGCGGCCGAGCGCATTGACTCGCTATGCTCTGATGCGCGAGGCAGTTCTCCGTCGGGGGTTCGAACCTCCCTTTGGGAATCGATGTTTGTGTTGTCTTTAGTTAAAGGGAAAGCAGTCAACTATCCGAAGATTGGTATCAGGACTGACTTACCCAACCACTTACAGGGCGACCTACAGTTTAACGTGGGTTTGAAGCCACGGTGATACTCGATATTTTTCACATCAACAATACTGCCAGAGATCAAAGAAGTGGAAACTGAAAGATAAAAATCCTAGCACATGGAGGGGATCGAACAAGTGACCTTTGGATTAGTAGACTGGCACTCTACCGCTGTGCTACCGAGTCACACGTCTGTAGTATAACGTAGTTTATAAGGTATAAAAAGTTTGTAAGTTTATGGTCTCATGAACCTGCAGTTAAGTCCCATAAGCTTAACAAACATTTGAACTTCTTTTTTTTTGTATTCTGAAAAGCGCATTATTCAAACAATGAACGGTAGTCATCAAAATACAAATGATATATAGCATTCACACATTCATTTAATTCAAAACTTGACTATCACCAGTATTTCTTGTTACTTGTACAGGATCTAATATGAATAACTTCTTCGTTGAGCCCACCCCTAAGCTAGTGAAGTAGGGTTGTCCGTGTGAGAAACATGGACACGTCAAACACACTCCACAGTATTTAACAGATTGCTCTGTGATTTATTAATCATAGTAGAGACTGAAGTTTCCAGTTAGACTAGAAAGTCTCATTGGAAACGGCAGTCTCTTGAAGTTAAAAGGTTGATCTGTCATAAATAATAAGTTTTCCTTGGATGTACATTTCCGTTCTCTTCCTTACCTTGTAGCTTTATAGAAGTTTATTGTTGTTGTCTGTAGCCATGTGCATTTCACAGTTCTAAATTGTCAACATGACTTCAGCTTTCAGGAATTTCCTTACGCTGACTGACATACAGCAGTGCCGTAGTAGTAAATAAGAAATGCATTAAAACGTGGTGCATGATGTGACAGGTTTATACCCATCGTAGAATATTTGGTCTCATATGTCGTACAACTGATAATTTCTCAAGTATATATTCATTTGTTTAAGAGATGTATCGTTTCGAAGGTTCATTCAGATGTGTGTGTGTAATGTCTATAAATTTTCTTGCGAGTACAATCTTTTGTGTAGAAAATATACATTACCATTATAACGTCACACAGATTGCCGTATGTTTACTCTATGAACAGCAGAAAAGTAGGAAACGAGAAACTTTCTTTGATTTATCATTTTGGTGTGATTGCGCCGAGAAAAACTACAATAAAGGTTTTAAAATATGTTCAAAGTTTGTTGCAAGTCGCTAAGTACTGTCATAGTCAAACAGTGAATGAATAAATTCTCGTCGCAAAATGTGGCCGTTCTCTGCAACTCCTCTTGTTTATGAGGTTATATCTCCTGAACCAGGCGCCGAATGTGATTTTTACAGCTACAGAGACTGTTAAATTACATTAAGGAATATGTGTACCAAATTTAGTTGAAATCGGTCCAGTGGTTGAGGAAGAAATGTGTAGCATTCTCGCGTGATTCAGAAGTTTCCCATGCATCTCATTGTTTATAAAGTCATATATCGTGAACTACGACGGCCGTCATCATGGTTTGAAGATCAAGTGTGTAAAATTTTATAAAGATTGGAACAAAACTGTACATTTGTACGCAATGCGTACACACAAACCCACAAACATACGTACACTGCTTTATATATAAAAAATATTTTGTTTTTATTTTCTAAAATATTAATTTATACCTAAGAAATCATTTACTGAGTGAAAGGACTTGTAATTCTAAAGTATTCTAATTTATTTTTAAATGGTAAACATCTATTAATTATAGGTGAAATTTACGATATATCTTCAAATAACTTATCTTCTAGCAGTTTCTAAGTCAATTTTCTACATTTGTAATAGGTATCGTCAGCCATATAGATCTATGTAGAATATTCTGACACTTATCTTTATATATGCTTCGTTCCATGATAAGAGTAACTAGTTTAACTCACTGACAACAACTCTCACGGAACATCTACTCTGACAATAACTCACAGCCTCGCCGTCTGAGTATTTATATATATCTTGCGAAACAATGGCCTTATTTGGTAATAATTATTCAAGTGCTTATATTACAGATTACAATGAAAGATTGGCGAAATTATTATTTCTACAATAAGTCAATTCTTAAACATCATTAACTGTACATCACATATAAACATATACATATGAACAAAATGTTGAGACTTACAATAAAAATTCTGAACACAACAGAATGTGATTCGCTAACAATATATGCTGCATCGTTTTAATGAGTGAAAGTCACGAGATGCTAACATTATAACATCATTTTTGCGAAGAAAGCTATCTTCTAGTGAAAATGAGGATTCGTGAAAATAACATTTTATCTAAATACGAAAATGTGAGTAGTTTCTTTGTAATATTAACTTCAATATTTTCACATCAGATTAATCAACAGTCTTACATCTAGTGGTGTCAGATATTTTGTTATTACAATAATTATTATATTTTCTTCAAGGTAGAAGATTTTTAAAATGTAGCAGAAGTATGTTATTATAGTTCACAATCATATCGAAACTTTTAGAATGAACATGTACCAAATGTTGCAGTTGAAAAATATAGTTTTTATTTCACTGTTTAAATATGCAAAACATATTAATGAGATAAAGATACAAGTCCTGTTCCTATTAAAGGTTCATAAAAAAGCGGTATATATAATTTTGAATTGCAAAGAGTAACATATAACGTCGTGCCTACAATTCAAGAAGGTAAGATTATAAATGGTACCTTGCTGTCCTGTTCAATTATACTATCTGTCAGACTTTTAATACTATTTGTTAAGTGACTAAAAAGTTTTTGTGACTGCATAATTCACCCCTTTCTGGCCCAATGTTAGATTTGACCTTGAATAGTGAAGATCAGACTTTCTCCCAGTGTTGTAGTGATACACACTGCTATTACTTCTGAATTCGGTTCGGTTATTAACAGCCACCACGGATTAGCCGTGCGCATTGGTGCGCCGTGCTGCTGCGCGCACGGCCGTTCGCCGTCGGGAGTTCGAGTCCACCATCGGGCATGAGTGTTTGTGTTGTCTTTAGGGTAGTTTACCTTAGTTTAAGTATTTTGTAAGCTACGGACTAATAACCACACAGTTGAGTTCGATAGATTTACAAACATTTGAACATTTTTTGGTTATTAACAACAAATTTCATATTCGAATATGTATATTGTAAGGGTGCTGTGAAGATACTTAAATCACTAAATAAATGTTTGCAGGCTCCAGCAATTATTCTGATTAAACGCTTTTTTGCTAGGAACACTTTTTTATTCAGTGATGAATTACCCCAAAATTTGATGCCATATGAAAAAAGTGATTAAAAATAGACATAGTAAACTAATTTACTGAGATGTCTATCACCAGAATTTGCGATACCCCTAATATCATCAATAGCTGACCTCAAAACATTTCAGCAGTTCTTCAATGTATTTCTTCCAAATCAATTTCTCATCAATGCAGACACCTAAAAATTTTGCATAATACACCTAAGCTGCAGACTTCCGTCCAAAGTCCATGTTTATTAATGGTTCGCACTGTTAAATGAACAGTTGCACAGTGGTAGAGTGCCAGACTATGAATGCAAAGATCGCGGGTTCGATCCCTTCCAGATCCTAGGATTTTTTCTATTACTTTTCACTTCTTTCCCCTCTGACAGTATTGCTCATGTGAAAAATACCGAGTAGCACCGTGGTTCGGAACCCACGTTATTTGTAGGTCCCCCTATAACTGGCTGGATAAGTCATTTCGGGGGGCGGAGGAAGATAACGGCATACCACCTCCAAACAGGTCCATGCCTAGTAAAGCACTGTGGTGTTCAAACCAATCTTCGGATTGTTGACTACTTTACCTTTTTAACTGAACAGAACCGCATATACAATGTTTTATTGTAATTTTCACAGAACCACTAAACGATTTTCTGAAAGATATTAGTTGCAATTTACTGTTCTCATGTATGATTACAAAACTTGTATCATCAGCAAAAAGCTCTGCCTCTTCGTGAATATAGAACAAGTCATTAATGTATATCAAGAAAAGCAAAGGTCCAAAACCGAGCCTTGTGGGATCCTATTCCAGATAGCTCCCCAGTTTGAGGAAACCTTTGATTTTTGTGTGATACGTGAACCATTTATTTCACGTTTCTGCACTCTTCCAGTTAAGTATGAATTAAACAATACTTGACATTATTTTCATGTATGCTGGTCTACAAAATCATGACGCAATCTAACTGAAACATCCCCCAAACATCAGGTGTAGAATGTACAACAAACCAAAACTTTTCTCCAGAAGTTTACGACGAGATGCATAATTACATCTCACTTTCGATAACGTTTTCACTCAAAGATGCAATTTTATTCTAAGATGAGCCTGTGAGATCACTGCATTACCCGTAAATATTCAGACTGTTATTTCAGTTATTTCGATATTTCATACCTCATTTTGAAGCATTGCTTTTATTTTTTCAAACGCTATAACGGAAAGTTAAATATTCCACTAAACGTAATTTATATTTTTCAGAATATACATATTGATATATTACAGTATTCATATTTGCTACGTTCTCTTGACTATTGTTTCGTTTTGAAATCCTAATTAATTTCTAAGGCTACGTTTAAATTGATACAATTGACCCATTTGTATTTAAACGTTTGTCAACCAACTCTCTTAGACATACCGTAGACAGAATGTTTAAATATACTAATTTCTAGCTCTAAAATTATAAACACTTCCTGTACGTCACTGACTGCGTGCGAGTCTCAGTGCAAGTCATTGTGGATGAGTTGTGTCTTGAAAATAGAGTCGTTGTTATGTCTATGATTTACATGCAGTGTTCCCTTGTGTGTTTCATCCCATGGGCTAGTGTGAGCCCGGTAGCTAAGCACGTTCGGCGAGAGGAATGCAATAATTGCTGTAATAAACAAAACAGCAACAAGAATTCAAGAATCAACATTGAACGAGAATGAGAACGATATCCGTGGGTGGAAAAAAGAAAATAAGGAAATGTGGGGTGGGGGTGGGTGGTGGGGAGCGGCGGCGCTGTAGAGTGTCACAATACAAATCCAAAAGTAGCGGGTTAGATCTCTGGTCAATCCAGGATTTTTATCTTTTACTTATCACTTTTATCATATCTGTTATTATTTTCCATATGTAAAATTCCGGGTTGCATCATGTATACCAAAGCACTGTGTATTGTCACGATACTGGGGAGACAGCGTTACGGAAATGATACAGGATCTGGGATGGGAATCATTACAACAACGGCGCTTATCATTACAACGTGGGCTACTTACGAAACTCCAATCGCCAACATTCTCCTCCGAAAGCGAAAATATATCGTTGACTCCCACTTACATAGGTAGAAATGGTCATCAGAATAAAATACGAGAAATCAGAGCTCTAACGGAGAGATTCAGGTGTTCTTTCTTCCCGCGCGCTATTCGAGAATTAAATGGGAGATAAATAGAATAATTGTGGTTCGATGAAGTGTCCGCCAGACACTTAAATGTGATATGCAGGGTATCCCATGTAGATGTAGGTGTAGATAGGCACGTTAGGTGATGCTACAAAGCCGGCTCAGTACCCATCCAGATTGTTGCCCTGTAACAACTGAAAAGGCTGCTGTCCATCTTCAGAAAACACGCATTTGTCTGGCTTCTCCAGAGATACCTCTCCTCTGTGGTTGCACCTATAGTATGGCTATCTGTATTGGTGATGCACGTAAGCCACGCCACCTCGGCGTCTCTGTGGTTCAGCGGGCTAGGGAGGGAAGCCCCATCGTGTTAAAAGTAAGAGTGAAAAGTACCATCTTCATTCTAACGGAAAGACCTTGTAGCGTATCTAGTTAGCTTTGAGCACCCAGTGCTCAGTGAAAATCGTACCCCATATTGCACACCAAGCCATAACATTTATGTGACTAATTTCATTTGACGGCTCCTTCCAATGTGGTGGTCATTCCATTATCTGTGGTTGTGACGATTGACTAAAAATCAAATGTTTGTGAAGCTTATGGGACTTAACTGCGGGGTTATCAGTCCCTAAACGTCCAAACAACTTATTAAAAAATATTTACATAAACTTTAAGACGAGGCATTAAACGGAAATGGCCTGCGCTTTTTTCCCACAAGATGTCTGTTTAGAATATGGTTTGAATTTATCTTCTGCTGTAACATTTACGTTTAATGCCTCGTCTTAAAGTTTATGTAAATATTTTTTCAGTCTTATAGCCTCCGGGGAGTCTTTGGTTATCTGTACTGACTCCCTGAGTGGTTTGCAAGCCCTTAACCAGAGTTTCCCAAAACATCCTTTGGTACGGTCCATTCAGGAAGCTGTATATATCTAGTTACATCTGGTCGCACTGTGGTCTTCCTTTGGACTCCAGGCCACGTTGGAATAACAGGTAATGAACGTGTTGACCAACTGGCGAAGGAGGCTACTACCTCAACCATGCTGGAAATCGGTCTCCAGGACAGGGATCTCCGGGCGGTGCTCAATTGGGAGGTATTAAGCCTTTGGAATACAGAGTGGGCTGAATCAAACGCACCGAATAAGCTCCGTGCTGTTAAGCCTTCTACGGCAATGTGGAGGTCCTCCCTGCGAGCCTCTCGTAGGGAGTCCGTTGTACTCTGCCGACTACGCATTGGCCATACGTGGTTAACACATGGCCACCTCTTGCGTCGAGAGGGCCCACCAGTTTGCCGTTGTGGGGCCCAGCTGACTGTGATCCATATACTGTTGTATTGTCCGTTTTTAGCCGCTTTGTTGAAAAAATGTTCAAATGTTTGTATAGTCTATGGGACTTAACTACGGGGTCATCAGTCCCTAAACTTACAAACTACTTATGAACTACTTACGAACTAAGACGGCACAGATATCCATGCCCGAGGGGGGATTCGAACCCCCGACCGTAGTGGCCGTGCAGACCGTGACTGGAGCGCCTTAGTCTCCTCGGCCACCGCGGCCGGCTAGCCGCTTTGCGGCAGTCCTTTAGCCTACCAGATTCGCTGCCATCAGTTTTAGGTGACAATGCCTCCTTGGCTACTACTGTTTTAAATTTTATTCGCGCATCTGGTTTCTACCCTTCCATTTAATGGAAGGCGCTTCTGCCCGATTCAAAGACCCTCATTTTTACACTGTTATTAAGTTACTTGAAAGCTTCTACCTCTTTGGTTGAGGTGGTTTTTTAGTGTGTACAGCATGGCTCGCTCATCCGTTTTTATCCTAGTGATCAGCTAGCCATTGCTTTCTGCTGTGAAATTGTACTTTTATCCCTTTTGTGCACTCCTCTGTGTATAAGTGAAGAGTTTCTCTTCGTTTTATACTCAAGGAATTCTCTAATCCTTGTTCTCTCAGTGTTTTTGTTCTGTCACATGTTACATCACTGCTTGGAACAGGGGACTGATGACCTTGTAGTTTGGTCCCCTATAAACAACAATAACAACAACAACAATATTCATAGAATATATGACATCAAATGCGATTGGGCAAAGCTGAAAATGTGTACCCAGCCGGGATTCGAACCCGGGTCTCCTGCTTTCTAGGCAGTTGCGCAGACCCCTACACCACTGGGGACACAGTAATGACCGCACCTGCAAGGACTACCTAAGCACGCCTCCCGCCAGATACAAATTCCCAGCTTCGCCCTGCCCACAGTACTCAAACTCGTAGTTAGAAACTAATTCCCGTAAGAGTAAGGGCTTCAAACTTGCCCACCCCTCCCCACTAACGATAGGATCATTGCCCGTCACCGGCATATTATATATATATACATGTGGCGTCTGTTCCGAAAGAACAGACGTCACTTCTGATCCTGCAGTTGTTATTATTCAATATTCACAGAATATATGACATCAACTGCGATACGAGTTTGAGTACTGTGGGCAGGGCGAAGCTGGGAATTTGTATCTGACGGGAGGCGTGCTTAGGTAGTCCTTGCAGGTGCGGTGATCACTGTGTCCCCAGTGGTGTAGGGGTCAGCGCAACTGCCTAGAAAGCAGGAGACCCGGGTTCGAATCCCGGCTGGGTACACATTTTCAGCTTTGCCCAATCGCAGTTGATGTCATATATTCTGTGAATATTGAATAATAACAACTGCAGGATCAGAAGTGACGTCTGTTCTTTCGGAACAGACGCCACATGTATATAAACAACAACAATCTTATAGACTGTCGTCTGTGGATGTGCGGTTAAATTCTGCTAGCAGACTGGACGCTTCCCGGAGTGGACTGGGCTCAGTCCTTCAGCGTCTGCCTGCGCCGCCTCCCGCGTTGGCCCAGCGCCACTGCCGCCACTGCTGCCACTGCCGCGGCTACCGCGGCTGGGAGCCGGCCTGGCGGCGCGGCGCGTCTGGGCGGATTCCTGGCCGCATGGCGCGGCATCTTAATTGGCATCATAACAGCACACGGTTACATTCCTCCATTGAAACCGAACACGTGTTCCGACATTCTTGGAAAACACAGCGCCGGCCGCCTGGGAGCGCGCCGCTACACGGCAGCGCCCGCCAAGCCCTGAGTGCCGCGAAGGCCCTCCACCCTGCTCAGTGGCACCCGCTGCTTGTGTATGCGTTCACTGCTCTGCACCGGGGGTGACCTCACTACCTTGCAGCTTCTACTATCCAATGGTTAACACCTCATACAAACTGAAACAGTCCCTGTTTAATCTGAAAAACAACTATCACAAAATTGTCCACCAGCTAACACCAACATACCAGTAGAATAATAATAATAATAATAAAAACATTCTAAACACGCCGAAAATAATCAAAAATACCCTTAAAATAAAATAAAGTTTGATACAGATCAATCCTCATGAATTCCTTTCATATCTATATCTATAAATGTGAATGTCTGTTCGGTGTACGTTTATCACGTCTGAACCACAAGACAGAAAGAGCTAAAAATTTGTACAGTTACTAATGTCTACCCGGGGAAGACTTTAGGCATGGTTTTATGGCGATCGGATAGCTATTTATCTATATATATATTAATGTGAATCTCTGTTCGGTGTACGCTTATCACGTCCGAACGATAATACGCAGAGACTTAAATATATGTACAGTTACTAATTTATACGTGAGGAAGGGTTTAGGCACGGTTTTATAGCGATCTGATAGGTATTTAGTAATTTGAAGAATATAACTCGAATTGCGGAACAATAACTACTCTTTGAAAATTGTATTTACTGTTTGGAAATGGTTTTATTGGTTGCGTTGTTGCTAGAGGGTTGATAATGATTAGAGAGTGGAGTATATTGGGGTGGAAAGTTATCAGTGTATATAAAATTCTAGGTGTGTGTGTTAATATTTCGCTCTGCAGCGAAAACTACAGAACACAAACGAATGGCGGAGTGCCGGAAAGGCCCCCCTCCCCTGCTCAGTGGTGCCGATGCTTGTGTGGGCGTCCACTGCTCTGTACCGGGGATGACCTCACTACCTCGCAGCTTGTAGTACCCAATACAAACTGAAACAGTCCCTGTTTAATCTGAAAAACAAAGTATCACAAAATCGTCCACCAGCCCAATACCAACATAACAGTAAAAAAACATTCTAAAGACGCCGAAAAGAATCAAAAACACCCTCAAAGTAAAAGAAAGTTAAATACAGATCAATCCCCGTGAATTCCTTTCATATATCTCTATACTTTTAAGACGCATTTGTTGTCTGTCTGCCTGTTCTCTAAGAACTCAAGATTGAAAGACGACCATCTGTCGTCTTCCATATGTTTTTTGTATGTTCCTGTAAAGTTATCATTTATTTAATGTCGCTACATTCTCATTTTGTTAAAACTTGAACCCCACTATTTTCAAGGCTTGAGGAATAGCATTTTTATTTCACGTGTGAAAATATTAGTTAATATTGCTAGGTTTTTCTTATTTTGTATGTTAATAATTTATTATTATATTAATTACTGTAGCATAACTATGGCTTCTCCGCTACGCAACTGTCCCTGTGAGAATGTGCAGTTGTTTTACTTTTAAGTAGATGTGCGAGAATCTATGGCTGTCTGAATGTGGGGAATGATAGCTCACTTTGCATCGTTCTCTCTGGCTCAGTGTCGATAGCTGCTGATACTACCAAAGTGGTTTCTACACCCTTTGGTTACAAGCTAGTCGGCAAGCCCTCTCCAGCGCGAGTCTCGCTCTCCGTCCCCACCACCGCTGTTTCTTGGGCTTTCCAGCTTTCCGTAGCTTTTCGCGCCCCTGTGGCCGCTCGACTATTCATTCTGTGCTGGTCTTCTGGTGAGGTAAGGTTGGTCCTGCTCTTGTGTTTGGAGATGGTAGCGTTTCATTGTCTAGCACATTTAACTTAGACTCGAGACCTTAGAATCATTTTTGAGATATTTTCTACGATCGTATGCTGAAATGTTTTCTCTTTTTTCAATTCAGTGATTTCCAATAGGTTAACGCGGCGTGTGTGTTTCTAGTTGCATTTTGATAACGGCCTGGTATCTTAAAATCTTTTGTGATCATGTGGCGGTGTATGAACCCTGTGTAAATACTTTCTAGCTTTGTGGGGCCCGATTTCTAATAGGTGATATGTTCATTTGTTCATATGTTCATTTTTGTGTGTAAAAATCTTCTCATCATTTCCTTCCATGAGTTATATGTGTTCCACGTGGTTGGTTCATAGAACAAAGCCTTCAGCTTCCACTCTTGTTTGTTCCATCCCCATCAGGCAAGTAACTATGCGGGTCTCCTTCTGATTTCCATTAATATTTCGCGATATTCTCTCCCCACCTATTTCAATTTTGCTGTTTCTTCTCTGACTTGTAGTACGCGCTCTGCCTTTGTCAGTAATTCTCTCTCTGAGCCTTGTACAACGTCCTTTAATAGCTTCCTCATTTAATTCTAAGCATTTGTAGGAGTTGCATGCCATAGTTCTTATTCTTATTTTTTCCGACTTTGTAATTATTTCACTTTTACGAGTTTTGGAGACTGGGCTTCATCCGTCTCTGTAATCGCTCTCTATCGCGGTAGCTGCATTTCTTTCGTTTCTTCATGTAATTCTAAGCATTTCTATGTGTTGTATGCTGTAGTTAATTTTCTTTATTTTTCGGAAACCGAATTTATTCAATTTTATCGGTTTTCGGAACCACGTGGGTCCGAGTTCCGACTTCCGGGGTTTGCAGCTAGTCGCTTGAATTCACAACACTTTTCATATAAAACCTGTACCTAGATCGATTTCTAACAGACTGCTAGTTACGAATACACCGTGATTTTGTTTAATGAATCCGATTTTCAACCACTTCACCTTCAGTGGAGTGCGTTCATGTAACGTATCCGTGTGTCGCTGTTTGCGTGTTTGCTCGCAGTCCAATTCAGATGTAATTTAACTTTGCTGTACACACGCACATCTCAAAACAGGCACGACAGACCAAAGCCAGCTTCAAAGTGTTTTTGTATATTGTGTTTTGTGCTACCTCCGACTTGGTGAAATTTACCTACGATAGCGGCGCCTGCTTCTGCCTCGTCTCAGCACGCTGTTTTTGGTGAGTGTTGCTGTGGCATTGCGTGTGTGTGAGTGAATGAGTGTTGTTCTTGAATCCTCCCTCCCCCACCCCCAGTAGCGTTAAATCGTGTATAATTTAGGCTGGGCACTGTCCCCATTAATCCATGTAAGAGATCCATTTTTATTGTATTAACGAAAATTGGCTCCCCATTTTGCATGTTTTCTATCTAAATAAACAAGTTTAAGTTCAACAGAATCCCTAGGTTGTCTATAAATTGTTGTTTTAGAGCACCTTCCCTCTTTTACTTAATATTGTTCTTCACGAGTACTGAGAACATGCTCAGATGTAATTTTTCTTATGTCTAAATTCCATTGCGCCATTAATGTTTTCTTAGCCACCTTTCTAAGATGACTTTAATTGTGTTGGCTTGCTTATTAATGTCTGAGTGTAATAACGTGTGAGCTGCCCAAGTAATTTGAAACGAGTCAGTTCTCAGTTTGGGCCAGGGAACAAGGTTTTGTATCAGGGAGTAATCGATAGTTCACACGGACCTTATTTGCTAATTTTAGTGATAAAACAAAGCTCTTTTCGTACAGTGGTCGACTTATAAGATCCAGACAACCAAATAACGTGAAATTTGGTACATGTACACGAAATTACATGAGGAAGGTTTTTAAACAGGTTTAGTTCCATTTTTTTGGGAAAATTGAGAAAAAGTGAAAGTGCGTTTCCAATGTGTCCGTGTAAATCTATATCTTCGCAGTGATCTTGATGAAGTTTTGCACAATTGACCTTCAAAACAAGAGGAAGGGCACTGTCTACATAAAATTTCGTTCATCAGTGCATGGTGAAGGGTACTTATGGATTTCGCCAAAATCTACAGTTTTGCTCCCATCTTGATGAATTTTGTATATTTGACCTTGAAAACAAGATGAATATTACTGTCTACATAAAATTTCGTTCGGAGCATGGGGGAGACTACTTTTACTTACAGACTTCAATTGCAATCTCTATACGTATAAGACGCATTTTTGTAGATTTCTACAGAAAACCTTATTTTAAACCTGGTTAAAACCGGATATTTGCAGCTAGTATATATATATATTGGCGACCCAGTCCTCATAAACGAACAAAACAGTGTTATCGCAAAGGAAATAGATTTCATCTTCTTTCTTTTGCTTCAGCTTTCGTTTAAATTGTTGCACGAAGTTTTTTGTGTAATTTTTGGAATGGACTACACTATCATATTTTTATATAATTTCTGAGAGAAAAAAAATATATTGTTTACCGACTATTCCCCATTTCAGATAAGACTCAGAAGCGAACTATGCTCATTAAGTAGGGTGCCCATGTATAGACAATTTGTGAAGAAGCAGATACCGTCTTTAATTCTAAATGTTAACCAGGGCAGTGCATACCTGTCACAGCTTGCAGATCACTGGTGTGACAGTCCAGTTCCGCTGAGGTGGAATGGCGAGCACGTAGTTGCTCTCCGTCGGAAGTTCGAGTCCTTCCTCGGGCATGGATGTGTGTGTTGTCCTTAGGTTAGTTTAAGTAGTTTTTGAACCTAGGGACTGAAAATCAAAGTAGCTAAGTCCTATAGATTTACAAACATTTGAATTTGAGTCCAGCTACAGGACTTTTTATTCGTTGGGAGTATGCGAAATTCTGCGGACGCGAAAAACACCATCCCTCAAACAAAACAGGTGACTCCTGCTTAGCCGCGCGGGAATGGCAGCGCCATATCAGGGATTACGCCGCAGCTCCGCTCGTAGGTTAGAGTCCTCCCTCGGACATGTATGTGTGTGTGTTGTATTTAGGATAAATTACTTCAAGTAGTTTGTAAGTCTATGAATCGATGACCTCAGCTCTTTGGTCCCTTAGCTTCACAAACATTTCGTTATTTTATACGCAGCCTCAATTTCAATAATAGACTAGCAAACCACAAATTTACAAATTTAACATACACATTCATGTGGCGTCTGTTTCGAAAGAACAGGCGTCACTTCAGATCCTGCAGTTGTTGTTCATTCATATTCATAAAATATACGACATCAACTGCGTGTGGGTAAAGCTGAAAATGTGAGCCCAGCCGGTACCCAAACCCGGATCTCCTGTCATACAGAAACACACTTTTTTTCAGCTTTGCCCTCACGCGGTTGATATTTTGTAAATATGAGAGAAACTCAACATGTCTCAACCGTGAGAAACTGAAACGTAATGAGCACCAGAAATATCTGAGGGAAAAAAAAAAAAAAAAAAAAAAAAAAAAAAAAAAAAAAAAAAAAAAAAAAAAAATCGTTCAAATGTTTGAAAAGCTTCATCAATCAACTTACAAAGTATTTATGAACTACCATGTCCAATGGGGGATTCGAAGACGCGACGGGGAACGGCATCGCGCATCGGAGCATAGCGCCTCAATGCGCTTGGCCACTCCGCCGCGCCAAGAAAAAAACAAAAGCTTCCACAGTAAAGAACAAGACTAGCATTTTGCAACAAATTTATGGATCATCATAGGTAGCATATGTACAAGTTCTGCTCACTACTGGTTTATTCAACGGCTGAACACTGCCCATGTGCGAGACGCTTACGTCCAGTTTAATAGCAGTATGAAGATACCCTCCCGGCCTTCTGTGGCCTCTAGTCCTTAGCGATATAACTCCCTCCCGAGGCTCGCTGTCAGGAGGCGCTAATCAGAGAGTAAAAGAAAATACCTGTTCCAAATCTCCTCAACATCCAAGATCTTCCACAAAACGCTTGCGCACTGAAGTTCAAGCCACGTTTATGTTCAACTTTTCAGTGGATAGCTGGGGATTTCTCTTCCGACACCACCTGGGCAGCCTCCTGGGACATGTTTCAAGAGCGAAAAAAACGTCTTGTTTGCAGCCTATCCACTCGAGCTGGTGACATGAATTTTCCTAGAAGGGAATGGACTCTATTATTTCCGCACATGAGTGGGTAGATGCAATGATTGGAAGCGCAAATGACGGAATGACACTCGATCAGTCATGTGATTGCGGCGGAGATTTTCAAACTGTGGATCACGTAGTTTCAGACTGCCCACTGCGTTCTCTCGCCGAGGAGCTGGCCGGTCTTGACAAGTGAAGCAGGACCTAAATGGCTGGCTTCACTGGACATGTTTTTAATGGAAGACCCCACATACACGAAATTTTATCCCTGAAACAATATTACAACGAGCTTTAGATACAATAGTTAAATACGGTGAAATACAAGAACCACTCGTTAGTAACATAATAATACCAGGGCAGTTTCTAGGGGAAGTATAATCATTCTGAGACAGCTGGAAGGGCAGGTAACTCATCTCTAACTGTGAAAAATATCGTTGTCAACCAGGTCTACATATAAAGTGTTGGTCGATAACAGAAAAAGGCAACGGAGAGAATGATCACAAAAGGGGAAAGATAGCCATTTTGAGACGGCTGCAATGTCCGATAGATCATCTACAAATGCGAGAATATCTCGTTGCCGGGCACGCCTACAGACGAGGATATAGATGGAAATACCAAATAATAAAAAATAATAATAGTAATTGGTAACAATGTGTATGATACAAGAAGTCTGTAATGGATATGCTATACTCTTTTTTTTTCATTGGTGGTGCGGGAAAATAAGAAACTTCACATCACATTCATCGCATCTAAACATGGAAAAATCCATGAAAAATAGAAACATCGAGTGGACACAGATTTGAAGAACCAGAAAGTGAATTTCATTCTAAAAATTAACCTAAGACGATGACGTCTGCATAACGTCTTACTACACAAGTAGACGCCAGGAGAAGAAGTTTCACAGGATAGGGGCGGAATAGAAGCATATGATGGCCAGCATACAAATGACAGTCAAAATTACGAGGTATACTGGTGCCAAGAACTACAAAATGAGTGACGTGGAAACATGGCTGTGTCGGTACTGAGTATTAATGTTTGTTTGCACTGGTGTCGATGTTACAGGAATTTTCAAGCGAAAATAGCGAGTTGTTAATTTTTTGCTAAAGTTTTGTGTTCGCTGTTTCGAGATAAAGGCAGCGATTAGAAAATTAAGTCCAGGACGACTACATCTCTTCTATTAGATACAGAGGAAACGATTATGAGAAAGATGGGAAGGAAAGCGACTTTAATTCGTCGAAGTGTAAGACGGAAAGGCACCAGGAAATTTACTGGTGGCTAAAGATAGGAGAGGTAAGTAACGGCCGTAGCCAGAAATAGAAGGTTGCGCACAACTTGTCTCGCCTCGGGAAGCTAGTGGGTGTCTACGTGAGCTCGGTCAGCAGTAACTTCCCAGTGGGTGTGTCCCAGCAGGCGGACAGAAGCAGTGTGTCTGCAGTGGGCTGGTGGCGGGTGTCACTCCATTCAGTATTGTGTTTGAGGCAATATCACAACGGAAAAAGTGTAGCTATTACATGTAAATCGTTTTCTGTCGTTGTGGCAGTCTCCTCCTCCTACACTATATGTATCTCGTGAAGTTTTTTAATGATTCAAACGAGATTTTCAAAACGATTTCAATGCAGACAAAGTTGCCAACATTCACTACATTTTTATTTATCCGGTGAGTGATTTTTGTTAATATTTTGCGACGATAACAAATTAAAGCGACAGTTCTGTAAATGTCACACTTGTCTGGGCTTGCTTTGTTTGTACGAGGGCGAGTCAGTAAAATAAGTGGCAAACTGAGATAAACACGCGAGTACTGCACGCTGTGTAGGAGTATTTCTCTACCGTTACGTCACATCCGTCTTGTGAGTTGCAGCAGTTTAAGGAACCAAATAAAGTTACAGCTCAAGAGCGTCACTTATGCAACCGCTGCCACAAAAATTCCAAGCTCCGGGCTTTGAAAGAATTCTCGAACTATGGGACGAGTGTTTAAATTTACAGGTGGAGTCAGCCGAGAGGCAATTTTCATGGTTGTAAACGCCGTATTGCCGTGTCGACCTCAGTTTGAAATTTATTTACTGAATCACCCTCGTAATTGAAATGATTACAAAAAATGTTCTAATGTTTGTAAATCTATCGGACCAAACTGCGTGGTCATCAGTCCGTAGCTTACAAACTACTTAAACCTAGGTAAACTAACCTACGAACAAACACACACACCCATGCCCCAGGGAGGACTCGAACCTCCACGGCGAGCAACCGCGCGCTACGCAGCGAGACGCTTAAGACCGCTCGGCTACTCCACCGCGGCGAAATGATTACAACGTCATTGACGTCTGAGGATATTTCACACGTCACATACATCTTGCACACCACGATATCAGAAGTTCAGAGGCGGATACATCATCTACTTCAAGAACCCTGTTTTGACTTAAATATTTCAGCGCGTTATCAAATTCTCCTTGCGCAATCCTATATTTCATTTTCATCTAGATACTTCCTTTTCCCTTTTCAGAATACTGCCTGTAATATCATTTCCCTTGTATTGCGCCTCTATATATCTACTCCATTTTTCCTACTTTGCTTAGTACTTTTTTTGTCTGAATTCTTGATATTCATGTAGCTGCTTTTCTTGTTTCCAATCGTCTCTATTATTGCCCTTTATGCGGCATCTATATTTGCCGTAGTTATATATCCTTTCACGTACTTGCGTTTGTCCTCCAGCCAGTCTTGGTTAGACATTTAGCACTTGTTCAGCAGCCGAGTTTTAACCGTCTGTACTCATTTTTCCCTGCTTCAGTTGCTGAATTGTTATATTTTCTTCTTTCAGTTATGAAGTTCAGTATTTTATGGGTGGCAACCACACAAATAAGGTCATAAATAAGAGGTGTGGGTGTATAGTGGTAGTGAAACCCGAACTTTTACGACGTTATTAAATTTCACACGAGGAAGTGACATGTATACAGAATTGCTACGGTATGTGCGTCACAGGACAGGAGGGAAAGACGTGTTACGACCACCAACTACAGTAGCGACACAGTGTAGTGACATGCTGCAGGCAACCAGCATTGTCCAGAACAAAAAGCATCAATATTTTACAGCGTGCCTTAATACGAGCAAGGTTGGATTACTAATTCAACTTTAGAGCGTGTAATTTCGCGATAAATGAAAGCAATAATTACAAATATTTTTTTTTCCTTGTCGCAAGCATACAAAACACTTTCATCATAAGACCACAAATTTAGAAGTACAAGATGCCAGAACTGTGGTGAACATGGTTGAGTGTCAAAATAAAAACTGTGTACTTACATAAAGGCGGACAATTTCTTCAGTTCACTGTGTTTGTTTCTGTAAGAGTCATTAGTAAAACTGGGCAGATAATAAAATATACTAAATTGCTTGTGTATTAAAAACCAACTAATTATGTTCAATATTACATGTTTTTAGCTGTGGTTATGGAAATTGCATGTGTATTAAAAACCAACTAATTATGTTCAATATTACATGTTTTTAGCTGTGGTTATGCAATTCGTGAAGACTAAAAAGAGAGCCTTTCAAAATTTCTCAAGACGTGGACAGGTGATTTCATAAGGTTTCATCTGACCGCTAAGTATACTTTATGGTTCTTCATTGCTGTCAATAAAGAATTCTATTTCGTTAAGATTGACTGTCTACATAGCTACTTTGCAATTTACTTTTAAGTGCCTGTCAGAGGCTTTCAGGCTATTTCTCTACCGTTGCGTTTTCGAATAGTGCGCGGGAGTTTTACATCTTATTTCCCTTATTTTATTCTGATGAGCATGTCTATGTAGGGGAGTGCCAGCAAAATATGTTCGTATTCGGAAGAGAAAGTTGGTAAAAGAAATTTCGTGAATAGATCTCGCTGCAATGAATAACTCCTTTTTTAATAATTTCCATCCCAACTCAATCATTTCCGTGACACTCCACTGTATCGTGATAATGTTAACCTTTTCACTTTTGTCAGCAGATTGCAAAGATTGCTTTCAGAGTTATTCACTGTATAGCTACTGATATCTAGGTCTGTGAAAAATATTAATTTGCTTAAACTGTTGAGCTATAATTAAACCATCTATATCTATAAAATTGATGATGTATGTTCCCTATACACTCCATGACGGCTGGAGCAATTTTGCTGAAATCTTGAGGAATTCTTCAGATTAGCCAAGCGGGTGATCCTGCGAATTTTTAAGCGATCGAATGAAGATATATATTGAATTTAAGAATATAACTCGAAGTATGGACAATAATTACACTTTGGAAATGGAATTTATTCTTTGATTTTCCGACTTTCCCATATAGGCTTCGACCATAGATATTAGTAGAATGGGCATGTCATGATTTTCGTGGCACTAACATCTCTACAACAATTCCACGTGACTGTTGGCGAAACAGTGGTTGTGTTCAACTGTGATTACGATTATACAGGCCTTTTTGGGGAGGCAGTAACATTATATTTCAAGTATATTTGTTGCTAGATTAAAATGGTGAAATTTATTGGAAACTGATGAACTATAGCATATATTCGGCTAATATTTGCCAACAGTCACGCGGTTCTATGTAGCACTCAGCACTCTATTGTTTGCCCAGTTTACTAGTATCTATGGTCAAAGTATAGTTCAGAAAATACTTTTATTGGTTGTTATGTTCTATGTAATACCGAGTGATCAAAAAGTCAGTATATATTTGAAAACTTAATAAATCACGAAATAATGTAGACAGAGAGGTAAAAATTGACACACATGCTTGGAATGACATGGGGTTTTATCAGAAGAAAAAAAATTACACACATGCTTGGAATGACATGGGGTTTTACTAAAAAAAAGAAAAAAAAAATTGCTAGACGCGTGAAATATCTTTTGCGCGCGTCGTTTGACGATGATCGTTTGCTCAGCCGCCACTTTCGTCATGCTTGGTCTACCAGGTCCCCAGACCTCAGTCCGTGCGATTATTTGGTTTGGGGTTACCTGAAGTCGCAAGTGTATCGTGATCGACCGAGATCTCTAGGGATGCTGAAAGACAACATCCGATGCCAATGCCTCACCATAACTCCGGACACGCTTTACAGTGCTGTTCACAGCATTATTCCTCGACTACAGCTATTGTTGAGGAATGATGGTGAATATATTGAGCATTTCCTGTAAAGAACATCATCTTTGCTTTGTCTTAATTTGTTATGCTAATTATTGCTTTTCTGATCAGATGAAGCGCCATCTGTCGGACAATTTTTTGAACTTTTATTATTTTTTTTGTTCTAATAAAACACCATGTCATTCCAAACATGTGTGTCATTATTCCGTGATTTATTAAGATTTCAAATTTATGCCGACTTTTTGATTACCTAGTATGATTGAACATAATGAATACCGTTCTTATACAATCGTCAGCATGTAACAGTCTAACGTGTACGTAAAAGTTTACATTTACTAAGTTATATATATGTGGTGTCTGTTCTTACGGAAAAAAATTTGCTGATGATGGGCAATGATTCTTTCTTCAGTGAGGAGGCTCTCCTAGCCTTTACTCTTACGGGAATTAATACCATGTGACTACGAGTTTGACGTCTAGAGGGCAGGGTAAAGTAGCAGTTTTGTATCTGACAGGAGGCGTGCTTGAGTAATTCCGTGCAGGTGTGATGATCACTGTCTCCCCAGTGGTGTAGGGCTCAGCGCAACTGCCTAGAAAGCAGGACACCAGGGTTCGAATCACGGCTGGGTACACATTTTCAACTTTACCCATTCGCAGTTAATGTTACACATTCCGTGAATATGTTTACATTTACGTCTGGCAATCGGAACGGCGGCAGCACCCATAGCGAAGGAAGCTCCAACAGTAGCGGAACTGTGAACAGTCACGGAAGCGAATGTAGCTCTCCAACTGGCATTAGCGCATTAATAGAAGAATGGCATCATACAATGGCAGAATGTGCTATTTATAATGCGGCTATCTCGGTATTTCCCAGGCACTGAATGTAATGTCGAATTTTAGAATACGGGCAGGGAAATGAATTTACAGTAATATTCTGTCTCCTGTTAATATCATTCTATAGAAATCAAATGAATTTTTGATTTCATTGGAAGCATCCGGAACGCCACGAAATGTATTGACATTGAAAGACGGATCACCGTCCCCTCCCTCCCCTACGAGTGATTACGTTTTAATTGAGAGCCGTTCAGTGTCGTGCGGAGTGTTATGTCCTAACTGCGGTTTTAATATTTTAGCAACCGTCAAACAGGGAGAACAGAGTGTTGCCGTGTGTTTCGCCAGTGTCTACATCATCGCTGCCATATTCTGTGTATCTTCAGTATATTTTTTAGACACCGTGGCAATTTTAAATCTAAATATGTGTGTCTGTTAAAATCATCGCTTTCATATATTTTTAATTCTACATTTATTGCATCCGATGTCTATGATTTTTATCCCCTTGTCCACTGAATTGTAACTTTCTGAGCGAAGAGTAGCGTAGTAGGCTGCTGCCAGCCTGCCCATCCGGGCACAAAGTAACCATTAAAGAAAAAAGAAAAGGAAAAAAAAAACCGGATCTGCGGTGATGCTTGTTCGCAACATATCCGCACCAACAACATGGGATATGAAAATATTGAAATGAAATTTAATCGAATCGACAATCATCGGCGAGATATTCAAAGGAGAAAACCTACTGATTTCACAGATACCGACGATCTGAAGCAATTAACAAATCGAATTCATTTGGCTCTAGTTTCTTTTGCGTCTTGCCTTTGGTATGCCGTCAAAAAAGCACAAGGCCGATCGTTCACTATTGGTGGCTTAAATTTGGAATGTTTGTAGAGCTTATGGGACTTAACTATGGGGTCATCAGTCCCTAAATTTACAAACTACTTATAAACTAGCTAATACTGAGGACGGCACAAACATCCATGCCAGAGGGGGATTCGAACCCCCGACCGTAGTGGCAGTGCAGAACGTGACTGGCGCGCCGCAGACCGCTCGGCCACCGCGGCCGGCTAAAATTTGGAACATTTCTGGTTTTCCCATGACTACTGCTTCTGGCTTACTCACGAGTTGGCGCACATTTTTTTACTCGTTTTTTACTCCTAACAGAAAATAATAATAAATAATAATAATAATAATAATAATAAAAGTGATTTCCTCTTTCCTTGGACGTAGCAAGGCACTGTACCTATACATATATCTGCTAGAATATCGTCAAACGATCTTCTCCGTCCATTTTCCAGAAGTTGCCTGGCTACAGCAATTAGTGCTACCCGTGCAAAGCTGAGGCGTATCAGTAGCAATAAATAAAATCCTAGCGTTCGCCAGACAGAAACCACGTAGACTGCAGTAATTGCAGGGCCTTCTCGGAGTGCGGGAGGAATGAGCACCGAGGAGAAGGGGACGGCAGTTCTCCAGTAAAGCCAGCTATTTTGCCCGTTCGAGATGAAGCGCCTGGGAGAGTGCAGCGGCATTAGCACATGACGTTACCAGTTTCTGGAGGGCTCGCAGTGCTGAGTTATTTAGTGTCTCCCGAGAAATCTGTCAAAAATTTCTCGGCGAGAGCGGCGGTAAATCGTGGATTTATGCGGAGTGCGGCCGGCGGTGAGCAAACAGAGGTGCCCAGTGGCCGGCGGGGACTCGGGATGCGTCCCGCAAGCTGTGCGTAAATCTACCGCCCGCCGAGAGACGCCTGTGAAATACTGCCGGTGTGGCGAGGCGCAGGGGACCCACAGCGACCGCGGCGCTGCACCGCGCCACCGCCACTCGTCTGCACCTGCGCCGATGGCGAACTCAGCCTCTGGGGGCTACTGACTGCAAATATACACCCGAGAGCCAAACACACTGGTGCAGGAATGCTTAAGTGCCATGCCATTTCAAATTGGAGAGCAGGAAACCTTGCATTACTTGCGGGGTTCCATTTTTCTGTTATCTCTTTCAGACACATGGTTGTAGGTGACGTTAATATAGAAAGGGACATTTGAGATACAATATACATACAGTAATTGATTATATATATATTATTTCCAGAAATTTTGAAGCCACTTAATTCTGCGGTTTAGGCAATTATGCACTGTACAATCTTACCGTAACATAGCTTCATACTCATCTTCATATGATGCAATACAAAAACAGTTTGCATATTTTGACAAACTCATGTACACATCACATTTCGCCCACTTCAGGTTTCGGTAGTAACACTAAAACTGGGCCTTTGCGATCGTCTTTTGACAGCTCGAAATTTAAATGAAAATAACGGCTTAACCATTAATCTGACACGAAAATTGAATAACCGAACTTGTAGAGGAGAAAATCTCTACAACTTTGCTCTCTTTGGACTTTTTTTTTAAATATCTCGTATCGTTTTAGAGATATTTGCAAAAATAGCGGCGATATTGGGATGTCTGTCTGTCCGTAACGTGTTCCCTGTTTTTAAGACGAACCGTTCAACCGATCAGCACCAAATTTTACAGACATAATTGTAGACCGCCAGAGACCTGAACCTCCCTTTTTAAAATTTTTCGGCCAAAAAATACGATAGTAATACCAAAAAACGCCGCCTGTAATTGTAATTGCAAACGAACCGTTGATCTGAAACAAAAATTGAATAGCCTAATTGGTAGAAGGGAAAATCTCTACAACTTTGCTCTGTTATGTTTGTTTTTAATATCTTGCATCGTTGCAGAGATATTTGCAAAAATAACGGCGATTTGACGATGTCTGTCTGGCTGTAACGTGTTCCCTCTTGCGTTGCGTATTTGATGATTTTCTTATTCTAACTTACACGTTGTCATTTCAAATCAATGGCACACTGAAGAATTAACAAAAACACGGCGTTCTTTGTACGATAAATGATAATCTAGTGTCTACAAATGCCATATTAGCATCATTTAACAACAGCCATTAATAGTATGAGATTAAAGAACGTAACTTCTAATTGTTAGCTTTAGCGTAGTGAGCAATGCGTTAGACTGTGACAGTAAATAATGAAATGTGTGTACTCATGACCACTAAAAGAAATCCGCTGAACTTCAATTACACAAAAAACCAATCAAAACTTAAGGTCGTAAATTCTACGAAATACCTAGGAGCTACAATTACAACTTAGACTGGAGAGAACAAATGGAAAATATTGTGGGAAGGCGAACCAAAGGTTACGTTTCATTGGCAGAACGCTTCGAAGATGCAACAGCTCCACCAGAAAGAAATCCAGCATCACACTTGTCCGTCCTCTCCTGGAGTGCTGTTGCCCAGTGTAGGACCTTCACCAGGTGGGATTGACGGAAGACACCGAGAAGGTTCAGAGAAGGGCAGCTCGTTTTGTTTTATCACGTTACAGTGGGGAAAGCGTCACGGAAATATTGCACGATCTGCGGTGGAAATCATTAAAAGAACGACGTTATTCGTTGCGGCGAGATCTATTTGCGAAATTCAAACACCAAATTTTACTTCTGAATGTGAAAATATTTTGCTAGCACCCAAACGGAAGGAGTTAGGTGTTCTTTCTTCCCGCGCTCTATTAGAGAATGGAACGGTAGATAGAAGTTATGGAAGTGGTCATTCACTTAAATGTGATTGATTTTCAGAGTATATATGTAGATGTAAAAGTAGAATGAATGGAATTCCATTTGGTGATGAGACCAGGTATTCCCCACAGCCATCCGGAATTCGAGAATATCCAGTATGTCTTTCCGTTGCACTTCATTAGCTTTACTGTCATGTCTGTAATGAAGCCATTAATTCAGACATGCTATGTCCGTCATTTTCATTGCATTGTTAAGCAGATGTTTCTTTAAAATCTTCACCTGAATAGGACGACCCAGACGAACATTCCCACAAGTTTTCAGCATTCTTCTTTCCAGTTGGGAGCCAAGTGGAATCGAGGGTATTGTCATCTCTGCTTAAATCCTCTGACGAGTTGACTATAGCAGCGATTGCAGAATCTCTCACAGGTGCTGAAATTGTACCAGTAATTTTTATATTTCGGTTCGTGATAATTACCAGACTGTGTGATATTTTGGAAGAATTGAAATAATAACATCACATGATCATATAGAATCAACTGGCTGTCAGATATGAGAGCTTCATATGTCAAAACAGTAAGGATATCAACACTTGTTGACAACTGTTTATCATAAATGTGCATATGTTTCAGATTATACCTCCAATAATTAAAATGTAAGAGATATTTACGGAAAATGATCTATCTACAGTAGATATACGTCATTAAACTGAACGAAAACAACAATATAGACAAACCTTCGTACGTGCGCTTTCTTGCCGCCATTGTTAGTGTACTGTAAGTTTGCCGACTGCTGGTACCACACATTGCAGAAACATGAAACTAAAAGACATTGAGCATGTTACCAAAGACCATCCACGACTATGTGATGCAGACTCGAACATCCTAAGGTAAAAACAAGCAATAAATAAAGAGAAATAAAGCGAGAAAAACCAGACCCGCTCAGTTGTGCGTGCAGGGCCTGAAAGGATTACTGAAAGTAGACGTTAATATTTTTGAGAAACTTGAAGTTGTGATACGAAAACGCTTTCGGTTGTTTTGTAGGAACGAAAGTAACGCAATTTCATGAAATAACGCGATTAGTAGTTTGTAAGTTTAGGGACTGATGACCCCGGATAAGCTTAAAAAACATTTGAATTTTTTTTATCTCAAGAACTATAATCAGTGACGCTCCGAATATTTTGCATTGAATAATAGAGGTCGATATGAAGTCTGCAGTTATTCGCCACATTTACTGTAATGCACATAATGAACGTAAATAAAGTTGACAAGATTTTAAAGAAAAACAAAACGCGCTACGTATAATTTGGTTCATTTTAAGTCATGTTAGGTCATATATTACTGCTGATGAAATGTAGCTAAACTATTGAATTATAATTTGAAGTTGGGAGGATGTCGCTATCTATCACCAATCTGGAGATAATGAGTTGTACGTAAAGCAGTTGTTCCTGATCCGGCACAGCATGGTTTTCATTGGGACCCTCCTACGAGGCTCAGTGGTGTGGTTTGTGCAAGGCGAACCACACGCTGCAGGTCTCGAGCCAATCACAGAAGGCGCTGAGCGTAACGTAGGCTGTGGCCAAAGGAGCCCACGAAAAATTCTTGTCCTCGTGTCCACAGCGGCTAGCGCTGAGTGCTTCCTCGGCGAAGAACTGCAGCGAATGTGCTGCCTCAGATGAAATACATCTCAAGCAATTTTAAGAAAAATACTTTTTTCTTATTTTACAGCTTGATATATTTTCTCAGTAAACGCTGCATTTATTCGCCACACTCACTGTACTGCACATAATGAACGTAAAAAATGTTCACGAGATTTCAAAGAGTTTGCAGACAAAAACTCATTCTGTAGACTTTGCGTATGGTTTATTTAGGCCTCACAATATTGCGAAAGAATTGTACCCAAAATATCGAAATAGTGTGTAAAGTTGAAATGAGAGTAATACCTATTTCCATTTTTGAGATTTTGGTATTTATATACCCTGGGCGGGTAGAGCCCTGTTCTGACTGTCATACAAGACAGGAAAGCCGGAATCAAATCAAAAAATTTGAGAAGTATTTAGCATACTCGCAGTTACAGATGCGATGCGAAAAGTTAGTTAAAAACAGCAAGGAAATTCAAACATATTAAAATTACACAAAGGCTGAAGGCCACACACGTGTATTCTAACTTCAGCAAAACTGGACGCACAATCATCACTGGAATAAAGAAGCAAGTAATAAATTTACACTGAATTTACTCGAGTTCAGTAAATTAAAAAACACTTCGCCTCACATAGCGAAAGAATTACTCAAGAAAACTATCACTGAAAATAAAGATTGCCTTATCACAAAGAAAGCCCTTGCTACCTGGCGGAGACAATTCCCTCTACATCTGCTCCCAGAGAGGTCTCCTGTCACCTCTTTCGTCCAGGATTAGGTTGGTACCACACTGACAACACGGCTACCTCGCCACCTTGCCAAGTAAACTTGTCTCTGACCAACAAGCCAACGCCAGCGCAGATGACAAACAAAGCCATGCGTTCTTAACTACAGCAAAACGAGGCCTAAAGCGGGAGGCGGCGACTGTAAGCCATTGCGCGACAGTCAGTCAATATTAAAAGCAACCTTCCACATTCACATGAACATACAAGTTCATTCAGAAGGGAGGAAACATATAAATATGGGGCAAACATATGTAAACATGGGGCATTGATAATTGATAAAAGAAATTAACACACAAATAAAATTAATGGTGCAGAAACACTGCAGAAATCAAAGTGGAACACGACCACACATTTAGTGGACGTGTTTCAAACTGAAGATTATAACTTAAGAGACTGCAGGTAGGTAGAAGAGTTAGGAGATGGAACCTGGACACCTTGAAGGTGGTCGAGAGTTTCAGAGGGAGCATTAGACAAGGATTAGGTGAAACGGAAGAAAGTAATACAGTAGAAGAAGACTGGGTAGTTCTGTGAGATAGGGTAGTAAAGATCACAGAGGACAAGGCAGAAGGACAAGGCCTGATAGAAATCTCTGAATAACACAGGATATTCTGAACTTAATTCATGAGAGGAGAAAATATAAAATTTCAACAAGTGAAGCATGCAAAATGGAGCTTAAACGTCTGAAAAATAAGATTGATAGGAAGTGCAGACAGGCTAAACGGGAGTGGCTAGAGGACAAATGCAGAACCATAGAAGAATGTACAACTAGGGGAAAGATAGTTACCGCCTACAGGGAAATGAAAGAGACATTTGGAGACAGAAAAAGAAGTTGTATGAATATCAAGAACTCAGGCGGAAACCAGTACTAAGCAAAGAGGAAAAGCTGAACTATGGAAGGAATATATAGAGGTCCTGTACAAAGGAAATAAACTAGAAGTCAGTATTCTAGAAATGGAAGACGAAGTAGAGAACGATGAGATAGGTGATACTGCGAGAAGAATTTGACAGAGCGCTGAAAGATTTTAGTCGAAACAAAACCCCTGGAGTAGATGATATATTGTCCGATCTGCTGATATCGTTAGGAGAGCGAGTCATGAAGAAATTGTTCCTCCTAGTGTGCAAGATGTATAGGACAGGTGGAAATACACTCCGACTTCAAGTACAATATTGTAATTCCAATTCCAAAGAAAGCAAGTGTAGACAAATGTGACAATAATAGAACTATCAGTTTAATAAGTCATGGTTGCAAAATATTGACACGAATTATTTAGAGACGAATGGAAAAACGTGTGGAATCAATTTTTTTATTACTCCATAAGGCACGCATTTCAAATGCAGTCTTCCCACCGCAACGTACTTGGTTTCTTAGAAACTGTCCGAGGTTACCCGCCGTCCGGGGCTACCCAACCTTCTCCTACGTCACAAACTACAGCAAAATGAAGGCTTTTGTGTGAGATATATAGCAACGAATCGAGTGCTACCAAAACTGTGAAAATGACTTTTACAAATAACGTCTTTAGAAAACATCAACGGCCACTTTTCCTTCGCTGGAAACTGCTGTACTGAACTGTGTGACACCCTAGAAATTTTGGAAAAGGACGGAGTGAGTTGGGTCGAGATCATGGTTGTGTCACAGACAAACTAAATAACGAATTACGAAGTATTCTACAGCGAAATATATATTCTACAATCTATCGCACGTGTCCTCAGTGTTTTCTCGTGTTTTGACAGGCGAACTTTAGCACAGGACTGATCTGAATCTAAATGTACTTAAAGTTGCCCCTGCGTGCTAAGATCTACCACGACACGTCACGTTTAGACGTTAAGAAGAAGAGCACGCGTCTGTTCAAGATATTCTGAGATGCTACTTGAACCAATGTAATAGCTGTAAGATTCAAATGAAAACTGAATATACTTTGACATACGAAAAGGAAACACTGAAAACTGTTCGCCGCTGTGGGGTGGCTGAGCGCTCTAACGCACCTTGCTGCGGAGCGCGTGATTGCTTCGCTGCTCGTCGTCGGAGGTTCGAGTCCTCTCTCGGGCAAGGGTGCATGTGTTGAATAAGTTACTTCAAGTGGTTTGTAAGCCAAGGGACCGAAAACCGCTGAAGTTAAGTTCCTTAGACAGATTAATATTTGAACTGGATTAATGACCTAGATGTTTAGTCCCCTTACAACAACAACAATATTTGAACATTTGATAAACGTAACACGTAAAATGTGTCACTTCTAAAATCAATATTAACAGCTATTATTGTTGCAAGTCGGCAAACAACGTCAAATAAACATAACAAGTATTTATCATGAATCTTCCGAATGTTCAAATGTTTCTAAAGCTTATGGGACTTAACTACGGGGTCATCAGGCATTAAACTTACAAACTACTTATGAACTAGATCATACTAAAGACGGAACAAACATCCATGCCCGAGGGGGGTTCGAACCCCTGATGGGAACGGCCTCGCGCATCGTAGCATTCGATTGAAAGTTTGCAGTATATTACAGAACTAGCTCAAAGATATAAGTGTTACGGTATGAAGATCTACATCTCCAAAACGAAAGTAATATTTGTGGGAGATTTAAACATTTTGAGTGCCAAATAGGAGAAAAAATTAGAACAGATGTACATAATGGAAACATAGTAAAAGAACTGGAGTCAAGGTATAGCAAAGCTAATGCAGTGAGTGCTTAGCACCGCGTGGTATAAGGTGTCATGCTACGGACTGGGTGGCCGTTCCTGCCAGAGGTTCGAGTTCTCCATTGTGTGTGTGTGTGTGTGTGTGTGTGTGTGTGTGTGTTTATGTATGTTGTTCTTTTTGTGTCCCAGCCTCGTCGCCGCTTTTTGTGTCTCGTTTCCGTCGTAGGTGTCGGTGGCCGAGTAGGAAGACCGACACAGGAATATAGGTAGCACGCTCGTGCAGGTACGGAGGGGAGCAGCCAGTGGGACAGCAGAAACTAGAAACACTAGAGTAAATTGGAACGAGATATATATTGCACAGAATTTATACAATACTTAACTTTTACATAGCTCAGTACTGCAGAATGCCGATACATAATTGAGCTAGAGGCCTGCCTAGTGCCTATCCGATAGCCAAGTCTTCACTAGTGCCTACCTGATTCCGAAGTGCTAACTGGTTCCTATCTCAGTCCCAAGTGAACGATGTCGTTCAGTGGTGGCCACGAGCGGAGTTGTAACAGAGGGCGCTCGTGGCTGACGTCGTAAGAACGCCGCGCCGTGCGTGCATGGCGGCGCGCGGCGAAAGTAGGTGGTGCGCACTTTGGACTTGTGCGACACCACACCCCTCCCCCCCAAACCGCCGCGCCGTCGTGGCGTAGGGCTGAGGGCCACGGCGACGGCACTGGGAGGAGGGCCTGGGCGGGGGCGAGACTGGTGGGACGGGCGTCGTAGTTGAGGCTGAGATCGAGACGCCGTCCGCGCCCCGGTATCCACCTTGCGATCCCCCGGGAAACCCACCAAAACGAGGGGAAGGGCGCACCCCTCCGCCCAGAAGGAGCAGGTCATCTTCTTCTGAGGTGCGTGGCCCAGGCGGCGGCGACAGCGGCGGCGACTGCAATGGAGGCGCGCGACCTCCATGGGTACTAGTATCTCGTAGTCCGGGGACGCTGGACCCGGCGGCGAGCGATGTGGAGGTGCTCCCTGGCGATGAACTGGGTCTGGAATCAAGAAACCCGAGACAGGATGGCGCGGCCTGTGCAGGCGCAATTGGTTTGCGTGGCGCCGCAGCTCCGACCCTGTGGAAGAACGTACAACATACATATTGCGACCGAGCACGCGCTGAATGATGCTTGGCAACCATGTCTTCTTCATACCAGCAAACACCCTGTACAGCACCGGCGTAGAAACCTGAAAACGCGTAGCGCCATACGAACCGACTCGGTGCGTGGGAGGCTGCAGCAGGTGAAGGAGAGTGCGGTGACGGCGGCCGTGTAGCAGCTCGGCAGGAGATGGGCCGTCACGTGGCATGCACGATACGTAGACAGGAAAATTTGAAGAGCTTGCTGCCTGGAGTGCTGACCTCTCATCTTTTCCAGGTGAGACTTGAATGTTCGAACGAAACGTTCTGCTTCACCGTTGGACTGAGGGTGAAAAGGTGCGGTGGTGATATGCTGAATGCCATTCACACGACAAAACTGTTTAAATTCCGCACTAACAAACTGAGATCCATTGTCACTGACGATAGTTTCAGGCAAACCTTCGATGCAAAACACTGATGTTAAGGCACTGATTGTACTAGACGCCGTCGTTGAGATCATGGCAATCACAAAAGGAAACTTGCTGAAAGCGTCTACAACGATTAACCAGCGCGTATTCCAGAAAGGTCCGGCAAAATCAATGTGTAAACGATGCCATGGTCCCTTGGGCCGTGGCCAGTCTGAGAAACGTTGCGGAGGAGCCGCCTGATGCTCCGCACAAACAGTACACTGTGACATCATGTTCTCTATCTGAGCGTCCATACCAACCCAGGTACAATGACGTCTGGCCATTTGCTTTGTCCTTACAATACCCCAATGTCCTTGATGCAGGAGGCGTAACACTTCTCGTTGCAGGGAACGAGGAACAATCACTCTTGCTTGGTCGTTGTCGGTATGCAACAACAGTACACCCTGACTTAAAGACAATGCATTACGTTGTGCAAAATAACGTCGAACCAGAGGCCGCTCAATGTCTTTGGCTCTGGCAGGCCAACCAAAGTGAACAAAACGTACTACCACACTTAGGTCTGCATCCGCAGCTGTTTCCTGTGCAACCCGACGAGAGTTCAAAGGGAAATCTGCGACAGCGGAAGCATCTCTAGAGTCTATCTGACAACATGCCATTTCTGAAGAATCAAACGACACATCCTGGCCAACCGGAAGTCGGGAAAGTGTGTCCGCCTTGGCATGTTGAGTGGTAGGTCGGTACAAAATCTCATACCGATAATTAGACAGTATTAAGGACCACCTGTGAAGCTTTTGTGCAGTTCGTGGCGGAATTGGCTTTGTGGGTGAGAACAACGACGTGAGAGGCTTGTGGTCAGTCAACAAATAGAATTATCTGCTATAGAGATAATGATGAAACTTTGTGACGCCGTAAATGATTGCTAAGGCCTCCTTTTCTATCTGACTGTAATTCTGTTGCGTTGGCGTCAGTAGCTTGGATGCAAAGGCAATAGGACGGTCGTGAGAACCAATATGATGTGACAATAATGCACCCAGACCTTACGACGAGGCATCAACTGCTAACACTACAGGCTTCTGTGGGTCAAAGGGAATCAAACATGCATCACTGAGTAGTGCAGACTTTAATTTGTCAAAGGCAACCTGACAATCTTTAGACCATACAAAAGGAACATTCTTCCTACGTAAGTGATGCAGTGGAGCTGCAATCTGAGAGGCATTGGAAATAAATCTGAAATAATAGTGAAGCTTTCCCATCACTGCTTGCAATTCATGCACATTCTTAGGAGGAGGCAAGTCTTTGATTTCTCGAAGATGTGACTGTAAAGGATGGATTCCTTGGGCATTAATCACATGGCCTAGGTACTCTATTTCAGTTTGAAAAAACGAACACTTTGCTTTATTACAACGTAGACCTACTGCAGTCAACACTTTGAAAAGGCACTCCAGGTTTGCTAAATGTTCTTCAACTGTACGTCCGGATACCACAATATCATCTAAATAGTTCGACCAACACGGTACAGAAACTGTCAGCTGTTCCAAAAAACGCTGAAAAATAGCGGGGGCGGAAGAACTGCCAAAGGGTAGGCGTTGAAATTGAAAAAGACCCATGTAAGTATTAATGACGAAAAACTTTTTTGACTCGTCATCAAGTGGAATCTGTAAGTATGCCTCTGCTAAATCAATCTTGGAAAAGAAGCGAGACTGTCCTAATTTGTCCATCAGTTCCTCAGGTCTGGGCAGAGGGTAAGTGTCTACAATTGTTTGACTGTTCACTGTTGATTTGAAGTCCGCACAGAGACGAAGTTTTCCTGACGGCTTGGGTATAATTACTATAGGCGAGGCCCACTGACTCGCAGAAACAGGAGAAATCACCCCACTATCGTGCCAACGTTTAAGTTCATCTGCAACTTTGTCACGAATTGTGATAGGCACTGGTCTAGCTTTACGAAATTTTGGTACAGCAGATTCTTTCAAAGTTACATGTGCCACGAAGTCTTTTACACAACCTAGTTCCGGAGAAAACAAGTCACTATATTTGTCACACAATGCATTGATTTTATCCTGAGGCACTACTGACGAAATTTGAAGCACATCTCTTTGAATTGATAATCCAAACAAGTCAAAAGCATCTAGTCCAAAAATGTTCTGTGTAGATTTGGCCTGAAGAACAACAAAAGCAACTGTCTTTGTAACACCTTGAAAAGAAGCAGGCAGGCTACAGATTCCTAGCACGGGAATATTTTGTCCTGTCTACGCTGTTAACACTTGCTGTGACGGCGACAATTTTGGCGAACCTAGAAGTTCATAAGTATCTTTATTAATTAATGTAACAGAGGAACCAGTGTCAAGCTGAAATTGCACAGTCTTATTTTCTATGAAGAGAGTCACAAACAGTTTGTGCTTCTGGCGCTCGACAGGTGCGCGAATGTGGGCAACGTCTCATAGAACTTGTTTGCTGCACTTTTTGCGCATGCGCGGGCCACGTAGTGAAGTAAGCGGCGCAGACTCGGCACACAGCGGATTAACAACACTGTCACTAGATGGCACTACCGCCGGATCGGCGTCCGCGCAATGCGAGGCTACTGCACTAAAACTACTTTGAGTAGCTACATCAAGTCTACTGTCACTAGCTACACAGTACTGGGCACTACTACAATGAGAAGTTGCATAAGGCACTAGGTTCACTACAGTATTGCACTGTACATTGTCATTTTGCTTGTCCCGAACCCGTTTCCGTTGCACAGTGTTACGCGCTCGTCGGCGCTTGTGACGTGGCTCACTATATAGTTTTGCTTTAGGCACAGAACTTTCTTGCATGTGAGAATCAATAGAAGCTCTGTCTAAGTTCACAGCATGTATAACATTTACAGAAGGAATTATTCTGGCACTCTGCGAAGCAATGTTATGAAAGGCACCGTTCTTGCAATTTTTATTTTTATTTTGCATACACACTGTTTGTACGTGTCCTGATTTGCCACAATGATAACAGGTCGCGTTGCGATTAGGGCATTGTGCACGCTTATGGCGAGTTACACACTGAGAGCAAGACTTACGAACATTTTTCTGAAATGAAGACTGTTTCTAACACGACGGGGCGACCTTTGTGACACACTTTTACACTTGCTACTGTTCACTGGCTGTTCAGCACGGCCGGTAGAAAAATAAGAATCACTAGGGCTAGACTGAGAACTACGGCTAGGAAAGCGTCCGTTACGGCGCACTGAATTTACACTGTGGCTTTGCATTTCTACATCTGCTAAGTCAAAAATATCATGCGCTTCTATAAGCTGCAGTACACTGTCTAATGAAGGGTCAGACTGTTTCAGAATTGCTGCTCTAATTCTGGGGTCCTGAATGTTCTGCGTAATTGCATCCCTCAACATCACGTCACTATAAGAAAGTCCACAAGAGCAAGTAAATTTACATTTGCGGGTTAAGCCCTTCAATTCCGTAATCCGCTGCTGGTGCGACTGTTCTGGTAATTTTTTTAGTCTGAAAAATCGGTACCGTGCAGCAGCTACAAGAACTTTTCTCTCATAATGAGCATTCAGTGCTTCTACTATTTGTTCAAAGTCTACATCACGAGTAGATGCGTGGGGGAAAAGTTTTTGCAGTAACACGAAAGTCTTGGTGCCAACTACGGCGAGAAAGAAATGTTTGACCGTCAGACCTGTTAATTCATGAGCCGCGACGAGTTCTTGAAACTGCGCGAAGTAGTCGCACCATTCTTCCTCACGTTCGTTGTACTGGCGGAACGTCGGGAGCGGCGTAGCGGCAGGTGTGGGCTGCTGAAGCGACGGCTGGTTTTGTCGTTGGTGAGCCTGTGCCGTCAAGTGCGATACAGCTTGCAGTAGTTGCGTGATTTGCGCTGTCTGTAACTGAATAATTTCCATTAAGTTTGGGTTCGGGTTAGTGGCCATGCTGACCGATTAGGCGCCGCACATACAAGTAACTTATAACAAAACACAAATGCAAGGTAAATAAGGACGTACTGCAACAAAAAAAGTCCACAAAACACGTAACTGAAAACGTTCCCCCAAAAATCTGATAATAAGGGTGGGTGGGCGGGAGCAATTTCTGCGTGCTCCGACTGCTGCTGTCTGGCTGCTGCAAGCGGGCTGGTCCAAGGTTCGTCTATCGCTCCTCTTCGCCACTTTTGTATCCCATTCTCGTCGCCACTTTTGTGTCCCAGCCTCGCCGCCGCTTTTGTATCTCGTTTCCATCGTAGGTGTCGGTGGCCGAGTACGAAGACCGACACAGGAATAAAGGTAGCACGCTCGTGCAGGTACGGAGGGGAGCAGCCAGTGGGACAGCAGAAACTAGAAACACTAGAGTAAAGTAGAACGAGATATATATTGCACAGAATTTATACAATACTTAACTTTTACATAGCTCAGTATTGCAGAATGCTGATACATAGTTGAGCTAGAGGCCTGCCTAGTGCCTATCCGATAGCCAAGTCTTCACTGGTGCCGCTCTGATTCCGAAGTGCTAACTGGTTCCTATCTCAGTCCCAAGTGAACGATGTCGTTCAGTGGTGGCCACGAGCAGAGTTGTAACAGAGGGCGCTCGTGGCTGACGTCGTAAGAACGCAGCGCCGTGCGTGCATGGCGGCGCGCGGCGAAAGTATGTGGTGCGCACTTTGGACTTGTTCTGAGTGTCAGTGCAAGTAGTTGTAAGTCTAGGGACTGATGACCGTAGCAGTTTGGGCCAAAAGGCTTACAAATATTTCAAGCGCTCACATAGGATCTACTCTCTTCTGCAAGAAGGAGACTAAGCATTGCACCAACTTTATTGTATGGGAGTGAAAGCTGGGTGGATACATGGTAACTTATATAAGGTTTAATTTACTGATACGAGTAGCAACGATGGTTGCTGGTAGTAGTAAGATGGGAAAAATGGCAGGATGATGCCTATAATCAAGAAATCAAAGAAAAATAAAGCTAAACGTCAGACGAGACATAAATGTTAACATTGAATAGGGGATCATTGAGAAATTTTATTAGGGGAGTATGCTCCCAACTGAACTTTCACATAATCAGTTTCAAATGATGACGATGATGATGTTTCAATAGTGAAGAACGATAGATAAAAACGAGAAGAATATTTTAAATAATCTTACATCACGGAATATTTTATTTTTAAGATCATTTAAGTATTCAGGTCACAAATATTTGTACATTACCGCAAGAGCCCAAGGTAAGCGACTGCCGGCGTGGCGCAAGGGATAGCGTCAATGATTGCGGTGCTGAAGGTCGCCGGTTCAATCCGGTGCACCGGCAAAAATTTATTTTTTTGAATTTATCATTTCCAGAATGTTCTACATGTTTGTTATGTTAGCTATTCTCCTAATTTCTTGTACATTCTGTCTGTGTATAAATAGCAGAGCACTCTGCCCGAGAGGCAGTCAGTGCTGCATGTACGTTTCAGTTCACAATAAACCTGCTTTCAGTATAAGTGCTGTGTTTAGTCGACAACTCTGCCTTCGAAGTCAAGTCTGCTTCCATTTCAACGCGACAAAATTTCATAATTCTTAGGTTACTGAAATTTGGGCTCTGGTAATCACTTTATGTAAAGTTCGAAAAAAAATCGTTGAAAGATGTATTCATGCATTTACTGGGTACATGTCGATGTCACACATCGGGAGTATGGTTTCTCAGAGTACTACACAAGTGTGCAAGAGTCTCTGAGTTCCTGCGCTGATCGTATTACGTTCAATCTTGGCAGAGTCTGGCCAGTATGATGGGAACGGCTGTGGCTCATCTGTCTCGGGTCTCATCAGCACTACCAGTTCAATACAATTCATATGGGTGTAGTGAACCTAGAAGACGTAGTATTAGTACAGTTATCATTATCAATTATATTATACACTGTGCAATACAGGGTGGCCTCTAGGTCCTCCAGGTCGTACTTCAACCACTAACCACTCTGATAGGTTGCCTCCTCGATCCTTTCTTTCCTCTAAAAGCCTAAGTGAAAACGCTATTGGTCAATTCTTTATACATTCGCTTCGCAGTCTCGCATGGATTCTTTTAATAACCAATAAACCGCAATTACGACACTCACTCCTGTCTATTTCCTTTTCCCTTTTCTTCCCAAATAATTCCCAACATGCTCCATTATACTGCCTGCTTAATACTCTTCGGTTTTTAATGGTTTTCACTGCCATAAATTGACACTGCTAACACACCTAAGGATGAGCCTTCCAATGGAGTTTTAGAAGGTGGAGCCCTGTAGTTCGTAAATATTTCAAGGACGCCATGATTTACGCCAAGAGCTGCTGATAAAATTTCTTTATTAAGCTACCAGTGTCGATGCACGGACCATCATCAGATTCATAAAATCGCTTACAACATCGTACTATGCGATATAAATAATGGCGTCAAATAATAAATTCCAATCGTTCGTCCCTGTTTCACATAGTAATGTAAATTACATCGTCAATTATAAGTAGTGCCAGAAAGCACACTAATTCATGCAACATGAAAAGTTAACATTAACTGTACAAATGGAAACATTAAAATATATGTCTAAAATGAATGATTATGGTTTAACATCGCGTCGACAACGTGGTCGTTAGGCACGGCACACCGTTTGTAGAATCGGACCTCGGACCTTCATATGTTCAAATGTTTATTAAGATTAAGGGACTTAACTACGGGGTCATCAGTCCTAAAGACTACACAAACATCCATGCCCGAGGGGGGATTCGAATCCCGCGACTGTAGCAGCCGTGCAGACTGCGACTGGCGCACAGCAGACCGCTCGGTCACTGCGGCTTGCTCTCGGACCTTCTCTGCTAGCTGTTGGATTCCTTCACAGTTTTAGTTATTGACATTGGAGTAGTCAGACGTTTAATCCTGTCAATCGGGTGACATCGAGCCAGCAACCCTTCTAACTGCTGAGGCGCGCCAAAATTCGCCAAGTGTGTTATTTTTTATTTTACGAGACGCAAGGAGGAACAGCAAGTAACACTACGTACGGCGAAACTACGTGGTTACAGAAAAAACGTGTATTAGTACAGAACCACTTTCCTTTAACCAGGACGATGCAAAATGTGAAGCACGTTGAAAGGCTGTTGTTGGCTAGGTTGTATGGGCACGTAACGTAATTCAGTCGCTACCGAGTTAAGGGGAGAGAAATTACTACGCCACTGAATGGGCTTACGCTTCATTCGCTCATAACACTGAGTCACTACTACATATGCTGTTGCTGTTGTGGTCTTCAGTCCAGAGACTGGTTTGATGCAGCTCTCCACCCTATCCTGAGCAAGATACTTCATCTCCTAAAAAAAAAAAACAAAAAAAAAAAAAAAAAAACGGAAACTTACATTCATCTGAATCTATTTACTATATTCGTGTCTTGGTTTCCTTCTATGATTTTCTCCCCACACACTTCCCTCCAATGCTGAATTTACTATTCCTTTCATGTATAAGAATTTGTCCTACCAATAGATCCCTTCTTTTAGTCAAGGTAAGCCAAAAATTATTTTCTCCGCAATTCTGTTCAGTGCCTCTTCATTAGTTACGCCATCGACCCACCCAAACATCAGTACTCTGCTGTAGCGCCACATTTCTAAAGCCTCTATCCTCTTCCTTTCTAAACTATTTATCTTCCAAATTTTCACTCCCATACAAGGCAACACTCCACACTAATGCCTTCAGAAAGGACTTCCTTATACTTAAATTATTATTCGATGTTAGCACATTTTTCTTTATCAAAAGCGCTTTTCTTGTCATTGCCATTCTGCATTTTATATCCTCTGTACTGCGACCGTCATAAGTTATTTTACTACCCCTGTTACAAAACTCATGTACCACCTTTATTCTTTTGATACCTAATGTAACTGGTTCAGTGTTGCCTAATTTTCTAATACTGGATTCCATTAACCTTGATTTGCTCTTTTTGATATTCATCTTTTACGCTCTTTTCAAACACAGTCCATTCTGTTCAATTGCCCTTCCAGGTCCTTTACTGTTTCTGACAGAATTACAATGTCATCAGAAAAACTCAATATTTCTATTTCTTCTCCAAATTTCTCTTTGTCAAAAGCTGTCTCCAAATCTACAAAAGCTAGAAATGTAGGTTCGTCTTTCCTTAATCTACCTACTAAGGCAAGTATTGCTTCCTGCGTTGCTACATTGCTCCTGAATCCGAACTGAGCTTCCCCGAGGTCCGCATCTGTTAGCCTTTCCATCCATCTATAAATAATTAGTGTTAATATTTAGCAACCATGACTTATTAAACTGATGGTTCTGAAATTTTCACACCTATCTGCGCCTGTTTACTTTGAAATGGAGATTATTACGTTTTTCTTATAGTCTGAGAGTATTTCGGCAGTTTCATACATATTACTCACCAGGTGAAATAGTTTCACCATGGCTGATTTTCCCAAAGACTACAGTAGCTCTGATGGAATGTCATCTACAAAAACCTTTCTTTTTTTAAAGTTCACGTGCAACAGCATTTAAAAGTATGTTATCGAACACATTTTTTCAAGAGGTTGAGGTCTATCCACGCTGGTTACATTCTTCCAGCGGTCCTTTTATGTTAATTTTACTCTGCATCCATGTTTACATCGGCGCTCCGCAGGCTACTTGACGCATTGCGATAAACGATAGGTTGAGTATCTGTGTCCGTTTCTCCTTATTCTGTGGATTTGCGAATGGTTTGTGGAAAGTGCGATCGTTCGTTACACCTAAGTGTATGCGTAAATTTCTCTAATACAGTATTCATGTCCTTTTCGCGACTCAGACACATCTGAGGAAAAACACAACACTTCTATTTTCAGTTTCGATACTGTCTTACACGAATACTAGAATAAAGTGCGGTATTCAAATATTGCTGAAACTGCTATTCTGTACATTTCTTTCTTTAAGTTATATATATGGAGTGTCTGTTCTTTCTGCCCACTGAAGGTCGCGCGACTTGGTATCAAGTCATCAACAAAAAATATGTGACGGACACCGACTCCACAGGATCGGAAGAACAGACTCCCCCTCTGTCCTGCACACCGATGAACATCGCCTCATGTGTGCGTCGACGTCCGGCGTTCTAGAGGCTGGCCCAAAAAATCATAGCTTGTTATCTTCGCGTCACACCGGATATGATTGAACCGAGGAGCCTGCTTAGTAGAGACGATAATTACTTTCCCCCTGCAAAATATCATGCGATCACATGTATCAAGGCAATGAAAATCGACTGCGTCTTCGGCATAGGAGAGAAGGCATGCCTTGACTACTGTCACTATCTACCAGACGCACACATTATCCTCGGACGCACACGAAGATACCGAAAAAAATTTCGCAAATGTTTTAGGAAATTTTTTCGTCAACCAACCATAAAGCTGGGGCGTGCCAAACTACGTCTTACAATGGAGAAATCAAGAGACTGCTGACGGTTAGTGCCAATCCCTGGAACCACAAACGGAACGAAATTGCACAGACATTACATGGTGTTGCTGGAGAAACGAGGCATGTAGCGATCGAGGAAAATTCCATACCACCCTTATCTGAAGATAGATGGTTAATTTATAAGATTTTTCTCTCACCTCCCCCATTTTTCTGCGCCAATCAAGTTGCATATATAATATCGAAAAGTTGTTTTGTTATCAACCCGCAATATCGTTACTACTGTTACTTTTATTTGTAATGCGATCTCGTTTCTACGTCATTTTTTAAAGGGGTTGAACAGATCAACGATAACTGCTCAATATTGCGAGAAGACATGTTGTGAGGATTTGACAGCGTCCATCGTGGAGGAAAGCACAGAAAATGAGGGCTCCAGGAATGCTTTTGTTTCTTTTTTGTTTTTATTTCAATTCTACGCTATTATCTACTTCTCATTAATAAATAGTAAAAGGAATTTAAAAAACAAAAGAGTGAATACACGTTTACCCAGTTAGCAGTCTAGTGTTCGATTCCTACTAATGCACTTTTTTCAATTTTTTCTTCGCGATTCTTAGAAATATATTTCTTTTTTGGGAAATTGTTGATAAATAATTATCGCGATCATAATACTTTATTTTATAAGCATCAAATGGACCTCATACTAAATCTTTCGAAAATAATTTTTATTGTCATTATACTTTTATTTTATGCATAGCAAATGTAATTTATAAGGTTTATTTACATTAATGAGACAGTATATAATCAAATTTCAAGAGATTGTGACATGATATTTTTAATAACTCATTAATTATCATTCATCAGTATGCCAGAATATATGTCCGGGTGGTACTGGTCGAAGAAACACTGGACACACAATTCTAAAATATTCAAATATTTGTAAATATATGTGACTTAACTACACTGGTCATCAGTCCCTAGGCTTACAAACTACTTCAAATAACTTACTTCTAAGGACAACAAATACTCCCAAGCCCGAGAGACAACTTGAACCTCCGACGGCGAGCGGCGCGCTCCGCAGCTGGGCGCTTTAGAACGCCCGACCACTCCACTGCGGCAACTCAATTCGTACGAGCACCACGCTCACGTGATGAATGGTATATATGTACATGCGCACGGTTTTTTGGCCCACTTTAGGTTACGGTAGTAAAACTAAAATTGGGCCTTTGCAATCGTTTTTTGACAGCTCGAAATTTAAATGAAAATAACAGTTTAAGCATTCATCTGACACGAAAATTGAATAACCGAATTTGTAGAGGAGAAAATTCTCTACAACTTTGCTCTCTTATGTTTTTTTCATATCTCGTATCGTTTCAGAGATATTTGCAAAAATAACGGCGATTTTGGGATGTCTGTCCGTCTGCCTGTCTGTCCGTAACGTGTTCCCTGTTTTTAAGACGAACCGTTCAACCGATCAGCACCAAATTTTACAGACATGATTGTAGGCCGCCAGAGACCAGGACTTCCATTTTTCAAATTTTTCGGACAAAAAATACGGTAGTAAAACAAAAAAAGCCGTTTGTAATATAATTGTAATTGCAAACGAACCGTTCATCTGACACGAACATTGAATAACCGAATTGGTAGAGGATAAAATTCTTTACAACTTAGCTCACTTATGTTTTTTTCATATCTCGTGTCGTTTGAGACATATTTGCAAAAATAACGGAGATTTGACACCCTCCATTGAATTAACGAAAACCAGCCGTTCGCAGATGTTACGTGACATTCCTCGCGTATTTGATGATTTTCTTATTGTAACTTACACGTTGTCATTTCAAAGTAACGGCACACTGAGGAATTAACAAAAACACATCATTCTTCGTACGATAAATGATAATCTAATGTCTACAAATGCCATATTAACATCAGTTACCAACGATCATTAATAGTATGAGGTTAAAGGTTTCCTAAATTGGTTTATAGCCGTTGCGTAGTGGGCAAGGTGCTGGACTATGACCCGAAAGGTCGGTGGTTCGAAACCCACCAGTATCTAATTTTTTTCCGAAAACGGTTTCAGACACTCTTATTAATTTATTATTATTTAGATTATTATTTTGGTTCAAAATGTTTGCAAAAACTAATAAAACTACAAATCTAAAGTGGTCCGTAAAACACGTCTGTGCTATTTGTTTTCATTCATAAAACTAAGAAATTGGAATACATCACCGTGTCCCAAGGTAAAACCAGCACTGTCCCAAGGTGAAGCCATACGTTGTACCTTGAGACAAGAGTCACAAAAGTCTTAATTGGTGAGTAATTGTGTAAATATTGGAGCTAGCATAAACTGCTGTTCGTTCAACATTACCACAAATTGATGCCTGAGATGGGGTAATTTTTCAAATTTCTTGTAAAAAAATCATAGTATAAAATAATTAAAATGTAAAAAATGTCCCAAGGTACAACCCTCTCCCCTAATACTCTTGTATACACAAATGAGAGATCCTCGGAATGGCCAAGATCCTGCTATCACAATGGAGTCTTATCGAGAACACACTTAAGATTGAAATGTAGTCTTCAATTTTGGATATAACGCTTACAAATATTAGAAAAGAATCGAATAAGTTACCAATACATAAAGAGATACAAATAATAACAGGTTTGAAGCTTCTTGGCGAGTTAAAATTCTGTTTAAAAAAATCCTGTATCAGACCATGATTCAAACCCAGGACGTTTCGTGGACGAAGGCTCTAAGCCTCTAACGAAGAGTTTTGTGGTTTTACTTAATTTTTTGATAGTTCGTTCTTTGCGGTCGTGAATCGTGTTTATTTGTTGTTGATCGCTAAATTCCTTGCTTAGTTTTAGTTATTTATTTACTATTATTTATTGCAGAGGAGCTATCAGCCCTCTTACCGAACGCTGTGAGCTTTCACGACAGCACCGACTGAGCTATGTGTGAAGATCTCACGGCCTGTCCTCACAGCTTTAATTTCGTCCATACATCACTTCCTACCTTGCAAACTTGAAGTAAGTTCTTCGAACCTTGTGGGCTGGCAGTCCCGGAAGAAAGGAAGAGAATGTGCACACAGAATTGTGGATTTTTGGATCTTGAGAAAGCTTTTGACAATGTTGACTGGAATACACTTTTTCAGATTATGAAGGTAGCAGGGGTAAACTACAGGGAGTGAAGAGTTGTATTCAACTTGTACAAAAACCTGACAGCAGTTATTAGAGTCTAAGCTCATGCAAGGATCACAGTGGTTGGGAAGAGAGAAAGACAGGGTTGCAGCCAGGGGCGGCTCCTGCACACGTTTGCAGGTGTGCGCTACCCCCCAGGAATAACAATATTCTTAAACTCCATTTACTGTTAGAGATTCTATGATATGGGAGAAGTAGCACTCCATTTATCTCTTTTGAAACGCCCAGGCTGTTACGCACCGACCGCTCCCGAGTGGACCGTACTTCGCCGGCAGCGGCTGGGTTTGCAGCCGGCCTGCAAACGCCGACAAAGGGCAACCGGAGTCGTCGGCCCTTAAAAAAAGCTGGCTTTTCGCGCCTTCCTACCAGTTCACGTGTAGCTGCGAGCGAAGTAACTGTGCGTTTTGTCCGTTGTTTAGCGTGTTTTATAGTTAATTTTGAGTCTCAAGGAACAGGTGAAGTAATGAATCAGGTAATTTCCTTGCTTTCTGAACCCTTCAATTTACGCAGGTTCGAAGAGAAATTATAAATCAAGAGGCTAGGTAGACAGATTCCAAGTTTGACAATTTCACAGACAGTTAAAACGAAAAGTCGTCAATTCATTTTTTTAATGCCTCGGGTAGATATTGTGTCCGCGGTCGAGTGATTGTTTCTGAACTATATACATCTATGATATCTTGACTTAATAGCATTTTTTTCCGAATTCGTTGAGCCGCCACAATGGAGAGGCCGAACTTTTTATTGGTGAAAAAGTGCACTACCATCTTTTCTGCTCACCAGCCGCCACTGGTTGCAGCCTTTCCCCAATGTTGTTCAATCTGTACATTGAGCAATCTGTGAAGGAATGCAAGGAGGAATTTGGAGAGGGAATTAAAGTCCAGGGAGAGGGAATAAAAATCTTGCGGTTTGCGACGACATAGTAATCCGGTCTGAAACAACAAAGGACCTGGAAAAGCAACTGAACGGATTGGACAGCGTATTGAAAGGGAGCTATAAGATGAACATTAACAGGAGTAAAACGAAAGTAATAGAATGTAGTGTCAGAAAATCGGGCAATACTGAAGGAATTGGATTAGGTAATGAGACAATAACAGTAGAAGATTAGTTTTGTTTTTTGGGTAACAAAATAACTTCTGATGGCCGAAGTAGAGAAGATATAAAATGCAGAATGGTTATGGGAAGAAAAGCGTTTCTGAAGAAGAGAAATTTGTTGACATCCAATATTAGTTTAAATGTTAGGAACTCCTTTCTGAAAGCATCTATCTGGAGTGTGGCATTGTATGGAAGTGAAACGTGGACGATAAGGAGTTCAGATAAAAAGCTAATAGAAGTTTTCGAAATGTGGTGCTACAGATGAATGATTAGGAATAGATGGGTAGATCACGTAACTAATGAGGAGATGCTTAACGGAACTGGAGAAAAAAGGATTTTCTGGCATACCCTGACTAAGAGAAGGGATAGGTTGATTGGACACATTATGTAACATCAAGGGATCGTCAACTTCGCATTAGAAGAAGGTGTGTGTGGTAAAACTCATAGAGGGCGACCGAGGGACGAATACAGTAAGCAGATGCAAAACGATGTAAGATGCTGTACGTATTCTCAGAGGCTTGCACATGATAGAGTGAAGAGTTGCATCAAACCAGTCTACGGACTGAACGCCGGCCGCGGTGGCCGAGGAGACTGAGGCGCTCCAGTCACGGTCTGCACGGCCATTACGGTCGGGGGTTCGAATCCCCCCTCGGGCATGGATATTTGTGCCGTCTTAAGTATAAGGTAGTTGATAAGTAGTTTGTAAGTTTAGAGATTGATAACCCCGTAGTTAAGTCCCATAAGCTTAACAAACATTTGAACGGACTGAAGACCACAACAACAACAACAACCTAGGGGATGTTCCTAGCATGCAGTTTTCATTCTGCAGCGGAGTATTCGATGAACCGGAATGCGATTTGAGCAACATCGCATAATACATACAGATATAGGTCCACTCGATGTGGACATATCAAAGAAATTAGGAGACATTACTTTTCAGTGTACTCTCGTATTTTCAAAAGGTGTCGTGAAATTTGAGATTGTGAGGCACAGTTCCTGCAGTTCGATTGCAAAAATACTTTACCAGTAAACAGCCGTGTACTCAATGCGTTTCCAAACAATTTTATTAAATTTGCAATTCCTAAATGGTATGCAGTGCTGCAATCATTTTTTCCGCTGTTTTATGTTCAAGTACTTAGCTCGCGGTGCCAGTAGTGACAGTTAATTTTCAGAATGTACCCACACGTTCTGTCTTCAATGATTGTCTTTAATGATTTGAAGCCTGAAGTTCATGTGCTTCAGATACATGTAACCAAATCACATATCACCTCACACTACGTTTCCACATTTGTTTTCATATTCTGTAGGTCAGTTGTCATACCGTATTTTCAAAATTCTCTATACTCATTTGTGATGTGGTAACCTGTATTGACTTTCACTTTGCAGCTTTACTGTTATTGGGGTGATCAATTATCAAGAAAGAAGAGGCCAGCGAAAGACAGAGAAGAGGAGGGAGTTAGAGTCTAACGTCACTTTGGACATCGTGGTCACTAGAGACGGAGTGCAGGCTTAGATACGTTTTCTCAGTTAAGGAGGGAATTCGCAGTGCCCTCTCAAGGTCGCGTAGGGAAAACCTAAATCAGGATAATCGGAAGCCGGTTTGAACCCCCCCAAGAATGCGAGTCCAGTGTGTTACCACTGAACCAGCTCGCTCGCTAAGTCAGAGAAACGTCGCAACAGCGACCGTTGTCTGCAAGTTGATTTACTGATTGATTTGATTGTTCTGGTCTCCGCTGAGGAGAGAACAACTTTTAATTCCTTCGCAGTAGGAATTAATATTTACCAAGGCAACATACTAACAACAGCAGTAATAATAATAATAATAATGATAGTAATAATATAATTTAAAGTAAAAGACGATAGGTGTTTGGAAGAAACAAATTTCGATGCGGTATACATGCCTGCAAGGATTGGATGTGGTAGCACTACACTCTGCTAAAATGTTTAATAATAATTATGTACTGATTTGATTTGTCGTTTGATGTAACAATCAAACATTTCTTTGGTGTTACGAATAACTTGCATTGACATTTTCTCCTATTTTGCTAAAATACAATCGTATACATTCTTGTTTCTCTAAAGTGATATGAGCTTCAAAGAATTCACTCGAACTGTCCAACTTTTTAACTTTACTTTCAATGAAGGTCAGACTACCAACATATTTTATTTCCTTTGATGCAGCACTGGAAATAAATCAATTTCATCTGCATATCGCTTGGCGCATTTCAACAGATACATTTAAATGCCGGGCAAGTAGGTCTTGTGAAGCAGCGAAGAGGGGGAAAAATGCTAATGGAATTTCCATTAGGACACTCGTTGAATCACTCCAACTGCGACGTGAAATGTTGCAGGAAAAAGGCATCCATTAATTATAATGATTGGCTGGACGGCTGCATCCGCCTCGCACTGATAACTTCGACGCTGAGAGCCGCAAGCCAAACAACCCTGTTAGACAGTAATTTCGGTTCCGGAAAAATGATGCGTGGTACATGACAGCTACGGTAGTGTGGACGTCTTTTGTAATAAGGACGGAAGAACGGTTAGGATTTAATATCTCGTTGACGATTAGGTGATTGTAGACAAAGCACGATTATAGGATAGGACAAAGATGGCGCAGGAACCGCCACTATAGCCTCAATCCCGCTAGCAATTTGTGCGCTACAGAAAAAATAAGCGAACTGATGTAAGAAATTGCTCAGCAGTTAGGCACATTTACTCGCGGTCCATCATTCCGGGCTTGGAACTTGAAACTATTTGTAAAATATTCTGGTGAATGGTCTTTAACATATTAGTTGCAAATGATGTCATAGTCTGGCCTCTACTACAAAAATGCAACGTGCAGGAGATGGTTAGTTTCTTATTGGCTATTCAGTTTTCATAGCTTGCCATAATGATGATATTAATGATGTGGGCTGTAATAAGATTTGAATGGGCCGGTTTTGTGTCTCGATCCCAAGAATGTCTATATCTACATAAAAATTCAGCAGCCTCTTGGTTGTGTGCATGAGACAAACTGAGGAAAATGTATATGCAGAATAGCAAGAAGTATCATCTACCGAGGTAAAAAGAAATTCTTTTCAACTGGGAGAATGGGTGCTCGATTGAAACAGCCATGATTGTTTTCATTTTCATGTGCATGTTTGAAAAACATCGATTTTATTTAAGATGCCCTGCCAATGGTGTGCTGTAGTCTTGTAATTTCTAAAAAAATTCCTTGTGAGACAGTGTACGTCCGAAACATGTCGCTTTTCAAGGAATGTTAATGTTGAACAAGCAGCACGGAATATTATTTCCTAAATAACTTGATACCTGCTTCCATTTTAGCTTAATTTTTACGAATTGTCCATGTTACCACACTAAAAATGTTGTTGTTCCTTCGGAAACACCTTGTGAATCTCAGCTAAAGAAGAACGTGATCCAGAAGAAAATCAGAAAGTATGTCGTTCCGGAAAGTGAAATAACTGAGTGCAGAGTTCGTGGAACAGCTGTGGGAGCCACTAGCGTACGTGGCAGTGTTCTTTCAACGCGCTGTATCGAGTACTTGGGTACGTGCCAATTCCTTAAGCAGGTTTCAAGCAACGAAAATAATGTGTTGTGGCTAACTAACCTACTCGCTGATGACTTACTGCCTTCGATAATTCCAGCACAGCCCAGGGTATTTTCCAGATTCATATTTATATTTTAGTACCAACATTAGAGGTATTCGCCAATGCTTGCAGTAATCTGTATGTTGTTCCGATGGCTATCAAGTGGTAGAAAGTACCCAGAGCCATGGACCTATTCTTTAGTCTGATCTATGTATTACTGACACACTCCACGCCATTCGAAACTGTGTTTTGGCGAGTAGAAGTCATGCGGCAGAGTCGCGCACAGCATTACTTCTGCAGTGGTGTCACAAAGTGTTTCTGCTGGACTTACGGGAACGCAAATTTTATATCGTTGTGTGCCTCGTAACGTATACTCGTGGTTCTTTTTGTTGTACAGCATGCTGTGTATGTTCACGGAATTTTTTTCTCAGTTCACAATTTTAATGTATTCGAGGAACAGTGCAATGTAAATAACGGTGACAGTTGCAACTCTGGAGAATATTTTGATACTTATTATTCTGGATTCTGATGTCTTTGCTTCAACCGTAGTGGAACTTTTACTCGTTGAACGGAAGATTATGCGAATTTAACGCGAAAAATCTCTAATTCTGAGATAATGGGTTAATATAACCCTTTGGATGAAAGTCTTGCATTAGTTAACTGCAAGTTTAAGTCCTTGCTAAAATAAACTTCCCTTATCGAAGAAGGTAAGGAAACAATATATTTCTCCAATTATAGACTAGTCACTGAGGAGTACATGCGTGTTAAGTGTGGCTAAGAGAAGGTGCAAAGTAGCAAAGCAGTATTGGCTACAGAAAACATGCAGAACTTAGGAGGATGGACACACGAAATATAGTTAAAATGAAAAGTAAAGCATCTGTCAACACATAAAGTTATTAAATGTCACGCCGGTACTAAACACAAAAGAAAATGCTAAATAATCGACGAAGTATATAGAAGAACTACATTACGAAAGTAAATATAAATATGTCAATATGGCGAGGAAAAAGTAGCATCTGATAACAAGACATTTGAAGATGAATCTGGAAACAAAGTACCTACAATATTTTACTCTATCTCTGAATACAGGAAGCTAGAGAAATTATTTCATGTCTTATTTTCTGTTACTTTTCAACACCTAGTAGCTTGAACAGTTATAGATAACTGACGAAAGAGGGAGTTGCGTACCTCGTTTTTCTTACTTTTTTAATACTGTAGACATTAATTTCCAATATACGCACAGTGCACACTAACGGGACTGTTCGTAGTAGCTCATATGCCACAGTAACAATTCTTTAAATCACACTTTTTTAAAATTGCAGCTAAATACGGAAATCGGATCTTTCCAAAAGAAGCGACTAGCTTATGTGGCAAATGACTTACACCACAGACACTAGTATCCCGGCAAACGGTAGAGCGGCTATATACATGGCGTATTTGCAAAAACAACCACGTGAATGTTACGAAACATTACCATATATAAACAACAGTTCTGCAGTTATTAAGAAAAGGCACTATTTTAAACTAAAAATACTTGTACGTAAAATTTAATTTTAATTCACAAGAAGTTCAGTATAAACATTAACACTACTGGACACAACCACTGCTATACCAACAGTTACGAGCCATAGCTGTAAGAGATGCTGCGGCAAGAAAGTGACGCAGTACCCAGCTTAACAATATCTATGGTCGTAGGTAAATGAACTATAACTAATCTGTGATACTGTTTCCGTCTCCGCAGTGAAAGAAAATTGTAATTTCATAAAGCGCAATGCAGTATGCTGCGCCGGCCGCGGTGGCCGAGGAGACTGAGGCGCTTCAGTCACGGTCTGCACGGCCACTACGGTCGGGGGTTCGAATCACCCCTCGGGCATGGATATTTGTGCCGTCCTTAGTATAAGGTAGTAGATAAGTAGTTTGTAAGTTTAGGGACACTTCGTGCTAAACAGTGTGCTTTAATAGGTCTAAGGAACCCGAAGTCAACGTATGTTCGAGTGGTACCTTGGTTGTTGGGTATTCAGTATCCTCTAATTGATTATAGTATGTAACATGAAGGACTCATGGATAATCTGTTACTTATTTTGAGTCAGTTTCCGCAGTTTAATTAGTGAAAGTATTTATGTTTTTCTGTGTAAAGAGTTCCTAAAAGTATGTGCAAAATGATTTTGGTATTTCCTACTGTAGGAAAATGTTATAACATCGACGGAAACACATTTAAAATGCATTATACGAAGGTTGGATCTTAAATAGTGGCAACTATTTATTCATAACCAATACAAAAGCGTTACATATTTGGACCTGCTACTGTCCTTCAGATTAATCACCAGCGTTGTGTAGAACCCGTTGCCAGCGATGTGGAAGGCTTAGTATAACGTTAACAGAACCTGTTGTCTTGATGGTGCAAATGAAGCAATCTACTGCCTGTCGAATCTTTGGAACAGTTCCGAAGCGATTGCCACGAAGTTCATCAGCACTGAAGAACTGATTTCACTGTTGTGTGAAATTGCTGATTCCTTGGCGCTAATTGGTAAACAGTTTCAGTCGAACATCACTGGTTTGTTTCGAGATGCCCTTGCTTCAAACTATTTTACGTTTAACCAAGAATACTTTGAACAACTGACGGTGTCACCATGGGCAGCCGCTTATCTCCCCTGGTGCCCTACTTTTCTTATAGAGGACTTTGAAGAGAGAATACTTGAATCAGCGGTTTATAAACCAGTTGTTGTTTGGAGATACGTCGACGACACTTTCATTGTGTGGTCCCACGTTGAAGATAAGTTAATGGAGTTTCCACATCAAATCCATTCATGAGAACATTCGATTTACTATGGAATTAGAGAAAGATGGCTGCTTTCCATTTCTGGGTGTTTTGGTTAAACGGAAGAGCGACGGCTTTATAGGACATTCTGTTTATCGTAATCATACGCACACTTAGTTGTATTTGCATTCCTCGTATTGCTATCACCCATCCCAAACAGTAAGGGTGCTTAAAATCCTTGTACACAGGGCACATACCGTGTCGGATGCAGAAAGTCTACCAAAAAAAAAAAAAAAAAAAAAAAAAAAAAAAAAAAAAAAAAAAAAAAAAAACTTGGACATTTAAGTGTTCAGAGACAATGGATACTCGATTCGGTAAATTAACAGGACGTTCACACCTAAAACCAGGAACCTGTAGGTCGATAAAGAGGAAAACGCGCCAGCTAAGTCACCTGCTTTCCTTCCCTTCATTGAAAATGGCTCCTTCAAAATAAAAAGAATACTTAATAATTACCAGGTGAAAATGATTTTCCGTCCACCATCTAAGATTTCGGACTTGTTGGGATCAATAAAGGATGATTTGTTATTGCGGATGGCGAGAGTTTATAAAATACCTTGCGAGTGTTATATGGCCTATATAGGGCCGCGGTGGAGTAGCCGAGCGGTCTAAAGCACCTCGCTGCGGACCGCGCGGTTGCTCGCCTTGAAGTTTCGAGTCCTCCCTGGGGCATGGGTGTGTGTGTTTATCCGTTAGGTTAGTTTACCTAGGTTTAAGTAGTTTGTAAGCTACGGTCTGATGACCACGCAGTTTGGTCCGATAGATTTACAGACATTTGAACATTTTTTGCCTATATAGGACAAACAACACTCACAGTGGAAGAACGTTGCACTCGCCTTCTGCAACCCAGCATCGTATTTCCAACGGAGTACGGAATTTGATTAAAGATTAATTTTGGCCACAAAAACATCCTTTTGGGACTCCATTATAAAAGAATCCGTTGAAATACGCATTGCGGAAAATCTAAAGAACCGTGACAGCGACTATCAGCTTAAGAACAAGTGGAATCCCGTCATCTCCAAGATTTTTCTAGACGAAGGTGCCAGAAGACTCCGATAACTGCGGCAAGCGGCACTATCGAAGACAGCAGTTCCACCAGCAAGGGCGCTGCCGCCGGGCGGTGTGGTATTTCTGTCAGCGTGTCTCTGACGAAAGCGCGGTATTACCACCAGCGTGCTATATAAGGCGGAGCGGAAAGCGTCCTCGTTCTCCAATCTCACCTCTCCCAATTCTCCACTTGGTGTAATCAGCGGCTCCTCTCCGTCAACTCCACCAAATCGCAGGTAATCCTTATAGGTCGTATCACCCGATCCTTCCGTCACCGCGACTTGTACCTCACGCTCCATGACCGTCTCACCCCCCAAACCTCCACCCTCAAATACATTGACCTCACCCTGGACCGCTCCTTTTCCTGGATCGCACCTTCGAACAGTCTGTCAAAAAGCCCTCCCGTATCAACCTCCTCAAGCTTCTGTCCGGCCGGACATGAGAACATAACCCCTCCACAATCCTATACACCTATCGTTCCTTGATGCATGACGTACTTTGCAGTTTGCAGCTTGGATATCCGCCTCCACCACCCATTATAAATCCCTCCAAATCCTAGAACGCCACGCCCTCCGCCTTGCTTACCGCATCCGAATCCCTTCCCCCACGCGGATCCTCTGAGATCTCATTACTTTCCGTCACCGTCTAAAGTTCCTCGACTGCATCGGTATCCTCTACACCACCCACAAAATTGAATCCAGTCAACCTGTTGTTTCTCACCTCCTGCTGAACGCCGGGCCTCTGCCACGCCGGTAGCAGCTTATACCTCCCTCCCTACACCTCCACACTCTTCACATCCTCTCCCAGGGTAACTTTGGCCACCTACTTCTCCCAGATGACGGCCTCCGTCCTGATATTTACCCATCCTACCAGCCCTAATCCCTCCCCTCCCCATATATTATGTACCACCCCCTTCACTCCAGTCCCTCCCTTCCCTCCCCCACTTGGATCTCCCTTCCCCTCCTTCGGAGTTCTTACGTTTTTTTTCCCCACTCACCCACCTTTCCCCTTCCCACTCCCCCATGCGTCCATTCCCTCCCCTCTCCCCCTGCGGGGTCTCAGTGCTTTACTTTTTAATAGTGTTCTAACAGAGATTCGTGTTACAGTGTTGTGTCTATGTCAAGTGGTGAGCGTGATTTTAAGACTTCAGCAACCGCCACATATGAAAAGCAACATGTTGCCATGTTTTTGTCTCTCTGTTAGCGTCACCATTCACTGTGCAAAATCTGTGTTTTTAGCCACTGTGACAGTTTTTAATACTATGTGTGTTTTAAAGCCTTCATTTCATTGTTTGCAATTCGCCAAATTTATCTTCACTTTTATTGTTAGCCAGCTGCGGTCGCCGAGGGGACTGCGGCGCGCCAGTCGCGGTCGGCACGGCCACTACGGTCGGGGGTTCGAAGCCCCGCTTGTGCGTGGATATTTGTGCTGTCCTTAGTCTTAGCTAGTTTATAAGTAGTTTGTAAGCTTAGGGACTGATGACTCCGTATTTAAGTCCCATAAGTTCTACAAACATTTGAACATTTGATTTTTTTATTGTTAAATTCAATATTTTTATCTTCTTCTTTATTGTTAAATTTTTATCTCCTGTTTTAAACCACCATTACCGCCTGTCAAACGCATATGTACACTGGGCGGAAGAGCAGCGTACGAGACTGCTGCCAGCCTGCCCCACTGGGCATTCGGCCTGCTAGGGACCACGAGGCTCGTCTTAACTCACAGCTAGGGTCTTCTGCTTTTTCTTGGCCCAATACGCCTTTATCTTCTGGCTGTGAGCCTGCTTCCTCTCATTCGTCCGTTTAGGTCTGGTGGTGCCTGTACACTTCTTGCTTGTGAGAGATAGTGGGACAACTCCGTGTAGAATGGCCTGACGGTATTGCGTTCGGTTCTCGGTTATCTGTAATGGGATCTGCAGTTCCTCTAAGTCTGATCTAAGAGGTGAACACTTGGCTTTGGACGCCTTTCCCCTGCTTGTCACTGTGAGGATCTTCTTGGTTAGCCTTGAGTGATTCAGGCGGGTCATGTGCCCGTAGAAGGTCAGTCGCCTTTTCCTCATACATGTGACTATGTCTTCCTGGTTATTGTGCCTGATTCTATAAGTACCGTCTTCCTCTATTATGGGTCCTAATATTCCCCTCAGGATCTTACTCCCTTTAAGTTCTAATTTCCTGAGTGGGCCCTTTCGATGAATCAAGAGACTCTCGGAGACATAGAGTACAGAGGTTCTTACTACTGAGTTGTAGTGTTTCAGTTTTAAGTTCTTGGATAGGTACGTGGCGGTATAGATATTCTTGCATGAATGATAGGCTCTCTCTTACTTGGTGCACCTGGCGTCTATGGCCAAGGTTTCACTCTCACTTGCTGAAATCCATTCTCCCAAGTACTTGACTGCAGGAACTTTACAGATATTATTGTTTCCTAGTGGGTTTGTAGAAGAAGCCTGCTTGATATTGGTGATGAACTACGTCTTCTGTATGTTGATTGTCAAGCCAGTTTTTATTGCATCATTGTAGCGGCTCTGTAGTTGATGAGTAGCCTCCTCATGCTGTTAGGCAATAGGGTGAAATCATCAGCCAATGCTAGAGGTTATCTTTCTTGTAGCCAAGCTTCAGCTTCCGGTGACAATGTGGAAGTCCATTCTCTGATGGTTTTTTTTTTTCCAGAACACAGCTGAAGAGGATGCACGAGAGGAAATCCCCCTGCCTGACTCCTGTCTGGATGGGAAAGCTCGCTGAGAGTTCACCCCTAAACTTGTCTTAGGAGGTGGTGTTATTCATGGCAGCCTGGACCAGTCTGGTAGTCTTCTCATCTAGGCCTAGTTCCCACAAGGTGGAGAAGAGGGTTTGTCGAGCTCTTGAGTCATATGTAGGGTTGCCAGAACTCCGGGCGCCGCCCGGAGTGCCCGGGTTTGGAATGAATTCTCCGGGTCTACGGGCCAATGACTGTCATCTCCGGGCTTGAATGTAACCTTCATCTAAACTTTTTTTTTTACGAATCTTTTTAAGTACTATGCTAATGTAGCGACGATCTACATCGAACTTAACGTAACTTAAACTAAGGACGAACACAACATCCATGCCCTAGGGGGGGATTCGAACCTCTGGCGGAAGCAGCCTCGCGCACCGCGGCAAGACGCCTCAGTGCGCTCGGCCATTCCCGGCCGGCTCCTCTCTCGTAATTATGAATAACTTTATATAAATGTCAATTTCTTATTGCAACAAAACGCTACTTTTCTATTCTTCCTCTGAAAACTTTTCATTGTTGCGTCGGTAGTAATGGGCTAGCGCATTATTAAGCAAACACGGTTGCGGCAACGTATCAGCTGGCGACGACGTCTATTATTTGTGTTCGTTCGTTCATTGTTTGTTATCAGTTTACCGACAATTTTTGGAATACTCGGTTCGCGTGTGAACAGACAAGCTTACATTAACTCAGATTAGTGAGTAATAACAGTGAAATGAAGAGACGATACCTAAGGTCGTTCCGTGAAGAATGGTTGCAGGAAGAAAAACATAAAGAGTGGCTACAAAAAGTCGATACTGATGAGTTTATGTGTAAGTGCAGAATATGCAATATCTCATTTACTCTTAAGTACGACGGAGTGAAAGCTGTGAATAAACATTTACAATCAGAAAGACACAAAGCGAATATTACCACACAAAAGAAGAATCAGTCGCTTCTTAATTTCTTGCCGAAACAATTTTCTGTAGAAGACGACAATGCTTGTTGGGGGGGGGGTGATGAGTCATTGGCCAAGGGGGAAGGGGGCGCGTCTGGTCTCCGGATCTGCCTCGAGTTCAATCTGGGAACCCTAGTCATATGCCTTTTCGAAATCTACCATCTAACACACACAGTCTGTTTAACATCTTGCACAATTTGTACATCGCTAACTACGATAAGCTCTGAGTGTTTAGCCACGGCTCAGAACAGTAGAGGACCCGCAGACTGCCGCCCTAATTGGAGTGCAGCCGGCAGCGCTGTGGAGGGCAGACTGCGGCAGCCAGCGCGCGGGTCAGACTGCTCGCGTGCTGTGCGGCACGCGTCACGCGCATGCGCCTGGTAGCGGCGGCGGCTCTTAATTATTAATTTACTAATCATTCAATTTGGCCGGCGCCGCCGCGGCGCGCTATAAAAACACTCAATTACCGGGCCCGCCGCCCCCCTCCCCCCACCCAGCGCCAGCACCCAGCGGCACACGGCGCCTCTGCCTCCAGCCGCTCGCTGCCTGCCTGCCCGTCACTCCGTCGCTAAGCACGCACCCTTCTCCTATATACGGCCTTCAGCTCATTAAGACCGCGCTGCAGGTATTATGTTCCAGTATAATGACTTTTCCGGAGTCTTATAAATCTGCTCTGGCAGGAATCGGCATGGGTTTCGAAAAGGCGATCGTGTGAAACCCAGCTCGCTGTTCGTTCTCGAGACTCAGGTTCCCATGTAGGTGCCGTGTTTCCTGACTTCCGCAAGGCGTTTGATACAGTTCCCCACAGCCGTTTAATGAACAAAGTAAGAGCATATGGTCTATCGGACCAATTGTGTGGCCGGCCGCGGTCGCCGAGGAGACTGAGGCGCTTCAGTCACGGTCTACACGGCCGCTGCGGTCGGGGGCTCGAATCCCCCCTCGGGCATGGATATATGTGCCGTCCTAAGTTGTAGGTAGTTCATAAGTAGTTTGTAAGTTTAAGGACTGATGACCCCGTAGTTAAGTCCCTTAAGCTTGACAAACATTTGAACATTTGAACCAATTGTGTGACTGGATTGAAGAGTTTCTAGATAACAGAACGCAGCATGTCATTCTCAATGGAGAGAAGTCTTCCGAACCAAGAGTGATGTCAGGTGTGTCACAGAGGAGTGTCGTGGGACGGTTGCTATTCACATTATACAGGGTGTTATAAAAAGGAACGGTCAAACTTTCAGGAAACATTCCTGACACACAAAGAAAGAAAATATGTTATGTGGACTTATGTCCGGAAACGCTTAATTTTCATGTTAGAGCTCATTTTAGTATTTCTCTTTAAATAATTCGTGCAGACAATTGTCAAAATACCCAATTGTTTCGTTAGGATGTACTGTACTTCCTCGATTTACCGCCAGTTGGCCCAATTGAAGGGAGGTATTGTTGATGTTGTCTTGATTGGGCGTCATATTCTTCCACCTACGCTCACTGGAGCACGTTAAAATACGGGATACTCTACCTGTGCTGCTAGAACATGTGCCTTTACAAGTACGACACTATGCAGCTCCTGCACATTTCACTCGGTGTTCGTACGCGTCTCAACAACAGATTCGGTGACCAATGGATTGGTACAGGCGGACCCCAATTACATGGTCTACACGCTCTCCTGACCTCAATCCTCTTGACTTTCATTTATGGGGGCATTTGAAAGCTCTTGTTTACGCAACCCCGGTACCAAATGTAGAGACTCTTCGTGCTCGTATTGTGGACGGCTGTGATACAATACCCATTCTCAAGGGCTGCATCAGCGCATCAGGGATTACATGCGACGGATGGTGGGTGCATGTATCCTTGCTAACTGAGGACATTTTGAACATTTCCTGTAACAAAATGTTTGAAGTCACGCTGGTACGTTCAGTTGCTGTGTGTTTCCATTCTGTGATTAATGTAATTTGAAGAGAAGTAATAAAATGAGCTCTAACATGGAAATTAAGCGTTTCCGGACACATGTCCACATAACATATTTTCTTTCTTTGTGTATGAGGAATGTTTCCTGAAAGTTTGACCGTACGTTTTTGTAACACCCTGTATATAAATGACCTTGTGGACAACATCGGAAGTTCACTGAAGCTTTTTGCGGACGATGCTGTGCTATGTAGAGAGGTTGTAACAAAGGAAAGTTGTATTCTAATGCAGAAGGATCTGTAACGAATGGACGCTTGGTGCAGATAACGGCAATTGAATCTCAATGTAGGCAAATGTAATGTGCTACGAATACATATAAAGAAAGATCCTTTATCATTTAGCTACACTATAGCTGGTCAGTAACTGGAAGCATTTAATTCCATAAAATATCTGGGATTAAGTATTAAAAGTGATCTTAAATGAAACGACCATACGAAATTAAACGTCGGCAAAGCAGATGCCAGACTGAGATTCATTGGAAGAACCCTAAGGAAATGCAGTCCGAAAACAAAGGAAGCAGGTTACAGTACAGTAGTTCGCCCACTTCTTGAATACTGCATATCGATTTGGGGTCCGTACCAGGTGGGGTTGATAGAGGAGGTAGAGAAGATCCAACGGAGAGCAGCGCCCTTCGTTACAGGATCTTTTTGTGAAATCGTTACGGAGATGGTCAATAAACTCCAACGGAAGACTCAGCAAGAGAGAAGCTCTGTAGCTTTTGTCTAAGGTTTGAGAACCTACCCTTACCGAGGATTCAAGCAGTATATTGCTCTCTCCTACGTATATCTCATGACTCAGGTTCCCAGGTAGGTGCCGTGTTTCTTGACTTCCGCAAGGCGTTCGATACAGTTCCCCACAGTCGTTTAATGAACAAAGTAAGAGCATATGATCTGTCGGACCAATTGTGTGACTGGATTGAAGAGTTTCTAGATAACAGAACGCAGCATCTCATTCTCAATGGAGAGAAGCCTCCCGAAGCAAGAGAGATGTCAGGTGTGCCACAGGGGAGTGTCGTAGGACGGTTTCTATTCACAGTGCATATGGGGCACATATTCCTTATTGCTTTGAGTCCTTCGCCAAGTCTAAGGCAAATGAAAAGTGTGTACAGTGCACGAAATGGGCGCATGGAGACTGTACGAAAGGGAATGTTCCATTTTTTGTTTGCTTACATTGTGATTCAGACAATCAGTAAAAGTATTGTTAAAAATGTCTGTATTTGTAAAATATTTAAGTCACATATTTTGTAAAACCATTAAATAGCATTTGTTTTTATTTAATGTGGCTATTTTTACTATCCTCTTTTATAATGTGTTGTAAATTCATGACAAAAATACGTATTCAGTGAAATCAAGATAATTATCTCTGTTTTAACATTGTAAGTATAATTGGAATATTTGCCCCTGTACATTTTAAGTATGGAAAGACTTGCCCCGCATACGGAGCAAATTTTCCAGCGCAACATGGTCAGACAAAACCATTTGCTATCAAGAATGATATTTACTATTTTCAAAAATATCTGTACAAGACTGTAAATAAAGGGTTAGGGCCGGCCGCGGTGGCCGAGGGGACTGAGGCGCTACATCACGGTATGCACGGCCACTACGGTCGGGGGTTCGAATCCCCCTTGGGGGATGGATATTTGTGCTGTATTTAGTCTTAGCTAGTTCGTAAGTAGTTTGTAAGCTTAGGGACTGATGACCCCGTAGTTAAGTCCCATAAGTTCTACAAACATTTGAACATTTGAAAGGTGTAGGAAATATAATGATCCGCTGTTTACCGCAAAATCGATAAAAATAAGAAGTACAAAAATAAAAATGTAAAATGGTGGAAAACGTGCCCCGGTCTCCCCTACGAGGCGCGTCCAGAAAGTAAGTTTCGTTTCAATTTATTTTCGCTGCAGCGCTGCGATTGCAGTTCCGCACATGCGCTATAGACGATGCCTATCAAGAAGAAGAACGTGCGCCATTTGGAGATCGCTGTCAGTTACGTACGCTATGTTGTGCTTATTTGAAATGTCGGCGTTGATTGAAAATCCCGCCGCCTGTAAAATCAGGTCGGTGATTCGGTTTCTGAATGCGAGGAAAGTGAAACCAAGTGAAATTTATCGGCAAATTTGCGATGTTTACGGACCAAATGCGTTGAGTGATTCGATGGTGAGAAGATGGGTCCGACAGTTCAGTGATGGGCGTAGTGATGTGCACGATGAAGAACGAAGTGGGCGTCCACCTTTGGTTACAGAAGAACTGATTCACGCGATTGATGACAAGATCCAGGAAAACCGTAGGTTTACAATTAGTGCTCTCGCTATGGACTTGCCCCAAATTTCACTGTTTCCAACTGGTTGAAGACACAGGTGGCAGATTTCTATGAAGAAGGTATACAAATGCCTGCAAAATTTCGGAAGTTATGCTGAAAAATAGTTTAAGAGTTTTAGAATTTTGTGCAATAAAACTTTCTTCTGTATCTGTGTACAATTTCATTTTATTACCAAACGGAACATACTTTCTGGACGCGCCTCGTATATAAATGACCTTGTGGATAACATCGGAAGTTCAATGCAGCTTTTTGCGGACGATGCTGTTTTATATAGAAAGTTTGTAACAATGGAAAATTGTATTAAAATGCAGGAGGATCTGCAACGAATTGACGCTTGGTACAGGGAATGGCAATTGAATCTCAATGTGGACAAATGTAATGTGCTACGAATACATAGAAAGAAAGATCGTTTATCATTTACCTACACTATCGAAGGTCAGTAACTGGAAGCAGTTAATTTCATAATTTATCTAGGAGTAAGCATTAGGAGTGATCTTAAATGAAACGACCATATGAAATTAATCGTCGGCAAAGCAGGTGCCAGACTGAGATTCATAGGAAGAATACTAAGGAAATGCAGAAATGCAGTACGAAAACAAAGGGAGTAGGTTACAATACAGCTGTTCGCCCACTGCTTGAATAATACACACCGGTGTAGGATCCGTACCAGGTAAGGTTGATAGAGGTAGTAGAGAAGATCCAACGAAGAGCAGCGTGCTTAGTTGGAGGATCATTTAGTAATCGTGAAAGCGTTACGGAGATGATCAATAATCTCCACTGGAAGATTCTGCAAGAGAGAAGCTCTGTAGCTCGGTACGGGCTTTAATCGAAGTTTTGAGAACGTACCTTTTCCGAGGAGTCAAACAGTATATTGCTCCTTCCTTCATATATCTCGCGAAGAGATCGTGAGGGTAGAATCACAGAGATTAGAGCCTACACAGAGGGATACCGACAATCTTTATTTCCGGAGATTGGAAAGGAGAGAGAACCGATAGTAGTACTCAAGGTACCCTACGACACACACCGTCACGTGGCTTACGGAGGTATGGATGTAGATGTAGATATCTCGCAACTCATACTCCGCGTTGCACTCTCCTGTCTCGTTACTGACGTCTAATATTTCTTTGCACTCCTCTTGACTAAATAGTAAGTGTTGCTTCTATGAATTTATTAGTACGTTTTCTACATACCGCTTGTATTTATATCTACATCTACGAAGTGTATTCAAGATACGAGGAGTGTTCAAATGAAAAGGTATCAAATGTTAATTGAATATGTCGTTTTGAGAAAACGGATGGATGGATGGATAGGAGGCTTAAGGCGCTCAATAGCCAGGGCTTTAGCGCCCGAACAAATTTAAGAAGAAACAAGGAGTGTGAACATAAATAATAATAATAATAATAATAATAATAATAATAACATAAAATAAAGGAGAGTAATCCAGCTGGTACCAATAGCAACTAAAGTAAAATATAAAAAAATAAATGTTACAGATGAAGATGAGAATAGTACCCCATGGGAAACGTGAGAGAGATACTTGGAGCAACTAAGCAGATAGCCATGCCTGGCTGACCACAGCGATGAAAAAGGAGGTTGAGCCCGCCACACTGCAACATATTAAAACCTCCAGCCTAAAACCAGAGCCCCGACCTCGAGTCCAGCCAAACCACAAAATTTTAAAACTTCGCTCACACTCACTGTGTCATTACTAATATAGAGGCAAACCTACACCAAGATTCGCCGTTTTTGAGATAACGTACAGTCGATGGAAACGTACATGGAAAAATTGTATGAATATGTAGATGAGATAAGCAATCTCGAAAACGAAGAAAATGCCACAAATGGTCAGTTAGAACCCACACTAACAAAAGAAGAATACCTAAAGGCTGTGAGAGAACTAAAAATAACACAACACCAGGTTGCGAGTCGATAATTGGAGAAATGGTAAAGGATTGGATGACGAAATACATAACTAAAAATGTTCAAATGTTTGTATAGCTTCTGGGACTTAACTACGGGATCATCAGTCCCTAAACTTACAAAGTACTTATGAACTAGCTAACACTAAGGACGGCACCAATATCCATGCCCGAGGGAGGATTCGAACCCCTGACCGTAGTGGCCGTGCAGACCGTGACTGACGCGCCTCAGTCCTCGGCCACTGCGGCCGGCAACTATATAACTATATCTTCAAAGTAATCCGTGATATGTATGAAAAAGGATAATTTCTATCGTGAATTTGGCATTGGAGGGAAGTGTGTGGGTAAAAATCGCAGAGAGAGACCAAGAGATGAATACAGTAAGCAGATTCAAATGGCTGTAGGGTGCCATTCTTATGAGAAGATGAAGAAGCTTACTCAGGATACAGTAGGACGGTGAGCTGCATCAAACCAGTCTACGGACTGAAGACAACAATAAACAACCATTCCTGTACCAAAAGAAACCAAGTGCTCTAAAATGAGAATAACGTCGTACCTTGAGCTTTTTATCACATATGACAAAAATATTAACAAAAGTAATACATAAACGAATAAAAAGTATAATTGAGCAAAATATGGATGAAGATCAGTTTGGATTTCGACAGAATAGAGGAACAAGAGAAGCTATCTTAATTTTAAGACAAATGATGGATAAAATACTCACATTTATCTACACTTGGTTTCTTAGGAATTGGAATCACTATATTCCTCTTGAAGTCTGGTCTTTCCGCAGTGTCATACATCTTGTATACCAGGTGGAACAATTTCTTCATGATTGGCTCTATTAACGATTACCAGTTCATTCGGAACATCGTCTAATCCAGGAGCCTTGTTTCTACTCAAATCTTTCAGTGCTCTGTCAAATTCTTTTCTCAGTATCGTATCACCTATCTCAGCTTCCTCCACTTCATCTTCGAATTCTAGAATATTGCCTTCAAGTTTATTTCCTTTGTATAGGCCCTATATACAGAGTGAATCACCTAACACTTGCACCGTAAATATTGCGCAAACGGAAAATGCGATTGATGTACGGTTTTCACATATTGGATTAGTAGTCAGGGGCTCATATTTTTAGCTCACAACAGATTGTAATATTACTTAGTAAGTGTACTTTTTGTGCAAACATACGGTTTTTGAATGGAACAATGGTTATTTCTATCATGCACTGGAATATTTGACACCATCTGTGTACAATGAATTATAAATGACAATTTTATCATGTTTAGTGTGGCAGGTATAACCAATCAAAATTTTGGGGCGGAGGCAGCGATAGCGTAGCTAATTGGCCGAGTGGCTTGCCTCTGAGTCACGGTCCACTGTCTCATGGCCACCAGGCAGTTAGCTACGCTGTTTGAACAGTTGCAGCTGCCAAACTAAACGTGATAAAAACGTCATTAAAAATTCTTTGGACACAACTGGTATCAAAAATTCCGTTGTATGACAGAAACAACGATTGTTCCGTTTGAAAAATTGTATGTTTGCATAAAATTACACTTTCTAGATATTTTTACAATCTGTTTATTGGCTAATAATACTAGGCCTTGACTACCAATCCATTGTGTGAAAACCACACACCAATCGCACTTTCCGTTTCCGCAGTATTTGCGGTGCAAGTGTTAGGTGATTCACCCTGTATATTCTTTCCACAGTTCAGTTTTCCCCTCTTTGCTTAGTACTGGTTTTCCGTCTGAGTTCTTGATATTCACACAACTGCTTTTCTTGTCTCCAAATATCTCTTCTATATTTCTGTAGGTGGTATCTACCTTTCCCCTAGTTATACATTCTTCTACGCTCTTGCATTTCTCCTCAATCCACTCCTGCTCAGCCAGTCTGCACATCCTGTCAACCTCATTCTCAGACATCTGTACTCCCATTTGCCTGCTTCAGTTGATACATTTTTATATTTTCTCCTTTCTTCAATTAAGTTGAGTATCTCCTGTGTCATCCAAGGATTTCTATTAGGCCTTGTCCTCCTGCCCATAACATCCTCTGCGGTCTTCACTGCGGTCTCTCAGAGCTACACATCCTTTTGTTCTGTATTACTTTCCTTCGTTTCAGACAATCCCTGCCTAAGGCTCCTTCTGAAACTCTGAACCGCGCCTTGTTACTTCAGTTTGTCCAGGTTCCATCTCCATAATGTTCTACCTTTTTGCATTCTCTTAAGATTTAACCTGCAGTTCATAACAAATAAGTTATGGTCAGAGTCTATATCTGCTCCTGGAAATTCAAGGAGGGGTTATAAATATACATTGTGATAAACAAGGGGCTTACATACAGAAAGGAGTACGACAAGTATGCAGTTTCCCACCAGTGTTTCTCAACTTCTATATTGCGGAGGGAGTTAAGGAATGTAAAGAATCTATGGAAGGAATTAAGATCAATGGAGTAGAAATTCAAATGATAAGGTTTGCTGATGACTTAGCCATCATTGAAGAGAGTGAATAAAATATGCAAAAATTATTATCAAGAATGAATGAGATTCTGCCAGATAAATAAAACATGAAAATCAACAAAAAGTAGACAGAGATCATAGGATACAGCCGCGTTCAAATTACAACTGACCTGATTAATGATTTAGCACTGAAACAAGTTATGTATTCACCTACTTAGGTAGTAAAGTAACGCCAGATCTCAAACGTTCAGCAGAAACCGAATTGCGCCAGCTAAAATAGCCTTCAACAATAAACGGATGATTCTTACATCAATAAATATAAAAGAAGAGACCAAAAAAGCATTTATAAAATGCTATGTGCAGAGTTCGGCATTGTATGGCTCCGAAACTTGGACAATCCACATTTGTGACAAGAGAAGACTAGAAGCAATGAGGATGCAGAAAATGTTCAAATCTTTGTTAAGCTTAAGGGACTCAACTGCATGGTCATCAGTCCCTAAACGTAGAAACTACTTATGAACTACGTTATATTAAAGACGACACAAAAATCCATGGCCGACGGGGGATTCGAATCCCAGTCCTTAGCGACCGTCCAGACTGTGACAGGCGCGCCGCAGACGGCTCGGCCACTGCGGCCGGCAGCATGCAGAAAATTCCTTGGACGGCAAAGATGACAAACGAAGAAGTTCTTAGAAGAATAATGAAGAGAAGAGACAAGTTAATAGGTGATCTGTAATGGCGCAATGAGTTTCAAGTCAGTGTCATGGAAGGAATGAAGAAGGAAGAAGAGGCAGACAATGAACAAGATTGCAGTATTTGACACAGATTTAAAACTATACAGAAGTGGAATGATATCAGAAACTGAAGAGACTATCTGAGAACAGAGAAGTGTGTAGAAGGAGAATTGCTGCTAACTAATCTTCGGATTGAAAACGAGTGAGAGTGGCATCTAGGGGACGCAAATAATGCGTCGTTGCCTCCCCCAAAAATTCAAGACTGTGCCCTTAGCAGGCAAGGTGATGTTCACCGTCTACTTCAGCGTCCGAGATCCGATATTCATTGAATTCCTCGACCAAGGAAAAACCATCAACAAGGACGTACTGTGAGACACTCCTTGGCCTGCACAGGTCCATAAAGTGCGAACGGCCTGGGCTACTCACGGAGCGAGTGATTCTGCTCCATGATAACGCTCGTCCACACGTTTCCAGGGTCACACTAAGTGTATTGGCCAAGTTCAACTGGGAGAGCTTGAACATCTGCCCCACAGCCCGGCCATGTCGCCCGGTTAAAAAAAAAAAAAAAAAAAAAAAAAAAAAAAAAAAAAAAAAAAAAAAAAAAAAAAAAAAAAGTTTGTAGAGTCTATGGGACTTAACTACGGGGTCATCAGTCCCTAAACTTACAAACTACTTATGAACAAGCTACAACTAAGGACGGCACAAATATCCATGCCCGAGGGGGGACCGTGACTGAAGCGCCTCAGTCCCCTCGGCCACCGTGGCCATGTCGCCCGGTGACTTCCATCTGTTTGGTCTTCTAAAGAAACATCTTAAAGGGAAGCGTTTCAACTCGGACGACGAAGTGAGGGGCACAGTAGAGGACAGGTTCTAGTCACAGGGATTTTGGGATAATGGAATCATTCGGCTCGTTGAACAGTGGTAGATTAGATCAATGCACGAGTGTTACTGAAATGCTTCGGGAACTCAAATGGAATTGGTTGGAGAGAAGGCGACGTTCTTTTCGAGAAATATTGTTCAAGAAATTTAGTGGGCCGGAATTTGAGACGGGTTGCAGAATGAAGAATGATTATACTGCCGCCAGGCTCCATTCTCGTGAAGATCACAAAGATAAGAGATTAGGGCTCGTACGGAAGCATACAAGTATTCGTTTTTCCCTCTTCTATATGAGAGTAGAACAGTAATGATACTGAGTAGCCTCTGCCACGCACTATTAGGTGGTATGCGGAGTATGTTCTTAGGTGTAGATTGTTGCACGCAGGCGTCTGGGTATTACTTTTCAAAAAATACTGCAGTTATTCACAGAGTGTCGTTTCGTACCTTTTTATTTGAACATCCCTATTACATCTACTTCTACACATTTGCTCTGCAAAATACATTTAAGTGAATGGCAAAGGGTTTCTCTACCTTGTTGTTGTTGTAGTTTAGAGGGGACTAGACTGCTCGGTCATCAGTCATTTCTCTACCTTTCCAGTCTCTAATAGCACGCGGACAAAAGAAAGACCTTAATTTTTTCCGTTTTGGATTCGATTTCTCTAATTTTATTACGATTATCGTATCTCTCTATGTAGGTGGGTGCCAACAAAATTTGATCGTATTCGTTGGATTGTTGGTGAAAGAAATTTCGTAAATAGACCTCGCCGCAACTAATAACGCCTTTTAATGATTGCAACCCAAACTCCTGGATCATTTACGTAACATTCTCTCGCTCGTATCGCGTTCATACAAAACTAGCTACCCTTCTATGAACCTTCTCTACGTCTTCCGACGGTACCACACTGCGCAACCAAACTCCAAAATACCACGGATATGTGTACTGTATGCAGTTTCTTTGGTAGAACTGTTGCATGTTCTAAGTATTCTATCAGTGGAATGTATGCTTTGGTTCGCCTTCCCCAAGATATCTTCTGTGATTTCTTTCCAATTAAATTTCTTCGTAATTGCCATTACAGACAGTTGAATTTACGTCCGTTACATTTGAGTGAATTACCATCTAAATGCCCTTTTATTGGATTTCCATTAGTAATTATAGTTAGGTTCAATTGCCAATTTTCGCGCCATGCAGATGTCTTATCTACATCGTTTTGCAGATGTTTGTGATCTTTAGGTGACTTTACTAACCGATAAAAGTCATCACCATCCGCGAACAGTGTAAGAAAGCTACTCAGGAACAGTATGGGCCTCTAACACTTCCCTGCGGAGCGCCAAATATCACTTCTGTGTTACTCGGTGATTTTCTGTCAGCTACTATATACTGTGTCCTTTCTCACAGGAAATCAGCAACCAATCGCACTACTAAGACGATATTCCACAATCAGGAAATTTCATTAGAAGCCGCTTGTGAGGTACAGTGTCAAAAGCCTCCCGGAAATCCAGAAATACGGAATCTTGTTGACAGCACTCATCACTTTATCATCTTCGAGATAGTTCATAATGTAAATTACAACTTCTTCCTTTTTTCGCAGGACTGACTGCTGTTTCTTCTCAAATGAACGCATATTGCTTGTAAATGCGTCGCATAACGGAAGGGAGAGATTTAGGAATTTTGTTGTTAAAATCTTGAACATTATTTTATTGTCACTTAAAGTAACAACGATCCCACTACAACAACGGCGTTTAATCATTCATTTCTTCCATTTCTTGTTGTTAGGGCACTTGGGTGAAACATTTACTTGTGTCTGTTCAAAGCTGCCAGGAGAAAACGTCTAGAAGTGCCGCAAGGTTCACGGGAAAAAAAATCGGAGGTGCTATATCTTCAATGGAAAACAATCGGAGGTGCTATATCTTGAATGCGTGCGGGAAAGAAAGAACATCCAAATATCTCCGTTCGAATCTCTCTTATTTTGTATTGATGATTATTTCTCCCTCTGTAGGTAGGAGTCAACAAATTGTTTTCGCATTCGGAGGAAAAAGTCGGTGGTGTAAATTTCATAAGATTCTCCGCACTAAAACGCCGTTCATTTGACTGAATGATGTAAACGAAGTTTCGCTGATTCCTCATATTACTCGATTGGAGAAATTCGCAGTACAAAGATATCATTCCAAGTCCCTGTGAACTGTGGGAGGGGTACAAACGAAATAAAGGAGATAGACAACGAGAGAAAGAGGGAGATAAGGGAGAGGAGGAATGTCTCCGTCCGAGAGAGGGAGAGAGAGACATAGGGAGAGAGAGATATGTTCAAATGTTTGTAAACATATTGGACCAAACAACTATGGATATCAGTCCCTAGACTAAGAAACTGCTTTAACTTCCACTGAGGACAACACACAAACATCCATGCCCAAGGGAGTACTGGAACCTCCAGCGGGAGCGGCCACTCAGCCCGTAGCATGGTGCTTTTGACCACGTGGCCACTCCGGCGCGGCTGACATACAGAGAGGGACGAGTAGGAAAGACTGAGATAGAATGGTGAGGGGAGGGGGTAAAGTCACCTAAAGATTAACACACATGCAAAACATTCCCCCGACTCCTCCACCCTATTTCCAAACACATCTCTAGAGAGATAGAGAGAAAGAGAGAGCCAGAGAGTGAAACTGTGAAATAGAGACGCACAGAGAGATAGAGGTAAACAGAGACACCAAAGTCCAAAAGCGTGCGTATTCACACACACACACACACACACACACACACACACACACACACACACAAAGAGAGACGAGAGGTATGACACATCGTAGAGAGATGGCAGTACGCATCGAAACATGAAAATTCAGTTCAAAAACACCTGGATCCGGAAACGCATACTTTCTGTGATAAACAGGGTTTATAGATCGGCTTGTTACACTTGATTTCAGATATTGTCACAGGCCTTGTATTGACGCTACGTCCAATGCGTTATTAGGTGTTATGATGTGTTACTCACAGTAACCCACCTATCATTAGCTAGTCTATAGTCAGTTTCATGGTTCGGGTCGTTTTAAATGCTTAGCCAGGGTACCATTAGCCTACCTAGGTACACATCCCTCAACGCCCGGCCGGTCCTGACATGCAAGCCACCACCCCCAACGGCCGCCACTTATGCTCCTTCTACCCCCATCTCCAACCCCACCGCCGCCATCCGCCCACAACTGGTCACTTGTGTGAGTGTCGTGTAGTGAGCAGATAGTGCAATGCAACAACAGCGTGACTTATCCCAAGCTATGACATGGAAAGTAATAGGTAGGTTGGAAATGGGACAGTGGCACAGAGTGTGGCTGCAGATATTGGAGTTAAAATAAGGCACGGCCAAAGTCTTCCACAGGTAAAATCAGCAATAAATGACCGTTATCTTTAGTTGCCAGCCCCTCGAGAAAGATGGCTGAATGCAACTGAGCTGCAATACACCCTTGAGGCAGCAACGTGACGCGCAATATCAACACAACTTCACCTCTGATCGTACAGCCTCATGATTATCAATATGATAATATAAATAATCAATATTCTGGTCTTTTGTTCTCTTTTTCTCGTTGAAAATTGTATGTATGTTATGTCGTTTTGACGCACTATGAAAGGGTGGTCCATGTGTGGACGAACTCGTGGAGTAATTCCTTTTGTATGCATGGAGGCCTAGCGTGCGTGTCCCATTGAAACCACAACTGGATGGAGGAGCAGGATTTAAACAGGACAGGAGTCGTAACGAATAACGCCGGGTTCTGTTTACAGATGAGTCAAGATTTTCTGTTCAGACTTTCAATCGTCGTTCGGTCATCTGGAGAGAACGCGGAAATAGATACAATCCTGCTTATGAGCAGGAAATATCAATATATCATGGTGTTGAACAAACCGTGTGGGCAGGAATCAGTATTGACAGCCGTACAGACCTCTATGTCGTTAAGGATAGTGCTTTGATTGCTCAAAGGTATAGGGAAGATGTTGTGCCCTACGCTGGTGCCATAGGAGATGGGTTTCTTCTGGTGTACGATAACGCTTGTGCCCACAGAGCTGCACTGGGGGACAAACGGTTGAAGCGGATGGAATAGAACGAATGGAGTGGCCAGCTTTTCACCCGATTGTGCATGTCTGGGATTCACTAGCAAGACCAACACCGCCCCCCCCCCCCTCACAAAGGTTGCAGAGCTGCATATTGCACACACTGAAGTATGATCAAATATCAAGAAGCCATTGATAACCTCATGCTGTCCTTGACATGCAGGTGTGCGACTGTACAGTGTGTTAACTGTTACTTGGCAGAGCTCTCCCTAGCCCTGAATAGGTACACGTCGGTAGACGACGGGCTGCTTCGTCCGGCAGTTTTTATTTCGAGGCTGCAGTCGACATTACTGACTGAACGTGCTGTGAGAGGCAACAATAGATGTCTGCTTTCTTATTGTTTCCATACCAGTGTTTTGAGTGTTCCGTTTTGTGTAACACGTAACTTATGTGAGTGATGTCGGTAGTTGGTTTCGTTATCAACCAGTCTCGTGAGTATGCTGCTTTGTTTCATTTATGATCAACATTTAAAGTGAAGTGCGCCACCTGTACTTTCGCGGAAGCATGACGTCTGTGGTGTCAGCACTGCGGAACGTAGGCGTGGCTTGTCTCCCCCGCTCGCCTCTTTCCCCGCGTATGTCGTGGTGTGAGTGTGGGCTTGCTTCCTATGCTCCCCGCTGCCCCCTCACAACTCGGTCATCTAACAGTTTACACACTGTACTGGCTATCCGAGGCAATCACACAAGTAAACGCCATATAAACCGCAAATAACTGAAACAGCTATATATCGTACGGTATCAGTCAGAAATTAAAATTTTTACTAATATCTGACTAAAATATGTTACTATATTTATACTGTGCGTGACATCTCTCCTGATCTTCTAATTGTTTTGTCTAGTGTATTTCCGAATGGGAAAGAGTTCGTTCATCCCTGTTGTGAAGTCTACACGTGGCGCTGCCGAAACTGTCCACTGAGGTTGTGGCTCTCCTGGTACCCTGTTTCCAGCTGACTAGTCTGCTAAGTGCGGAAGAGAAACGACTTTGTCACGGCGCAAAGTGAGGTTGAGAGCATCTGTCACCGAGGTCGCTGTGGAAGTGCCGCGCTTTCAGTATTCATGGCGACCACTCACAGCATCCATCACAGTTTTATCGTCCGTCAACAAACGGCGGTTGTCGGGAGAGTCGGCGGGGCGTCGCCGGGGGCAGACGGCTGGTCGAATTTACGGCCGCTCGCGCTGAGCAAATGTCAGGGGGTGACGCCTGACGGGCAGTAAATACTCTGCGCCATGGCAATTAGCCGTATGTTTATGCAGAGCATGCAACATGCTTTTCAAGAAGAAAAAATAATGACCTCGCTAATTATTTAGTATGGTAATTACCGTAACGTCCTTTGTGGGACGCGATTCCTCTGACCAGTCGGAACAGCTCTAAAGACGTGGGTAGTGAAAGTGAGCAGAACGGAAAAAAAAGTCATAGACATACGCAGTGATGAATCTTAAGAGCAGGGGAGACTGACGTACGAGGTCAAAGTAATACCTCCGACTTGTTATGCAAGGACACTTAAAGCTGTTTAAGTTAAACAACTTTATTCACATTCTACATCGTTATTCTTCACGTGTACATTTTTTCCTTAACGTGGACACCCATGCGACGAACATGTTTCCGGTATTAGACGAAAGAAAGAGGGATAGAGACGGAAAACATGACGCTTGGTTCCATTACGACATTGAGATAATTGATGACGACAAATGAAAATTTCTTCCGAACCGGGATTTGAATCCCGGTTTCCGCTATGGACCACCGGTCAACTTAAACTTCTGTTCTATCCGATCACGCCTGCTTGCCGTACGTCCCAAATTCGCCGGCCGCGGTAGCCGAGGGGACTGAGGCGCTCCAGTCACGGTCTGCACGGCCACTACGGTCGGGGGTTCGAATCCCCCCTCGGGCATGGATATTTGTGCCGTCCTTAGTGTTAGCTAGTTCATAAGTAGTTTGTAAGTTTAGAGACTGATGACCCCGTAGTCAAGTCCCATAAGCTATACAAACATTTGAACGCTCCAAATTCCCACAAGACGCACGGTATGGAAGTAACGTCTCTAACATTCAGAATCTTTCTATGCTCCACCACCAAACTCCCGCAGGTGATCACGTGGTGTTACCGCGTTTGTAGTGACGAAACGAATCCAGCGAGATCGCGTAACAGACGTACGCTGCAGGAAACAAAGGCGTTGTCGATTTTGATCTGATGACGGCAGATGCCACGTTGGGGACAACAGATGTATTGATATGCTTTTCAACTTCGCACGTCAACATATAGTGTTGTGACATAGCTACCAGAGTGTGAAAGACCACCGTTATTTGTAAAATTAATTCCAGCTGAAAGGAGCCAGTTAAGAGCTTACTTTAAACAGATAATTCTGGCCGTAAAAAACCAGCTAAAGGATTCGCGTGAACTACTAAATACTTCCTGAAACTGAATCTTGTTCCCTGGCCCGGAATTTAGAACTGACTCAAAATTTACTTTAGCAGCAGGAAGACAAAGAGACGGTGGCCAACACACATCGTAGATCACGAGAATTACACACAATCATTAATCTACAAGGCACCCCGAACTAAACCAATATCCTGAAGACGGCTGTGAGAACATTTATGGCGCAACGGAATTAAGAATATGATAATATGCATTTGAATTTGTTCTCAGCACAGGTGAAAACAACAGTAAATAAAAGGGGAAGGTATTCATTAACAAATATCCATAAGAAGGATAAATTTTCCTGACAATACATTATTTATTCAGTTCAAACATGCGCGAAAAGGGGAACCAAAAAAAAGTAAAAAAAATAAAATAAGATAAATAAATAAAAATAATAATAATAAAAAAACTTCGTTGGTAGCTCTAGTCTGTCTTTCTTTACTTGAGATGGTATGCGACAATAGCGAGATTAATTTCCATTTAAATCAAACCATGAAACCGTGGACATTGCAGACTTACTGAGATGCATAGCACGTGTCTGCTACATTACATATTTGCACCCCATAGAAGGCGAAGTGCTTAAAGATCATATTCATTTCAACAAAATCAACGTAATCATATATTAAGAAGCAATAATACGCAATAGTAAGACACTAGTATGTGAGCATTGGCGAGAACTCAAGTGACTAGCTGTAAACCATTGGAGGCGGAGTTCAGAACCACCTGGTTCCGAAAACCAGTAAAAATACAAAAAATTCAATTTCCGAAAAATAAAGAAAAATAGTTGCGGCAAGCAACCCTTAGAAATGCATAGGATATCAAAAGTTAGACGCGATCGGGGAGGTTTTACATGGATGAAGTCCAGTTTTCAAAAATCAGAAAAGTGGAATAAATTCGAAGTTGGGGTAAATCAACTAAGAAATACGGCATGCAGCCTCTAGAAATACATAGTGTTTCATAAGCAAGCTAATAAAGTGGGTTGTATAAGGCTAGAAGAGAATTTACTGGGGGAGTCTGAATGCAAAGTTCAAGTTGGAAATGAAACAACAATTTAAAATAGACGGAGAGGAGATCGCGAGGTACTAATGGAAATCAGAAAGATACATACATAATTTCTTGCCTCAAGGGCATAGAAAAAGATACAGGGTAGCTGAACACATTGAGTACAAGGAGGGAGAAAACGGAAAGGAATATTTCACATGCACTACACAGAATAAAGATATTCCCATATATTATTCACATCCCACAAAGCTAGAAAGAAATTAAACCCAGTTCGTACACTGCCAGCTAGTCTCACAAGGTTACCAATTCTCAACCGTTATAAAACCAAATTAGTTACGTATTCACAACGTTTACCTATGCAAATTCATTGAAATGAAATTGAATATACATCCGTACATTATCAGAGAAAATTATTCCGGAAAATGAACCTAAGTTCCCAAGTCTATCTTCAACAAAGCAGACAACGAATCGCTACCATCTCAAGGGAGGAAAAGAAAATCAGAACGTCTTATCAGGTAGAAGTGCAGCCACAGAGTGTCCAGACGGCCAGTGAGCTCACCGCCAGCCAGGGCCGGAAATCTGTAAGGCTCAAGAAAAACAAGGTGGTAGGGAGAGCTTAGACTCGTGCGTCCTGTTGAGACTCACTAGCGGGCATTGCCAACCCAACTTGTAACCAAAGGGTGGAGGAACCTCTGCTCTGAATTGTGGTAAGATCCCACTCTAGTTTGCCTTTGGAGTTTGTAGAGGGAATGCTGACCAACGTTCGGCACATGCAGAATGTTGTAAGACCAGTTCTTTTTCTATTCTTGCAATAGGAAGGTTACATGCTACTCATACGTAGTAATAATCTCTTACACACTCCGTGTGAAAACTCAAGTGCTCTACAAGACATGTAGCAAATTTACTGGGTAGCCAATCTCCAGACACATCTACATTTGATTATGCGTGGGATGTGACGGGACAGCTGAAATGTGCTTCTCATCAACTCACAACTTTTGCTGAACTACATGACCAGATTAGGTGGCATGAAATAATGTATCCTAAAATAGTATTCGCCATCTATACAATGGAATGGGTGCAAGGATCAGCGCTTGCATTAACACCTATGGAGACCACACCAAGTATTAGTGTAGGTGCTCCAGCATGGATCGTCATCAGGTACCTCAGTATCACTTGATTGATTGATCTGTGAATGTGATCATTTCATGTACTCTGTATGATCTGCTTCAACCACAAATCTGGAGTGAATTGTAAAACTCTAAGACAGTATACGAGTTTTCGTTTTCGATCTGTATATATTGCTGTGGAGTCTGTTCTTAGGATATTAGGGCAGAAGATAAGGATTCAACGTCTCGTTGACAGTGTGATCGTTTAAGATGGATACCAGACTCGGATTTTTGGATAAAGATAGGGAAGGAAATCGGTTGTGACCTTTCAAAGGAACCATCCCAGAATTCGCCTGGTGTGATTTAGGGAAATAACAGACAACCTAAATAAGATGGTTGGAGATGGATTTGAACCACCGTCCTCAATGCGAGTCCAGGGTATAACCAGTGTGCCACCTCGATCAGTCCTTATGATATGGCTGGAAAAATAGACAGTACATGTATATATGAATACAGTTCTGACAATGAGAGATTACTTCGTTAATACCATCACTGTAGAATATTCGAATTTGTTGATGGAGAAACAACGTCACCTCTAATTGTACCGCTTCATGGTTATCGATATGAAGTCAACATTTTTTTTTCTTTTATTCACTTATTTTCTTTTAAAACGGAATGTCGGTTCTGTCGCTTTGACACAGTAAGAGAGGGTGCTCCATATGTGAACGAACTCGTAGACTGAATGCTTTCAGTTTCCTCGCTGGTACATAAGCGTAGGCATAGTTATCCTGATATACCACCATGATATGTGCTACAAATCCATACCCCCCACCATAGAGGAAGAGGGTTCCATCTTGTATCAGCGGGGAAATCGGCCTTGTAAAATGCATGACATTTAACACCTCATTACCTCAATATACGCGGTGTTTCAATAAGAGGCAGCAAAAATTTAACAGTACGTAAGGGATGGTTTACTGAACACTGTGAGGTAACAAACCTGGGTTCATAAAAGCCAACTAAAAGAGTTAATATGAATACAATCACATTACTATGTAATATTCTATTTACATTAGCTACGGTTAACTGCAATCGCCATCATCAACTCAATGAACGTATCATTTACAGAGTATTTCCCAAAATGTGCTGTACTGATGGCCATCAACTTCAATGAAATCCTGACATTGTCCAGCTAGATTCTAATGCATCTTGACAAATATCCCTATTTTCTTTTCAATTATATCACATAATAAATCCACATACCATTCATACTGCAGTGTTTAGGTAGACTGAAAAAAGCAGCCTGTTCCTTGGTGAAGTAATGTAAATCTGCCATCACGACCAAGCTTCACAGCCAACTACACAGAACCTCACAGTCTTTTGGGTAATTAGGGCAAATGTCACTGATTATTCATGAGAGCACTGTAGTATATGAGACCCTGAGGATAATTTATGCGAAAAGAGAAATGAGCCTAGTGGCTACAAAGGGTAATGTAACTCTCAAACCAGCTCAAGAGTCATCGCACAAACTATGCTTTGCTATTTCGCTACCATTGCAAGGCCAGAATCAGCCTTTTGGAAATAAGGAGTGGCATCAGGAAAATGCAATTTGGGCTTCCAAAACATCACTGATGCAGAGGACAGAAGGATAACCACTGATGAAGAGCACAACAGCCCTTTACAAAATGGCAGATGGATTCTACATCATCTGCAGTCCAATGCAAAAATGGAACAATAGCTTGGAATATAGTAATTCTTACTATTATAGTATGTTAACGGCACTTCATTGCATGAAATAGCGGAATCCTCATCAAAATTTTCATTGTTGATGTCAGGTCACTTTCCAAACTCATGGTGAGAGGCAATTTAAATTTAATTCCAGTTTCAAAACCAGTTCTGACATGAACTATGCTGTCATAATTTAAATGCTACTCTTCCACTGCAACTAGAGAGGATCAGTTAAAGTACTAAAGTGGTGTCTCTAGTCACTAAAAGACTAAACTTAAAAAAGTGAAATCAAGATGTTTATTTGGGATGATTTTTGCATAAAAATATGAATATTTAATATAATTAATTACTTGTAATTCCAGGTTGCAGGATGAAAATCACAGTCATTATGAAGACTATGGAAAATGTAATAGAAATTAAATTGACAGAATAGCTGAAGTGCAACACCTACTTGAGTTTAAACTGATACAATTCCATGGTTGAAGATGTGGCATTAGAAATAGTGTTGTGAAGTGTCATAAATGTGGTCTGTAATTACTGACTGGAAGGGACGGATGGAATTTGCCTAAGGCATTCACTCACTGCCATTAATTCCAACACCTGGCTGCATTATCCCCGCTGAATCAAAAACTGTTATATTTCTCCGCTTTGATTGTCTACTGTTGATCACACTTTCCCTATGTCTTGATGAAATGATGAACGTCCTCTCAGTCCTAGTCTTTCTATCTGCTGGCACTCAAATTGCACAAGTGTTAACTTATTTGTTCACACTGGATATCACAGCCAACACAATGAACGTTGCACAATCTAAATTATCCTCCACTGGAGGTACACTAAGATTTGCATCGACAGAGGTGTTCTTGATAGGCATATTTTAATTTAGATATGCATAATTTTAATTTAGATTAATTAATCTCAATTTAGATTGATTTACATACGATTGATATTTATATCATAATTAATGTTCATTTGTTTCTAGAAATGATGTTATTTGTTTCCAAATAAATTTAGTTTCTTATGAATAAGTTTAATTTTTTAAAGTTAATGTTTTTATTTAATCTTTGAGTTTAAAGTGACAATTTAATTATTTTTAGGGGATAAGCTATAAAATTAATATCTTATAATTTATCCATTTTTAAAATTTAATAATAAACTTAGGAATAGCATTTTTATTATTTTTTGTTAATTATTTTTTTAAATTAGATATTTATTTCAGGTTTATATTATGATGTATACTTTAATTTAAAAGTTTTTGGAATAATGATGAAATTAGTATATATATTTTTATGTTAATTTACTATAAGGAACTTGGCAATATTAATTTACACCTGTTTATCAAAAACATTTCTTTGTGATAATAATTTGAACTATTACCTGCTCACTGATCCATTTAAAGAGCAACGGCATAATGACTGTGCAATGGTAGCATAATCATTACTTTCTTAATTGGTGGCTGGAATAAATGGTTTGATGAGAAATTAACTTTCTTAGTATTTTTTGGAATTTACCTGATAAGTTAATTGGCTTAAATAATTCTTAAGGACAAGAAGACTCCTGGAGATTTACATTTATAAATTAATTTATATAATATAGCTAATTTTTTAAAATTAATTTTTATTGTTTCAGTGGGGTGGCATGAAGAATATTTAAACTCTTCATTATTAAATCATTAATTTATGTTTATTTGATCCATAATTGAATCGGTCATTGCAAAAAGGTCAAAAGTCAAGTTTTTACGAAAATGAGTTATCCATTGGAAATGGATGAGAAAGTGTTGCCAAATTCATACGTACAAGAAGGGCAGAAGTCAGCTTTCAAACAGTGTCACTATCGACCCTTGAAATCTTCGTTCATTGCAAGAAGGTCGTAAGTCATTGACTCATGCTGTTTTTGCAATGACTGTGTGGAGGTGTATTTAAGAGAACGCAGAAGTTATTGGCGCGGTTGCGCTGCTTTCCCGTGTATTTTGTCGTCTGAGGTTAGCATCACTGCAGCAATCCATTTTTGTGTTTACGCCATTGTAGGTTCAAATAATAGGTCATTACTGTCAGATTCAGAAGCCACTTATTTGTCGGGGTGTAATTATGTCTGCGTCTTCTTCGGACTCTGAAATGCCTCCTATAGGCAAGAAACGGACAAGAAATGCTGAAAAGGAATATTATTCATGATTCAGAAGTAAAGGGAGTGGAATACGTGAATTGGAAAGGTGAGAAAATTCAGCATCGGCGTACAGGAGATGACTGCAAGTGAGTAAAATACGTGCACTTGATTTCGGTATGGAAGTAAATGCATATACCTGCATAGTATGCAATTTAAGCATTATCGTAATTGATAAATTCGACTCTTTCAGGTGCAAAAAGGACTGTTTTTCTCTGTTTGATGATGATGGGAAGATAGGTATCATTGCTCACTTGAACAGTTTCCGTGATAAAGAATCAACAATTTATCTTCCTACAAGAGCTAATCGAAGTTCAAGATGTCAAGAACAGAAGACCGCGAAAAGAGGATACTAAATTAAGAATGTTTTTGGCATACATAACATGAAAAGCGTGGGAATAATTCCCAAAGAACAAAAGGTTTCTTTTTCTCCTTCCAAATGGATGAATTTTCAGTATGATGCACATTATCCTGGGCAAGTAAAACCAGAGCAGTTAATCGATGCTCTCATCAGAGAGACATTCCAGCCCCTCCAAAGATTCAATAAGCATCCTGTACTTCCCATCGAGTTGGCATATCCTGGAAAGCAAGAGCCGATCAATGTCGAAAAATACAAGATTTATTGAAAGTGAAGAGATATATTCCAGCTGAATATGTGGAATTTTATGACCAACTGCAAGAATGGGCAACGGAAGGGGGAAAAATAATGAAGATGATGATCAAGAAGATTGACTTGGTTTATTGTACTCTATTTTCATGTTGTTATAAAACAAAAATGTTGCGAAAAATGTTACCGCACATAATAATATTCAAATTTCATTTTACTGTGTTAAATATTAACTGATTTTTCAATAAAATAGGCAATTATTTGCAAGTAATGCTTTCATTTCTTGCAACACACAGTCGTTCATTGCAAAAAGGTCGTAAGTCAGCTATTTTTAAATTAATATTGTGGTTAAACTGTGAAATACAAAACAAAAATACACAGTGCTTGGCGCCTCACTAAATATTGATATTAAGATAACAATAAATAAATGGTTTATGCTGTAGAACGTTTTTTCCTTCTCCTGTAAAATTTTACTTTCATGACTAATGACCTTTTTGGAATGACCGATTTAATTTGTCAGTAGAAAATTAAGTTACCTTCGGAATAACAGCTTAATCATCTTCAAGAATGCTTATCACGAAAGTGGCTGGTGACCTCAATGTTGGAATAAGATCAATATGTGTTTTGTGACTTTATTAATTAGACTTTTTTTATCTTTAAACTCTTACATGACCTGACTTCAGACTGGCATGAGCCAGGTCGGTTTCTATCCTAAGGGTATTTATATTATATCAGTTCAGAAGGACAATATAATAGAAATATTTCTTATTTGTTGATTCAGATTAATTGTTTACTATTTGGCTGATAATGTGATGCATTTAAAATTCATGTACGTAGATTTTTTCTACAAATACCTGTGATATTATATGATTTATATATCTTTATTATTGTTTGTTTTGTAAATTGGTTGTATTAAAATTCGTAAGGGTCGCAATTAGGAAGAAAGGTTTTCTGGGTATTCCTCAGCCTTTTAGTGATGCTATAAAATTAATTTTTAAGGCACAACCTATTACTTTATTGTCAAATTCTTGTTTATATTATTTTTCTTCTGTTTCTAATTAACTAATTTCAGTGTTCATTCCAGTTATTTTTTCTTGTATAACTCATATATGTTCTTTTCTTTTTGTGTTTTTCATTTTTGTTTGTTGTGTAGACTAAGAGTTTATACATTAATAATTACTGCTTGATTCTCTCATTCAAATTATTCATTATTTGATTTCTGTTGCTCAAACTATTTCCAGTGAGGTTAGATTGGCTTTGATTGTTTGTCATTAATTATTTTAATTGGGAAATTTAATATATTCGCTTTTATAAATTTTTAGTTTTATTGTTATTACCTTTTCTTACCTTCTTTTTTTTGGTTCTTGTTTGGTGGAAACTAACTGTACTTCATTTGAATTTGCTTAGGGCTGAGTTAGTTTCCAGTTCAATATTGACTATGGTGCTGGGGATTTTACTTTAAGTTTTCTTGTTGAGTAATCTAGAATTATTTTTATGAGAATGTTATTTTCATTAATTTTCTATGTGGTTATTTTTATTCTTTTTATTTTTCAATGCCTTCTTTTATTTCTTTTTTTTTTTAATTTGTGTTTGCGGTACTTTACCTCATCTTTGTAATGATAGGCTTATGTACTTGGATTGAAAGAGTTATTTGCATTTATCTTAATTTTTTTATTGTTTTACTGGTTTAAGGGTTATATTTTTTCACTTATTTACTTTGGTTTGTTATGAAGTTTGAAGTTAATAGAAAAATTCTTATGTTTACAAAAAAGTTGCTTTTCTGAAGCCAATTAACTTTATGTTTTAATAAGAATGTATTATAATTTTGCAATATGAATAATAATTAGGAAATATGAGAAGTTTATGGTTGTTAGAATTTGTCCTGTTATAATGTATGGTTCTTCTACTGGTCGATTTCCAATTCAAGTTCATAGACAAATTATAATTCCTATGATTGCTGGATAGAACTGATATCCTCAGAATTTGGTTTTGTTATAAAGTGGTATAATTAATAGGATTCTAATTGATATTATTAGTACAATAACTCCTCCTAATTTATTAGGGATTGATCGTAAAATTGCGTAAGCAAATAGGAAGTATCATTCAGATTGAATGAGACTTGGGGTTACTAATGGATAGTCTGGAACAAAGTTGTCCTAATCTCCCAATATATAATGGTTAATTAAACATAGTGTAATTGAGATTATTATTAATATAATAAAAGTAATTATGTGTTTGTAAGTGAAGTATAGATGAAAAGGAATTTTAGATATGTTTCTATTTAATTCAATGGTATTGTTTGATTCTTTGTAGTGAAGAAAAATAACTGTATTACAACTATACCTGCTGCAATAAGTGGCAATACAAAGTGGAATGTATAAATTCGGCTTAGTGTTGCTTTGCCAAATGCAAATCCTCCTCATACTCATTGTCCAATTTCTGTTCCAATGTGACGAATGGCTGATAATAAATATGTAATAACTGCTGCTCCTCAGAATGATATTAGCCCTCATGGTAGTATATATCCTATAAATGCTGTTGTCATTACTATAAATATAATGTTTGTTCCGATTCTTCATGTATTCATATAAAAACATGATCCATAATAAATTCCTCATTCTACACGCATGTATATTCACATGAAGAATATTGATGTACCTTTTGCAGGTAATGATCAAATTATTCACCAACATCTTGACAAATGTGAATTTCTCTTGTGAATTCCATTTCGATGTTTTGAAAATAATATATGGTTAAGAATAATCCTGTAATGATATGAACTATTAAACATAATCCCAATAGTGACCCAACATTTCATTATAATGAAATGTTTGTTGGTGCTAGTAAATCTATTAATAAATGTTTAACAATTTTGATTACTGGGTTTTAAGTCGTAATGTTTTATACTTAAGTTAATTTATTTATTTCGCAGATGGGTCCTTGATTGATGTTGGTAATTTGTTCTTAATGTAGTATATTAATTGTATCATTGTAATAATATTGTACAGTTTTGTTTGTGAAATTGATATCTCTTTAAAATTGAATACTTCATATATATATATATATATATATATATATATATATATATATATATATATATATATATGTATATATATTAGTGTTTTAATTATTTATGTAGATATTGTTTTACAAATATTGTGGAATGTGATAGATAAAACAATTATTAGGTTTAAAATATAAATAATATTGGTGTATTTAATTTAATAAATGCATTTGATGCAATTCTTGTAACGTAAATGAATAATACTTTCATGCTACCAAGAAACATTAATAATAAAATATATGATAGTCAAAATATTTCTATTAATATTCCTGCTATTATTCCAATAAATAAGGTTTGAAAAATAATGAATATTATAATTAATATATATATATCTATTTTAATGAAATTAATCTTTATAAAATTTGATGATCTTACAGTTCATATTTTAAGGTCTTTTTTGGAAAAATATTGATTTGAGGGAACAATGACAGAAATACTCTTCTGCCCTTCATGTTTGAAAAGTGTTTTCGTCATTTGAGTTTACAGGAGAAATATTTTTTAACTATTAAAAGTAATGTCTATATTTAGATTATTTACTTCTTTATCAATTTATGTTTCTGGCGTTTATCTTTTTTCTTCTAAACATAAACATTTATTGGTAGTTTAATTAACATTGGAAGATATTGTTCTTTATTTATTCGTCTTAATTATAATTTTTGTTGATGGTTTTGTTTAAGATTATTTTTTTCCTATTATTTTTTGATTTTTCTGTTTGTAACCATGCTTTAGGTCTTTATATTTTAGTTTCAATTATTCGTTCTCATACTAATGATTTTTTAAATCTTTTTTGGGTTTATGTTAAGGTATTTATTTGTAATTCTTCTTTTGATCCCTGTTGGTGTATTAATTGATTGTGTTAATTATGTATTTAATACATTTTATTATCCTTAATTATTTTATATTGGTTCGTTTTGTTTTATGTTTTTTTTCTATTCTTGCTTTTTAGCTAAGATACTGACTTCCTAAAGCTTATGTTGAGGCTCCTACTTCTCATAGAATGAATCTGGCAAGTATTTTATAAATCAGGGGGAAATGGTGTTTTTCATATAATAAAGGTTGTTACCTATTTTGGTTTAACATTTAATTTTTTGGCAAGGTTAGTGAATTGTGGCTTAATAACAATAAATTGAACAATAACTATTAATTGATGGGGTTGTATAGGTTCACTTTCATTTCAATTTTCGAAATACATTACCATTTCTAGAGGAGGTGAAAATTGCCAGAACTATCGAAATACTATATATAATTTCCCCTCTTCTTAAAAGAAACCCAGTGGGAGCTAGACTCACTGTCTGTCTGGATGTTGACAGTTGTACTTTCATATCTTTTAGGTTTATTTAGTAAAGTGTCTCTCATGAAGACACCTCAAAAGTGGAATATTTCTGGTTTTCTTGCATAGGGTACTAAGTCTATGTTTGTATACACTCTTTTGGGAATGCTGTTTAATGAGAAATTTTGTTTCTTCCCCCATATAGCCCGCAACCATACTTCATATAAGGTCCTAAATACAGCCCCTTGCCTTTGCAAAGCGCTGTGGCCTCCACAGTTTTGTTATGCATTTACAACTTCGACAGCTGTTTGCTAGCATTTTTTGCACCTACAACTACCATGGCAATGCCTGCTGCAGTTCCTGCCAGTCCACCATGTGCTGATACAGCTGCAAAAATTGTAATGAGAGGGCAAAAAGCCACCTCACTTAGGAAGTAGATTGTTTTGTTTCTGGAGCTGTATCTGCTTTCACTGCTCCCCAGAAATTAGGTTTCATTGCCTTTAGACCAGAGCGAATATTTCTAATTAATCCTTTCAGCTCGTTACCTCCAAACTTTTTATTCCTCTTGATATTCTTGTTCTTATTATTATTGTTATTCATATTCTTTTTTTAATTTTTTTTTTCTGACTTTGGCCTTTATTGCACTAGCCACCACAAGGGTGGCTATTTTTTTCTATGGGACTTAACTACGGGGTCATCAGTCCCTAAACTTACAAACTACTTATGAACTACTTACGAACTAGGACTGCACAAATAGCCATGCCCGAGGGGGGATTCGACCCCCGACCGTAGTGGACGTGCAGACTGTGACTGGAGCGCCTTAGTCCCCTCGGCCACCATGGCCAGCGGCTATTTTTTCACTAAACTTAGCATCTGAGGCCTTTATTCTTTCTACTGTTTTATCTGCTAGAATCAATTCCGTTCTGTACCTGTCAGACAAACTGTTTGGGTGTTTTGCATATCGAATATTGTGTTCTTTGCAAACTGAGTATAGTTTATTGATTCCAAGGTCAGATCTTTGTAGTCTTTTTGCTAACTTTGTGCCTGATCCACAATAAGAGTAACCAGTTATATGTAGTTCGATGGGTTGGCGATTGACTGTGTTATTAAGAAGTGATCCCCCATGCTTTCTTCGTGCAACCATTGCTCTTCTTACATAATACTTACTAGTTAACTTCAAGATGCGCTTCAACTTCCCATTGCTCCTATTACCGAAACGTAAGCACTCCCTTAGTCCTTTTACAGTTTTCATGATATTGTTTGTGGCAAACAGGATAATATGAGAGCATACTTTTCCGTAGGGTTGCCATTTTGGCGTAGACTGATTTTACTGATATCAGACTTACAGCAAAATTCCGAAACAGTTATTAGAGATAATGCTAATATTTTTGTTCTCTTCAAACAAGATAAACGTAATATGCAACACATTTTCAGTGATCACGTTAATCCTGATATGAGATTTAACCGTCATGCGCCAGTGCCAGTTACTATAATATCAGCAGCAGTGTGGTGCAGATATGCTACCACTGTGTATTCTGTGTAACACACCCGGTCTACAGCTACTAATATCGTAATGACAAAAATCGTTTAATATATGACATTTGTTAATGTATCACATTTGATAATAACTTAATTAGTACATCCATTATATTCCATGTACAACTATAACAAATGTAACATTGATCCAAAAGTTGACAATAATCATATATAGTAGATCCTGCAGTACTATCATTTCCCTTTCGTTACTTCCCTGTAGTTCTTGTCTCTTGAGTAATTAGTGCCAGCTTTTTTCTGTGTTAAGTGGAACTTAGTACACATAATTACCTAGTCAATCATATTATCATCTTTCAAGAATGATGGAGCTTGCATCTCTGACATCGCACCCCTTGCCTTCTGTTTTGAACCAGGGAAGATTTTTATGATATTTCAGTATTTTGAGTGCTGCTTGTATAGTGTTTTACTTGACATAGTGGTAGTGTATATAGACAAAGTTATAACTCCTGCAGACCAAAAAATGTCAATGAGCATTATAAATATACTAACATAATTCGCCCCTAGAAGGTGTGTTGGCTAAAGAAGGAATGGGACTGGATGGATATGGTGAGAACGAAAATGATCTCAAAGTTAAAGATTGGAAAACTAATGCTGAACATGTGAGTTATGTGCATTGGAATGATCTGAATGAACTGGCGGAAGAATTACTCGTGTTACTAGCATCCAAGGGAGCTGGGAATAGAGCTCACAATAATGAAATAATTGCTATTGACAAAGAACTTTGAGAGGCTTTGATTATTACTTGAAATCAGAGGTTGTACTGAAAAGTGCTAGTTGAGGGAATGCAATCTCATCTTACGATCTTGGAAGCGGTCACAACAGAATAAACTATATATATATATATATATATATATATATATATATATATATATATATATATATAACTCTAATGATTTGCCTGCATATGCCCACCCCTGCAGCAGCCATATTGTTGTTTGTATCCACCCTATTGTTCTTTATGTCCGCCATCTTATTTATGGCTGCCATCTTGCTTATGGCCGCAATCTTGTTTATGGCCACCATCTTGTTTATTGCCGCCACCTTGTTCTAGGCCCCCTTCAGGGTGGGCAACCAGACGATCAAAGTTCAAGGTGAAATTCTGCCCCAAAAGCTCCATAGCGTACCTACTTTTGTTGAATAGGTTTACAAACATTTGAACATTTTTTAACCATTATTCCTTACTTCTGATGATAAATTTCAATGAGAAATCTCTGTGTGTTCTTGTAAGGTGCGGTTGTGTATTAGAATGGGGTAGCTCAATTCAGCAATCCTGTCTCGATGTAAGCCTCAATGCAGTAACTACAGCCTCTGTGCAGTGGTCTTCTAACGCCTCAAGGTACATAAAGTATGGTTTTGGGCCCATGAAAAGACTCTCCATATTGCTCGGCTCGGCGTCTCAACCAAAAGTCTTCACCTTTTGCTCACTGCTTTCGTTTTCCAGCCACTGCACGTGGAATCATCAACACCATTCTAAATGGCCTATGTACATGTTGTTGCAAAAAGCAGAACAAATCACGCTCGTTCCTGCTGTAGCTCCAAGCACACCCATCAAACGTACAATTATCTTGAACGAATTATGTACCTGCAAGCCTAAAACTTCCACACCTCTTCAAATATACTGAAGTCGTTTTTCCACCCAATGAACGTGAGAGATTGATGACACTTTCTACTGCTTTTGGCGATTAATTTAGAGGGCAATCAGTTTCCGTGTTTACTGGCGAGCTTTGTTGTCTCTCTGTCGCTGAGGGCCATTCACATGTCTACAAATGGTTCTCAGCCTAGGAAAATGGATAAAGGCAACGGCTGCTCTCATCCTGCTATGCAGAGGTCGTATTCACACAATGCATAATGCGGACAATGCACTATGATTTCATTCGCCTCACTACCCCTTATCGACAATGGCTTCAACAAGCCGCCAGTGACTGCTGCTAGTTCTGGTCTGTTGTGATATCCTGTGCAGTATCGTTCCATTTCTGAGACACTCCTCAACTCTATGTGTGACTCTCCCGCTAACTGCCTCCTCACAGACTCAAAGACATGCAATCTGTAATAAACTACTCATTATTGCTGAGACTGTATCACAGTTGTCTGTAAGCACCATGTCGAGACATACAGTGGATATCACATCATAAACAATACCTTCATTTCACTCAAGTATAAAAAATAAGTCACTAAATATGTATGTTCCCTTCTCCATTGACATTTTTTTCTCTTTTATCGATGTTTTAAAGCCACCTGTGGTGGCAACAGCTTCAGTGCTGCTCTTCAGCCGATGGACCTTACAAAATTTGAAATTTTGTTACAAAACATTTAATGGCGATAAAATGCAAAATGAAATAACTTGACAGGAGATTAAAAAATGGAGACAGTGGTTAAAATCACATACAGGATGGTCCATTGATAGTGACTGGGCCAAATATTTCACGAAATAAACATCACACGAAAAAATTACAAAGAACAAAACTTTTCTCGCTTAAAGGGGTAAACAGATGACGCTATGGTTGGCCCGCTAGATGGCGCCGCCATAGGTCAACTGCATGTTTTTTACAGGTACCCCCATTTTATCACATATTCGTCTAGTATGTAAATAAATATGAATGTTTTATTTGGAACACTTTTTTTGCTTTGTGATAGATGGCGCTGTTATAGTCAGAAACGTGTAAGTATGCGGTATCGCATAACATTTCACCAGTGCGGATGGTATTTCCTTCGTGATGCATTACTCATGTTAAAATGGACCGTTTACCAACTGCAGTAAAGTTCAATATGATTTTTATGTATGGCTATTGTGATCAAAATGCCCAACGGACCCGTGCTATGTATGTTGATCGTTATCCTGGAAGACATCATCCAAGTGTCCAGACCTTTCGTCGGATAGTTGCGTTATTTAAAGAGACAGGAAATGTTAAGCCACAAGTGAAACGTCAACCACGACCTGCAACAAAACATGATGTGTTTTTGTAGCAATTGTGGCTAATCAGCATTTCAGTAGCAGACAAATTGAGCCACAATCGGGAATCTCAAAAACGTCGGTGTTGAGAATTCTACATCAAAATAAATATCACTCGTGCCATATTTCTGTGCACCAGGATTTCCATGGCGAACACTTTGAATGTCGTGTATAGTTTACCATTGGGCACAAAATAAATTACCTTACGATAACAGATTTTTTCAGTTCTGTTTAGTGACGAAGCGTCATTTACAAACAGAGGTAACGTAAACCTGCATAATATGCACTATTGGGCAACGAAAAATACACGATGGCTGCGACAAGTTGAACATCAGTGACCTTGGCATGTTAATGTGTGGTGCGGCATTAAAGAAGGAAGGATAATTGGCCCCTATTTTCTATTTTATCAAAATGTTTGTTGAAATGTTTCTAAATCTACTGGACCAAACTACGTGATCATCAATCCGTAGCTTACAAACTACTTAATCTAAGGTAAACTAACCTAAGGACAACATACACACCCATGCCCCTGGGAGGACTTGAACCTCCGACGGCGAGCAACCACGCGCTCCGCAGCGAGGCGCCTTAGATTGCTCAGCTACTCCACCGTGGTGACCCACTCTAATCCATAAAATAACATATATGTGGAATGGTAGTTCGAGTACGAATCTGCTGACTTTCGATCTTTCAAACCATCCCCATTCTAATCTTGCCTGAGCTGAGTATGAGTGACACTGTTCTTAATTTTAATAACATGGTGAGTTGTCTGGGCCTCATATTTGATTCAAAACTAAATTTATTACCACACATTAAGGACCTGAAAAGACGGTACCCCAGAGAACTATTTTAAAGTGTCATAGTAACAACTCATTGGGAGCAGATAGGACTTGTCTGCTCCGTTTTCTACATCTACATTGATACTCCGCAATCCATTCAAAGGAGTGTGGCAGAAGGTACTCAGTACCACTACCACTTATTTGCTTCTCTGTTTCGCTGCCATATAGAGTGAGGGAAAAATGAATCCTGTACAAGCCCTAATCTCTCTGATTTATCTTTGTAGTCTTCATGCGAAATGTAGGTTGGCGGTAGTACAGTCCTTCTACGGTCCACTTCAAATTCCGGCACTGTAAATTTGTTCAACTGTGTTTCACGAAAATAACGTCGTCTTTCCTCGAGCGACTCCTATTTGAGTTCCTGAAGCATGTCAGTAACACTCGAGCAATGATCGAAAATACCAGTAACAAACCTAGCCGCCCGCATCTGAATTGTTTCTAAGTCTGCTTTTAAATCGATTTGGCGGGGAATCCAAACACTTGAGGAATACTCGAGTGAGTGTAGTATATGCGATTATACGCTTTCTTCTCTACAGACGAATCACATTTTCCCAATAAACCGAAGTCGGCCATCCACCTTCCCCACGACTGTCCAGATATGATCGCTTCATTTCACATCGCTGTGCAACGTTACGTCTATTTATCTAACTAACGTGTCTCTGTCAACGAGCACACTCTTAATGCTTTGTTGTTGTTGTTGTGGTCTTCAGTCCGCAGATTGGTTTGATGCAGCTCTCCACGCTAACCTGTCTTGTGCAAGTCTCTTCGTGTGAGAATATGTACGGCAATCTACATACTTTTGAATCTGCTTACTGTATTCGAACATTACGGGATTGTTTCTCCTACTCATCTGCATCACCTTACATTTTTATACATTTGGAGCTAGCTGCCATTTCTCACACCACCTAGATATTTGATCAAAGTCATCCCGTGTCCTACTACAATCATTCATTGACGACACCTTCCTGTAGACCACAGTATCATCAGAAAACTGCCGCAGATTGCCTCTCTCTGTCAGATCATTTACATAGATAGAAAATATTAAAGGTTTTTTTAATGGTTCCGTGGGTCACTCCTGACAATACCCTAGTCTCTGATGAGCACTCGCTACCGACACCCTATGGATTCTATTCCTTAAGTACTCTTCGAGTCACTCATATATTTGTGTACCTATCCCATATGCTAGTAACTAGTTTAGCAGTTGGCAGTACGGTACCGTGTCAAACATCTTTCGAATATCGCGAATTTAGGCTTTCGTGCGATCTCGTCTTGATTACGTGTGCATGGTGTTTGGATCTGCAAGACACTTTTATTTAAGGATGTTAGAAACGATGCATCATGAAGGTATCAGTCTAGCCACTGAGACATTTATAACTAGTCCCAATACAAGGTTCTATGCTGGGCAGCTGAGTTTCCACTTCACATCAGGTGATGGCTGGTTTTAATGTTTTATATCGAGGTTGGAGGAGATTTACAACGTGGCTCCTCCAGAGGCTGAAGACCTAGACTGTTTTATAAAAATGAATTTTAAGAAAAATCACGCATCCGATTTTACATTTAAGCCTGTGTGTGTGTGTGTCTTTTTTTTCACTATTTTTGATAGACAGTTCTGTAATATGCAAAGCAAATCTCTGAAGACGGATCGTGAGTCGTCTTCTGAAAGTCAGTCAGCTTATCACTTGCCTGCGAAGTCAAAGTTCTCTCTCGTTCGAGTTCCTATCCGACACACAATTGTTAAGCTTGCTGGAATTTCCGACGAGTGCACAGTCCACAGCTGACAGATAATTTAATCTGGTTAATTTGTAACGGTCCATTAGACGAAGACTATAAAACCAAGCCTTGGTCCTCTTTCACTTATATCAGGGATCCACAACATATATTATCATCGAGAAGACGGTGAGCCCAGACCCAACAGCGTGTACTGTACTACCTGGTATTATTACCAGGAAATAGAGTGAGAAGCCTAGGGGAGGCTTAGTAGGTTCTGAAGGTATTCACTGAGAACGATTGTGGAATACTTCGAGGGGTGTTCAAATGAAAACGTACGAAATGTCTTAACAACCAAACCGCTTTAAATTTGAAAATGTCGCTTTGGGATAACATGGTGCGATGTCTAGGGACGCGAAGCATGCGACGTCACCTTCCCCTAAAGTACCCTCAGCAGGCAAGGTGAGGCTCACCGTATTTTTCGACGTACGAGGGCCGATACTCAAATGTATTCTAAAATTGTAATTCCTCGAGCATGGGTAACCCATCAATAGTGATCTGTACTGTGAGTGACACCATAGCCTACGCAAGTCCATCAGCAGCAAACGGCCTAGGCTGCTCACGGAGGGCGGATTCTGCTTTTTGACAACGCGAGTCCACACGTGTCCTGGGTACTGACCAAGTGGGATAAGCTTGAGCATTCGCCCTACAGCCCGAACATGTAGCGCTCTGACTTCCATCTGTTTGGTTCGCTAAAAAAAGGAATATCTCATAGGGACGACGAATTGAACGACACAGTACAGGGCTCGTTAAACAGAGGGATAGTTCTGGTAGTGCATCTGGTGATTACTTTTGAATAAAGACTTCAATTGTACACACAGTGTTGTTTTCCACCTTTTTATTTGAACATCCTTCGTATAAGCCTATATGCAACTGCTGAGAATCTCACTTTTGTTTTTAGACACCCGTATGTAGACTTGAAATGTTGTTTAAGAACAGAACGTTGGAACATTCCTTTCATTCGGATTCTTAAAAGCGTCAGACAAGGCTACATTTTGTCACCATTATTTTTATAACACTCATTGGTTTCATAATGAAAAAATAATTTTTGGATACTCCAAAAGAGGTATACGTTGGAATTATCAAGTTTATGGTTATGGATTTTGATGACAATACAGGTTTTCTGGTAGAAACTCCACTCTGTTTGCATATTCCCACAGATTAGATTAGATTAGATTATTTATTTGTTCCGTAGATCCATATTGAGGGGATCCTCGTGGATGTGGAACATGTCAAGAAACAAAATTTACAAGTTGAATAACAAATAATACTAATAATATAAATACATACACTTATAATATAAATACAGATACATAATTTTTAAGGTTTTTTTTGTGATAATATAATAATACTAATATAGTATGAGTGCATGCATCATTTGGTACAATTTAGAAATTCACTAATGGAGTAGAAGGAGTTGGCCACTAGAAAGTCTTTTAGGTTCCTCTTAAACTGATCTTTATTTGTAGCTAAATTTTTTATACTTGATGGTAAATTATTGAAAATGTGTGTTCCTGAGTAGTGGACCCCTTTTTGAACTAAAGTAAGTGCTTTTAAATCCTTGTGTAGATCATTTTTATTTCTAGTATTGTATGTATGAACTGAGCTACAACCTATTCCTTCTCTTTATCAGAATATGCCAGAAACTCCTATTGAGCACCTCCTCATCAGTTACATGAGCTACCCATCTAATCTTCAGCATTCTTCTGTAGTAACACATTTCGAAAGCTTCTATTATATTTATGTCTGAACTCATTATTGTCCACGTTTCACTCCCATACAGTGCTACGCTCCAGACGAATGCCTTAAGAAAGGACTTCCTAACGTTTGAAATAATATTGGATGTCAATAAATCTCGGATCTTCAGACATGTTTTTCTTCCCATAGCCATTCTGCATTTTATATCTTCTTTTTTCAGCCATCAGAAGTTATCTTGCTACAAAATAATCGACTACTTTTATCGTCTCATTACCTAATCTAATTCCTTTAGCATTGCATGTTTTTCTGACACTACATACCATTATCCTCGTCTGTTAATGTTCATCTTATATCTTTCTTTCAAGACAGTCTCCATTCAATTTAATTGCTCTTACATGTCCTTTGTTGTTTCTTACAGAATTACTATGTCATCAGCAAACTGCAAGATTCGTAGTTCCTCTCTCTTGACTATAATTCCCTCTCCAAACTTCTCCTTGCATTCCTTCACAGCTTGCTCAATGTACAGATTGAACAATATTGGGGAAATGCTACAACAATCTCTTAAAATACTGAAATAATTTTATGCCCTTCGACTGTCTGGTTCTTGTACAAATTAAATATAACTGTTCAGTCCCTATATTTTATTCCCTATATTGTTCAGAATTGAAAGAATGTATTCCAGTCAACATTGTCAAACGCTTTCTTCAGATTCACAAATGCTAAAAATGTAATTTTCCCTTTCCTTGACCTATCTTCTAAGGTTAGTCGTAATGTGAGTATTGCCCCTTGTCTTCCTACATTTCTCTTAAATCCAAACTGATCTTCTCCAAAGTCGGATTATACCAGTTTTTCTATTCGTCTATAAATAATTCATACAAATATTTTGGAACTATGACTTGTTAAACTGATAGTTCTGTAATTTTCACATTTGTCTGCACTTGCTTTTTTCGGAATTGGAATCACTATATTCTTCTTGAAGTCTTAGGTTTAGTAGGACTACGAATAAATGGTGTTGAGACGAAAGCAAAGTACACAAAGAACAGAAATATATCAACTTAAATAATAGTGTTAGAGACGGTACAGCATGATGTTAACCTATCTCAATATGTCAGTAATCTTGTCATTACTAACTAAGCCTTAGATGCAGATATCAAACGCAGAATTCGGAAGGTTTCAGTATTCATGCAGTGTCTGTGCTCTATATGGCAATTTGACTCCGTATGTCCATAAACATTCTACCATCCCACTGATAGTCAAATGCGCATGTAACATCTGTAAATTTACAGCAAGCTCAGCTCACGAGCTGGGATGTTTTCCACCAGCGGCGATGTTTGAGGAGAGTATTGTAGCCAATGGGTACACCTTTCATATACGGTATGAAGTGTTGAAAATTTTTTTTCACGTAATCTGTCCAAAGTCCTTGATGGAAGAAAACTGAAGCTTGTGGGACATGTTTCACTTAAGAATGATGGAATGATTAAAAAATCTACACTCTTCTGGGAACCAACGGTTGGATATGTAAGTAGAGGAAGACCTAGTATCACGTGGAAATATACTTTTGCAAAAGATCTTCAATGCATGGACATGAAATGGTGAAATGGGAGAAAGCTGAAAACCTGGCAGTTCATGGAATGGAGCACGCTATAAGGGACGTCTTGCCCGATGTGCTAATTAGAACTTCTGGGAATAAGCCCTCTCTTGATAGTACCGTTTCCACGTTATTACACTGCCATGACAACATTTTACAATTGTAACAACATTCCACATTTTCACTTTTTCGTGAGTAGGAAAGACGTGTACACAACCTACGAATTGTATGGTGTGATTTTGTTTTACGTGTGTTGTTTTGTTGTATTTCTGAGGCGAAAATGGGGAGCAAGACTTATTTATGCACAGTCAGGTGTTAAAACAGTCAGAAAACACACACACATAAATTGGTTGGCCGGAGCATCAGGGCAGTGATGTTTAATGCAGTGATCAGATGCGTTTCAGGTCTGGTTGCCGTGAGTGCCTCCCAACGCAGCGAACTACACGCTAAGATATACGAGCGCGTTGCGTGCTAATATTTTAATCTCTCTAAATCTGCTACACGACAGACTGAAATTCAGACGAACCCACAATGGAGATAGCGTGTTGAAAAGGAATCCACTGAAAGGTTGCGAAATGATTAACTGAACTAAAAATTCTCAAGGACTGTATAATCACGCCGTATTAGGATCTAACACGATAATAATCAATAAATTTTTCTGAGTACCGGATGACACCTCAGATATGCAGAGGTGGGGTGAGGGCAAGGTTGATGAACTGTTGCTGCAAGCAAAAATTGTAATTAGGAGCTAAAATAGTAAGGTTTTGAAGAAATCACTGTGATGGTCATACTGGAAATAAGTAAATAGAAATAGAAAGGAAGTGGTAGTAAGAGAGAACTATGGCGGAAAATGGAAATGTGATACAAATGAAAGCTATAGCTGCATCGTAATAGGATAAAGAGTAACACCAGTAAGAAGTAGCTTTCCCTGCGTAACAGCGAAAAATGGGACTAAAATATATATTTCGTGTATTATGAAGTATAATTTCAAAGCGTATTAGAAACGGAAGTATTTGTTCGGGAAAATTTTTCAAGCTGTGTGAGGCAATGAGGAGAAAGGACTTCTTTTGTTATAACAATGGTTACAAAGCTACACTTTAAATTTAACAGGACTTTGAAGTATATTTGTTAGATCACATACAAAGGAATCAGTGACATATTCTGTGAGTCATAGATTGGAAGAAGCTTGGTTGGCTCTGTCATTTCTGTCCTAGTTCCTTACTTCCTTTCTGTGCTTTGTAGCATTTATTTTGCTATTATCTTCGAAATCTTTCAATAATCTGCTCTCTGTTATGTTATCGTGTAAGATTCAGATTTTTGAGGATCCGTGCTGACGTTACGTTGTTTGATTCGACTACATCCTTGAACAAGATGGAATTCTTCTCGTAATGTCCTTACAATTTATATCCAGTGAGGTTAGCGGAATTTGTTTATCAGTAGTACTCCGCACGCTGGTATCCATCGTCGTCAGTATGCACAGATTCGGCGAAATTTAGCATTATGAAGTCTGTTTCAGCGAGATATTATATTATTTTTAAGGCCATGTACAGTACAGTCCAAGATCCTGCAGCGCAGGACACTTCAAATACTGTAAAGCCGTCAACGCACGAACCGTGAATTGAGACTTAGGATTCTGTAACTCGCGGTATACTAAAGAAAACGTAAAAGTTCTGTAATGTAGTGCTCAGCTTGTTATTTAGTTTTTATTTAATCAGCTAACTCATCCAGGGACAAACAAGTGGCACTCACGTACAAATGTGTTCAAATGTTCAAATGATTGTAAATTCTATGGGACTTAACTACGGGATCATCAGTCCCTAAACTTACAAACTACTTATGAACTACTTACGAACTAGGACGGCACAAATATCCATGCCCGAGGGGGGATTCGAACCCCCGACCGCAGTGGCCGTACAGACCGTGACTGGAGCGCCTTAGTCTCCTCGGCCACCGCGGCCAGCCACTCACGTACAAAAGTTGTTAATTAAGGGAACACATCTTTTAAAACGAAAAACAAGTTCGGATTTACAGAACCATGGTTCACCATCAGAAGACTAATATAAAATCATAAATAATTAAGGTGTCAGTTTCAGATCCTTTACTTTTAGAAGCTCAGGGCCAAGCACCCAGCATCATCAATAGAAACCGCAAGACAATTTATTTAAGTAAACGGTAAAAGTCGACCACTGTACGTAACAAGAGCTTCGTTTTATAACTAAAATTAGTAAATAACGTCCGTGCGACTACCGGTTACTCCCTGCTCTAAAATCTTGTTCCCTGACCCAAACTGAGAACTGACTAGTTTCAAATTACTTCAATAACAGGAAGTTAATACTACAGAGGTCAATATACATAGCAGCTCACACGTTATTACACACAGACATCAATAACCAAGCCACCACAATTGAAGTTTTTTAGAAAGGTGGCTAAGAAAACATTTATGGCGAAACGGAATTTAGATATAAGAAAAAATTGCACCTTAACTAGTTCTCAGCACTTGTGAAGAACAATATCAAATAAAAGAGAGAAGGTGCTCTAAAACTACAGTTTATAAGGAAACTTACGAATTATGCTGAACTTCATCTTGTTTATTCAGATAGAAGACAAGCAAAATGGGGAACCAATTTTGCTAATACAATAAAATGCATCTCTTATATGGATTAATGCGGACGGTACCCAGCCTAAATTATACATGATTTAACACTACTTGGGGAAAGGATTCACAAACAACACTCATTCTCTCACACACAGGCAATGCCACAGCAAAACTCTCCAAAAACAACGTGCTGAGACGAGGTGGAAGCAGGCGCCGCTATCGTAGGCGAAATTCAGTAAGTCGAAGGTAGCACAAAACACAATATACAAAAACACATTGAAGCTGGCTCTGGTCTGTCGTGCTTGTTTTGATATGGTGCGTGTGTATAGCAAGTTAAATTACATCTAAATTGGACCGCGAGCAAACACGCTAACGGCGACACACGGCTACGTTGCATGTACGCACTCCACTGAAGATGACGTGGTTGAAAGTCGGATTCATTATACAAAATCACGGTTGATTCTTAAGTTGCAGTCTGTTAGAAATCGATTTAGATACTGGTTTTACATGAGAAGTGGCGTGAATTCAGGCGACAAGCTGCAAACCCAGGAAGTCGGAGTTCGGACCCACGTGGTTCCGAAAAGCGGTAAAATTAAATAAATTCAGTTTCCGAAAAATAAAGAAAATTAACTACAGCACGCAACCCATAGAAATGTTTAGAATTATATAGGGGGCGATTACACAGACGGATGAGGTCTTTTCTCAGGAAAACAACAAAAATGAAATAAGTACAAAGTCGGAAAAATAAAAATAAGAATTACGGCATGCAACCCATAGAAATGCTTAGACTTACACGAAGAAGCGAAAGAAACGCAACTAGACGCGATACGGAGCACTTACGGAGACGGATGAAGTCCAGTCTCAAGACACTCGTAAAAGTGAAATAATTATAAGTCGAAAAAATAAAATTAAGAATTACAGCATGCAACCCATAGAAATGTTTAGAATTACATAAGGAAGCTATTGAAGGAGGTTGTACAAGGCTCAGAGAGAATTACAGACAGAGTGCGTACTACCAGTCGAAGAAAAGACAGCAAAATTAAAATAGGCGGGCAGAGCAGATCGTGAAATATTAGGGGAAATCAGAAGGATACCTGCATAGTTACTTGCCAGATGGGCATGAAACAAACAAGAGTGGAAGCTGAAGGCTTTGTTCTATGAACTAACCTCGTGGAACACATATCACACACAGAAGGAAAGGATGAGTATATTTTTACATGCACTGTATAAAATAAACATATCACCTATTAGAAATCGGGCCCCACAAACCTAGAAAATATTTACACAGAGTTCATACACTGCCACATGATCAAAAAAGGTTTTAACATACCAAGCTGTTATCAAACTGCAACTAGAATCACACACATCGCGTTTAACTATTGGAAATCACTGAACTGAAAAACGAGAACACGATCGGATAAAATATTCGAACAAAAAAATGATTTTAAGTTCACGAATCTAAGTTAAACATGCTAGTCAATGAACCAGAACCAACCTTACCTCACCAGACGACCAGCCCAGAATGAAGTTCCAGCGGTCATGAGGCATGAAACTGCTACCGGACGCGGGAAGCCACCGGAAGCCGGAAAATCCAAGAAAACAGCGGTGGTGGGGACGGACAGCGAGATTCGCGCTGGAGGGAAGGATCGCTAACTAGCTCGCAACCAAAGAGTATAGAAATCTCCTTGATAATCTCAGCAGCTATTGTCTCTGAGCCAGAGAGAATGATGCAAAGCGATCTATCACTCCCCACATTCAAACAGCCATAGATCCTTGCACACACTTAAAGGTAAAACAACTGCACGTTCTCACAGGGACAGTGGCGCTGCTGAGAAACCGTACTTATGCTACATTAATTAATATAATAACAAATTATTAACATAACAAAATAAGAAAAACGTAGCAATATTAACTAATATTCTAACACATGAAATAAAAATGCTATTCCTCAAGCCTTGAAAAGAGTGGAGTTCAAGTTTTAACAAAATGATAATCTAGCGACATTAAATAAATTATAACTTTACAGAAATATACAAAAAATATATGGAAGACGACAGACGGTCGTCTTACAACGGCCAATAATTAAATAAGTATATATGTATACAAAATTCTTACAAAAAATTGCTGCGGCGGATTAGCCACGCGTACTGGAGCGCCGTGTTGCGGTGCACGCGGCCGTTGCCGTCGGCGGTTCGATTCCCCCCTCTCGCATGGGTGTTTGTGTTGTCCTTAGTTTAGTTTACCTCAGGTTGAGTAGTTTGTAAGCTAGGGACTAATAAGCAAGCTGTTGAATCCCATAATCCCATAGACTTAGAAACATGAACTTTTTTTTTTTTTTTTTTTTTTTTTTTTTTTACAAAAAATTACGTTTACTTAAGCACTGAGTGCTGCATACGATTGCAAGACTATACTAGTCCGTCCTGTTTTGGAGTTTTGCTTCGTATTATGGTATCCTCACCAGGTGGGACTGACGAAGGACATAGAAAAAGTTTAGAGATGGGAAACTAGTTTTGTATTATCGTGGTACAGGGGAGAGAGTGTCATGAAAATGATGAACAATATAGGGTAGAAATCATTAATAGAAAAAGGTTATTAGTTGCTGCAAGACCTGTTTACGAGATTTGTTTCACTCCTTTCCTCCTCCAAATACGACCATATTTTGGTAGCACCCACATCAATAGGGAGCTATGACCAACATAATAAAAAAAAGAGAAATCAGTTCGAAAACATAAAGATTTATATGATTGACGACTCTAATTTGCCCGTGTTATTAGTAAATGGAACGGCAGAGGGTCACGGAAACGGCCGCTCGGATTTAGGCACCGTGTCAGGGACAGGGCGGTCGCTCCCGTCGGAGGTTTTAGTCCTCCTATCGGGATGCGTGTGTTCGTGTTGTCCTTAGCATAAGTTAGTTGATGTACGTTAAGTAATCGTGCCTTGGAAGTGGCATGGTACAGTACTACTGATCAGGCAGCTTACGAAATTTATCACAGAGTTTTCAAAATTACTTTGTTGCCAACAGTATCGCTGCACGTGGGAAATTCTCTAGCCTGCTTGTCAAATTTCTCTAGAATGTACAAGTTGTACAAAGAAAAGAAGAGTGACGCATAGAGAGAGAGAGAGAGAGAGAGAGAGAGAGAGAGAGCGAGAGAGAGAGAGACAGGGAGAGGGAGAGGGGGGGGAGAGACAGACAGAGACAGGAGTTAGACAGAGAGGTGGCACATAAAAATTTGAGTTTGCCGCGTGAAATGAACTCCGTTACGGCGCCGGCCAGCAGTTACCCTACGGGGGGTCCCTATATGGAGAGAGCCGTCAGGCTAGTACTGTAGAGCAATGAGTCGCATGACGACACAAGCACTGAAGTCAACATTACCTTCCCTCAGTTGGGCCAACTGGCGGTGAATCGAGGAAGTACAGTACATACTAACGAAACAATTGGGTATTTTGACAATTGTCTGCCCGAATTATTTCAATTTACATTTAAAGACAAATACTAAAATGAGCTCTAACATGTAAATTAAGCGTTTCCGGGCACATGTGCACACAACATATTTTCTTTCTTTGTGTGTGAGGAATGTTTCCTGAAAGTTTGGCCGTACCTTTTTCTAACAAAATGTTCAAATGTTTATAAATCTATAGGACCAAACTGCGTGGTCATCAGTACCTAGCTTACAAACTACTTAAACCTAGGTAAACTAAACTAAGGACAAATACGCACACCCATGCCCCAGGGAGGACTCGAACCTCCAGGGCGAGCAACCGTGCGCTCCGCAGCGAGACACTTTAGACCGCTCGGCTACTGCACCGCGGCTTTTTATGACACCCTGTATATACCAAGAACCTTCTTAAAGTAATCGTGCCTTGGGAGTGGCAATGGTAAAGTACTACTGATCAGGCAACTGACGTAATTTATCACCGAGTTTTCAAATGTACAAATGTTTGTAGAGTTTGTGGTGTCCACAAGTCCAAAGTGCGCGCCACCTACTTACGCCGCGCGCCGCCATACACGCAAGGCGCGGCGTTCTTACGACGTCAGCCACGAGCGCCCTCTGCTACAACTCCGCTTGTGACCACCACTGGACTGTACCGTTCATTTGGGACTGAGATAGGAACCAGTTAACACTTCGGAATCAGTTAGGCACCAGTGAAGACTTGGCTATCGGATAGGCACTAGGCAGGCCTCTCGCTCAACTATGTATCAGCATTCAGCAATACTGAGCTATGTAAAAGTTAAGTGTTACTAAGTCTCTATGAAATATATATCTCGTTCTAATTTACTCTAGTGTTTCTAGTTTCTGCTGTCCCACTGGCTGCTTCCCTTCGTACCTGCACAAGCGTGCATCCTTTATTCCTGTATCGGTCTCTTTCTACTCGGCCACCGACACATACGACGGAAACGAGACACAAAAGTGGCGACGAGTCTGGGACGCAAAAGAGTTTATGGGACTTAACTACTTATGACCTAGTTAATACTAAGGACGGCACAAATATCCATGCCCGAGGGGGGATTCGAACCCCCGACCGTAGTGGCCGTGCAGACCGTAACTGGCGCGCCTCAGTCAGCTCGGCCACCGCGGCCGGCCCGAGTTTTCAAAATTACTTTGTTGCCAATAGTACCGCTGCACGTGGGACATTCTCTAGCCTGCTTGTCAAGTTTCTCGAGGAGGTACAAGTTGAAAAAAGAGAAGAAGAATGACACACACACACACACACACACACACAGAGAGAGAGAGAGAGGGGGGGGGGGAGAGACAGACAGAGACAGGAGTTAGACAGAGAGGTGGCACATAAAAATTTGAGTTTGCCGCGTGAAATGAACTCCGTTACGGCGGCGGCCAGCAGTTACCCTACGGGGGTCCCTATATGGAGAGAGCCGTCAGGGAGATAACTCGCGACGCCCGCTGGGTCGTCATAAAGTGGGCGTCTCGCGCCGTATTTCAGGGGACGCACCAAGCCGCACCACGCCAGACCGCGTCTTCGCGCCTCGCCGGGCCTCACGACAGTTCCGGCCACTTGTCGCTACACTGCCGCCACCTCCACGACGCCCGCTCCCTATGCAGACGTCTCCGTTCTCCGGCCGCTATGAGTTTGGACAAATTCCAATGCGGCGACGACCCGGGTGCATCCGCTCGCTCGCGTTGCGTGTGTGTGTGTGTGTGAGTGTACGCGAGGTAGAGAGAGTGGGGGAAGCAGGCTCGCCGGCTCGCCCAATTAATTGCCGTCAGCAGGATTAACGCGTCACAAATCACGCGCGCTTCGCGGTGCGCGGGGCGCGGCCCGCGGGGGGTACCGCGCGGCCGCTTGTTTATACACAACAAAGAGCATTACCATGGCCGGCGCATAAATCCGCTGTTACCTTCCGGCGCGCGAGGTGTTAAACGGCCCCGGAGCCGTCCGCTGACCGGACTCGCCAAACGGCGGCCGCGCCGGGGCGAGAGCCTAAATAAAAACAGAATTATTGCGCACGATTTACGAGCGGGAGTGCGCGTGGCCCGGGCGGCTGGTAGCCGGGGGAGCCGAGAAAATGGAAAAGCAAGAGGGGCGAGGGACAGCGCAGCGCGGGGACACCGCCACACCGCCCGTTAATCTGCCGCCCGAGATGACGCCGCCGGGCGTATTTTACTCGCTTAATATCAGTTTTATTTTCCGACTCTCTATTCCCCTCCCTCTCTCTGTGTGTCTCGTTTAGTTTTTTTCTTCTCCGCCTCTTTTACTTATGAGTTACGCGCGAGTAGCGGGCAGTGCCGTGTCCACAGGCGCGGCTATTGCCGTACGGGACCACGGACCCGCGGCAAAGGCTGACCTGCTCTGTGTGTCACTGCACAAGCACAGCCACCAAACTTTGTAGCGGGGGAAAGTGCAGCTGAAGCAAGCTAGCGCTCCAAGCGACCAGTACGGTATAACACAAGAGTGGAATGACACGAGGTATGTCCACAAAGTAAGTTCCGTTTGGTTATATAAGACAAACGTGAACAGATACAGAAAAATATTTATTGTATAAAAATCTGCAACTGTTCAACTACTTTTCTACATAACGTCCGAAATTTTGTAGGCACTTGTCATAGTTTTTGTGTGCCTTCTTCGTAGAAGGTTGCCGCCTGTGTACTCAACCATGTGGCAAACATGTTCTTTCAGCTCATCATCTTTGAAGTGTTGACCACCAAGGACAGATTTTAGGTGTAAGAAGAGATGAAAGGAGTCTTGTTCTTCCCTTCACGTTGCCGCTCGACCTCACAAAGCGAATGTGATCAAACAACGCTTACGGGAATTTCACTGGGACATATTTGATCATCCTCCGTACAGTCTCGCTCCTAGCGACTTTCTTCTTACACCTAAAACCTGTCCATGGTGGTCAATACTTCAGCGATGATGATGAACTGAAAGAACATGTTACCACATGGTTGAATACACAGGCGGAAACCTTCTACGAAGAAGGCATACAAAGACATCTGCCACGCTATGACAAATGCCTACAAAATTTCGGAAGCTATGTACAAAAGTAGTATAATAGTTGTATATTTTTGTACAATAAATATTTTTTCTGTATCTGTACACGTATGTTTTATATAACTGAACGGAACTTACTTTGTGGACATACCTCCTACAAACTGATAAGTTGCTGCCACTTACTTTCTGCAAGGGCCATTTGAACCGTAGCCGTTTACATGGGCTCCCAAAACCGGATTTCGTAAACCGATTTCCCAATTCCGCTTTTGGTTGGTCATGTAAACACTCCAAAATCGATTCTGGAAATCCGCTTCTCTAAAGCGGTTTTCAAGTTCCACAATCGATTTTCGTGCCCATGTAAACGCAACCGTTTATGAAGCGTTTTTGGCTTGTCAGATTGTGTTTTCGTGTTAAGAATTTTCGGCACATATGGAAAGAGTGATATTTTCTAATGTGAAATAAAAGTATAAATATTAGAGTGAACATAAATATGTGTGTTTAAATAAAGAAATATAGCCATTGTGCAGTCTAAATAAGGAACTGAATCAGCTGTTTTCCAGCCGCCATTTTAAGTGACCTACGAAATCCGATTCAGGCTATGCCATGTAAACACGACAGTGAAAAACGGTTTACGAAAATCGTTTTCGTCTTCCGGAAGATGTGTTGCATGTAAACGTAGTGTGTATGTCACTGCACAAGACAGCCACCAAACTCTATAGCGGGGGAAAATGCAGCCGAACCAAGCTAGCGCTCCAAGCTGCCAGTACGGAGTAACAGAGGAGTGCAATGAAACAAACTGACAAGTTGCTGTCACTTTATTTATTTATTCGTGTTCGAACTACATCACAAATGTACTGAAAGCAGCCAGCACATAATTTAAACTACAAAATAAGTAGTTACAGAAGGCAGTAGTCAAATACAGAGATAAAATATAAAGTACAGAATTAAGTGCTTTTAAGTTCAGGGGGAAGAAATAAAATCATTGCGTTTTGCCGACGACATAGTAATTCTGTCAGATACAGGACCTGGAAGAGCAATTAAACGGAATGGACAGTGTGCTGAAAGGTGCATATAAGATGAACATTAACATGAGTAAAACAAGGGTAATGGAGTGCAGTCTAAGTTCAAATGTTTGTAGAGTCTATGGGACTTAACTACGGGGTCATCAGTCCCTAAACTTACAAACTTCTTATGAACTACTTACAACTAAGGACGGCACAAATATCCATGCCCGAGGGGGGGATTCGAACCCCCGACCGTAGTGGCCGTGCAGACCGTGACTGGAGTGCCTCAGTCCCCTCAGCCACCGCGGCCGGCTGCAGTCTAAGAAAATCAGGTGATGCTGAAAGAAATTAGATTAGGTAACGAAGCAATAAAGGATGGTAGATGAGTTTTGTTACTTGGGCAGTAAAATAACAAATGATGGTCGCAGTACAGAGGATATAAAATGCAGATTGGCAATGGGTAGAAAAGCGTTCTTGAAAAAGATAAATTTGTTAACATCGAATATTGATTTAAGCCTAAGGAAGTCCTTTCTGAAGGCATTTGTATGGATTGTTGCCTTGTATGGGAGTGAAACATGGACGATAAACAGTGCGAACAGGAAGAGGATTGAGGCTTTTGAAACATGGTGCTACAGAAGAATGCTGAAGATTAGGTGGGTGGATCGCGTAACTAATGAAGAGGTACTGAACAGAATGGGGGAGAAAAGAAATTTCTGGCATACCTTGACTAAAAGAAGGAATAGATTGGTAGGGCACATTCTTAGACATCAAGGAATTGTGAATTTAGCGTTGGAGGGAAGTGTGTGGGGTAAAAACCGCAGAGGAAGACTAAGAGATGGATACAGTAAGCAGATTCAGACAGATGTAGGTTGCCGTTCTTATGTGGAGATGAAGAGGCTTGCTCAGGATAGGATATTGTGGAGAGCTGCATCAAACCAGTCTCCGGACTGGAGACCGAAAAAAAAGGAACAGTAGTCAAATACAGAGATAAAATATAAAGTACAGATTTAAAACTATAAAAACATGGGTAGACAAATACAACATATAGTTCAGTTGAATCATATTTTGTTCGTCCAGAAATCAGTGTAAGCTGCGGCTGTCCCAGTGTATTTCTGGAGGTCCTCTTGAGTGCACTCTCTATATGCGTCCACGAAAGGGCATTTTAGAAGGTGTTCCATCGCCTGTATTGCACCACACTCACACTCGTCACTGTTTGTGTAGCTTCATCTTTTCATAAGTTGCTTCGACCGCCCCACGCCCACACGAAGTCTGTTCAGCGTTTTCCAGTGTTGCCAGTGTAAGTGGGAGCCCTGGGGTAAGGCTTCCTCTGTGATAAGGGCTTCAGGATATTGTTCTTGCCACAGTGATTTTATGGAAGCTACGGTTGGTTTCACTGAGTACAAGCAGCTTCGTCTAGATTGTAGCCTTTTGAGCACAGATTGGTTTTTGTACAGTAAGTGACGATGCTCGTTCGTTTGTTTATTCCGTTCTATCGAGCTCAGCAAAGATCTTCTAATATTTGGTGGAGCGATACCCGATAAGGAATATACGTAGTCCACTCTAGTAGGTTTCAGGCAGCCAGTTATCTTCCTGCAGTTGTTGTTTAGGACCACATCTAGATTTTTAGTGTGGTGAGATCTTTCCCAAACTGGGCATCCATATTCAGCGACCGAAAAGCATGTGGCTTGGGCTGTTGAACGAAGTACTTTTGCGTTGGCACCCCACTTTGCAGATGTCAGTTTCTTCAGTATGTCATTACGTGTTTGTACCTTAGGTTTTGTTTTTTCAATATGTTTCTTATATGTCAGGGTTCTGTCAAGAGTGATGCCCAAATAGGTTGGATGAGAACAATTATTCAAACGTACTCTTACTTTCTGCAAGGGCCCTTTGCGCCGTAGCCGGTCCTCATAGGGGCAAGATGGTGAAGCTAATATATATCACGATTTGAAAAATAAGCCGCAAATTCCCCGTCTTGCCTCATATGAGGGGTAAGATGGGGAAATGGCACGAATCCATCTCTAAAGCTTACAAGGAGAGGACGCCTACTCGTCATCGCCGAATTCGTCCAAATTTATGATACATGTAGGGCGTGGTGAGATATGAAAGTGCACCAAATGGTAACTCCAGATGGCTAAGCGTTTATAAAATAAGAGGAATTTTGATAAGCAGTTTATCGACTGCCCCTGAGAGCGTCTGTTTAAAAGCAGTGTTTGGCTAAGATATTTACTGAAAGGTTCGCGGATACGATTCCGCCCAGCGGCAAATATTTTTTTATTCCTTATCAATGCGTACACTACTGACTTCACAATTAATCGCATCATCATATATGTTCATTTGTATTTATATGTGCACAACATCAGCATGGGACGTCACTATTTAAAACAAGAATATTATCTTGCAAACTTGGGGCTGTGAACGGTCGTTAAGGTGGAAACACGAATAATTGTGAGTTTAATTTGACCTTTAATTTTAATTTGACAGTCCCTTTTTAAATGTTTGTAGTCCAGAATTTCATCCAATGCCCTCTCTTTTTTTGTTTAAATAAATTAATAAGATAACATATATGATGTTGCGGTTAATTGTGACGTCAGTTTACATCTACATCTACATCAATACTCTGCAAACCACTCTGAAGTGCATGGGAGAGGGTACGTCCCACTGTACCAGTTAGAAGGATCTTTTCCCATTCCATTTACGTTTTGAGCGTGGGAAGAATGATTGTTTAAATGCCTCCGTGCGTGCTGTAATTAATCTAATCTTGTCCTCACGATCCCTACGGGAACAATATGTAGGTGTACGCATTGCCAAGGAGCAGAAAAAAAATAAAAAGAAATTGCCGTGGGGTGGAGTTAAACCCGCGACCTCAATACAAATCCGATCTTTTACCATATTTATTTATTTTATTATTTTTCACATGAACTCTTAATGATATACTCCCACATACCCAATCACCGGGTCCTCGGATTTTTATCTGTCCCTTTCCACTTCTTTCACCTCTGGCAGTATTGCTCATGTAAAAAATACCGAGTTGCACCGTGGTTCGCAACCCACGTAAAACTGTTGGTCTCCCTATAACTGGCTGGTTAAGTCAGTTCGAAGGTCGGAGGAAGGCAACGGCATACCACCTCCAAACAAGACCATGCCTAGTAAAGCACTGTGGTGTTCAAACCAATCTTCGGAATGTTGACTGCTTTACCTTTTTTACACAATCACAACATGTTGATTTACTCATATTTTGCAGTTCAATTTTTAAATAAGTTTACCTTAACTCTGTCTTAGCATTTAGGCTTTTTATAACACCTTCCGTTTTTTGTAGCCATCGATAAAACTGATATTTAATGAGTCCATGTATGCATATTAACCTATCCCCATTCGTTCAAATAAGATAATAAGCATGTTTCCATATACGGATTTTTGGTCCATATACTTGCAATTTTTTTTTCTTTTTTTTTGTTTTGTTCGCCCTACATGTAGAGTTTGAAGTCAATGGTGGTGTCCGTCCAAGATTGTTAATTATGTAGCTCACATATTTTCCTAGTAAGCAGCATGCTGCGAAATTGTTTTCTCTGGAAAGTATCTTGCACCTGGTGTACCTAGTAAGAGTGGAGATACGTATTCAATGCATTCAGGTGAAGTTCGTCCACGGGTAACATCAGCTAGAGAAGGCCGTTATCTCCGGTTAACGGCACGTTGAGACAGGAGGCTGAATGCAACTCAGCCGCAACGCATCCTCCAGGCAGCAACAAGAAGTGCAATTTCAACACACAGTCCGAGATCGCCTTCGAGAATGTGGTCTCTAAGCTCGGAGGCCTATGATGTGTGTCGCATTAAAACGACGACATCGTTTAGCTTGCATAAACAGGGCGGAGGAACATCAAGATGGGAGTCGTAACGAATAGCCAGGGATTCCGTTCACAGATGAGTCAAGATATCGTTTTCAGACGAACAGTCGTCGTTAACTCATCTGCAGAGAACGTGGATCTCGGAACAATCCTAATTATGACCAGGAAAAATCACCATATCGTCTGGTCCGGAGTCGGTTTTGGCGGACGTACTGATCTCTATGTCGTTCAGAAAGGCGCTTTGACTGCTCAGAGATATACAGACGATATCCTTCGGCCGTTTGTTGTGCTGTTCGCTGGTGACATAGGAGATGGGATATTTCAGGTGGGCGATAACGGTAGTTCGCACAGAGCTGCAATGATGGACAGCAAGCTGAGGAAATTGACCGAATGGAGTGGCCAACTTGTTCACCTCACTTAAATCCGATCGAGCATGTGTGGGATGCACTTAGCAGACGCATTTCAGCCACCAGCACCTCTTGCAAAGGTTGCAGAGCAGGATATTGCACTCATGGAAGAATCGACAAATATCAGTCAAGAGCTGAGCGATAACCTCATACTGTCCATGTTTCGCAGGTGTGCAACTGTACTGGCTGACAGAGGTGATTATACACCATACTAGTGGGGAACTATAATAACGTTTTCAATATTATGGTTGCCCCATAGTGCCTCTCTCTAAGTAAACGCCATGTAAGTCTCAAGTAATGGGATGATACAGCAAAATTTACAATTGGAAGCATATCTGAATAAAATACGTTACCATAATATGGTATGTGTACGTATTATGTAAATTGTGTATGATATCTCACTTGATCCCCTAATTGTTTTAAGCAGTGTATTGTTTGCAAGTGTCAGAAGCCCCACTGATTCCAGATGCATAATACTACTAGACCATAGTCCAACACATGAAGTATAAATTGAAAATATTGGAATCTAAATCGCCCATTTCCACTTACGTACTTTCGCACTATATTTGCATATGGGATGCTGCTGTCATTATCTGTTCCCGTATCTTAATACGGGCCTTCTTATGATGTTCTGTGGGAAACGCTATCTTGTATTTCGTACTTGACGATTTTTCTGCAATAAATTGTTTGTGGCCGATACAGAGCGTTGGTGCTCTGAATAGTTACCGAAAACTCACTGATCTTACTACGATATATTGAAATTTCGTGTCAAAAATGTAATATTAAGGGCTGCATTTCAACGTGAAGGAGAAAATAAGTGATTTAAATTATACGGTTTATGTTGATAAAGGCAGCAGGTTGAGAAGTGAACACAACTGCGCGGAGGTTCATGTCTCGCTGTAAATTCACCTTTGCATCTGAAGTCGACTGACACTTTAAACCCGGTAGTATATTCAGGTGTTCTGACAGACCTAAAAGAATATATTCGTACGTTCCGTTGCTTGCACGGATGTCACTTGTCATGCGACAGATTTTCTCACTCATTTTTGTCTGAGTGGGCTGCAAAGAGTTGGCGCAAGTTTCGATATCTTTCCGACTGTTAGCTTCAGCGATCGCTGACTTTCAGGTAGGCACGTTGTGCTATTTATTGCCTGGAGGACAGCGGTCGTCCGCACGAGCACTGCCGTCACCATGTGAAGCGAAGTCAGTGTGAGAGCCTTTATTACTTTCCTAGGGCCAAGACACGTTTCATGTGCCTAGTTTTATTCATGCTGAAACTGATCGTAGATAATCTCCTGTTTAGATAATATTCTATTTACTGTCATTTTGTGAAAGTGATGTCAAAGAGAAAATAAACCTCTGACAGACATTCGTAGAGACCCTAATATATGGCTGTAATGGTTATATGAACTGCGTGATAATCGTGAAAATGGTACTGCTGATTCACTGAATGAAAATTAAGTACCTGAAAACTGTCACGATTCTGGAGCTCAACAGAAAGTACCGGAAATCGGTGAATGAATTGCAGGAGGAAGTAACTCAGGAAGCGCCTTTAACAGACATATTCCGGATTTGTTCAGTATGCATTATCATGAAAGTAGTACAGTATGCTTTATCATGAAAGTAATAATATTTATATCGGTGAAGTTCGTGGTAACTTGTGTGGAAGAGCATGACATGAAACAACTCATAAATGGTGTCTACATGCAACAGATGGATAAAGTCGAAATTTCAAAGCTATGTGAACTGTGTTGACAAATAAAGTACTCGTTCTTGCCATTTATTTGCACTTTATCATCTAAATTACAATACGTGCTAATTAGCTATGCCCTTGTTCTGAAATGTAGTCTCATATTCCTTAAGTAAGTGTAGATACCTCAATGTTCACAGGAAAAGCAGTTGTAACTTTGATATCTAGAAATGTACACTTATTAAATTCTATCACAAATTGTTGAAACATGGTAAATTCTGTAGATGCATTACATTTAGATATAATAATCTTAAAATCGTTCATATACACCGTTCAAAGTATCCAAATCGACTGCGATTGTTTGGATGACGCCTGTTACCGGGCAAGCAACGGCTTTAGAAATTATCGTGTGAGTGACGGAGGGTTCATAAAAGGTTTCATAACTTTACACACCAGTATTTCGCTTCTGCACGTTTGAGATGAGGGTGGAATTGCCTTGTCGCTTTTTATCGTAACTAAATCTCTAACTGATTGCCAAGACTATCGGCCAAATCCTATCAGGTATATGCATTATTTTGATAGCAATTAGTATTTGTCTGTTTCAACTTTGCGCAAATGCTTTAGAACCAAATATAAAAGACTTCTTTTTAATTTTTGTATTTAAGTAATTTACTAACGTGTCCATCCATAGCGCAGACGAAAAGCGATGGAATCTGTGATGATCTGTCACACCAGCTTCGTCGACTAACAGCTTCCAGTTTAATCCAACAGAACTACGTTCTGCAATAGTCCGAGTTGTGGACATGTAAGAGTTCTCTCTCTTAAAAGTTCGTTATTTATACTTCGTGAACATGCCATGGAGCATGGTCGATCGAACTGCCAACACGTTGTTTTGAACCAAATAAACATAAACTGCCGATACACTAAATGTCGTAAATTACGTGCTGATACAAGAAATTTCATATACGATATACATAAGGTAACACACTTCTGTGGCAACTGTCGTTCCTTAATGAGAATGAAGTTGCAACAAATTGCCCTTTTTCTTTCTTTTCTTTTCTTTTTTTTTTTTTTTTTTCGTTGATACAATGTTCCGTTGATTCTTGGTAGAATATATGATACATGATCACTAATAAATATACAGAAAATGTTGCAATATTCGACAATATTTATTGTTTAGTACAAACTAGTTTTCGGCTGTTAGGCCATCATCAGACACAAAGATTAAAAACGTCAAGGCAAAGATTTTACAACATGTGCATAAAACGTTCCTTCACCCTGTCTGTGAATATGTTGATGTAATCCTCTTTGTTTTGTAATAGTCTTACAGTGATACACATATCTTTATAACCTTTTCGAAAAGTTACCAAAGTCACTATAAGAATAATTATTCCATGTAACCTTCTTTTACAATCAAACAACCGTGTACTAATTATCATGTTATTAACTTTTCCAAATTACGGTATCGCTTACTTTTGTAACAGATACCATGTAACTTATTTTTCAAACTGTCACTTAGATTTCTTAGGTAGTTAGTCAATAAGGAATAATTTTGGACCAATTCTTAATATACCTCCCTGACAACGTTTACCTATTACTTTTCTATGTGATTCTTTGATGCACATGTCGTAAGAACTTTGCCTTGACGTTTAGTTATAGTAATCTTTGTACCTGATGATGGCGTAAAAGCCGAAAACTAGTTTGTACTAAACAAAAAATGTTGTGGAATATTGCAAACACTGTCGTGTGTTTATTAGTGATCAATTGCCCTATTCTTTATTTTGCTATAACATTTATACACATACACATGCACTATTTACGGATTGAGTGTGTTAATATTATTTCACATAATTTCGGTGCTTTATCTACCTATCTATATTATAGAGAATGTATTACGTTACTTGTATCAGCATTCATAATTACAATATTCTGTAGCTTATGTGCATGTCGTTCAGAAGACCATAATTGCAATTCTTTGGTCCATATTTCACAACATGTTCACAAAAAATAAGAAATGCGCTTACTTTAATTAAGGAGAGTGTCATAAAATTTTCTAAGTGCCAAAGTGGCAAAAAAGTACTGGCAGCAGCAGGACGCGAACCATCGCCAAGGCGTATTTTATTCGCAAGCTGTTACGTCTAGCCACTCCGCCAAGGTGAACATCACTCTTTGGCATTGGAGTTTAACCGTTAATGTGGCATTTGTTGACACCAAATTAGAATAAATCGTACTAAGAACGACGTGTTACTGATAACTCTTCAGTGCGCCAATGCTTTGCAATGGCTACACGCGAGTTATAGCAGGAAAATCGTTATACAGAAAATGAAATATGACGTTCCCTAGAGAGAGTCGTCGCAAGTGATCACGCTATGCGTGACCGCAGAGACATCTATCGGCAATAGACACTTTCCGAATGGCGCTGTCGCTACACGTTGTCGCTGATTATGCTTTGGTCAAGTACGGCAGGAATAAGGATGACAGGGGGCAGAGGCCTCTTCTGAATGTGTTTCTCCTGTTGTTCTTTCTGGTACATTACGTTAAGTAAAGGTACCGTCTGCCGTAGCTGATCCGTCATGGAATACAGTATGGACTCCTAGAGATGTTTTTTAACAACGCAGTTGCCTCATTAAAATATCAAGAAGAATTATCCCGCGTCGACCTACTGCCTATCCCGTAGGCCATGTCCACTTCTATTTTCCTGATAAGGGATTTCGGTGCCAATCGCGTCTTGTGATACTACTTCGCTGCATGTTGCTGAAATTTAGCAATTGCTTTTGGCTCCCTCCCCACCCCCCCCCCCCCCCCCCGACACACGCACACTGATAATGCAAAACGCGACGGGGCGTTTTATTCTGAAAACGTTGTAATTTATCGATGTAAATATTGGCATCAGTACCCTACACAGGGTATCCTATGAAGTTCTTGACAGACGCTCGGTACTTCCGGTCGGAGATGCTGTGCACGATGCATGAAATTTTCCCTGACCTTTCGCCTTGGACTGCGGAAGGCATCGTTGGATGTGAAGCGGTTGTCAAGTAATAACAACTCCTGCCATAAAAGCCTTCGTTATATGATCAGACGCTCTATAGTTTGACGGCCGCTGTCTACCGAGAGGGTGGACATTCAGAAGAGCGTATAGAGCTGATGGCTTCTTCCGCGTTTCTTCGACGTGGTGCTTCCAAGTCAGCTGCCCATCAAGTATTTGTTTGCTTCTCTATAAGGATCTGCCATGACCAAAACGCTGCTTTTTGTTTTTATATACCCATACATGTTTCGCTACAGTTGTATCATCTTCGGTGGGCCTTATTTATTACTTTGGAATCTTTTTAAATTTCTTCAGGTTATTAATTAGAAGTACGAACAAGAATTTCAAATATGTATATATACTGCGTTTTACATGGTGAAGTAGTTAACAGTATTTCTCTATCATCTGTTAAGGTCTTCGTTTATAGTTTGTCATCTTCAACTATATGGCACTCAGTAACGATCTAGTACATTTAATTTCACCTGAATGGCATCTCTGTCTGTGTGTTTGATTGTTTGCTATTGAACTATGTAAAATGAGGCGTATAAACATATATAAAATCCTTGTACATTTTTATAATTAACAGTACTAACTGGTAGTAATCTACAGAATATAATATTTATAAAGAAAATACAGATCAGGGCTTCAACATCAAGATGATTGTGACCACTAAGTATTAGGCCTTGAGTGACGAAGGAGTAAGGATGCCATGCAGCGTGATGTAGTCCACTACCACTCAGCGTCAGCTTGTAAGCAGGAGAGCACTCCTCTTGGCAATGTTAAACTGAGTTCTCCATTTAGTTGTTCATTCCTCATTATCAGGTGATGAACCACTTCTGAGCTTCGGTGCAACCGTTCAGGGCAGTGTCATCAGAGAGATTAAACCTGGCGTGAGGTTGTGAGATCTGGATTAGAGGCACTGTACAACACTTGACCCAAAACCGAGCCTTGTGGTGCCCCAGTGGCATCTCCAACTGTGACCACGAAGGTCCTGCCCTTCGGGTACCTACCAAGGAGGTGAAAGAAAAAGAACATGCGTCGGTGCCACACACTGTCAAAAGCACGTGAGACATTGAGAAGAATCAGGCCTCAGAGCTACCTACTTGGATGATGTTCTCGATCACCCTTAATAGCTGGAAAGGCTTTCCCGGAACCGAAACTTTTCGCCAGCTGATGGCGGACAAACTCGAGCGAGTACCCTTGTATACATTGACAAAGGAATCTCCCCTTCGCAGATCACATCGTAAACAGCGTTAAGTACCATAATTTAATTTGGCAGTGAAGTTCTTCATTTTCGTTAATACTTTTGTTTGAAGAGGTTTATTTTCGCATACTTGGCAGGTTTCGTTTGTGCTCCTGTCTTAAAAGTTTGTTCTCGCGTATTTGATAAATACTATTGTCTACAGTCTTCGTCTGTGACTGGTATATTTCAAAACAAGTCAGAGAGCATTACTACAGCTAGTTATCAGTCAGTCCACTGCCAGCTGTTGCCAGTGTCACATCGTAAAAAGTACTAAGTATCGTAATTTAACTTTGATAGGCAGTGTTGAGCGCGCCAGCCGCACAGTCGGCAGCACCAGCAGAGTTACAGCTTAGTAGAAGCGAACTACTGTCACTTAGTTGTGGGCTGAGCAGTGTAAATTTTTAAAATCTCGCGCTAGTAACGAGTGGATACTTAACTCTCCACTGGCAATTGTTGATTTGTTGGGATGGATAGGATGTGTGACTGTTGCGTACGGACGCAGAAGCTGACCGCAGTTCGCGAGCAGCTTGGCGTGCTGTTGGCCGCGGTCAGCCGTCTTCAGGCTGCTGCCTCGGAGTGTTGCGGCAGTGGGGGCTCTGGTGCGTCGCATGGTACACCACAGGTGTTACATGCTTCACCCACGGTCCCTGCTGTCGCGACATCTTCGCGCGTACCGGACGCGGTTGGCCACCCTCTCCTCAAGGGGTGCGGCGGGTTCAATGGCGTTAGCGTCGCTCGTGGCGAAATGTCATTGTGGATACTGGCCGTGGACGCTGAGGGAACTGAACGAATGGAGTGGCAAACTTGTTCACCAGCCTTAAAGAAGACTGGACATGTCTGGGATGCGTTTGGCAGACTTACTGCAGCCAGACCAGCACCTCCCACAACCATTACAGAGCTGGATATTGCACTCAACAGGAATAGTGAAATATACCTCAAGAGCTGAGTGATAACGTCATTCTGTCTATGCCATACAGGTGTGAAAATGTACTGGTCATATCCGAGGTGATCACACACCATATTAGAGGCCAACTACAATGACGTTTCCACTATTATGGAGGACCCACGGTTCCTTGTTCTTATTAAACTCCATGTAAACCTCAAATAAAAAGTTGAGGCAGCAAAATATTGTACTGCACTACACACAAATTGCAATTGTAAACAACGTGAGGAATCAAGAATTGATGACCTCCTTACACACCATTTTCAGGTACAGAAACATAAGTCTCATTTTAGTGAGCAATTTCATAGCCAAGAAATGGTATTTGTGTTGATAATTAAGGACAGTATTTACTGTATTTGCAAAAGACATTGTTTCTAAGTACACTGTATATATGTAAAGTCTGCCACCGGACAGACATTTGCCGGCCGCGGTGGCCGAAGGGACTGAGGCGCTCCAGTCACGGTCTACACGACAACTGCGGTCGGGGGTTCGAATCCCCCCACGGGCATGGATATTTGTGCCGTCCTTAGAGTTAGTTACTTCATAAGTAGTTTGTAAGTTCAGGGACCCATGACCCCGTAGTTAAGTCCCATAAGCAAGACAAACATTTGAACATTTTGACAGACATTTTAAAAATGGTGGGTACAGGAGCACTATGTTTTCCAAAGGTGAGGTTGCTTGCTTAGAAAAATACCACGCCAGTGGCGTCAGCTTTTAAAAACTTAACCAACATTAACTCGCTATGGTGGAATGCAGCATGGCGAGATGAGCGGCATTTTGCTACAGCGCTTCTTATTGGTGGCCTAGAGCAGGTGAGCTTTCCCAGTAACTGGGGAGGAATGCCAAAAGAGATACTAGTAATCGATGCGCCGGGTAATATATATATATATATATATATATATATATATATATATATATATATATATATATATATATATATATATTACCCGTATACGTATACGTATACGTTCCGATACAGGACCAGACATAAATGAAAACAAATATCAGAGTAAATGAGGATTTTATTAACTCGTACAGCCCTGACTGAGAGAAGAGTGTGCTTGGAGAGAATATTGAAGTTATCTTTTAGCCAAGAGAACGAAAACTGATCCCAAGTAGGGACAATACAAGTGCAACAGTGAAAGCACGTTAAATGTGAGCGCGCCTACCATTCGGTACGCAAACCCCTTCATTTACATAAACTCGCGGGTGTTGGCGGACACATACACGTTGTGACGGCGCAGATAATGGCTGGTAAGTCATCACCAAGATCTACTACAATGGTGGAATCCTATGCACAAGAGTGGTTCCTCGACCGGTATCTTCCAAGACTGGAAACCAACTGTGTACGAGAAGGCTTATCTCGCTCGCTCTGTTACCTCGCGCGTCAAATAGCAGTATGCGTCCGCGGCAAAATTAGAGACGTGTAGCCAAAGTCTTCGGAGGAACCGCCAACATCATCGCCGGCCAGCGCAGTCTGGCTACACGCCTCTTAAGGGCACAGCCTTGCAGAGGCGGGAAACGGCCGAAATAAGGGCGGCCAAGTGGTATCCCTCCGCCGGAAAGGCGCCGTGTCAGAGCATTCAAAGTAACTGTTGGAACTGCCTTTGTGGCTGTTCGCCATATTTAAATTAGTTTCATATGGTTTAATTGGTGATTAACGTTAGACATTCTGAGTTTTATTCGGCTGACCTTACGACAATCAGTAGTGTTGTTAATTTGTGTTGCTTTCGAATCTACATTCAGAAGGTTAATAAGTATGTGATTAATACACACAATTATATGGCATAAAGGCTAAACGTGGTGGCACATAATCACCTTTGAGTTCGGCCAAGATAAGCCTGTTTTATTCAGTGAAATTTGAAAGTTCAAAGTGATATTTAGATTTTTTCCTTAGAAAAGAGAAACACCTATCTTCCTATGATACAAATATTTATTTATCTTCAATCGGCTTCTTAATTACTTACGCCCAATTGTAGACATCAAGTAAGAGATGCTAAGGGATAGTTAGTAGCCGGCCGCGGTGGCCGAGGAGACTGAGGCGCTCCAGTCACGGACTGCACGGCCACTACGGTCGGGGGTTCGAATCCCCCCTCAGGCATGGATATTTGTGCCAGCTAGTTCGTAAGTAGTTCATAAGTAGTTTGTAAGTTTAGGGACTGATGACCCCGTAGTTAAGTCCCATAGACTATACAAACATTCCATTCGGATAGTTAGTACAAACAGTGTGTGGATAAACAGGGTGAGGAAATCTGTCCCTCCAAGATTCTGTCGAATTCGCAGACTTCAGTCCTGTACAGTGTTAAATGACAACATATAATGCACGAAATACGCAAACACGAAGGATAAACTGACGATTCGGAAAAAGGTAGTCATAAGGCTGAAATACCACAACTTAAAAACCAGAAATGTATTCACAATTGCGAATATGGATAAGCGTCAGCTACGTGGTTTAATGGCGGCGTATCAAAGTTTATGCTGGACCTGCACCCGAAATGATATATCCCGTACTAGTGGGAAATACGGGTTCCAGTCCCCATCCAGAAATATTTTTTAAATGTCACCATTAAGTCACGCAACTGATGCTCATTCATATTCGCAATTGCGAATACATTTCTTGTATTTAATTTTACAGCCGTTGTCGTCGCAGCGACCACATTGTTTAAAACAATAAACATGAACACTACAGACCGTATAATTCAGAAGAGCTCTCTCTTTCATATGTATACAATGTGATAGGACACTAATTAATAACACGTGTTCACCGCCGAGCGGTCTAAAGCGTCTCGCTGCGGAGCGCGCGGTTGCTCGCCGTGGAGGTTCGAGTCCTCCCTGGAGCATGGGTGTGTGTGTTGTCCGTAGGTTTAAGTAGTTTGTAAGCTTAGGGACTGATGACCCCGTAGTTAAGTCCCATAAGTTGTACAAACATTTGAACATTTTCTAATAGGTTTACAAATATTTGAGATAATTACAATATCATTGTCAAGCCGCAAAGCTTATATTTCTTCACCTTGAACTTTAGATACCTTACCTAATCTTTGGGTTTCTTCACAGCTTGCTCAGAGTACATATTAAATAATATTCGCAAAAGCCCAATGCCTTTCTCTTTTCCAAACGCTTGCGTCCCTTATAAATGCTGTGTGGTTTCTTTAAAAGTTGTATATAATTCTTCGTTGCCTTTATTTTGATGTAAGGGTCGCCAAGTGATGTTAATGAATCGCAAGTTAGTGTTTATTACAAACTATATTTGATAACATTAATCTGATTTGCAACAAGTCATGAGAAGCGTAGAGGCACAACTCGAAGTTACCTGCTGTAGTGTAAGCGGTGCGTTTGTGTAGGTACAGTTTTTCTGAAAATGGGTTCCTGACATGACACACATTTGTTCTGTTCACAATAGACCGTGCGTCAAGCCTGAGGAGCGACTGTAATGAAGTGCACTGAGTCTAGTGACGTCAACTGCAGGCTACGTGACCGAGCAGTAGTGGCTCCAGAGGCGTAAGACCCGACAAAGACTGGGACAGCGATGAGCTGACTACTGCATGCTCCTCCACACCACTCCCGGAGAACGTCACGGTGATTGATGATGCCTCATCAGCCTATCCATGGCCGGAATGCGGAAATTTGCTTTATTATTCGGAGCCTTTTGTAAACTTTGTTATGCTGTGACTCATACGACTTGCAACGATAAAGATCACTCATTGAAGGTCAAGTTGAAATGTTTGTAAATCTATCGGACCAAACTGCGTGGTCATCAGTCCGTAACTTGCAAACTACTTAAACCTAGGTAAACTAACCTAACGACAACACACACACGCATGCCCCAGGGAGAACTGGAACCTCCACGGCGAGCAACCGCGCGCTCCGCAGGGAGACGCTTTAGATCGCTCGGATACTCCACCGCGGTGAAGGTCAAGTAACTTAAAAGTGCTGCCGCTTCACTGAACATAAGTTTGGAACGAACTGCACTCACAGAGGAGGACGTAAGATTATGAGATACCTTTTTATTTTTATTGATAAAAGAAAAACTGTTAATGGCAAATCTGTAGTCTACAATTAACTGCTCACATTCAAATATTCTTTAGCTCAGTCGTTAATTGACATGCACATAACATCAAAATTTCTTGGGAGTTAGCCGTATGTGCAATTTTGAAAGTGTGGTGGTAATCTTAGACACCTAATAAATTAATAACGTATTAGGCAGATTCGAAATATACTTGTTTTGCTGTGGTGACATAGATAAAAAGGACAATATCTGTAAATAAAAACAAGAAAATAGAGATGTGAGTATAAAAACTGAATAAATGTGAAACAACATTAACACATGAATTATGAAGGATTAAACTCCTTATGCCCTTATTAAGTTTATCTATTTGTAGTATAAACAATAATCACAAATATAGTCAACTTTCTCCACGTTTGCACAGTATTTATCGACCCATGTTACTCTCTGTAACTGTTCTGAAAAAACTTTCCAGTACAGAAAAAATATTCTTTATTATAGTTTTTCCTCGGGCCTTTCTTTTCTTTAGAAATCATAGTTCTCGGTGTCGTAAAATCGAAACCATTTGACATATTCATTGCTTTTTTTTGTGAAAATTTAATATTGTAGACGTCAATAAATTTCTTTACGGTTTTTTGCACAAGAACACATCGCAGTTAATTTATCAACTAATACTAAAGTTATTAAATATGAGAAGAGGCATTGAATTAAATTTTGTGTTGGGGCTGGGATCTGGGATTCGAACCTGTGAACACATGTTCACGGCAGGTGCTTTAGACCCCTCAACTAACACAACGTTACTGACGAATGGATTACACAGACTGTCTTCCAGCACGTCTCCCTCCACACCACATACTTTAATTCTGCCTCAAAGTTACCTGTGAAAAGCGTATCAAATTACCGAGGCTCTCCTATATTGTTATTGCACCCCAGGAAAGAACGCGAATGGGAACAATTCCAACTTGTTACTCAGGCAATGACTCTCCTGATATTAATACCTATGGTATAATGAGACAATGTTTATCTCAAGGAACTCTATTGCTGTTGATGTTAATATTAAATTATAAAGGAGCTTGTTCAATAAAAACCCACCAAAAACGATATATGTGCAGACTACACTTCAGCGTTCAAATATGAGACAGTATCCGACACTACTGGTGTTTCATGTTACTAGTAATTTGAAGTTTTAGATTTGAAGTGACTACTGAAAGAACGCTTATTCAAATCACAAAAACGAGATATGATAAACATTATTTGATATTTATACTATAATTACCTTGTTATGAATTGTGATATGCCGGATGATGGTTGAATGAAATCTGCTGCCAAAATTTACGGTGCAAAAACATCATCGTGCTCCGGAATACTGAACACTCGGCCAACAATGCGTGGCAACTGCATCAGCAACACACACTAGCACAAACGTTGGAAGGGACTTAGACGTAACATTTGACCCAAGGTGGTGTTTGAAGTACCCTACCCTCCTCCATATTCTTCGTAGCACCAAACCCTTTCCTGAATTTTAATAATTTATCGAGTTTTAGAACTCTTGAAAATTTCATCCCCCTAGGCCACGTAGACGTATGAAAAATTATCTACTATATCAGCTTTGACATGTGGTTCATTTTTGACCCATACACAGTTTAAGACAATTTGAATATCAGTAACACCATTTTTTAAACGTGAAATAATTTATGGGTATGCCTCAATATTATTCACGAGATGTTGGATTACATTAAGACACATCCCCCCCCCCCCAAAAAAAAAAAAAGTGTAATGCTGAAATTTTTTGGGCTGGGCGACGTGTTATATCAGCGTGGCTTTCGGTTATCTGTGGACTGGCTACATTCAGACCTATGAAGTGATGCTGGAGAGCCACAGAATAATCGCACCTCTGTCTGAGGCACTAATATTTCTATGACGTGACAGTAGATGTCAGGATCGTCACCCGAACGGAAGTTTCTTCTCTGCGTATCTTTGTCTGGTCAAACTGAGTAGCAGTTACTAATTATTCGTGGTAGCAGCGACGTCAGCTTGTGATTTATTTTCGTGAGTTCGTGTCATTAGAGCTACGATAGCAAGACGATGCTGTCTTACATAGACTGAGATTCCCTACTATCTAAATTTCACTGACGCAATCGAGTGACGAATCTGGTAGCGAGAAAAGTGCAGTGGAGGACAAAGGTTTTCTCTCAGTGGAATCTGGTGATAAAGTAATTCAGATGCCTTAAACGAATGAAAAAAAAAAAAAAAAAAATAGGAAACATCTGACTATGATTTATCTTTTGCACAACGTAAGCGTGTAGCAGTCTATACGCAAATATTTCAGTGTGTGTTTTTCTTTATTTTATTATTTAGGTGTCGGCTTTATGGATCTCTATATTCTAAGTACCTAGCCTACTGGATGCCAGGTCAGTGACAATACTGCCAACAGAAACTGAAGTTTTACAATGAAACCAACGGTGGAGTCGATGTAGTTGACCAAATGACGTGACATTACAGTGTCCAAGCTGCCGCCCACTGAAGGCCTGTGCGTGCTTTTACAACATTAATGACCTTGCAATGATCAGTTCTCACACAATTTTAAGTTATTTACTTGTAAGAACATGGCAAGGCGAGAATCTGTTGTCAGAGTAGTAGATGAGTTTGCTGCCACTTACAAACTGCAGAGGGGATCCAACCACCCCTTGCAAGCACTCAGCGGTGGCCAATATCGAAATAGAAGGCTTTTCCAAATCCGGGATTCCTACAAACAACGAGAGGGGAATAAAACACCGAATGTATGTTTCAAGTGCAACAAATGCAGCCAAGCCAAAACACTTATGTAACGTCTCAACTGTGAACCCACCTCAGCTTAAACATGCGGTCAACTAATTGTTGCTAAATATTTTCAAACACAATAATAGAGTGAAATTGCTTTTTGTTACATTTTCGAACCGTTGATTACAATAAGGAATAAAACATTCTGCATGTCTACAAATGGTCGGCACTTTTATAACTAAAACTGTATAAATACTATTAGTAGTCGTATAAACTATATGTTTTGAGTCTGTTTCAATCTTTTATATAGATAAGCATTAAAATATTATTTTACTTACTTGTTTTAATGATGTTCTATGGAAGACTGTGGAATTTCTTCTGCAAAATTTAAATAAAACATTTACTGTTGAAAATCGTTGCGATTGTGAACTAGGCATGCTAAAAAGAAATTTTTTTGTACCCAAGAGTCTTCTTGAATGTAACACCGACATGGTGAGACCCAAAACGCCAGAAAAATATCAATTAAACGGTAGTTTGTTACCATCGATCAAAAATGACCCATATGATACTAATAGGGGTATGGGAAAGTCTTGTAGTGTTAATTGAGAGTATTCTGACAGATATCGATTACCTATAGTCTGAGGAAACGTGGTCTCTCATATTAATGCACCTCTGATATTGGAAACTTCTCTACTTAATAAATAATTACAACAAAAACAGAAACACTGTATTACTTTTGATACAACATTCGGGAGTCACAAACTGCACATTTTCAAACATCACAGTTTATTCAAAGGTTTCAAACCACACAAGCTACATTTCTGAATATTTGAAGCCACTAGAAAGTCTTTTATCGAAGATGATAACTTAAAAGGGTAAGACATCAATGACAGCTTCACTTTCACTAGTACAGTAATCTGGCAGCTGTATGCAAATTAGGAACTGCTCAGATTTACACTGAATTCAGGTATTGTTAGACATGTTGAAAGGGTATAGACAGCGATTGGGTTCCGAAGTAAAAATAAACCGCATGGGCTTATCAAAGATCCGATCAGTTATCTTGAATGCCAATATTGCGTGGTTGAAGTCAAAGTGAGCGTGACAAGGAGAAAGTGGGGAAGGGGACCAGCTGTGTTTCTTGGAAGCTACGTTGTGTGACGACAGAGGAAGTGGAGGGTAGCAGCGTCAGTTAACCGACTCATGCTGCTTTTCCACAGTAAATGTTCAAATGTTTTTAAAGGTTATGGAACTTAACTACAGGGTCATCAGTCCCTAATCTTACAAACTACTTATGAACTAACTTATACTAAAGATAGTACAAACATCCATGCCCGAGGGAGCATTTGAACCTCCGACGCGTGAGGCCGCGCGATCCGAAACGTGGCGTTCCAGACCACTCGGCTACTCTCGCGCGGATTTTCACAACAAAAAGAGACAGCAGAGGTCTCCACGGTGGAAGTCTGAGGTCTGCTGTCTCCTGGGGTGGCAGGGTCCGGCCCTACAGGTAAGAGCACTGTCGGGCTACGCTGATGTTCGTACAACCTGTTGACACCTGAAGTCCGATCTATAGAGTAACATTTTCTAATATGCAGTTGTTTCCACTGATGCTCAAACATTCACGAATATATTCTGTTTAAATTTTTGTACTTTGTTCTAGAACGTGTATCATACGCGATACAGCAGGTAACTAAAGAGACAAACGCTACACGAAGAAAAATAATTATTATTTACAGTTATGAACACACCACAAATCCTTCATCCCATAGATAGCACAAAATAGTTGCAAATTGTAATGTTACATACGAGGTACGTCAACAAAATGTTCAAATGTTTCTAAAGCTTACGGGACTCAACTGCTGGGTAATCAGTCCCTAAATTTACAAACTACTTATGAACTAACTTATACTAAAAGCAACACAAACATCCATGCCCGAGGAAGGATTCGAACTTCCGACGCGGGAGTCCGCACGATCCGCAACGTGGCCTCCAGACTGATCTGCGTCTGCCGCGCGGCGTATGTGCACAAGTTCCGTTTGGTTGAAAAAAAAAAAAAAAAAAAAAAAAAAAAAAAAAAAAAAAAAAAAAAAAAAAAAAAAGACTGTACAGATGCAGAAAAAGTATTTATTGTACAAAAATCTGTAACTGTTCAAATACTTTTCTAGCTAGCTTCCGAAATTTTGTAGGCCTTCTCATAACGTGGCACAAGTTTTTGTATGTCTTCTTAATGGAAGGTTGCCGCCTGTGTATTCAACCATGTGGTAACATGTCCTTTCAGCTCGTCGTTATCGTTGAAGTGTACCACCAAGGACAGATGTTAGGTGTAAGAGATGAAAGCCGCTAGGATTGTGTGACCCAGTGTTTGCTTCCGTAGCTCAGCGGTAGCGTCGCTGACTACCACGCAGGGGGTACGGGTTCGATTCCCGGCAGGGGACTGGGTGTTGTTGTCCTAATCATCATCATTGGCACGTGAGTCGCCCACGCGGCGTCAAATAGAAAGACTTACACTAAGGCCGCCGAACAAACCCGCAAGGGTTCTCCCGGCCAAGAAAGCCATACGATCATTTCCATTTTTGTGTGAACCAGTTCATCAGTAGCCACAGACGGGCGTCCACTTCGTTCTTCATAATGCACTTGTCACGTCCTTCATTGAACACTCTTGATCCATCTGATTTCACATACGGCGGTATTTTCAATTACGGCTGTCATTATAAAGAAGAACTAAAAGTACACGTCGGTAGCTGCGATCTGAAAATGGCGTACATGTCTTCTCCTTTAGTCAGAACAACTGCCACGCATACTCGGAATTGTGATAGTAGCGCTGCCGAGGATAGAAATAGAAACGGAACTTACTTCTTACTTAGGTATTTTTGGCATGTACAAAGCACATTTATTTCTCATTATTTGTATGGTGTCTGTTATTTTGGACATGTCCGTAAAGAACAGACACATTATAAATTGTCGTATATATACCGACATCAGGCATTGACATTTCCTGTGCAAATACCTAGAACCGCTCGAACCCTTGTGTAAATCCAGTATAGCTGCGAGCAAAAGGAACTAAAGGGCAGGGAGCACTACTACCCTAGTGTACTATAAGCTGAGAAATTGCGCAGGAGGGGAGGAGGGCCTGGATAGCGTAATTCGTTGAGGCGACCACCGGCCTCAAGTGGGAAATCTGGGTTTGAACCGCGGTCCAGCGCCAATTTTCAGCTTAACTATTGAATACTTTTCAGATTCCAAACAATAATATTATTGTGATGTCATCGTACACCCTGCCGATCAATATTCATTTGCCAGTACTTGCGCTGGTCTACGTGAGTCGAAAAATCGTTACCACTTGTCTAGAGCTAGGCTCCAGCGTCTCCTGAAACGATCGAAATGTTTCAATATTTCGAATTGATGCTCTTGTATCTCTTGGGCTTTTCTCGTATTGGCTGAACTGATCTTGTCTCCTTCCGTTTCTTCATTTTCCTCCTCACAGGCATATAAAATTTAATCACACAGACCCGTTGTAACATATATATACATCCAATAAAATATTATTTTTCATCAGAAAAATCAACCTACTCGCATTTTATTTGATAGAATTATTCTAAGAATACGTAACAATATTGTAGCGCTGGTTTAGAAAGAAAGAAACGATAAATCAAGAACACCAGTTTTTCTTTCTGGAAGCCATGTTTATCCACTCAAAAAGTGACTGGTCCTGACACCTATCACTCACTCTAATAACTACGAGCAGGTGAACTGGTTGATCTGTGAAGCGTATCGAGTACGATACAGGCGGCATTTGTATGAAGAAAGCTACACTACGAGTATTTGAAGGAATGTAATTTATACGGAAGTATCACATATGACACAAGGAGACGCTGGAGCCTAGCTCTAGACAAGTGGTAACGATTTTTCGACTCACGTAGACCAGCGCAAGTACTGGAAAATGAATATTGATCGGCAGGGTGTACGATGACATCACAATAATATTATTGTTTGGAATCTTTCCTCTGGTTGATAGTCTGTACTGACACACAAAGAGGTTATAAATCATTCTAAAAATCACTGAGGCTTTGTATTTCGCTAGAGTGATTTTTCGAATTTATTCATTGTGAAGTGATTTTGAGATTAATATCGGGCGAGGGAGGGAGGACATCCTGTTCCAGGTCATTGAGACGATAAGTAGCATAGGTTGGACCTCTGGTGTAAGATGTAGAACCTAGGCGTTAGATTTCTGAACAGCCTATGTTGGAGAAGAGTTCGACTCTGTTGCTGGCACTCGATAAACCGGGAGCGTTGTAGCTCTATTTCTTGCCAAATGCAGTATTTACTCGTGATATTTTTTTCATATTTGGCGGTTGTGAATTTCTACACAAATCTTTTGAATGTCATTATACAAATTTGTTATCAAAGGGAAAATGTGGGATAAGAAATGTCTTGCACTTATTTTCCAACCTTTCCAATGGAACTTTTTGTATTTTTTGTGTGTTGTTTCAATACATTATTTATTGTTTATTTCTGAACAGCCCTGTGCTTGGGTATCCGGCTGTACAGGACTCTGACATTTCGCAGGCACGGTCAAGATATTAACGGAAACGCACGTTTGAGGAATATCATCCGAAAACTTCAAGTTCTGACTCTCGCACTATGTTGCTCAGCATCAGACTGTGTAGCACCCCTTGTACTACTCTGCACACGCCAAACATGTTGTCGTGCACTTAATGAGACAATGTGCATGACTTTTTTTGCCGCAGGAAGGCAACGCCATTTCAACAAATTTATTCAATTGTCGGCATAGCACCGCCTATCATCGTAAGACAAGTCGCAGTTGACTCCGAAAGAAGTAAACACCGAGATTACAACAGCCACCAGCTATACGGCCACCAAATACAGTACAGCCGACTGAAGTCCCGGTGACCAAACCTTTAGACGAGCAACCTGAAATAATTAGAGAAAATTCATGGTGAAACAGGATTGTTGTTGTTGTTGTTTAGAGGGGACTAAACTACTTGGTCATCAGTCCCAAGTGAAACAGGATTAATCAGACGCAAATAAAGATGAAAGAACAATTGGCTTTGGAAGGCGTTTAATTGCTGAAGAATTGAAGCCACACGATGCGATGCAAACCTAAAAAAAAAAAAAAAAAAAAAAAAAAATGGGGATGTATGTAACTTATACCTTGATATTTGGCCGATAACTGAACATAAGCAGTATGATCGGTGACCCCGATACGTAGAGTAAATAAGTATCCATGTTTGGAAACCTTCGCGAAACTTGAAATTCCACACAAGCATCCTGGCTTTCGCGAAAGATCTAGATAAGTCTTTTCCCGGTGAGGGTTCAGGTGTTAAAATGCGTTGACCGCTTCCAGGAAGGATCGGCAGTAATCAGCTGTATGCATGAGGGGAGAAAGCGGCTTTCTAAGGGGGTTTGTTAGTCTGTCGTGCGGCACGATAGCCTCAGACTGGCGCCTCTGCAGGGGTCATCTGCACAGTAATTAGAGGGCCCCTGGCCGCGCGGCACACTTTCGCTCTGGCTGTTAGGCGGCGTTTATTAATTCCGATATCGGCACATCTCCCCCAGGAGGAGAGCCGGGCGGGCCGCCGATGACCCCCGGCCCTTATGGAACTCGCTGGAGAGTACTCACAGGGGAGCCGATCCCACTAGCCAGCGAACTTTCCGTCGGTCTGAAGTACTCGAGACACTGCTCAGATCGGCAACATCGGCAACCGCTACTCAGTAGCCACTGGCATACTCTGACTGTTCTTAAAATCCCTGAACTTTGCCCGTAAAACTGTTCTGTACTTGCCTTTTACTTATTGTGCATGGTATCCTTCGTCGCGGTGGAGTAGCCGAGCGGTGTAAAGCGTCTCGCTGCGGAGCGCGCGGTTGCTCGCCGTGGAGGTTCGGGTCCTCCCTGGGGCATGGGTGTGTGTTGCCGTTAGGTTAGTTTACCTAGGTTTAAGTAGTTTGTAAGCTACGGACTGATGACCACGGATTTTGGTCCGATAGATTTACAAACATTTGAACATTTGAACATGGTCTCCTTCGAAACGGTCTGCTCCACAATTGATTCACCTATTCCAACGCCGTTTTCACTTTCAGAAGCAGTCTCTGTACGCCACTTGCTGCACTGAAGCGTCGTCTGCAAATATTCTTTCATCCCGCCTATCGTTCCAAAATCTTTCTCCTTTCAACGAGTTTTTGAACTATGTAAACAGAAAACGTCGTTAAGGGCCAGGTTTGGAGGATGAGGTGTACAGTGACCTTTTTTTTTTTTTTGCAGTAAACACATACGCCCCGGGATTAATGTGTCGGGGTATTATCGTGTTGTAAAAGACATGAATGTCTCGGCACATTTAAGGTATTACCTTCTCACATTTTTGTTAGGTGTCGCAACACGCCCCATCTTACCAGCGATTAAACGTTTCTCACTATGGGGCTAATTCATCATGAGCTAATTCTTAAAAGACGAAGAAAACTGTCAGCATGGCTTTGATATCTGACCGGATCTGACGAGGCGGTTTTTGGTCTTGGGGAACCTTTCCCGACAGTTGCGAAAATTTAAACCTTGAACTTAACATCAGAACAGTAGAACTACGAATCACACCCAGTTATGAATCCCTGAGGGTACATTTCGTTCTCATTTGAGCGATCTAAAGTTCATCACAGATTGCAAGACGTGGCCTTTTTGGTTTTGACTCGTGATCCGTGGGACTATTCCAAGTTTCTGTGTCAGAATTTAATGAGATGATCCAGCCCAAATGTTTCATTTTCTGTGAGCTATGCTGCAAGGTCGATATCTTGCGTCTGTCTCACGAGTATGACTCTGGTGCTACGATGGAGGCTCTCTTTGGTTTGAGAAGAATAGTGGGAACTGCGCGCTGGAGAGAGTTGGACGGTAGACGAAAAACGGCTTTTGATTGCGAGCCGGCCCCGTAAGCGAGGACGTTCTCCAGCTCCCTGTACCGACGACGCGCCACGACGAGAAGACCTGAGGCTCCTTGCCAATTCTTATCTCCATATCTCGCTAGGGCTGCTGGTTTATCCAGAGGACAGAGTCTTGCTGCCTTTTGACTTATTAAAGATTGAGTCAGCGCCACTATTATCCCCAATGTGGCTCGAATTCAAAGAAGTGGTATCGACAGCAATTTACAGTTTTATACCAAATAAATTAATAAAAGAAGGAGGTGATCCTCCTTGGTACACAGGTCAGGACACTGTTGCAAAAGCAACGGAAAAGGCATACTAAATTTAACTGAACCCAAATTTCCCAGGATTGGCGATCCTACACTTTTGTGTCTCAGCCTTTTGTGTCGCCGCTTTTGTGTCTCGTTTCCGTCGTAGGTGTCGGTGGCCGAGTAGAAAGTCCGACACAGGAATAAAGGATGCACGCTTGTGTAGGTAGGAGGTGACCAGGCAGTGGGACAGCAGAAACTAGAAACACTAGAGTAAATTAGAACGAGATATATATTTCTTAGAGACTTAGTAATACTTAATTTTTACATAGCTCAGTACTGCAGGATGCTGATACATAGTTGAGCTAGAGGCCTGCCTAGTGCCTGTCCGATAGCCAAGTCTTCACTGGTGCCTATCTGATTCCGGAGTGTTAACTGGTTCCTATCTCAGCCCCAAGTGAACGATGTCGTTCAGTGGTGGCCACAAGCGGGATCGCAGCAGAGGGCGCTCGTGGCTGATGTCGTAAGAACGCCGCGCCGTGCGTGCATGGCGGCGCGCGGCGAAAGTAGGTGGCGCGCACTTTAGACTTGTGCGACACCACATACACAGTAGCTCGAAATTTAGCGAGGACTTCAATGCGAGATGCCTACAATACTTATCACAACGAAACTCTTTCTCGAAATTTGACTAAAACCCTAAGAGTTTGTGGTCATATGTTAAATATAATAGAGGCAAAACACAAACAGTACCCTCACTACGTGATAGTAATGGCGATCCTGCCGATGACAGCGCTACTAAAGCAGAGTTACTAAACATAGCTTTTAGAAACTCATTCACTAAAGAAGACGAAATCAATATCCCAGATTTCAAATTACGAACAGGGGCCGTAATGTGTAACGTAGAAGTAGATATCATCGGAGTAGTGAAGAAACTAAAATCACATAACAAGAACAAGTCTTCTGGTCCGGATTGTATATCCATTAGATTTCTATCTGATTATGCTGAAGCCATAGCCCCTTACTTAACAGCCATATACAACCGCTCTCTCAAAGAAGGACCTGTACCAAAAGATTGGAAAGTCGCACAGGTCACACCTATATTCAAGAAAGGCCGTAGGAGTAATCCATTAAACATTCAGGCCTATTTCATTGACGTCAATTAGCAGCAGGTTTTTGGATCATATCCTTTATTCAAATATTATGAATTATCTCGAACAGAATGATCTATTGGCCCAAGGTCAACATGGATTTAGAAAATATCGTTCATGCGAAACACAACTAGCCCTTTACTCTCACGAAATGATGTGTGCTATCGACAAGGGTTCGCAAATTGATTCCGTATTCATTGATTTCCGGAAGGCTTTTGACACCGTACCTCACAAACGGCTTTTAATCAAATTGCGTGGTTACGGTATATCGCGCAAATTTGCGACTGGATAGGCCTAGGGGATTTCCTCTCAGAGAGGGCACAGTTCGTAGTAATCGATGGTAAGGGATCCACTAAGACAGAGGTGATTTCGGGCGTTCCACAGGGTAGTGTTATTGGTCCTCTGCTGTTCCTTATTTACATAAACGATTTAGGGGAAAATCTAAGTAGCTCTCTTAGGTTGTTTGCAGATGACGCCGTCATTTACCGTCTAGTAAAATCATCTGAAGATCAAAACCAACTGCAGAACGATCTGAATAAGATATCTGTATGGTGTAAGAATTGGCAGTTGACTCTAAATAATGAAAGTATGAAGTCGTCCACATGAGTACGAAAAGAAATCCGTTAAACTTTGTTTACATGATAAATCAATCAAATGTGAAGGCCGTAAACGCCACAAAATACCTTGGAATTACTATTACTTCAGACTTAAATTGGAAAGAACACGTAGATAATGTTGTGGGAAAGGCGAACCAGAGACTGCGTTTTATTGGCAGAACCCTTTAAAGATGCAACAGACCTACTAAAGAAACTGCATACACTACGACTGTCCGTCCTTTTATGGAGTATTGCTGTTCAGTGCGGGATCCTTATAAGGTGGGTTTGACGGAGGACATCGAAAGAGTCCAAAGAATGGCAGCTCGTTTCGTATTGTCACGATACCGGGGAGACAGCGTTACGGAAATGATATAGGATCTGGGGTGGGAATCATTACAACAACGGCGCTTATCGCTGCGGCGTGGGCTACTTACGAAACTACAATCGCCAACATTCTCCTCCGAATGCGAAAATATATCGTTGACTCTCACTTACATAGGTAGAAATTATCATCAGAATAAAATACGAGAAATCAGAGCCCGAACGGAGAGATTCAGGTGTTCATTCTTCCCGCGAGCTATTCGAGAATGGAATGGGAGATAAAATAGTATAACAGTGGTTCGATGAACCCTCTGCCAGGGTGATTTGCAGCGTATCCCATGTAGATGTAGATGTAGACATGCCGTAGTGGTTTTTCTTGAAGTCGGCCAGTAAAGAGTTTTGGACGATTAATACTGCCATGCAGGTTGAATGTTTGCCTCATAATGTCCGTTTTGCTTATCTAGTGTCTTCTTGGTGTGTTAATGTCGGCCTAGCACGCTACGCTGTCACTCTCTTGCGTATATTTTTCTCCCCTTTCTATTTGCATTCTAGTTTACCAGTTGCAATTTTGAGTAGCATATTTCGTATCTGCAACACATTTAAATATTGGTTGAGATTTGTTAAAGTTGTTAATTTATTTTTTAAGGCGCCCGATTTATTTTACCTCACAAAATGAAAGCCCGGCTGTTAACCTTTCATAGTTTTTGTCTTAAAGCGTTTTGGTGTGTTTTCTTCAATTATAATTTGCCGTATGCCTGCGCGGTCTATGCGGACCATGGGTGTGGCTGGTTTTGTCGACGTGCCGTGTGGGATCCTGAGGCAGTCTTAGGACACAATGCTGATGGTCCAGTCCCGTAGGCACAACATCTGTCTGTTTTCCAACCGTTGTGTATAGTTTATTTTGTTTTAAACACTAATCTGTATCGTATAACATTTTATTTAAAAACAATGTCAATCCTTGTAAAGGTTACTGATTATTCCATTTGCTTAAAGACTTTTAGAACTGTTTCTAATAATGCTTTGTTAAGGTTTCTCTAAGGAAATTTTTATGTGCCACCTGGTAGATCCCCATAATGTTGTGGGTCTGAGTCCTGTGGTCCAACTGAAGCGATCATTTCCTTGAAATTGGTACATTGTTCTACTTGAGGAACCTTTCACCGTCAAGGTCGAATCCATGTTGAGCCCACGTTTTAAGCGACTGTTATAATATGTTGATGATGCACAGCAATCAGTCGCAAATATTTGTTTACTGTAGAAAATCTGGATTTCCGTCACTGTGTGACCATTATCCAAGCTTAATACGTAGCGAAAACCATACAAAAATTTTCAATCTTCAATTTTAAGATAATGGTCACACTTTCAACGTGTTGCGCAGTGTAGAGATATTTTCCATGCCAGGCGCTCCTCTAGAGCGAACAGTTTAGATGTATTTGTCTTAACAGAAAGTGCATTGTGAAGTGGAAGACCTGAAAGTAATAAGGTCTTTAAACTTTATATTAAATAATCGGATCTGCTGCAGTTGTTAATTTAAGCTTTTTTATTTTATGCACTACCCGAGTTTCGAGACCTATATCTCTTCAGGTGCATTTAGTCCGTAAAACTATTATATGTAGTAACAGATTAAAATAGTTTACCAGAAAATCACTATTTTAATCTGTTCCTACATGTAACAGTTTTACGGACTAAATGCACCTGATGATGAGATATAAGTCTCGAAACTCGGTTAGTGCATAAAATAGAAAAAAAAAGTTTAAATTAACAACTGTTGCGGATCCAATTATTTAAGATGAAGATGGACGGTTGTGGATGTTCAAAAATGTTCAAATGTTTGTATAGCTTATGGGACTTAACTACGGGGTCATCAGTCCCTAAACTTACAAACTACTTATGAACTAGCTAACACTAAGGACGGCACAAATATCCATGCCCGAGGGGGGATTCGAACCCCCGACCGTAGTGGCCGTGCAGACCGTGACTGTAGCGCCTCAGTCCCCTCGGCCACCGCGGCCGGCAGGTTGTGGATGTCCCGAAGGAAGAAAATTCTTCAGACTTTGTTTATATGCAAGGAATGGAATTTTCCAAGTCAAGGTGTTCTTATGAGAAAGTCTCTTTCAATGATTATGTAGCATTCTCACAGCGATTGTATACTAAAACTGTCGTCTGCGCCACACTCGAAACCTATCAACAGCTTTTAGGAATTGCAATCGAGACTCATCTGACCAAACCACGAGTTTTCAGTCTTATTGGATACAGTATGTATGGTGACGAGAGCAGGAGCGGCGCTGAGGAGTTGTGCTGTTAGCAAAGCCGTTCGAGACATGTGTTCAAATGTTTGTATAGCTTATGGGACTTGACTACGGGGTCATCAGTCCCTAAACTTACAAACTACTTATGAACTAGCTAACACTAAGGACGGCACAAATATCCATGCCCGAGGGGGGATTCAAACCCCCAACCATAGTGGCCATGCAGACCATGACTGACGCGCGGCAGTCCCCTCGGCCACCGCGGTAGGCCATTCGAGACACTGTGTGTCGCAGTGACCTAGCGGATAAGTTCGTCGTACGTCCTACATTCATCTCTGCGATCATTCACACAACGCTGCTTGTCTGATAACACTAACAACTAATCAAACGCCGCTCTCTCGGTTATTTCTCACAGGCCGTCAGCCAATGTGTTGTCACTAGTGAGATGTGTACTTTCTCGGTGGTCAACTCTTACATTCCTATTGCTTTCGTCTTAAAAAGGTTTATTCTCACGTAGTGTTTATATTGTTCTGTTGTTGGTCTGTTGGTCTGGACAATGAGGGAACTTTCATCACAGTTCAGTCAGCTAGCAGACGCCATTAGTGAAGTCCTAGTGTAGCAGCAAATTGAAGTTTTTAACAATTTTGTTTGTACTCTTTAGGTGTTTCAGTAGCAGTGGTAGGATAGATAAGGTCTGTGTGAGTTGTGTGCGGACGCAGGATGAGTTGGCTGCTGTATACGAACAGCTGAACGTGATTTTGGCCAGGCTGCTGCCTCGGGGTTGAAATTTCTTGAACATATTCTCACTTCTAATATATGAAATTTTCTTGAGATGGAAATGCTTCAGACCGTTCATCAGCACAGCTTTAGGAAGCATCGATCGTGCAAAAATCAGCTTGCCATTTCCCCTCTTGGCACCTTGCGAGCTGTGGATGAAGGGCAGCAGACTGCATACTTCTCGATCTTCGAAACGCAATTGACACGGTATCACACTACAATTTTGCCGCTGTGGAATGGCCGAGTGCTCTAAGCCGCTTAGCTGTGAAACGCACCGTTGCTCTCCGTCAAAGATTCGAGTCCTCCCTAGGGTATGGGTGTTTGTGTGTGTGTTGTCCTTCAGTTTAGTTTAAGTAGTTTGTAATCCTAGGGACTGACAACTACAGAAGTTAAGTCCCATAGATTTACAAATATTTTAACTTTTCTTTTTCCTTTTTTTCACTACGGACTGCTAACTAAAATAAGAGCATATGGAACTGGTACCCAAATATGTGAGAGGCTCGAAAACTACTTTAATAGAACACTGTATTTTGTTCTCGATAGCGAGAATTCATCAGAGTATTCATCAGGAGTGCCCCAGGGAATTATGATAGGACCTTTATTATGTTCTATCTATATAAATGACCTGACGGAGAGAGTGAGTTGCAATCTGCTGCTTTGTTCTGATGATGCTGTGGTGCACAGGAAGGTGTCGCCATTGAATGTAGAAGGATTCAGGATGACTTTCACCAAATTGACTATAGAATTAGAAAAAATTGAGGTAGTGCAGATGAGTTGGAGACACAATCCAATAATCTTCGAATACGTCAAGAGTAGTGCGCTTCTTGACAGAGTCGCGTTAATTAAATATCTAGGTGTAAGGCTGCACAGCTATATGAAATAATATGAGCATATAAGGGTAGGAGACTGCATTTAACTTCCTTGTACGGCCCCGTCTTGAGTGTTGCTCAAGTATTTACGATCCCACGAGATCTTCTTACAGGAAGACATAGAAGCAACTGGTAGGTTTGATAAATGTGCATTTGTTTCTGAAATACTTAGGGAACTCAAATGGGAGTTTCTTTTCGAGAAAAATCGTTGAAGAAATTTGAGTGCCAGTATTTGAAGCGGACTGTATGTAAGTCTATTGTACTGCCGCCAAACAACATTTCGCGCAAAGACCCTAAAGATATGATCAGAGAGACTACGGCTTGTACAGAAGCATACAAGCACTCGTGTTTCCCTCGTTTTGTATGGGACAGGAGCAGAAAAGCAAGTAACTTGTACTGGTTCTGAGTAACCTCTACTGCGCCCGTTTGGCTGGATTGCGGATTATGTATGTAGAGGTAGGTAATGCTTGATATTTGGTATTGTCGACACATTCTTGACATGATTGGACCAAAGAATATTGAATTACCTGGACCCAATGCGTCAAGCTCCAGTTACCAATCCCCGTTTCAATCGTACAGTCATAATCACGTCGGAAAGCTTTTCACGTGAATCGCCGGAGTACAAACGTTAGACCCGCCAATTCACCGCACTTGTATACTTTGTGCACGCGATAGTGTCGTTATTTGTATCTATGAGTATGACGATTCCATGTCTTTCGTCACGCCCGTGTACCTAATGTTGCTTATGCGATGTTCATAAAGACCCTCTAGACAACGTAAAGGAATGTACAGACGAGTTTCTAGTGGTGCTACTCATAATGGTGAATTATGCCTGCCTCCAGGTCCGCTCGAGGGCCAGCGAGATCCACTGTCGTTGGTGTCAGCTGGGGCCGTAAGGCGCCGTGGGAAAGCGAGGGCAGGGCGGTTTCTTCGGCCGTCCGTCCAGCCAGCGACGCACATCCGGCGGCCTTGCCGGAGACAGTTACTGCCTGCCGTGTTCCGCCGCTGGTCGCCGGTGTAAGGATTCACAGCCGGGGCCTCCAGTCGCCTGACTTTCCCAGCCTACGCTTCCGTTTCTGTCCCCCAGAGAGCCTCCCCAACGTTGCTCGTGGGACGCACTTCATTCTTATACACTACTGCCCATTGCAATTGCTACACCAAGAAGAAATGCAGATGATAAACGGGTATTCATTGGAAAAATATATATTGTAGTAGAACTAACATGTGATTACATTTTCACGCAATTTGGATGCACAGATCCCGAGAAATCAGTACCCAGAAGAACCACCTCTGGCCGTAATAACGACCTTGATAACGCCTGGGCATTGACTCAGAGCTTGGATGGCGTATACAAGTACAGATGCCCATGCAGGTTCAACATGATACCACAGTTCATCAAGAGTAGTGACTGATGTATTGTGACGAGCCAGTTGCTCGGCCATCATTGACCAATGTTTTCAATTGGTGAGAGATCTGGAGAATGTACTGGCCAGGACAGCAGTCGAACATTTTCCGTATCCAGAAAGGCCCTTACAGAACCTGCAACATGCGGTCGTCCATTATCCTGCTGAAATGTAGGGTTTCGCAAGGATCGAATGAGGGGTAGAGCCACGGGTCGTAACACGTCTGAAATGTAACAGCCACTGTTGAAAGTGTCGTCGATGCGAACAAGAGGTGACCGAGACGTGTAACCAGTGGCACCCCATACCATCACGCCGGGTGATACGCCAGTATGGCGATGACGAATACACGCTCCCAATGTGCGTTCACCGCGATGTCGCGAAACACGGAAGCGACCATCATGGTGCTGTAAACAGAACCTGGATTCATCCGAAAAAATTACGTTTTGCCATTCTTGCGTACACCATCGTAGGTGCTCCTGTCTGTGATTCAGCATCAAGGGTAACCGTAACTATGGTCTCCGAGCTGATAGTCCATGCTGCTGCAAACGTAGTCGAACTGTTCGTGCAGATGGTTGTTGTCTTGCAATCGTCCCCATCTGTTGACTCAGGGATCGAGACGTGGCTGCACGATCAGCTACAGCCATGCGCAGAAGATGCCTGTCATCTCGACTGCTAGTGATACGAGGCCGTTGGGCTCCAGCACGGCGTTCCGTATTGCCCTCCTGAACCCACCGATTTCATATTCTGCTAACAGTCATTGGATCGCGACCAACGCGAACAGCGATGTCGGGACACGATAAACCGCAATCGTGATAGGCTACAATCCGACTTTTATCGAAGTTGGAAACGTGGTGGTACGCGTTTCTCCTCCTTACACGAGGCATTACAACAACATTTCACCAAGCAACACCGGTCAACTACTGTTTGTGTTTGAGAAACCTGTTGGAAACTTTTCTCATGTCAGCGCGTTGTAGGTGTCGGCACCGACGCCAGCCTTGTGTGAATACTGAAAAGCTAATTATTTGCATATCACAGCATCTTGTTCCTGTCGGTTAAGTTTCGCGTCTGTAGCACGTCATCTTCGTGGTGTAGTAATTTTAACGGCCAGGAATGTATAAGGAAAACATTATTGTCTGCGTAGTAGTTAATTTCAGAGCAACTTTCACATATCTGATAGCTAAACAACTACAATTTTAGTTCACAAATCTGACAATCATAGTAGAATAACGAATGCTAAACAGTCAACACAACACATAATAGTTATAAAATCAACTGACAGCTAGACTGTTCTCCGTTGATGTAGATAACATGTAATTTTGGTTAACTGTTACTGAAACCATAAAACTGCCCGAAGAACATCTGTAAATACAATCAGTTACATCAGGATCAGAGAAATGAAACGATGCAATTGTTACAGGCAGTAACGCAACTAAATAATTTTGCATTCAATCATGGATACTACATAGAACATACAGATTTTCCTATTACTGTTCCTGTTTCAGGAACAGAAGTTAATGTTTTTATAAATCACATAGAGAAATTAATATCTAGAGATATAAAGTTTAACAATAATTTAAATCATACAATGGTAAGGATTAGTTAACGACATACTATTTATCGTATATGAACATTGAAAGAAAAATTACTATCACAAAACGAAATAATTACAATACACAAGAATAATTAGGTTACAGTAGAAGATGACTAAAACATACTCAGTATTCTAAAATTAACAATAAGAAAATACTGTTACAAATAAATATCTGAGATATACAGAAAAGCTATAACAACAGACACCATTTTAAATGTAACCTTAAGTCACCCACAAAATCTCTAACATGACATAATCTAATTTTTAAAGGCTTAGCAAAATTTCCTTCAACAAACGAAAACGAAATAATCATTTCAAAGCTGGTAGCATTAAAAAGTGGTTCAAAGAAAGTCTTGTAGACGAATTAAAGAGATAATTAAAGACCCGCATGATGAAGGAATGACTCAATGCCCAGACGTATCAAGGCCGTTATTACGGCCAGAGGTGTTTGTTCTGGGTACTGATTTCTCAGGATCTATGCACCCAAATTGCATGAAAATGTAATCACATGATAGTTCTAGTACAATATATATATATATATATATATATATATATATATATATATATATATATATATATATATTCCATTGAATACCCGTTTATCATCTCCATTTCTTCCTAGTGTAGCAATTTTAATGGCCAATAATGTAAGGTTCCAGTCATAAGTTTATAATGAAAATATTCGTGTGCCCTTGGTAGCTAGTTTCAGAGATGCTCCCTGTTATCTACTAGTAAAACAAATTCAATTACATCTCCCCTAATACTAAAACGTTGTTAACAACAGAAAAAAATACCAAGCAGCAAATGGAAAACATAAGAGGCACAAACATTCGATACAGAGCAACACAGCAATTCTTTAAGATAGAAAGAATGTACAGTTGTGTCTCTGTAAACGAAACGATAAAACTAATGGAAGAAATAGAACAATCCAAGTGCGGGACTCATAGATAGAACTATGTAATTGTTACAAATAATAACACCAGAAAAGTATTTTGCTGTTGAGTACTCTATGTACAAGAAGAAGGTTTTACAAATTGGTTCACCTATTTCAAGAAATTTTGCCAACATTTTGATGCATCATATTATACATATTATAAAAATATATGTATGTGTGTGCATGCGTGCGTGTGTGTGTTTTGTGTGTGTGTGTGTGTGTGTGTGTGTGTGTGTGTGTGTGTGCGTTCTAGATTTCTTCCTGAATAAATGGGCCGGTTTCAATCACATTTTTCTTATTGTTAACTAGCAAAAGCTCTAAGGGTAAGAACAAGATACAAGACATAGTTCAAGAAATATGAAGTCATAAAGAATTATAGTCACAAGAAACTACGTCATCACCCAACGCGTGAATAGCGAGCATTTTTCAACTCTTTCACCGCCTCCATTTCTTTTCTACCCTCCTCCAAATAAATACCACACAGATATAATTGGTACGCCATCATTTTTATTAAGTATAAAACAAAAACTCTAAATAATAATAACAATAATTACGTGTGGCTCATTGGCCTCGTGGAATTCCTTCAATTAGACGCCAATTTGGCGACTTGCATGTCCCTAGCCTACCCCAGTTAACCAACCGGGGAAAGGGGACCTACAGCTTAACTTGGAATCCGAAGCACGTGTCGTTTCTGGCGACTCCTCACATCGCTGACCCTTCGGTTTCCGATTAAGCGCTTTAACCCAAGACCAAAGGGAACATAATTAAAGATAATATATATTATATACTTATTAAACCCTTAGGCTTTGTTGGCAACAGTACAGTACATACATACATACTTAGCCAGATTGGTAGAAATACACATGGTTGTAGTAAAATGTGTTTCGTGAAATATAAAAAATACATTGTTCTGCTAAACATGGATAAAATCATAATTAACAGACATGAAACTGGACAATATTTCCCGATGTTAAGTGAAACATTAGTAATGAACGCTGAAAATATAAGTTAAATATTATTTTAACGACTTTCTCAGCTCTAAGACACAAACAGACCATTCATGATATGCACCTGGTGAGAAAAAGATAACATTATCTTGAACTTCCAGAGACGGAATAATAGCATCATCAGTAATTTTGACAAGACTGCGATCAACAATTTGATCAAACAAAAGAAGATCATCAGTTATTAAGGTACTTGCTGTTCATCTAGAAATTTAACAAGGAGAAACTGCCTATAAATTTCCTAAAACTATTAATTTGATTTTACAACACATAAAACAAAATTGTTTCCCAGAAAGCTTCCGTTAGATTCCGGGCTTGTCACTACTGTAAGGACTTAGGATTATTTGTGTCTATTATTTAAAAATAAAACTGGCTGAGTTACGATCACGCCCTGCCGCTATTCAGTGGTGACAGTCGTCACGTCGCCTGACCATCACACCACAATGGTGGCAGAAGAACTTTCCATGACTGACTATTCCTCTTCCACGTACAGTACGAAAGAAGAGCTTAACGCCTCTGGAGTTACCAATTAGTATAACATGTTAATATAACATAAAATGAATCTATACATCTTATAAAATTATCTGTATGTGTGTATGTATGTTCCACATCTTCTCCTAAACTACCGCGCAGTTTTTTTAACCAAATTTAGTACAACAATCGCTGTCGGGGTAAGAACCACCAACGACACATAAGTCAGGAGATATGACCTCACAAACAATGACATTTGTGAAGAACGTCTACATCGTGCGATATTATTCTACATCTGCTCGTAAACTAATTGACCGCTTTCAACCAAATTTGGTACAAATATTCTTTAATGTTAGAAATCATTTGCGTTTGTGGTAAAAATCACGTACGATACATAATTCATACGATATCACGAGGTCATAAACAATGAAAACTGCCCCATCTTGCGATGGGTGTTAGTGTTATTTTATTCGTCAACTATTTGAGAATGAGACCACATGGCGACTTGCGATAAACTTTAAACGTAATTTTAATTCTTTACGAAACATTTAATCCCAACAAAACAATAAAAGAAAAAAAAAGAGTTATCGCTTATTATTTTTCCGATGCTCATGACATCTCTCTACGGCATTTGGAATGACGTTACAAGGTATTACTTCTACAATGTAAATTGTATTCGCGAGACGTTTCACAAACAATACCCATACATACCATTGACTGTGCCTTGGATGTTATATCACAATTCGACGTATAGTTCATGACATATGAAGTCATAAACAATAAGATTCATGGAAAACATCATCACGCATGAGGTTTCGAGTTATTTCGTCTTTACTATTGACACCACGAAATATTTTGTAGACATTGCGCAAATATACCACTTAATGTACCTTCAAATTTACATCATAGTATGACACATATTTCAGGATATATTACGTCATAAACAATGAAATTTCCTAATAACTTCTACATCATGCATTATTTTTCCAAATCTCCTGCTAAAATAATGAACCGATTTCAATTAAAGCTGATATACATATTGCTTATATCAGACAACAATCGCTGTGGGATACGACACATATTTCTGGAGATATGACGTCGTAAACAATGAGTCACAAAAACTTTCCCGTCACGCTACGCGTGATTTACGAGACTTCATTCATTCACTATTTATTCATCAGAGACAATTCCCTAATAATATACTCTCCAAATCTGGAAAATTATTTATTATAGAACACACAGTCAAGAAAGTTAAGAACGATATGGTCGTAAATAAGAAAGGAATAAATACATGAAGTTCATGACGACACAAACAATTAGGTTTTTGCGAAACCACCAAATTAGACAGGAGGTTTCTCATTTATTACGTCTTTACTACTAACTCTAGTAACGTCATATTCTGCAGACAGGATGCAGATATACCTTTGAATATACATTCGAAATTACGTCGTAATAGACACATATTTCAGGAGATATGACGTCACAAAGAATTAAGTGCATGAAAACCTCCCTTCCCCTAAGTCATGAGGTTTCTAGTGTAAGACTGGAAAAATATATACTCGGACAATGTCGGGTTTCACAGTTAGTAAATCAAATAAAAGACAATAGTAGCGAATGAAAAATCCTACAAAAACTTAAACTGGAAAGTACACAAGTCCCCTAGTTTTCGGAATTACCGGACCAAAAGCTTGCCAGAATCGACATCAGTAACAAACAAAATTGGTCGACATTAACGATTCCAAGGATGGATGGACTATTTATACATATAATTAAATGTTTTACAGAAACCTTGGAGCGCAACACCTATTCTTTCGCACACTACAATATCTCATAATATCTAACATTCCTTAAAGGTGAAGGAGCCTATGACGATGGGGTATCAAGCGAACGTCTGGTATCGCAGCGACCTTTGAATGAGTAAGTCCCAAGAGAAAGTTCACAGCAACAATGTCTGGGTCAAGGTTATTTTGCGGTTCACCGCTCCAATCGCCCGATCAGGCACTGAAGGTCACAGCCTGCCCGTTAGTTTTATGGTCTTCGCCTTGTGTATCAGCTGATTTTTCTCACAACGTAAACGTACAAAGTCACGTTCAAGATAAATAAAGCCCGATCTATGCCCTAGGTAATGATAGTAGTGTCAGAATACTAGTAATATTAATGCATAGAAAACACTCATTGTCAGTACGCAGTGTGTGCGCTCCATATACTGAAGATGCCAAACGCTGTGGATCTGCTTTAATATATCTACGGAATAGTGCAGTTTTTGCTGGGAGTACATTAATTTATTTGGATTTTTCTTTAAATTATTATTACTTGACGCTGATTAGTCATACAGTCATATTACATCTAACATAATACCCTCTAATACTTAAAGGAAATATCGCACGACTGCATTTCTTCGCTGCCTATATTATCACATTGCGGTTGTTAATGTCGCACTTGTTAAGTCTCAGTCCTCTGAGCGAATATATTACTCCACACCCCTCATTCCTGACAAAACTTAAGCAACAGACGACGTACGATATGCAATGTGTATTTTCATCGTTCGAAGGCTAACAAAGCCGCACTGGAGTAGCCGAGCGGTCTAAAGCGTCTCGCCCCGGAGCGCGCGGTTGCTCGCCGTGGAGGTTCGAGTCCTCCCTGGGGCATGGGCGTGTGTGTTTGTCCTTAGGTAAGTTTACCTAGGTTTAAGTAGTTTGTAAGCTACGGACTGATGACCATTAGTGCAACAGTTGGAAATTTTCATAGCTTTGTTGGGAAAGTTCCACAGCTCAAAGCGCTGATAGAAAGTACTGAAGCAAAAATCGTTATAGGTTCTGAAAGCTGGCTGACGCTACAGATAAGTTCGGCCGAAATTTTTACAAAGGGCCAAATGGTCTTCAGAAATGATACATTAAATAAAAAAAGGGGGTGGCGAGTTTATTGCTGTTACAAACGGCTTGTCCTGCAGCGAAATTGAGGCAGATACTTCCTGTGAGTTGGTATGGGTAGAGGTTATACCTGCCAACCGGAGTAAATTAATAATTGGATCTTTTTATCGGCCCCCTGACTCAGACGATGCAATTGCCGAAATGTTTAAAGAAAGCTTGGCACACATTTCAAACAGGTACCTGAAGCATATTGTTATAATCGGGTGTTCTAAAACTGGGAGAACCGTATCTTGTCACTGGATGTTGGGAAGCTTGTGGACATTACCTATGGTAGTTCCAGACACTTTCACTGTCAATACAAATATGTCATCATCGCAGCTTTTATGGTTTATATATACATCATCAAAGTCCTGTCTAGCATATCTAGCCACGCCATATGTTCTATGGCCTATCTCTACCACAAGTCTGTAGCCAAGGATTATCGCCTCTTGCACAATTTTTAAGATCTTCTGCATGAGTTTCTTGTAGAGCAAGGACGTCAACATTGTTACTTAGAAGATTTTTACTGAGGAAGTCACTTTTTGACCTACTAATCACTTCAATATTCAAATGACACACTTTTAGGACTGGACCTATTGATCTGTTCAGATCGTTTTGTTGACAATTTTGTTGGCCCTGACAAGAGCCATTCTGATGTAGCTGGGAGATCACCGTGGTGACCGGACCAGCTACCAGAGATTGTTGTCCGTTTAGAACCACCCAGGGGGCACGTGCAGCTTTGAGGATTACTTCCGGACGCGAACAACTTCGTCCCCAATGGCGTATCCCTCTATATTCATTATTTCGTGTGGCGGGGGGGGGGGGAGGGGGTGCAGGGACCATTGGCGCTCCTTTACATAGTGCCGTATATAAGGGGTCGCCAAGGAGCCCTGCTCCCCCCCCCCCCCAGCTCCCCAAAATAACGAATATAGAGGGAAAAAGATTAATTAAATACTTTAATCGTATTGTGGCAGGAGCGGGGTGTTAAGTGATATATTTGATTTAATGTCAACAACAGGAAAGGTTGATCGCGAAAAGTAAAATGGGTTTCACTAGAAATTATCCTCTGAATATGAGCAGCGAAATTGATACAAAATGTCATGGGGTGCTCCTTAAAATTACGTATCTCATCCTCATCTGAAGGCTATATTCAGTGCTATTAGGAAGGTAGTAAAACTGTTCTGGTTAGTGCGTATAGGTGATTCATCAATTGCAGGAGTCGAGAATCTAAAAAACTGTAGCCTGTCATCGATATCCAAGACTTTCCATAACCTATTACTTTTAAATTTTTTGTGTACGTTTTATCTGCTTTTGTAGTTTTTAGTTCGTTTTAATTATTATGGAGCTAAATAGTCATGCTATGGGATTTACCAGTTGCAGGTTCATTGACTTTGCATGCCCTCATCAGGATCACGATTACTGGTAAAGTTTGACACAAGTATCCAGAGAATAAAAACCGTAGAGCAGGCTGTAGAGAATTTATTGTTACGCAGATGTCGAATTGGTGCGCGGAACTTTGCAATCGATATTTTATAAGGTATCGAAACCTCATATCCAAGGAATGAAAGTACAAACCGGCACCAGAACACCAACACGAGAAGGTCTCAAAATAAGCAAATAAATACGTAAATATTTCCGCATATTTGCACTCATCTCTCTGGTCCGCTGCCTTTGCAATGACGTCATCACAGCGAAATTATGTTCTGTTTACGTGTTACTGATTGCTCAAACTGTCGAAGACACTCTCCGAGCCCTGTTGACGGTGAAGTGCATTTTGTCAAACGGTTTTTTAGCGCCAAGAATGTTAAGTCGTGTGAAATTCATCGTCAGTTTGTGGAGATTCGCGGTGAATCGTGAATGACTGATGGAATAGTGAGAAATTGGGTGAAATAGTCCAAAACGAAGTTCGGAATGGTTGGCCTTCTGTTGCTAACGACTGTTTGGTTAAAAAAAATAATAATTTGAAAATACGTAAAAACAGAAGATTCACAATAGCAGCGCTTAAATTATTACTAGTGATGTACCTGCTGGGTTTCGAAAGTGTAAACAAAATTGTCAGAGTCTTGACATTTCTTACCCTACACAGTACTGACAGAGATGGATTATAAGACATGTTGTGGTCAGTGATGAAGTTGTCAGCACGGAAAATGTGAACTGTTGTTTTGGATCGGGCATTGTACTTGTTAAGTTCCTTCCCAATGATGAAACAGTTGCTACAGTATGTTATTGTGATACAGAGAAAACTCCAACGCTTTATTATAAACAAAAAGTGTGGAGAGCTCCGTCAAGGTATTGTGGCGTTTCATGACGACGTACATCCTCACTCTCCTGGTGTTACTCAGAACGCCTTCCAGCAATTCGCTTGAGAGGAGCTCGACCACCCGCGGTGCAGATCCGCTATCACACCTTTTGTTTACCACTTGCTCTTGAGCTTGTGTTTGAGAGCGATTACAACGCAGAGGCGTTGTCAAAAGTGCATTCATTGGTGTCATTGTTCTATGCAGAGAACAGAGAAAAGTTCGTTTCCCGCCAAGCGAAATATCTGAAAAATTGTAGCAACTATGAAGAAAAAATGTTAGAAATTGAACTTTCTTCTAAATATTTATTTCGGTTTGAAGTAAATGTTTTATGAGTTTTTCCCAAAACGGTAGTTTTGGATAATAATCATATTTTTTCTGATGAACTGAAATTTTAATGTCTTTTTATTAGTGTATCAAGTCCTTTTAGAGAACGCAGTACCAGATGAGTACATATATGAAGGGGGAGGGGGTTCCAACCTAAGCCATAGCCATGAGCCCTGAAGCGCTTTTTTTATTTTATGTTGTTTTATTTTTTTGGCGCTCAGCTGCGTTTCAAGTTTAAACGTTGAAAAGGTTTGACAGTTCAGATGTAGATACTTTCGATTCTGATCTGAATGTAATTCTTGTACTTGAGAACTGAACCTCGCCCCTCCCCCCGAAGAAGTATAAATCATCTGTGTCCGTCTATAATACACAATAAAATCAGCGAGACATGCATTCAAAATATCCTTGGCTGGTTTCAAGAAAATATGTTTACACAAGACGTCTTCGCTCACTTCACGCAGTTACCGTAAATTTCCGGACGTTGGTTTGTATGCCTGGAGTTGTTTTCCTACAGTGTTCTAGACACATCTCGTGTGTTAAGACAACAATGGTCTCGAAGTTGTTAACGTGTGAAAAAATGTCCAAGATGTTAACCTGAAATCACTATCATTTTCAACAATGGAGTGATTATGATTCAAGCCTTGTGACTTGATGGTAGACAAAATGTTAACACGAGTTCATTATGACGCTCATCAAGGCATTCATCATGAATCTGGCCTTGTCACATGATGTTGTCCAAAACGTTTTTAACATGAGACAATGGTGGATCCAGGCCAGCCTGCTGGGGCCGGGGGGGGGGGCGGTGAAACAATGCTCATCGTTTGCTAAACTCTGGCCCTGTCCCAGTAGAAAGACTCTAGTACTGGTCATCCCTTTTTACCCCACGTTCAATCAAACAAAAGTCTCACAGGTTTGAAGACTCAGTTCAGTGCAGTGATAGCATCAAAAAAAGTGACTGAATAACGTCGTTCCCTCCCCCCTCCCCTTTGTTCCGCCTATGACGTGAGTTCATTACATTTCTTGTCAAAGCACTGATTATGAATCAGGCGTTGTCACATGATGGCATCCAAGACATTAACGTGGGTTTTGATCACTTTTATCAGAAAACTGACCATGATTCTCGTCTCGTGATATGGTAGTGTGCAAAACGTTCATTATCATTCTTGCCTTGTCACATGATAGTTTCCAAGACATTAACATGGTTTACTATCATTAGGGCACTACTCTTAGACAGCTTTCTTCTGGGATGAGGCTCTCACTCCCAGAAAGACATTAAAAGTGAAGAGTCGGTGGTGGTTCACAAAAATATTATGAATTTGGGATCAATATGAGAACATTTAGAGGAAACATAGTTTGTAACAGTTTGTTTAACTATGTGCCCTGAACAGTAAGCTTCGAAACTCTGGTTGCTTCATCATCATTGCACTTTGTTGTCAGATCTGTCACTACACCACCCTTTCTGATGCATGCCTCTAACCTGCACTTGCTGTGACAGGACGTGGGCATTTGGAACCAGGTCGTCTGATCGTGGTCTCGTTGTCATTCAGTCATTTTACAAAGACAGGCGCGACAGAATCACATGAACAAAAGGCCAGCATCCCCACTTCTGATATGTTCATGTCCAGCGGTCGGTCCGTTATTTTCTGCCCTTTTCCCTTGTTGTTGACACGATCATCACTCTGAAGACTAGTTTGGTGCAGCTCTCCACGTTTGTCTATCCATCGCAAGCCTCTTCATTTATGCGTAACTACCCCCAAATGTGTCCCTTTTAATGTTTCCTGTACTCATCTCTCGTTCTCCCTCTGCAGTTTTTATCTCCACACTTCCCTTCCCTACAGTACTAAATTGCTGGTCTCTTCAAATGTCAGAATATCTCCAATGAGCACATCCCTTCTTTTACTCAGTTTATGCTACAGTTTTCTTTTTTCTTCAACTCTTTTCAGCACCTGCTAATTAGTTACACGATCTATCCATCTAATATTTAGCATTATGTATCACCACATTTCTAAAAATTCAGTTCAGTTCATGTCTTAACTGTATGGTGTCCATGTTTCACTTTCATAAAAGGTTAGCTTCAGAAAATATGCCTCAACACTTAAGTATAAATGGATATCAACACTAATGCTTTACTTGCCATTGTTAATCAACATGTAGTAATCTCTCTACGTCGGTTATTTTAATGCGCAAATAACAGACCTCATTTCTTACTTTCGTTGTTCGTTTCCTAATTTAATTCTCTCATCGTCACCGGATTTCAAATGTTCAAATGTTTGTAAAGCTTATGGGACTTAACTACGGGGTCATCAGTCCCTAAACTTACAAACTACTTATGAACTACTTACGAACTAGGACGGCACAAATATCCATGCCCGAGGGGGGATTCGAACCCCCGACCGTAGTGGCCGTGCAGACCGTGACTGAAGCGACTCAGTCCCCTCGGCCACCGCGGTCGGCCCACCGCATTCGACTCCATTCCATCATATTTGTTTTTTCATTTCTAAAGTTTCATCATATATCCTCCTTCGAAGCTCATGTCGACTCCGTTTAACAGTTCTTCGAAGTATTTTGCTGTTCACGACGGAATTAAATTATCATCGGTAAACTCATATATATTATTTCTTCTCCTTGAACTTTAATTTCTTCTCGACATATTTCTTTGATTTACATTACTCCATGTTCAATGAAGAGACTAAATAACATTGGGGATCAGGTACATTTCTGTCCCACTCCCTTCTCAATCACTTTTTCTCATTCGTTCCCCTCGATTCTGAATTTTTTCTGTACTACTTACATACAAACTATTGTTCCTTTATTTTACTACCGCTAATTTCATTCATTGAAACAGTATACTCCATTCAACATTACTGAAAGCTTTCTGTAAACGTCTAGAAGCTATAAACGTTGGTTTTTCTTTTCTTAGCTTATGTTTTCAGACAAATCGTAATATCAGTATTATTTCGTGCGTTTCTGCATTTCTTCTACATCCAGCGTTACATTCTCCTAGGTCGCCTTAAATCAGTTTTTTTCCATTCTTGTGTAAATTATTCGTGATTTTGCAATCATGACCATTGAAATTATAGTTCGATTATATGCACCACACTTGTTAGTGCCTTTTTCTTTGGAACTGAAATTATTACATTCACCTCGTAGTCTTCAGGTATTTCGCCCGTCTCATGCATGTTACACACCAGGTGAAAGCAGACCTCCTTATTTCTTGAACAATCCTGCGTGCAAGTTTGACTCAGTTATAATCATGTTTCCTCTGCAAATTTATCAGGGCGTTCACATTTTACCTCCTTTAACCTGCAGTCACAATTCGGAACCATTTAATTATTAGATTTTTTATGACATTTATTTATCACGTGGCTTCAATGTTCCACTGCTTAATTTAATTTCTATTTCGCAACGTATAACACTCGTTGCGAATTGTGGCTACTGGCTATGATTTTGTTAGAACTGTCGTACTTCCAGTTCGAATCGCCACCACAGCCCAAATAAGCATTTTTATATTAAATAGGGCTTAAGTGATGGGCGGAGATACGGAATAAATGAGAAGATGGGGATAGATGTAAAGTTTACACGATTTATTGAAGCTAACACTATAACACTAAACATATAAAAATTAACACAATGTTACGTAATCCTACCACCTGGGATTTGCTATTATAGCAAACATGAAAAGGAGGCAAATGAGGAATGGCCTGGAACAACTGCAACCATGTGGGGTTTCCACTAAGAATCCGCTAATATCTCCGCCATCTCTCTTATTTTCAAACTAGCACGCGCGCGGTATACTACTGTTCGCTTTAGTTCCTCGCTATGGAGCCACATATTTAGTTGCAGGTACAGGCGCATGACCGTTTCAAAAAAGTTTACAGCGTTGGAAAAAGTTAAAATCTGGTACAAATAAAAGGGCAAAAATTACGAGAGATTTAAAAAATTTATTTAGGCACGGTAATTAAAAAGAGTTACTAAGGCACATTTAAGGTGATTATTAGCCAATGCTGGGTCTTGATGACACAAAAATTACAGAAAACAGGAAATTGTGGGAACGCATGCTTAGCACGCTCGTTACAATGAATTAAATATGATTCTGCCACGAACATCGTCATTTATTTTGTGATGCAAACACACGCACTCGATCATAAATCATTAATCCCTGATATTCATTTGAAACTAATAATTGAAGGGCTGAAGCTGATGGCTCAAGTCACACTAGAAAGAAACCGTTACAATTTCAAGTCCCACATTAGGCCGAATTTCTACGTTAAAATTACACGAATTTGCATCTCACGGATGATCTCGCGATAGAATGCCGATAGTTGGAAATCACCGATTGAATAACTCAAGAAATCAACACTGTAAGGCACATTTACGATACTGCGCTCGGGTCGAGGGTTCAGCCAACTCTGTTCTAATGGCCGACACCTCTTCTAACCGCTCATCCGTTCAAGTTACTCGGCGGAGCTCTCCCATTGGCTGAAGGCATAACGTGACCCGCGCCAACCTGACATCCCTACAAGACTCGCGTTCTGCTGGCTAGCAGCCTCTGGTACCACAAGAAAATCTTTGCTGTTCTCTTAGTGAGCAAATGTTGGCTATCCTACTTGGAATTTTTTCCTACTGCTAAACCACTACAATCTTGTCATCTCACCACCTTTGCCACAATCACACATTCACACACACATGGGATGGGAAATGGGCGCTGTGGAGTCTGGGTCCATGTATTTTCTTTATTTATTAGATTTCAGCGTCCACTGGTCTCTAATTCAAAACTGCACCGTAACAAAATAGTGTCCGGAACGGCCAACTAAGCTCGTCTAAAATAAAGGATCCAACCATTATGTTGGCATTGATAAAAAAATTAATAAGGAATATTGTAGGATAAAATAATGAAGCGAACTAACAGTACCGCTTCACATATGCATTGGTTTTGTCATAGCTGACTCTCACAAAGATATTAGTAGCTGAGGAAAAGTCGTCTAGTCCGAGTACCTTGTTTCGAATTAGGCCTTTACAGCCCTCGTCATATTAACAAATACGAAACATTGTAACATATCGAATAAATTTAATGACGAAGTAGAAAATTCGTGCTGTCCCGGGTTTCGAATCTGGATTTCCCACTACTCTGTCAAATACTTCTCGCAGTGTCATATCACCTTGCACATCCCTTTTGTACATCCTCTTCTCATTTTATGTTAAGCCAATATGTCAGAAAAATTCTTCACTTACTGCCCGCAACGTAACTAGAATTATTCCTCGTTCTTCTCTACTTCTCCTATACTTTCCTAACACCGTATTACGCCCACAACGTCAGCATTATCACGGTGTAATATGGCAGTAATATTTGGGCACATCGTTATATGTCTTCTTGGACATTATAGCGTCAACTATACTATCAAGGCAGTCTCTTCCTTTGTTGTATAGGCAGGTTTTACGTATTTTCTTCAATACGGTTCTAAAAGAAAAAGTGTGGAAAGATTTAGGATTCATAAGGCATTCATCCTTGAGTAATATTCAAGTTGAGCGTGGGATGTAAGCATTTGTTCCCACACCGTAATTCGAAGCAGAATTCGGGCACAGTGCTGCCGACTATCGGTGGGTTTAATTGCTCAACAATTTGTCTATAAGGAAGAACTCGTCAGTTGCTATATCAGACATAAAATACAGCCCTATTTACCAATACGGCAGATTTATTTTTCTCTCTGACAACGTACTATTCCCAGAGGCCACCTCAGATGAAGTCAATGAAAGAAGCAACGTCAACAGAACATATACTAAAAGGAACTTGGGAAACCAGTCTATATGTCATTGATTTGACTGTGACGAGGACCGTCCATTTTGCACGTACCTTTCCTCAAGACATTTGTCGGTGTATCGATGTGGCAGTTTAAGACGTGCCTGCCCTCTATTTTTCCTATCAAAGTAAGTTGGCTTCCCTCACACCATTACCGCCGCAAGGAACTGTCGTGTGTTCTAAGGCGTCATGCTACGTATTAGGTGGCCTTGCCCGCTAAAGCTTCGGGTCCGCCCTCACGCATGGGTGTGTGTGTGTTGACCTTACTGTAAGTTACTTTAAGTAGTTTAAAGTTCATTCTTTATTACTTTGTTCTTCTATTCATGGGGCCCCAAATACCTTAGCTCGATTGTTGACAACTTATTCACCCGTACGTGTGTTGCTTTGTAAGTGTGAAAAGTTGGACCCCCAGGTTCATACAGCGTTACAAAATTCGTTTGACAGGTCTTTGACTACAGGGTGATCTCGAATGTAATTTCAACAGTGCAATAACCCACCTGAACACACACAAAAGACTGAAAACACCATGACGAAGTAAAGTGGAAGCGGTAAAACAAAGTGGCCGGTTGTCGTATTTAATCAACAAATAGAATCGGAGTCATGACGCTAAATCATCGCAGGTAAAATAAATACAGTACTTAACCAAAGTAAATCTGGTCATGAGACGGTGTCGCAGGACAGTGGCGAGATGTATCGCCTGCGATGGCTCAGAGGCGAGCCGGAGATCAACGCACAAATCAGGAGCCTGGCGTTCCTGCCGCGGCTGGCAGCCCTGGGACAGGACGTGGGGGGGGGGGGGGGGGAAGTCCCGCGGGGACTCCCCGCTGCGCGCTGCGCCTGCGCGCCATTTGTCAGCGCGCGCTATTAGCGATACATCAGCGTTTATTCATAAATAAGCCGTTTATAGCCGCGCGCTGCCGTCGCTGGCCCTCGAGAGCGCGCTCTCCCTCTGGGCTGCAGTCTGCAGTCTGCACGCCGATCCACTGTGCAGAGGGCTCCGCCTAATGAAGAGGCGGCGGCGTGACCGGCGCCTGTGGGAACCGCCCGCGCTATGCCAGGCTGCTAACGAGCGCATCACTCCGCACTAGGCTGTCCGGCTGACCTTCTGACCGCGCTGCGAACACTTTCCTTACAAACTTATCGAAACAGGCATGCGGCAGGAAGTTCCTAGTGATTGGTTCAAATGGTCAAATGTTTGTTAAGCTTATGGGACTTAACTACGGGGTCATCAGTCCCTAAACTTACAAACTACTTATCAACTACGTTATACTAAAGACGGCATAAATAACCATGCCCGAGGGGGGATTCGAACCCCCGACCGTAGTGGCCGTGCAGACCGTGACTGGGCCGCCTCAGTCTCCTCGACCACCGCAGCCGGCCCTAGTGATTGGAAAAATGCGCAGGTGACTCCCGTTTATAAGAAAGGAAAGAGAACTGACCCACACAATTACAGGCCAATATCGTTGACATCAGTTTCCTGTAGAATTTTAGAGCATATTCTCAGTTCGAATATAGTAAATTTCCTTGAAACGGAAAAGCTTCTTTCCATGAATCACCACGGGTTTAGGAAACATCGTTCATGTGAAACTCAGCTTGCCCTTTTCTCACATGACATCTTGCGAGCCATGGATGAAGGGCAACAGGCGGATTGTGTTTTTCTCGACTTCAAAAAGGCGTTCGACGCGGTGCCACACTGCAGACTGCTAACGAAGATACGAGCTTATGGAATAGGTTCACAGATTTGTGACTGGCTGGAAGACTTCCTAAGTAATAAAAAAAAAAAAAATGTTCAAATGTTTGTAAATCTATCGGACCAAACTGCGTGGTCATCAGCGTAGCTTACAAACTACTTAAACCTAGATAAACTAACCTACGGACAAACACACACACCCATGCCCCAGGGAAGACTCGAACCTCCACGGCGAGCAACCGCGCGCTCCGCAGCGAGACGCTTTAGACCGCTCGGCTACTCCACCGCGGCCCTAAGTAATAGAACGCAGTACGTTGTTCTCGACGGCGAGTGTTCATCAGAGACGAGTGTATCGTCGGGCGTGCCCCAGGGGAGTGTGATAGGACCTCTATTATTTTCTGTCTATATAAATGATCTGATGGACAGTTGTAATTTGCGGCTGTTTGCTGATGATGCTGTAGTGTATGGGAGGGAGTCGTCTGTAACTGACTGTAATAGCATACAGGATGACTTAGACAAACTTTCTAGTTGGTGCGAAGAATGGCAGCTAGCTCTCAATGTAGAAAAATGTAAGGTGATGCGCATGAGTAGAAAAATCAATCCCATAATGTTCGAATACAGCATTCGTAGTGAGTTTCTTGATGCTGTCGCGTCGTTCAAATATCTAGGCGTAACATTACAGAGCGATATGAAATGGAACGAACACGTGAGGACAGTTGTGAGTAAGGCGGATAGCCGACTTCGGTTTATTGGGAGAATTTTGGGAAGATGTACTTCACCTGTAAAGGAGACCGCGTATAAAACGCGACCACGTTTTGAGTATTGCTCAAGTGTTTGGGACCCGCAGCAGATCAGTTTAAAGGAAGACATAGAGGCAGTTCAGAGGCGAGCAACTAGATTTGTTACTGGTAGGTTCGACCAATGCGCGAGTGTCTCGGAAATGCTCCGGCAACTCAATTGGGGGATCCCTGGAGGAAAGACGACGTTGTTTCCGTGAATTTCTGTTGAGTAAATTTAGAGGGCCGGAATTTGAAGCTGAGTGTAGTACGATCTTGCTGCCGCCTACTTACATTTCGCGTAAAGATCACAAAGACAAGATAAGAGAAATTAGGGCTTGTGCGGAGGCATATAGGCATTCTTATTTTCCTCGTTCTATTTGGGAATGGAATAGGAAAGGAAATGCCTAGTAGTGGTACAGTGTACCCTCCGCCACGCACCTTACAGAGAATTGCGGATTATGTATGTAGATGTAGATGGTGCTCTGTGCCATCTCAGGTTGGCCGTAGACGCTAGTGATACTCAAACATTTTGAAAATTAAAATACATAATTTTGTGTTTTTTCAACAGGTTTGTTTATTTCGTGAATCGATTTTCGGCTTATTAGGCCATCATCAGATGTTTACTGAAGTTCAGTCAAAGAACTTGTATTGTCAGTAAACCAGAAGAGATGTTACATACAGAAAAGTAAATTAACCTCTTTGATGGATCAGTTACAGTGTAAATAAATATTTGAATGAAATCAGTAAATTAATAGTACTGAAAAAAGGAAACATAAATACCGTACATAGAGATACAGTGCTAACGTAAATTCTTACAACATGATTACAGTGAATAAATATAAAATTAAACAAAAGTCTAGTGTTTTAAAGGTTGTTCAAAACACAAGGTGACACGAATATTAGAAACATGGCACACTATTATAACTAAATAAACAAAGAGACAAAAAATATACGGGTTGCATAGGGGGGTATAGGTGGGGTGCATTGGAGAATTGAGAAGCTTAACAAATCGGAGGTATGCACTCGAACTCAAAAACGGTGAAAATAGACTTATTCATTTAAAGTGTTCACAATTAAATAAAGGATTACTATAAGGACAGAGTACAGAATAATTTGGAATATTAGTACTAACAAAGCTGGTGTCTAGCTTTCAAATGTATCACACCACCTTTGTATCTTTCTTTGTTAGTACTAACATACAAAGCTGGTGTCTAGCTTTCCGCCGCGGCGGAAAGTTGTTGTCTAGCTTTCCGTCGCGGCGGAGCGGCCGAGCGCATTGAGACGCTATGCTACAATGCGCGGGGCTGTCCCCGTCGGGGTTTGAATCCCGCCTCGGGCATGGATGTTTGTGCCGTCTTTAGTATAAGCTAGTTCATCATAAGTAGTTTGTAAGTTTGGGGACTGATGACCCCGTAGTTAAGTCCCATAAGCTCTAAAAACATTTGAACATTGTAGCTTTCCATTGTATCACAGCACCTTTTTATCTTTCTATATTAGTACTAATATTCCATATTATTCTGTACTCTCTCCTTCTCAATTCTCCAATGGACCCCACCTATACCCTCCTATCCGACCCCTCTATTTTCTGTCTATTTGTTTATTTAGTTACAATAGTGTCCCAGGTTTCTAATATTTGTCTCACCTTGTGTTTCGAACAACCCTTAAAACATTAGATTCTTATTTAATTTTATTTTTATTCACTATAGTCATGTTGTAAGAATTTATGTTTGCACTGTATCTCTATGTACGGTATTTATGTTTCCTTTTTTCAGTACTATTAATTTACAGATTTCATTCAAATATTTAGTTACACTGCAACTACTCCATCAAAGAAGTTAATTTACTTTTTTTGTATGTAACATTCTTCTGGTTTACTGACAACACAAGTTCTTTGACTGAACTTCAGTAAATGTCTGATGGTGACCTAATAAGCCGTAAATCGATTCACGAAATAAACCTGTTGAAAAAACACAAAATTGTGTGTTTTAATTTTCAAAATGAATTTGTTCTACCAAGAAGCGACGGAAAAATCAGTGAACAAGATACTCAAACAATGTAAGCATATTGTCAGTGGAGAGGTACGATGCTTCCGGTCTGTTATTCGAAGTGGTTGGATGTTGCTCCACTTTATAGTTTGTCCGCAGTTGGCGGATGGCAGGTAGACTAAGAGAGGCAGAATATTGTTCAATTTTGTATAATACCTCGCAGAAAAGAATGAACTTCAAAGGTAAAGAAAGAAAATTACTTTGTATTTAGTAAATTCGCTAAAGGTTACTACATCATTAATTATTAAAATTACCATGAATGATGTTATTACTATAAGTTCATCTTTATCTTCAGTGTTTAGTATCTATCCCTCTGTAATTAATTATAAGTTGTCAATTGCACATTGGGCTCGCTTTTCTTTTGGTACGCCGCTATAAACAAATATTTAGTCATCTATTTCTTGTGTACCATGCCCTTTCAATATGGTTTCTGTTAGGCCCACTATGTCAACGTCAAGGTGCTTTATTTCTTTGAAAACTTCACGCTCCTTTGATGGAAATTCCGTGTATATTCCATGTTGCAATTCTAATTACCATTTTTCGTGTCTGTTATCGTCTTCGTTTTGGTCTATTCCGTTCCGAGGCTAAATTGAGAAGTTTTGCATGTGGTTTCTTTTACTAGGGTGGAGTGCAGGTCCAACGCCTAAACCCACGACCTGTAGAGCCAGGTGATTTTTAACCATGCTCTTCTTTCACTAGACCATTCCCTTTCTGGGCTCAGGGACTCTGTTTATCCCTCTTTTGGATTCCTTCGGGAACGCGTTGCCACTTACGCCAAGTCCGCCGTACCGATGTCCATGTTCTTCGCCTTCCTTGCCATGTGGTCTTCGCCCGTAACCCTGGATAATCCCGCATTATTACGTCCCCAGCAGCTCTTCGTCACCAGCTCGAATGCTGGGCCAACCAATGACGTGGATGCGCCTGTTAAGAATACCCAATTGTGCTTAGAGGAGGCGAATCTATGCACCTCAGATCGGGTTGATGTGGATTTATGGTTCCATGCACAAAGTTTTATGCTATGCGAAAATAAGAGGAAAGGTTTCATTCTGTAAAAAGTGAAGCGCTACACACTTGCAACGAATAAGTGACAGCCACAATATTTCATTGTCATATTTGTGGAGAGAATTAATCTCAGGATTTGTTTAAGGAATTATGATTGCTTTCAAGAAAGTGAATGGCATTGTTTCTTCTCTATCTGAGAATATATGTATTGTAAGAAATTTCATCGAGAAACGCGTATCTTCGTATTGTTGAAGTTACGATAGAGTAGGTTATTTCAGCAGTATTCATTTCTTAGAAATAAAATTAATGTGGCGTTCCGTTGCGCAGAAAGGAAAGATAATTAGATCCGAGTAGGGTAAAACTGAATAGTTTAGTTAGTTAGCACCGTAATGCTTTGCGTCGATTTTAATTCCATATAGTTTATATCGGATCATTTTATCAGAGACATTTCCGAAATAACAGAAACCATATCACTAATTGTAACATGGTTTTAAGTTCATGTGCCTTTGTGAACAAGAAAGATCACGCGTTCAGAAAAGTGAGAAAAGATCTTTTCTGGTGTAGAAACAGTGATATATTTATTAATCGAATCTGCAAAAATAAATTAAACACAAAAGACGTTTCGGAAAGCATAGGTTTCAACATTTGCAGCAGGCTATAAAAGGTGAGTCAAAAGTGTTCCATTTACGAGAGCACAACGACGATCAGACAGAAAGATTCTCTGCTTATAACCTCGTGCAAGGTCTGTGAAATAGGATCACGGTACTACACAGTGTTGTGCATTAAGAAAGTGATTCAGATAGCCGTTTGCAATTAACAATGCACAATTATTGCTCACAGTATCTATGTGGTGACAGTGATAGCTTACGTGCAGTGTCAATAGAATCACTAGTATCATCCACAAGTCCCGTGACATATGATCATTAGTTTCACGTATCGTAAAATAGATCGATAAATTTATTTCAGTATAGATAATACACTGGACTTAGCAAATATCACACGATAATGGCCGCGTCGCTAATTGCGTGGCCGCTCCCGCTCGGTGGTTCGAGTCCTCCCTCGGGCATAGGTGTATGTATTGTCCTTAGCATAAGGTAGAGTTATTTTAATTACTGAATAGAAGATTAAGGAAAGGCATACCATCACATCTAGCTTTTGTAAATTTGTTGGAAGCTTTTGACAATGTTAACTTGGAATACACTCTTTCAAATTCTGAAGGCAGCAGGGATAAAATATAGGAAACAGAAGGTTATTTACAGCTTGTACAAAACCCTTACATCTGTTATTAGAGACGAAGGGCATGAAAGGGAAGCATTCGTTGGGATGAGACTAATACAGGGTTGTAGCCATTTTCCAGTGTAGTTCACTCTGTTCATTTGGCAAACTGCGAAGAAAAGCAAGAAGAAATTTGGAGGAGTAATTAAGGTTCAGAGTGAAGAAATAAAAACATTGCGTTTTGCTGATAATTCTATGATAGATAATGAAGGACAGGAAAGAGAATTGAGCAGAATGGATAATGTGTTGAAAGGAGCGTTTAAGTTGAATAACAACAAGATCAAAACAAGGGTAATGGAATACATTTTAAGAAAATCAGGCGATGCTGTGTGAATGAGATTATGAAACGAAACAATGAAGGTGGTAGATGAGTTTTGTCACTTGGGCAATAAAATAACATATATACAGGATATAAAATGCAGAATGGCAATGGGAAGAAAAGCGTTTTTGAAAAATTGAAATCTTTTAACATCAAATATTAATTTAAGTGTTAGGAAGCCTATTCTGGAGGTATTTGTGTGGAGTAGTGCCTTATATGGGAATGCAACATGGAGAATAAATAGTTCATACGGGAAGAGGATAGAGGCTTCTGAAATGTGGTGCTACAGAAGAATGCTGAAGATTAGGTTGGTAGATCGCGTAACTAATTAGATGGTACTGAACAGAATTGGGGAGAATATGAATTTCTAGCATACCTTGACTAAAAGAAAGGATCGATTCGTAGGATACATTATTAGACATGAAGGAATCGTGCATGAAGGAGACCAAGAGACGAAAACGGTAAGAAGATTCAAATGGTTTTGGGTTGCAGTTCTTATGAGGAAAGGACTGAAGACCACAACAACAGAAGGAAAGGCATTGATTTAATTTTGCTTTCCGCGACTGGGAATCGTACGCGGGACCTCCCAATTACTAAGCAGTTCCTTTATCCACGACTCCTCCCCCCCATTCACCTTGAATAGCAGTGTTACTCGCAGACATTGAATCGTGCTTATTTCTTGGTTATCCTCAAGTTCTGGGCTCGTTTTTGTTTACATGTGGCGTTATGGATAAATGCTCTCTAATAGCTGAGTTCCACCCCGTTATTGGACGTTAACAGGAACGTCACTTTTGGAGTGATATTTAGCTAGTACATAGGTGACTATCGAGGTAGGGTTGAAGTTAGTGGAGTGGAGGGAGACGTGCTTTGGTACAGTCCGTGCATTCATCGTTCGAAAAGGATATGATGATCGATCAAATGCTTTGTTCAAATGTTTTTAGAGCTTATGAGACTTAACTACGGGGTCTTCAGTCCCTTAACTTACAAATTACTTATAAACTAGCTAATACTAAGGACGGAACAAATATCCATGTCCGAGGCGGGATTCGAACCTCCGACCATAGTGACCGTGCAGACTATGACTGACGCTCCGCAGAATGCTCGGCCACCGGGGCCGGCATGATCGATAAACAAATGAAAATCGTGGTGCTGAAATCGGCACCATACATTCAACTGTATCCAAGGTGTGTCGTGAATGGTTGAACGAAATTTTCACAATCCACTGAAAGTAGCCTGTTATTAAAAATAAGCAAGATCTCGGGCAGCTGATCTCTGAAAATGTAAATTAAAACGCTCACTGCTGCTCTAAATTACTTTACTAGTGGCCACAGTACATGCGCAATGGAAATTTATCTAACTGCTCACTCCTTAAGGGAGCGACCAACGTTTTAACAAACACAAAATCAATGTTAAAAAATAAATGAATAGTTAATTAAATATGGGACAGGAAGCATGAAATCATAAAGCAGAGGTTTGATACTTTAAAATCATAATGTATTCGGTAAAATAAACATTCAAAGAAATGTGGGAAGTCCAAATTAAGCACACACCTTGTAAAAAAGTTAATTATATCATAAAATTACTGCCCTTAGTAAAATTGTTTCTTCCCTTTATGAATATGGAGGAAACGTGGGAGGAAATTTGCAAACACACAATGGGTAGCTGAAAGTACATTCATTAATTCACAGAGATGCTCATAAAGCTAGGCGGTACATTACTCTCCAGGAACACATGAAAGCAGTGGTGAAACGGGGCGTCAGCAACATCTTCACAAGATGGCCGGTGTCTTGATCACATATTTTTAAATATACTGTGCACTAAACGAACTCGTGTGTGGGAAGGAAGCAGCATACTATTCTTAAGTACCACATGTTGTGCGACCACAGTAAATTACATACAACTTACAAAGGAAATTAATTCAGAATAAGTGAATAGAGCACACGAGAGAATTTGTATAGAAGAAAGTTAGTATTCATAAAACCACACATGAAAGCATGTGGTGTAATCTGTCATACAAGACAGGAAAGATGGAATCAAATCCGAAAATTTCAGAATATTTAACATACTCGCAGATACAGATGCAATGTGAAATGTTAGTTAAAAATACGAATGAAATTCAAACGTACTAGGTTTACATAAATGCTGAAGGCCACACACGTGTATTCAAATTTGAGCAAAACCGGACACACAATCATCAATGAAATGAAAATCCAAATAATAAATTTATACTGAATTTACTTGAGTTCTGTAAATTAAGAAACATTTCGCCTCGCATAGGGAAAGAATTACTCCAGAGGACTATCACAGAAAAACCAAGACTGCCTGCTCACGAAGGAATCAAAGTCCTAACAGCACGCCTTTCCCTCAGCATGATCTGATGAAGTACGTAGTTCCAAGGCTGCAGCAAGAGTGAAGCTCTAAGGCCATGGGAGAAACCACCCCCCACCATACACCGGATGTAGAGTGCGCTAAAAGCGACACAGAGTGCGTTCAGAGACTAGTGTTTACAAACCCTTGCTACCTGGCCAAGACAATTCCCTCGCACAACCGCTCCCAGAGAGGTCTCCTGTCATCTCTTTCGTCCAAGATTAGGTTGTTACGACACTAAAAACTCGGCCACCTCGCCATCTTGCCAAGCAAGCTTGTCTCTGGCTATCCAGCAGACGCCTGCGCAGACGACAATCGAAGCCATGCGTTCTTAACTACAGCAAAACGATGCCTAAAGCGGGAGGCGGCGACTGTAGGCCATTGCGCGGGAGTCAGTGCACAAATTCACACTCAAATGAACACACAAGTTCAATCACATGGGCGCAAACATTTATAAATATGGGGCAAAAGTATAACAAACATGGGACATTAACACACAGATAGGTAACATTAATGGCGCAGAAACACTTTACGTTAATGAGTAAATGAAACTTGAACGCGACCACACATTCAGTGGACGTTTTTCACCACATCAAACCAACTACCGACCGTCCAGCAACCCTCAGTGTTAGTGATCAGCGGTAACTAGGACGAATCGACCATTGTGACAAAAAGTTAACAGTAGGAGGGCTGCTCAAACGAAACGTTACGAAAAGTTTTAATAATCAGACCGGTTTAAATTTTATTATGCTGCTTTGTAATAACGTATTGCGACGTCTAGGGACGTGTCCGGCTTGGTGGTGACTTCAGAAGGTATCACTCTTGCGAAACACAGCTTGCCCTTTATTCACATGAAGTGTTAAGTGCCATCGACAAGGGATCTCAAATCGATTCCATATTTCTGGATTTCAGGAAGGCTTTTGACACTGTACCCCACAAGCGGCTTCTTATAAAATTGCGTTCTTATGGAATATCTCCCCAATTGTGCGGTTGGATTCACGATTTCCTATCAGAAAGAACACAGTTCGTTGTAACTGACGGTAAGTCATCGAGTAAAACAGAAGTGATATCTGGCGTTCCACAGGGAAGCGTTATAGGTCCCCTACTCTTCCTCGTGTTTATAAACGATTTAGGAGACAATCTGAATAGCTCCCTTAGATTGTTCGCGGATGATGCTGTCGTTTATCGGTTAATGAAGTCAGCAGAGGATCAAAAGCAAATGCAAAGCGATTTAGACAAAATTTCTGCATGGTGCGAAAATTGGCAATTGACACTAAATAAAGAAAAGTGTGAAGTAATAAACATGACCACTAAAAGACATCCGCTGAACTTTAATTACGCGATAGATCAGTCAAACCTTAAGGTCGTAGATTCTACCAAATACCTAGGAGTTACAATTACGAACAACTTTGACTGGAGAGAACACATAGAAAATATTGTGGGGAAGGCGAACCAAAGGTTACGTTTCATCGGCAGAACGCTTCGAAGATGCACCAGCTCCACCAAAGAGACTGCCTACATCACACTTGTGCGTCCTCTCCTGGAGTACTATTGCCCCTTGTGAAGGGACCCTCACCAGGTGGGATTGACGGAAGATATTGAGAATGTTCAGAGAAGGGCAGCTCTTTTTGTTCTATCACGTTACGGGGGGGGGGGGGGGGGGGGGAAGCGTCACGGAAATGTTACTCGAATTGGGGTGGAAATCATTAAAAGAAAGACGTTATTCATTGCGGCGTGATCTGTTTGCGAAGTTTCAATCACCGACTTTTACTTCTGAATGTGAAAATATTTTGCTAGCACCCACTTACTTAGGGAGACATGACCATCCCAATAAAATAACAGAAATCAGATCGAAAACGGAACGATTTAGGTGTTCTTTCTTCCCGCGCGCTATTAGAGAATGGAACGGTAGAGAAAAGTTATGAAAGTCGTTATTAAACCCTCTGCCAGGCACTTGAATGTGATTTGCAAAGTATCTATGTAGATGTAGATGAGGTGTTGTTTACTATCTTAAGGATTTATGGACAGCCGTGCGGGTCAAACGTGTCAAGTACCCCCAGCAGTACTTCAGACAGTTGCCGAGGCCACTCTGCGTCCTACTGTGGAACTTCTGCGTGGTCGTGGATGCCCTTCACGATTGTAGTCAGGTGTACTAGTTTCATTGGCTCTTCAGTATATGAGACAACCTTCCTTGGTCGTAACGGACGTAAGCCGCGAGCAGGAGGGAGCGGGTGGGCGTGTTTACATTGGCGCCGGCTGTGCCCAGAAGCGCCGAACCCGAGACGGGCCGGGGCGGCACGGCGGCCGTGTTTGGAGTGCCTTGTGCCTTCCGCCTCACGGCGGCCACGCTCGACCCGACACGACACGACACGACACGCGACACGGCAGCAGCGAGAGGAGCGCCCGGCGACAAACTGGTTCCACCGCGGGGGCTGGCGAATCCGCGGCCCGCCCACCTGTCACCTGCCGGCACCGCCGGTGCGTGGTCGCCGCTAATGGGATTCCGGCCCTACCGATGTTAAGCGCCGCAATCGGAATCTCCGACAACGGCACGTCGGTCTTCATAAAGCTCAAGGCGGGCGATGTAAGTCGTCACTCTAGCGCCTAACAGGAGCCCAGTAGCTGCCCGAACCGCAGCGGTGTTTGAGCTGCTGTTAAAGCGAGCCCTTGTGATATTCCTGGCCTATGGCCACTTCATATTTCTGGCTGCTGGCCGCTTCTTTGCTAACATCGTACGTGTCTTAAACGCGGAAAAAAGACAGAAGTGCAGCATATGTTGAAATGTGTGGTGGGGAGCAGTAGCATATGGCACAGTAGGTGCTGGTTCCCGTGGGAAAGCCCGCCTATGTTGATTTGATTTGATTTTTCCAGGGAAGCCAAAACAGTCTTGGTCCAGCCCGCCAGTGCCCGCACCGAAACTAAGTTTATTGTGCGGTATCGCTCCCTGTATATCTAGTAAAGCCAACCAATGCCCTTGAACAGTGCAAGGAGTCCCTTTACCAGTTCTTTATTAGACACAATTTCTTCGGGCCTGGTTGTCCCAAATGTTCCGTGCCTTTTATTCTCCAATGCAATGCATTCGAAGATTAGATGTGATGCAGTTTCATCACCGTCATCACAGATTCTACATTTAGGGTCCTCCTCTGTTATTCCCATTGTATGTAGGTGTTTTTTGAAATTCCCATGGCCTGTCAGCAATCCAACCATGAGTCTAATCTCTCTCCTGTTCAGGCCCAGGATTGCAGAGCTTCTTTTAAAACATGGCTTTGGCATCATTACCTTGCCATGTTTTTGTTGATGGACATTGGTCCAATATTCTACGTGCTGTCTTCTGAGCCAGTTACGTAGCTCCAATTTGATCATTGCCTTGGTGATTGTCAGGACAGGTTCCTGTCCAATAAATGGAGTCTCTGCTCCCATCCTGGCTAATCTGTCGGTATGTTCGTTGCCACTGATCCCCGAGTGGCCAGGGACCCACAATAGGTTTACTCTATTGCTTTACCCTAGCTCCACCAGAACCCTGTGACATTCTGCAACAATATTAGACCTCGTTGCAGGAGATGCCAGTGATCTCAGGGCTGCCTGGCTGGCTGAATAGATATAGATGCTACGATCTTTGTAGCACCTACGCAAATTCTCCTCCACACATGCCCTGATGGCAGTGATTTCCGCCTGGAATACTGACGCAAGTTTCCCTACAGAGATTACCCCCTCCAGTCTTGGCTGCACCCCGTATACCCCGGCCCCAACGCCTTGGTGCGATTTTGACCCGTCAGTGAACCAGACAATATCCCCCATACGGTGTCTAACTATTTTCTCCCATTGCTCCCTACTTCCAATTGTTATATTGAAAGGCTTGTTGAAGCAGTATGGGGTTATAATACAGTCGGCTGGCATTTCCCCAACCTTTCCTATATTTACCTCACTCACTATTTTAGTGTGTGACTCTGGATATCCCAAAGAGTTCCAGTTGTTGACAGATATGAGTCTGTAGGCACCAGCTGCCGCCTCCATCTTGACCAAAAGGTGTAATGGGGGCATATCCAGCATGGTTTCCATCCCAGCAGTTGGTGTACTGCTAATTCCGCCTGTTATGGCTAAGCAGGCTAGTCTCTGCGCCTTACCAAGCTCCTTAGCAGCAACCTGCTGTTCTACCTTCTTCCACCACACGACGGCCCCATAGGTGATTCTGGGTCTAATCACTGTGGTGTATATCCAGTGCATACCCTTGATGCTCAGTCCCCAATTTTTGCCACAAGATCTCCTGGTACTTACTAAAGTACCTTTTGCCTTGGAGCAAATATTCCTAATGTGAGGGGTCCATGTCAGTTTCTCATCTAGGGTAACCCCTAGATATTTCACTGTCCCCTCCACAGGAGGCGCTTCATCCGCCTGTTACTGATACTCTCCTCGCATTGGTTGCTGAATTTCACGTCATTGATTTCTTTTGAAATTAGATCTGTTTATTATATACTAAATATTAATTATTCAGAGCTGAGAATTTGTCTCCCAAGGACAGGCTAGGTTTTGACAGTTTAAAAAGTCTTATTGCAACAAGAGAAGAGCAATTTTGCAGAAGACGCGCGACGGCCATGTTTTGGCGCGAAATAGAGCGTCAGGTGCCATCTCGCAACGCGCCGCAGTTTCAGTCTCAAGCTGACCACTATATGCGCCGGACTGCACCGGTCATGAGTAAAGATTCGTGTAATTCTGATAACAGTCGAGGTCTCAACATGAACTACGGGCAGTATAGGCCGTGTCGTATTGACAATAGTTGTTCATATCTTATTATTTATATAATAAATGGCATCCCTGACAATTAAAAATCTCACGAGTCGCTTGATATGCTTCCATCCTACAGAACTTATTTTAGCCTCACTTGTATGCTGTAGAAGAACCAACGACCTGTGTGCTGTCTTCTGCGCTGGGGACACAACTATAGAAGACAACAGGTTAGTCAGAACTCTATGCTTTCCTTAAAGACTTGGACGGCACCTCGTACTGTACGGCGGTACAAACGCACACTGCTATGCAACAGCATCCGCAAGGATGTGGAGGTTTTTGGGGATTTGTGGGATGAAGCAGTACCAACTTCTCCGTCCTCAAATGAAACCCTAGGAAGCTAGTACACTACGAACGAGAGAAAGCTTCACTAGAACACTTCTAACATATAATAAGATGACACATGTTGTGGGATACATACTAATATCGCGTCGGACACCATTTTGCGCGGCGAAGTTCTGCCTTTCGACATCCTATCGGCTCCATAACTCGTCTCTACATCTACATGGGATGCTCTGCGCTGGCCGCACCTGGGGAGGGTCCCACAAGGGGCAAAAGTACTCAATGAGAGGACGTACAAATGTGATGTATGCAGTCTCTTTGGTGGAGCTGGTGCATCTACATCTACATCTACATGGGATATTCTGCAAATCACATTTAAGTGCCTGGCAGAGGATTCATCGACCCACCTTTATAGTATTTTATCTCCCATTCCATTCTCGAATGGCGCGCGGGAAGAATGAACAACGGAATCTCTCCGTTCGGGCTCTGATTTCTCGTAATTTATTCTGATGATCATGTCTACCTATGTAAGTGGGAGTCAGCAATATATTTTCGCAATCGGAGGAGAATGTTGATGATTGTAGTTTCGTAAGCAGCCCACGCCGCAGCGATAAGCGACGTTGTTGTAATGATTCCCATCCCAGATCCTGTATCATTTCCGTAACGCTGTCTCCCCCTGTATCGTGACAATACGAAACGAGCTGCCCTTCTTTGGACTCTTTCGATGTCCTTCGTCAAATCCACCTGATAAGGATCCCACACTGGGCAGCAATACTCCATAAAAGGACGGACAAGCGTAGTCTATGCAGTTTCTTTAGAAGTTCTGTTGCATCTTTTAAGTGTTCTGCCAATAAAACGCAGTCTCTGGTTCGCCTTTCCCACGACATTATCTTCGTGTTTTTCCCAATTTAAGTCAGAAGTAAATGTAATTCCTAGGTATTTTGTGGAGTTCACGGACTTCACATTTGATTGATTTATCATGTAAACAAAGTTTAACAGATTTCTTTTCGTACTCATGTGGACGACTTCACACTTCTCACTATTTATAGTCAACTGCCAATTTTTACACCACACTGATATCTTATTCAAATCGTTCTGCAGTTGGTTTTGATCTTCAGATGATTTTACTAGACGGTAAATGACGGCGTCATCTGCAAACAACATAAGAGAGCTACTTAGATTTTCTGCTAAATCGTTTATGTAAATAAGGAACAGCAGAGGACAAATAACACTACCCTGTGGAACGCCGGATATCACCTCTGTCTCTAATCCCCTGCACAAACATATACACTGAAGAGACGAAGAAACTGGTACACCTACCTAATATCTGGTAGGGCTCCCGAGAACGGACAGAAATGCTGCAATACGATATTGCATGGATTCGACTAACGTCTGAAGTAGAGGTGGAGGGGAATGACACGATGCGTCCTGCAGGGCTGTCCATAAATTCTTAAAAGTACAAGGGGGCGGAGATCTGAACAGCACGCTGCAACGAATTCTAGATGTCTGGGGAGTCAGGTAGCCAGCGTGTTTAACCTCAGGCGAACGTTCGTAGAGCCACTCTGTAGCAATTTTGCGCGTGTGAGGTGTTGAATCGTCGGCCAGAATGCGTAAGTATGAGCCACCTGTCAGAGTCGTATCAGTCTTACCTGTCTAGACGTATCAGGGGCGCCGTATCAGTCCACAGCCTGTCAGCCCCTCCCAACTCTGCACCACCTGGGGGATTCGTACAATTGTGATATCAAATTGAGTCTTGTTCCACACCTCCACTACCTTCCCTCCCCCAATTCCTCACTAATCCTCCTGAAAGACCAGGCTACTTTGATAAAAAAATTGATTAATTACATTGAGCAATTAAAGTACGCTTGATGCCTCGGTTTGCTACGGTCTCCTTTACCTGTCTGCAGCAGTCATCTCCCCTTCTCCACACCCCGTCCCCCATCACCTCCCCATTCGGGGCAACCTGACGGATTATCCCACTAAGAAGGATCCAGAGATATTGCAGCAGTGTAACACTGAAGTATGTAACAAGTTTAAAGTATTGGCATCAAACCACTCTGATGAAATAAGTGTTAACAAGCTTTGGGAAGGGATAAGGCGCTCTGTAACTGAAGCAGCTCAAGATATTCTAGAAGAGAAAAAGCTAACAAATAAGAAGAAATGGTTCAATGAGACATGTGAACAAGCTGTGAAGGCCAGGAAGAAAGCAAGGGCAGTGCACATGTTCGATAGACAATGTGCGGAAAAACAGGAAGAATTCAGGATCGTAAGAAGGGAAAGAAATAAGATTCTGAGAACAGAAAAAAGAAAGTTAATGAACAACATGATTGATGAAATCGAAAAGACAAATACAATGTCAGACAGCAGAAAAATGTTTCAGACTTCGAAACATGTGAGGAATGATCACAGAAACGAAGCTTTAGTTATTAAAGATAATGATGGAAATATACTAACGGACAAGGAAAATAATCTGAGTAGGTGGAGAGAATATTTTGAAGACTTATTAAATGCTGAAGATCCAGAGAGTGTCTTTTCACACGATAGTAATACAGAAGGTGAAGGAGAAGCTGCAAACATCTAAGTGACTCAACAAGATGTAGAAAGAGCAGTGAGGAAACTAAAGAATAATAAGGTACCAGGAGAAGATAAGATAACGGAAGAAATGTTGAAGGCAGGGGAAGCAACATTTCGGAAAGAGCTATACAGTCTCATAAAAGAAATATGGGAAAAAGGGGAACTCGTAGAAGTCAGAAAATCAGCTGTCATTTTTCCACTCCATAAAAAGAACAGTAATAGCAATTGAAACAACTACAGAGCTATTTCTCTCCTAAGTGTACGTTATGAAGTCCTATCTTTAATAATACTTGAAAAACGTAAGCCATTTGAGAAAAATATTGTAGGAAAGTACCAGGCAGGCTTCGAGGAAGGACGATCTACCATCTATCAAATTTTCACCATGAGGCAAATCTGGGAAAAGTGCTGGGAATTCAACCATCGGCTTCTGGTCACTTTCGTGGACTTCCCAAAGGCTTACGACAGTATCCACAGATTAAGTATGTACAACATACCGAGAGAGCTTGGCATACCAACGAAGTTAATAAATATGGTCGAGGTGTGCACAGCGGAGACAAAAGCCAAAGTCAAATACCAGGGGGAGCTGTGCAGAACGGGTGTGCGACAAGGTGACGTTATTTCACCACTGCTATTTAATCTAGTCCTAGAGAAAATAATCTGAGATATAAGAGAAAACAAAGGGGTGGATCTAAATGGTAGGACTGATTTATTGGGTTATACAGAAGACATCACAGTTCTAGCAGAAACAAAGGCATGGATGGCAGAAACTGTAGAGGACCTAGCGCAAAATGCAAATAAAATTGGGTTACAGATCAATGCAGAAAAGTCTGAAGTAATGAGGGTATCCAGAGAACCCCATAATGACATCCCATTACAGGTAGGGATATGGAATTTTGGTAAAGTGGAAAATTTTAAATACCTTAGCACATGGTTCAACAAGCAAAATAATTTGAAACAGGAAATTAACCAACGTGTTGTTGACGGGTCTAAAACTTACATTAATCTAAAGCAAATAACGTCATCCAAAAATCTGTCAACTTAAGGCATACATATAATGCTGTGATAGTGCCAGTATTGTAGTATGGGACAGAAACCCTAAGCACAACAAAAAAGGACAAAGAAAACTTGTTGGTCTTGGAAAGAAAGATTATGAGAAGGATCTTTGGGCCTGTCCAGAAAGAGAACACATGGAGACGTAGGAAAAATCAAGAATAGTATGAACTGATGAAACAACCTAACATCGTTCAAAAACTGAAAGCGAGGAAAATAAGCTTGGCAGGCCACTTTGCTAGGAGACCAGAAACGTCTCGAGCAAAAGCCGTACTTACGGGAACAGCTGATGGTGCCCGTCCAATCGAAAGACCCAGAAAACGATGGGTTGATGAGCTAAAGAAAGACCTCTGTGAGCTAGGAGTCCGTGACAACTGGATCCAAAGTGCACAAGATCGCCATCTATGGAGGAGCACTGTGAGGTCGGCGCATGATCTACAGGGTCCTCGATCGCTGATTTGATGAGGATGATATTAATTTGGCTCACTCCATTACGTGTGTTTGTTGTCATTAGTACTTTTAAACAGATATACAATAAAGGACAGTTTTCAATGAACAGTCACAATTCTTTTCGTAATTTTGATATTGCCGTTTTTGCCAAAACTGATATCTTGTTGTAATTTATGTGCAATATTTTGTCAATCTCCTGTTGATGGCAGTCAGTGTCGAAAACGAGTCGTGTGTAATAAATAAAATTATTGTACAACTTTTGTTACAAGAATGATTTTTACAAATATTTTGCGGCTGTGGATTGCCACTTTAAAATAACATTAATATGTGTTTACAGTCTGTAAATATTGTAGAACGCTTTTGCTCCGTAGTTGGGAGTGTTGTAGACTTCTTCGAATATTCGACTTTTCTATATAACATCGAGAAATATGAGCCAAATGTTATAAATGCCATATTAGTCAATCAATAAACTTAGCTCTATATTTCCAGTAATGAACACGATGCATAATGTTCTACCCTCCTTACGTATTGCTTTGTGATGTGATGAACTACTGTAAATATCTTAAAAACAATGAGTGCTAGAGGTAAAATTTTTGAACTAAGAAAAACGAAGCATATGATCGATTGACAAACACCTTTTACACATTTTGTCGAATGTTTCATCGTGGACTACCACTGTAACAACTGACATCAGCACTGACTCTGTTGTTTTACGGTCTTTGACAAGATATTAGCATAGTTTTACTAATTTTTTTTGTTTGTATTTCTACAGTCATTAAAGTCACTAAATTAACATCAATGGTTTCTAAACAATTTAGATGAGGAATTAGACTTATGAGAGTTAATTTGGTATTGTGCTTCAATGTACATTGTTAGCTTTGTTTTATACATTGCATCATTGAGGCCCACTGTATGTATAGGTCATTACATTTTAGCATCATGCGGTTTTTAACAATATTGACATGGAAAAGGCATTGTCATCCTTAATTTACAGTCAAACATCATGTTTTAGGAAACAATTTTGATGGGTGAAAGTGACATTGGGTCATGCATATGACAATTTCCTTTTGTTAATGTATTTACACATTTAATTAATACTGCAACAACTGACTGGATTGTCAAACAGTTTATAAGTGGAAAATCTTTGATTTCAGTGTACATGGTACATGGTACATGGTACATAGACGGAACTAAGGACACCACTGAAGCTTCAGCTTTAGTGACATGACCCAAACATTGTGTATGTGTGTGTGTGTGTGTGTGTGTGTGCGTATGTGTGTGCTCAAATGTTCAAATGTTTGTATAGCTTATGGGACTTAACTAGGGGGTCACCAGTCCCTAAACTTACAAACTACTTACGAACTAGCTAACACTAAGGACGACACAAATATCCATGCCCGAGGGGGAAATCGAACCCCCGAGCGTAGCGGCCGTGCAGACCGTGACTGGCGCGCCGCAGTCCCCTCGCCCACCGCGGCGAGAGAGTTTATGCATGTTTGATGAATAGTTACAATGCATGCAATTGAGGTTAGCTTGCGTATTTTACAGTGAAGATATAATGTAGGAGTGCCAAAACTTATATTTTATAAAATAACGTAAAGTGGAAATACTTATTTGAATGTCTGTATTGTTAAATTCCCATTTCTCTTTTTCTAAAGCTAAAATGTTGTCAATAGTTGCCTGACCATTATTCTAACAAAGAAAGTGATGTAAGAGACGATTTTCATGCCATAAATAACTTCTATTGCATGTATCATATATGGTACATGAAGCGTACAGGAATGCATCTCATTCGCCTATGAAGAAGAACGTGAAGATAGGGAACAGGTCAAAGAAAAGAAGTTGAGCCAATACCACCAATGTGGCTATAGAAAAAAGAAGAGTTCAAGGTGCTGATAAATGAGCTACAGGAAGCTAACAAATGAGGGATGTTCTGAATGTAGGATGTTTTTGTGCCTAAATTCAGAAAGAAATAGTCTGAAAATTTTTTATACTTTATAACATAAGATTATCCTCCAATATTTCTAAATTCTGTAAAAATTACCTTAGTTTATTGTTTTTAATTCAGCAGTAATGTGTGAAAAAAATCTATTTCTTGTCACTTTTGGGTAGTATACGACACTATGAGTGATTTATGACCTGTTCATAAGTAAAAATAAAATAAAATAATTTTCATCCTGTGACATTTTGTCTTGTTAGTATCTTGATTTATCACATTTCATGCATGATCTGGAACAATGTAGGCTTCATAAATTAAAAAGAAATATCCATCAGTATTTGGCTTTCATTGGTGCCAATCAACATATGTTTGTTTGCTTTAATTTACTGTATAAATCTCACTCCAGATCTCTAGAGGTTACACACACCAACTAAAAGTGATTGAACTGTATGAGTCATCCGCGTATTGCTACACAGGAAAGTCAATACGTTTCCTATTTTCATAGGTATCACTGGCAAACAAAAATAAAAAAGTGGGTTTTCTGCAGTTTATGAGTCAATTCTTCCTACTTTTGGGTGAATGAATATGACAATGAAATATTTCCCTTCTGTAATACACACTTGGTGGAAATATTTCATGTTAACAGAGTAAGAGAAAAACGTTCAATTGTTTGTAAATCTAAGAGACTTAACTCCTGCCGTAATCAGTCCCTAGACTTACAAACTATTTAAACTAACTTATGCTGAGGACGAAACACAGAATCATGCGCGAGGAAGGAATGGAACTTCCGACGGTCAGCAACCGTTCGCTCCGCAGCAAGGTGCCTTAAAGGGCTCAGCCACTCCACCACGGACAATTAAGAGAAAAGATACGTTTTGAATACATATTCTAACAACATTGAAAGTGTATTTGAAATGTTTAGTGGTAGTTACATTATACGAGTTCTAAATTGTTAGAAGAATACCTCGTAGATGGTTGGGTCTGAAGAGAATCTTTTGGTGGTAGGTCATCCCTACGCAAATACCAACAGTAATCTAAGTATTGCTCCACTGCAACGGTAAAGATATAATCTTTGTTCCATAACAGAAATGTCCTTGTGGAATCTTTCTCCATGTTCATCACTGACAGCTATACATCTAGAAGGCGGTGGCAGTCGCAATAAGCTTCAACAATGTTTGGACGATCACCATGAAAGTTGGTAGATGTTTGTAATTTGTGATCTGGGGGAGGAGGGTATGTAGAGAGATAGAAGGATGAGGAAGAGAGGGGTTAATGTAGATTGGGAGGAGGGATGAGATTGACGGAGAAAGAGGGTAGGATAGAGGATCGGAGGCGATGGTCAGGTGTGAGGAAGAGATGCAAAGAGAGATGGGGGATGTAGAAAGGTGAAAGACAAAGTTATTGATTGGGGAGGAATAGTAATAGATGTAGGAGGGAAGCAGAAGATGTACTGAAGGAAATATGGAGTAAACACATAGTTTACTAAATGTTAATGTGCATTACGCTTACCATCATTCATATCAGGAGGAGGGGAGTGGGAGATGGACTGTGAGACGAGTATACGCGGACAAAAATAACACTAAAACAAATAAATACCTTAATGGATTGACAAAAAAATCATTTATTTCCAGGCGTCGCGGTGAATGCATTAAAACACCAACAAATGGCTTTGAGAACAATGAATTCCCATTTAATTCCTTGAAATATAATTCATTTGAGAAAACAATCCCTATTGTAACAAAGGCACTACTCTGAAATCCGATTTATTTCTTTTCAAGATATTCATGATCGTACTGAAATCGTTTTGCTTCAACTCAGACAAGTTTTAGGGGAGATCCGATTGGATCAGTCTCTTCTTGATGAACGTCCTGACTTAATGACGGACAACGCAGTGCCTAAACCACAAGTTATGAAATGATATATTTAATATTTTTTGCTAAGCCAACCTATAATTTATTCACCTGTGTGAACTCATGGTTAGTGCAAATTTGTAATGTAAATACAGATCGCCAGTACTGTTCAAGAATTATTTTCTGTTCTATACTTATTAATTACATATGGATTCGTGAGTTTCAATATCTCATTCTACCACAAGGCAGCTGAAACTTTAAAATCGTCACAAATAACTTTAAATTAAAATCACTACCCTAAAAATACACTTTCCATTGTCACTCAAAACATCGCATTCATCATCAAAATATCGCTCAAATGAAGATGATGGTATTTATTTTAACAGTAATTAGCAAAATTACGTCAATAATAGCAGTAAAGGAGACACAGCGAAAACCGACTCTGAAGTAAGGTCAGGATGGCTGATCATGTTTCTTATAGTCAATACGTGAATTCGAATTGTGTCTGAAGTTGTGGTTCAGAACCGTAGTTACTATAAAGTTTCCAGCTATCTACATACTTTAAAACAGCGAACTCAAACATGTGATACGCATTTTATACTCAGAATAGATATTAAGAAATGAATGTATTTTTGCTGCCTTTGGAACAGAAATAAACTTTTTTGGCTTTGAAATGTTTATAATGTAGATGAAACGCTTAATACCATTTTATTTATGAAGAATTAACTGATACGTAAGGTAAAGCAGTCAACAATCCGAAGATTGGTTTGAACACCACAGTGCTTTACTAGGCATGGTCCTGTTTGGAGGTGGTATGCCGTTGCCTTCCTCCGACCTTCGAACTGACTTACCCAGCCAGTTATAGGGGGACCTACAGTTTAACGTGGGTTCCGAACCACGGTGCTACTCGGTATTTTTCACATGAGCAATACTGCCAGAGGTGAAAGAAGTGGAAAGCGAAAGATAAAAATCCTAGAACCTGGCGTATCACTCGCAATTAGTCATGATGCTACGCATCCACAAAAATTCGGGGAGAATGTGCAGGAATCAGAATACCTATTTTACCTTTTCTAAACTAAATAGCTGGTGGTACCACTGTTGCAAATTGTTTGGCCAACGTAAAATGTATGCATTAAAAAGCCACAAAACTGCAGTACAGCAAATGTGTAGGCCTGCACTAAAACAAAGAAACCTGTATCAGTAATGTAGGAAATGCTCTAAAATAAACGAACATGCATTTAAGAACCAACGCAAAATGTTGTTATTGTTGCTGTTTTAGTGTTCTTCAGTTCAGAGTGTGGTTTGATGCAGCTCTCCACACTACCCTTTCCTGTGCAAGCCTCTTCATAACTGAAAAAAAAAAAAAAAAAAAATACGGCTATCTACCTCCTTTAGAACCGGCTTATTGTGTTCGTCTCTCAGTCTCTCAGTCTTGCTTAATTGACGACTGTTTTATAACTCAGAATCAGTCCCACCAATCGATCTCTTCTATCAGTTAACATATGTGAGCAATTTCTTTTCTCCCCACTTGTGTTGAGCATCTCGTTAGTTACGCGTTCTATCTACATCTACATAGATACTCTGCAAATCACATTTAAGTGCCTGGCAGAGGGTTTATTAACCACTTTCATAACTTTTCTCTACCGTTCCATTCTCTAATAGCGCGCGGGAAGAAAGAACACCTAAATCGTTCCGTTTTCGATCTGATTTCTCTTATTTTATTGGGATGGTCATGTCTCCCTAAGTAGGTGGGTGCTAGCAAAATATTTTCACATTCATAAGTAAAAGTCGGTGATTGAAACTTCGCAAACAGATCACGCCGCAATGAATAACGTCTTTCTTTTAATGATTTCCACCCCAATTCGTGCAACATTTCCGTGACGCTCCCCCCCCCCCCCCCGTAACGTGATGAAACAAAACGAGCTGCCCTTCTCTGAACCTTCTCAATATCTTCCGTCAGTCCCACCTGGTGAGGGTCCCACAAGGGGCAACAGTACTCCAGGAGAGGACGCACAAGTGTGATGTAGGCAGTCTCTTTGGTGGAGCTGGTGCATCTTCGAAGCGTTCTGCCAATGAAACGTAACCTTTGATTCGCCTTCCCCACAATATTTTCTATGTTTTCTCTCCAGTCAAAGTTGTTCGTAATTGTAACTCCTACGTATTTGGTAGAATTTACGACCTTAAGGTTTGACTGATTTATCGCGTAATTGAAGTTCAGTGGATTTCTTTTAGTGGTCATGTGTATTACTTCACACTTTTCTTTATTTAGTGTCAATTGCCAATTTTCGCACCTAATAGAAATTTTGTCTAAATCGCTTTGCAGTTGCTTTTGATCCTCTGTTGACTTCACTAACCGATAAACGACAGCATCATCCGCGAACAGTCTATGGGAGCTTTTCAGATTGTCTCCTAAATCGTTTATAAACACGAGGAAGAGTAGGGGACCTATAACGCTTCCCTGGGGAACGCCAGATATCACTTCTGTTTTACTCGATGACTTACCGTCAATTACAACGAACTGTGTCCTTTCTGATAGGAAATCGTGAATCCAACCGCACAATTGGGAAGATATCCCATAAACACGCAATTTCATTAGAAGCCGCTTGTGGGGTACAGTATCAAAAGCCTTCCGGAAATCCAGAAATATGGAATCGATTTGAGATCCCTTGTCGATGGCACTTAACACTTCATGTGAATAAAGGGCAAGCTGTGTTTCGCAAGAGCGATACTTTCTGAATCCGTGTTGACTATTGATTAATAGGTCGTTCTCTTCGAGGTAGTTCATAAATTTCGAACAAAGTATATGTTCGAAAATCCTATTGCAAATCGACGTCAATGAGATAGGCCTGTAATTTTGGGGATCACTCCTATTGCTTTTCTTGAATATTTGAGTAACTTGGGCAACTTTCCAGTCTTTGGGTACAGATATTTCGCTGAGTGATCAGTTGTAAATTATAGCTAAGTACGGAGCATATGCATCAGCATACTCTGAAAGGAATCTAGTCGGTATGCAATCTGGCCCGGAAGATTTGTTTATGTTTAGTGACTTAAGTTGTTTTACTACTCCAGGAACATCTACTTCTAAGTTTCGCATGCTGGCATCTGTTCTTGGATTGAATACTGGAGTGTTCACTTCGTCTTCTTTGGTGAACGAATTTCGAAAAGCTGTGTTCAGTAATTCTGCCTTAGCAGCACTGTCGTCGGTACTATTACCATTGCTATCGCGTAGTGAAGGTATTGTTTGTGTTTTGCCGCTAGTGTACTTCACATATGACCAGAATTTCTTTGGGTTTCCTGCAAGATTACGAGACAGGATTTCGTTGTGGTAACTACTATAGGCTTCTCGCATTGATGTCCGCGCTAGGTTGCGTGTTTCAGTAAAAGATTGCGTCTTGTGGATTCTGTGTCTTTTTACATTTTGCATGCGTTTTTCTTTGTTTCTGCAACAGTGATCTGACCTGTTTTGTGTACCACGGGGGATCGACCCCCTCTTTTATTAAGTTATTTGGTATAAATCTCTCGATTGCTACTGATATTATGTCTTTGAAAGTAAGCCACAACTGATCTACACTCGCATTTTTAGTTTTGAAAGACTGGAGATTATCACTTAGGAAAGCGTGAAGAGAATTTTTATCTGCTTTATTGAATAGATATATTTTTCGTTTATTTTTTGTGCATTTGGGAATTTCGACATTTAGTCTCGCTACTACAACTCGATGTTCGCTAATCCCTATATTTGTTTTGATGCTCTTTACTCTCTCCGGATTATTTGTTGCTAGGAGATCAAGGGTATTTTCGCAACCCACTAGGAAGTGGGTTTATGAACTAACTGTTCGAAGTAGTTTTCAGAAAAAAGCATTCAGAACTAGTTCGGACGATGTTTTATATTTGCCGCCGGTTTTGAATACGTAATTATGCCAACATATCGAGGGTAAATTAAAGTTGCCACCGATTATAACAGTATGCTTCGGATACCTATTTGAAATGTGATTCAAGCTTTCTTTGAACATTTCGGCAACCGCATAGTCTGAGTCAGGGGGCCGATAAAAAGATCCAATTATTAATTTATTCCGGTTGTCAGGTATAACCTCTACCCAGACCAACTCACAGGAAGTATCTGTCTCAATTTCGCTGCAGGATAAACCGTTTGTAACAGCAATAAACACACCACCCCCCTTTTTTATTTATTGTATCCTTTCTGAAGACCATTTGTGCCTTTGAAAAAGTTTTGGCCGAACTTATCTCAGGCGTCAGCCAGCTTTCAGAACCTATAACGATATGTGCCTCAGTACTTTCTATCAGCGCTTGGAGCTCTATCCATCTAATCTTACCACTCGTCTGTACTACCACATTTCAAATATTTCTATGATCTTTCTCTCTCAACTCCTTATAGTGCACGTCTCACTCCCGTACAACGCTACACTCTAGACAAACGCTTTCAGAAAGTACTTCGTAATATTTAAATTGATATTGGATGTCAACAAATTTCACTTATACAGAGACACTTTTCTTCCCATAGCCATTATTCATTTTATATCATCTTTAATTCCGCCATCAGAAGTTATTCTGCTACCCAAATTGCAGAACTCGTCTACTACTTTTATTGCGTCATTACATAATATAAGTCCTTCAGCATCTGATATTCTTAGTCGACAGCATTTTTTCAAGGCACTGTCCATTCCGCTCAACTGCTCTTCCAGGTCTTTTGCTTTCCCTGAGAGAATCACTATGTCATCGGTAAACCGCAGACGTTTTTATTTCTTCTCCCTTCCCAATTACTGCTTCCCTTTCATGCTCTTCGACTTTTGTAACTGCTGTCTGGTTTTTGTACATGTTGAATGTAACTTTTCTTTCCCTACATTTTACCGCTGATTTCTTCTGATTTTTAAAGAGTTTCTTCCAGTACCATTGTAGAAACATTTCCCCAACTCTAAAAAAGCTAAAAACGTAGTTTTTGTAACACAACTCAGTGAATAACATAGGTTTCTTTTTCTTGTCTTTCTCACAAAAGCGGTGATAAATGTATTACGAGAATACATTGTAAATGAATTAATATTTATATCGATGTCCTGACACGCTCGCCTAGACAGGGATTTTGACATTGTAAAAGTAACACAATCTTTGGCCGAGAGCTTAGGACGCTGGGACGCAGATCGCGGCAGAAGAGACAGTAGTCGAGTACTCGTTGAGAAGTTGGGTAGCGCGGCAGTTGTAGCGCTGTAACAGTCGTTGGACTCAAGTAGCGTTGTGAAGTAGTTACATGGTGGGCACAGGGCAACAGGAATTTATTAATCAAGCGTAATCAAATGTTTATGGACACAGTATAAGCAATCAAGAAGAGGCACGAAAGAAGGAGAGTACTGTGGGCCCAAAGATTATTGCATGTATTCCGCCTGTTATGTCAATTACTGAGTGCCAATAACGGCCGACTACGTCGCATGCCGCATCGCTGAGGTAAGATCCAGCCAATTAGTCTTCTATTATCTTGTACGTCTAGCTAGCGTATTAGAACTGTTCTCCTCAATAGCGATCTAAAATTAGTGACAACAGTGTAAATTTTTCACCTAAAACATGTGCCAGACAGGCTCCTATTCTCATCATTGTTGTTCCAAAGCCAAATAATAGAATGTTAAAAGTGTTAATCAGAAGTATTTATTATGCTGACTAGCAGAACCCCCGCTGCTTCGCATGCTTAGGCTGGTTGGTCTGCACCAGTTGTTTCTTTTTAATACTGATGAAGAATCCATATCTTAAGTTTCGTAGTTATAGCTTGAAATTTGAATTAACAGCACCATAGTTTTGAAAATCAATTTTTGCATCTCGTATTTCACCCCCTTATTGGTCGAATTTTCAAAAATACCGAAACACGTGACTTTTAAATTTGAACCCCGAATCCAAATCCGAAAATTTGTAGTTCTAACTTCAAAATTGCCTAAATAGCAACATATTTCCGAAAAATACCCCTCTCCAATTTAACCTCCTTGATGGTTGAATTTCCAAAAATACCGAAACACGTATTTTTTTAAATTCTAACCAACTATACAAATATCAATTTTTGCAGCTCTAGCTTCAAAATTATCTCAATAGCAACATGTTTTCAAAAAGCGCTGGGAGAGTTTCCTTTGGTGATATTTTTAGGGAATTATTAAAACAGAAGAATTACTTCTTCAGTTATTGGCACGCCTTACGCGCAATAGTGAAATAACTGATCTCAAACGGATATTCCTGTACATCGAATCGCATTTCATCATGGTTAATATTCTGTCGTCCTTTATGCCGTATTCATTCTTGTTGTTTCATGGACATGTATTACGCCATCTGCAAAATTGTTTTAAAATTGCGTGCTTTATATATAAAAACTCTAGATCAGCAGCGGGCGGACTTTCGACGCCTCTTCCGTAACACGCATAGGTTGGCAACGCACTACACTTCAAGTAACCAACGGAGTGTCACTTTGACGTAACCAATGAGAAGCGAGAAATCCTGGAATGTGTTTATAGCGCCGGACATAGTTCGCAAGACATAGTAAATAAATAACTACTATTTTCTTTATTACGAATATATCATTCATTTTTCGGATAAATTTCACTTAAGGTAACGGCGGCATAATGTGCTGTTGTTCGCAACGAACTATTGCTTTCCGAGAATAATTAACTTACGGACCAGAGAAAGATTCATACAAGATCCTGTCAACCGTAGATTAGGAACAGTGTTAATTGTTTATTTTGTAAACAACACAAAATATTATTTCTCTCATTTCATGTGACTGACTTTACAAAGAGCATACAATGGTCGTTGCGAACATTAGCATATTACACAACCGCTACCCCTTTTACATTACCACATTATCCATTTTAGTTCACCAGTGAACCTACTGAACCCCATGATTTAATTTAAAGACACTAATTCATCATCTGCGATTTTTGTCAAGGACGTCTCTGTTGTAAAAATAGAAACTGATCAATTTACATTGACGCTTCCACCTACAGGGTGCCATGATTCAATTAAAGAATACTAACCATTTGAAACAGTGCTCATTTGCAACAGATATTTAATATGTCGTATTCTTTCGGCGGAACACGGCTGTCTCACTTGATGGTCATAAACAAATACAGGACCCGCGCAACTTAATCTCTGTACGCACAGCGAACTCTGCCAACATTGCCACGCCCCTTCACGTTAAGTACTGTTCGTCGCTACAGATGATTAAACTTTCATCGAATAATTGTAATAATATTTCTGGTTAATGATAGGAATTCTTATGATACTTATCTTTCCAAGCGGTAGTAAATCGTTATGAGATATGAATCACCATGAATTAAGTGTAAAAAGCGGCAAATGTTCAATCAAATGTTTGTTAAGCTTAAGGGACCTAACTACGGGGTCATCAATCCCTAAACTTACAAACTACTTATGAACTATCTACAACTAAGGACGGCACAAATATCCATGCCCGAGGGGGGATTCGAACGCCGACCGTAGTGGCCGTGCGGACCGTGACTGAAGCGCCTCAGTCCCCTCGGCCACCGCGGGCGGCAAAAAGCGGCAAATATCGCTGTCTCAATGACGTAAGCTACAACATATTTATGACGATATATCTATTCGCAACGTGTTTTGCAAACGTATTAAAAAAAGGAACTAAACCTCGCGCATATTTCAAAGGAACATATTGTAAAAAATTTCAATTCAGTCGTTTGAGATAAGAGATAGAGCTTACGAACGTTTACATTTTCCATTTGATTGTTATAAATATCAAAGTTCTAAAAGTTCTTGACCGATCGGAATTATTGATACAAAATTGCATTCTAACACAGGCGTGTTTTCTTAAACCTATTTTTGCAAAAGTCTACCCCCATCTTTAATGAACGCATGTCATATTTGAAAGGAAATCTGTAAAATACTTATGCACAACTATATGTCGCTTGATCACGGACTTTTTAATTTTTAAAAATTTTTAACCAAGAATCCATACGCCAATTTATGTAGTTGTAGCTACAAAATTGTCTTAATAGCAACATTTTTTAAAATAACTATTCATCCCTTCTTTCACCCCCTTGATGTGTGAAATTCCAAAAATATCTAAATACTTTCTTTTTCATTTTCAATTGGCCAACAGGCCAAATATTAATTTCCGTAGCTCCAGCCTGAAAATCGTCCCAATAGTAACGTATTTTCAAAAAGAATTCTTGATCCTCTGTTTGACCCTCTTAGTTGTTGAATTTTTACAAACACTGAAATACGCATTTTTAAAATCCTGACCAAGCGTCCACATCGGAATTTCCAACCAAGTATGCAAATATCATTTTTTGTAATTTTGGGTTCAAAATAGGCTTAGTTGCAACGTATTTTCAAAAAATGCTCATCCCTTATTTCACCCCCTAAGTGATTAATTTTCTGAAAATATCGAAACTCGTGTCTCTTTAATTCTTACCAAGAAAACTTATATCAATTTTTGTGGTTGCACCTTCAAAATTGCCTTATTAGCAAAAGATTTTCTAAACACATCCCCTCTCCATTTAACCCCCTTGATGGTTGGATTTCCAAAAATACCGAAACACGTATTTTTTAAATCTTAACGAACAATACAAATACCAATTTTTGTAGCTATAGCTTCAAAATTGTCTTGACAACAATGTGTTTTCTAAAAGAATTTTTGATCCCCTCTTTTACCCCCTTAGTTGTTGAATTTCCAAAAATACCGAAACACGTTCTTTTTAATCCTCATCAAGAGTCCATATCCCATGTTTCGTAGTTATAGCTTGAAATTTGAGTTGACATAACATATTTTTGAAAATCAATTTTTGCATCCCGTATTTCACCCCTTATTAGTCTAATTTCCAAAAATACCGAAACACGTGTCTTTTAAATTCGAACCCCGAATCCAAATCCGAAAATTTGTAATTTTAACTTCAAAGTTGCCTAAATAGCAACAGATTTTCGAAAAACACCCACACTCCAATTTAACCCCCTTAATGGTTGAATTTCCAAAAATACCGAAACACGTATTTTTTAAATCATAACGAACAATACAAATACCGATTTTTGTAGCAATAGCTTCAAAATTGTCTTGACAACTATGCGTTTCCGAAAAGAATTTTTGATCCCCTCTTTTACCCCCTTAGTTGTTGAATTTTCAAAAATACCGAAACATGTTTCTTCTCAATCATGTTCAAGAGTCCATATCCTAAGTTTCGTAGTTGTAGCTCGAAATTTGAGTTAACAGCACCATTCATTGAAAATCAATTTTTGGATCCCATATTTCACCCCTTTATTTGTCTAATTCCAAAAATATCGAAACACGTGTCTTTTAAATTCGAACCCCGAATCCAAATACGAAAATTTGTAGTTCTAACTTCAAAATTGCGTAAATAGCAACAGATTTTCGAAAAACACCCCCTCTCCAATTTAACCCCATTGTTGGTTGAATTTCCAAAAATACCGAAACACGTATTTCTTAACGTCCAACCAACTATACAAATATCAATTTTTGCAGCTCTAGCTTCAAAACTGTATCAATAGCAAAGTGTTTTCAAAAAGAATTTTTGATCCTCTATTTAACCCTCTTACTTGTTGAATTTCCAAAAATACTAAAAATCATGGATTTTTAATCCTGACCAAGATTCCATATCCGAAGTTTCGTAGTTGTAGCTTAAAATTTGAGTTAACAGCAACATATTTTTTGAAAAATGCCGAAACGCGTGTCTTTTAAATTCGAATCCTGAATTAAAATCTGAAATCTTGTAGTTCTAGCTTCAAAACTGCTTAAATAGCTACGTATTTTCGAAAAACGTTTCATCCCCTATTTCATCCCCTTACGGACGGAATTTCGAAAAATCGAATATGTCATGAAAATGGGGGTACCTAACCAGTTGATATCCGTTTGACCTATCACAGCCCCATCTAGCGGACCAACCATAGCGCCATCTGTTTTCCCCTTCATTTGCATTTTTCTTTGTAGTTTTTTCGTTTGATGCTTATTTCGTGAGATATTTGGCCCTGTCACTATCAATGGGCCACCCTGCATATGCCAAGATGGCTTTCTGTGTATTTCATTTAGATAACCGATTTCGACAATCTTAGTTGCCGTCTTCAAATCTTTAACTCTGAATTTTAAAACAAATAGCACGCGATATGAGACAGTGCTTCATGTCTAAGCTATAAAAATCACACATATATTTTCAATGTACATATAATCTATATGTGGATGCTTCAAACAGTGTGATCAAGTATAAAAAATGTTGCCTATTTTTTTTTTTTTAATGTGGCAAAAATTTTTAAATTTGACACATTTCAACGCAATACATTTAAAATATGTATGTGACTTATAACTTAGACATGGAGAGCTATGTGACATGAGGCGCTGCTTTAAAAAAAAAATAGAGTTGCATATTTGAAGATGACAACTAGAATTGTCGAAACCGGTCATCTTAAATAAAATATTCAAAAAGCGATCCAAGCATTGATATACTTAACAACCAACTTAGATCGCCTCCTAGCGTGAAAAATGTCAAGCATATACAACATTAATTTCGCACAAAACATACATTTTCTATTTACTAATAAAATATGCTTGTTGTTTTAAAAATCCAGACACTGACTATCAATCCATTCTGTGAAAACCGCACGCCAGTAACACATTCTATTTCCACAATATTTGCGGTTTAAGTAATAAGTGATTCACGCTGTAGCTGCTCTGTTACAACCAGACACTGGGGCACGTCCAGCTAACTGAAGGACGATGTTGTAAAGTTTGATGGATGAATAAGATTTATGGGAGAAGAATAAAAAGGTTGCACATAAGCCTTCCAGTGCGGACTGACCGTAGCTATGAAGTGCCATGGTGGACACACTCACAGACCGTTTGTGTGAACAGAGGTCTGTATCACAAGGATACCCGGACTGATCCGAGAATCGGCAAACGTTCACTCTCACAGTCGCCCAGTTAAACACGAAGGCACGTGTCATGGTCAATTAAGTTCAAATGTTCAAATGTTTGTAGAGCTTATGGGACTTAACTACGGGGTCATCAGTTCCTAAACTTACAAACAAAACCAACTGCAGAACGATCTGAATAAGATATCAGTATGGCGTAAAAAATGTCAATTAACTCTAAATAATGAGAAGTGTGAAGTCATCCACATGAGTACGAAAACAAATCCGTTAAACATTGTTTACAAGACAAATCAATCAAATGTGAAGGCCGTAAACTCCACAAAATACCTAGGAATTACTATTACTTCAGACTTAAATTGGAAAGAACACGTAGATAATATCGTGGGAAAGGCGAACCAGAGACTGCGTTTTATTGGCAGAACCCTTAAAACATGCAACAGAACTACAAAAGAAACTGCATACACTACGCTTTCCGTTCATTTTTGCAGTATTGCAGCCCAGTGTGGGATCCTTATCAGGTGGGTTTGACGGAGGACATCGAAAGAGTCCAAAGAAGGGCAGCTCGTTTCGTATTGTCACGATACAGGAGAGAAAGCGTTACGGAAATGATACACGATCTGGTATGCGAATCATTACAACAACGGCGCTTATCGCTGCGGCGTGGGCTACTTGCGAATCTCCCATCGCCAACATTCTCCTCCGAATGCGAAAATACATTGTTGACTCCCAGTTACATAGGTAGTAATTATCATCAGAATAAAATACGAGAAATCAGAGCTCGAACAGAGAGATTTAGGTGTTCATTCTTCCCACGCGCTATTCTCGAATGGAATGGGAGATAAATAGTATAATGGTGGTTCGATGAACCCCTCTGCCAGGCACTTAAATGTGATTTACAGGGTATTCCACGTAGATGTAGAACTAGCTAATACTAAGGACGGCAGAAATATCTATGCTCGAGGGGGGGGGATTCGAACCCCCGACCGTAGTGGCCGTGCAGACTGTGACTGGCGCGCCGCAGAGCGCTCGGCCACCGCGGCCGGCGGTCGGTTAAGTGAAAGAATTGTATCGTACTGATGATGTAACATCTATAGTGCAACGCTCGTTATCAGTCATAAAGAAACCTGCGTTTTCCAAAACGTAACACATTGTCAGCCCACAGCGTTACAGTCGGCGAGCACGAGAATACGTTGTTGTTTTTTACGGGATGTCGCGGCTCGTATTCACTCGGCAATTTATGCAGGAGTCGGTGCTATTGTAGTTGGTATCGACGCGCGACCGGCACACAAATTTCTCGGGCCGGGGCCTTTCGCCGCGAGCACCGATAAAGTTGTTCCGACACCGAAACGAGCTTCTGCGTTTCTTAATTCGTCCGACACGGCGCGTAACGTTAGCCGGAATAATTCGGCGAGAGGCGATATATATATATACATATATATATTTAAGGCGGCGGGCGCGCGCGTGGGCAGCGGCCGCCAAGGTCGTAAAGTAACCGAATCCGGCCCGTAAATCGCCGGGGAGAGGGACTTGTGAGTAAATGCGTAATTAATTGGTGCCGAGGCGGGGACCGGGCCGGCGTGCGCGCCTTGTTTTCTTTTGTTAATTAGTCTGCCCCCACCCCGGCTGCTAATCGATTTGCATCTGGGGGCCTTATCCCGGGCGAGTAACGGGCAGTTAATAGGCTGTCGGGCGAGGAGTTGTGGCCGGGCGGCGCGAACCGCAGCGCGGAGATGGTGCGGCCCGATGCGGAGACGGGGCGCGGATTTTTACACGCGAGCTGTACCGGCCAATTGATCGGGCCGGACAGCGGGCCAGGCGAATCGAAGACGGACAAAGTGGCTGAGGCGGCGGCGGCAGGCAGGCGGGGAAAAAAGGAGGCCGCGCGGGGACGGTGTTCCGTGTCGGCCGGCCTATCTCCCATCTAAAACCGGGCTAAAGCTTGTATTTAAACAAACAAGCTGTTAAGAAGCGACACACGCGGCCAGTCACACGCACGCACACACACGCACGCAGGTGGGGCCTCTCGGGCGCCCACGAGGCTCGCTTTCCGGTCGGCAGGAACCAGTCCCGGCGGGATATTGAGGGCCCGTCGATGCGGCCTCTTAATACAGGGCGATGGACTGCCCCCATTAAGGACGATAGCGCAGACGCGGCTCGCGGCGCGCTGTCCGCCGTAATGCGAACAAGCAGCCCGGCAGATAAGAGAGCCCACCGCGGCGACAGACGCCGTCACGAGCGCTGCACAACACCGGGGTGCGCGTGCGCTATGGAGGTACGGCGAGCGGATTGTTGTTGTTGTTGTTGTTGTTGTTTAACCCTCGCACCACACACTTGTTTTCAATTACCTTCCACTGCACACTGGGGTCTACTGAAACCCAAAATTTATTTATCACATATCAAGTGTTCCAAGCTCATTAATATATACATTGGAATGTCTTATGTATCTGGAACATTGTAAATAACTATTTAGTTACCTGTAGTGATTTTTTTATTATTAAAACTATGAGTCACGAATGATATTAATAAAATGTGCATGTTGTTGTTATGGTCTTCAGTCCGGAGACTGGTTTGATGCAGCTCTCCACCCTACTCTATCCTCAGTAAGCCTTTTCATCTCCTCATAAGAACGGCAACCCACATCCACTTGAATCTGCTTACTATACGCGTCTCTTGGTCTCCCTCTGCGATTTGTACCCCACACACTTCCCTCCAATGCTAACTTTACGATTCACCGATGTCTAAGAATGTGTCCTACCAAGCGATCCCTTCTTTTAGCCAGGGTATGCCAAAAATTCCTTTTCTCACCAATTCTGTTCAGTACCTCTTCATTAGTTATGCGATCTACCCACCTAATCTTCAGCATTCTTCTGTAACACCACATTTAAAAAGCCTCTATTCTCTTCCTGTCCACACTGCTTATCGTCCATGTTTCACTCCCGTACGAGGCAACACTCCACACAAATGCCTTCAGAAAAGACTTCCTTACACTTACATTAATATTCGATGTTAGCAAATTTCTCTTTTTCAAAAATGCTTTTCTTCCCATTGCCATTCTGCATTTTATATCCTCTGTACTGCGACCATCACATGTTATTTTACTACCCAAGTAACAAAACTCATCTACCACCTTCATTGTTTCGTTACCTAATCTAATTCCTTCAGCATCGCCCGATTTTATAAGACCACATTCCATTATTTTTGTTTTTCTTTTGTTAATGTTCATTTTATATGCTCTCTTCAACACACTGTCCATTCCATTCAACTGCTCTTCCAGGTCCTTTACTGTCTCTGACAGAATTACAATGTCATCAGCAAAACGCAATGTTTTTATTTCTTCCCCCTGAACTTCAATCCCTATTCCAAATTTTTCCTTGCTTTCCTTCACCGCCTGCTCGATGTACAAATTGAATAACATTGGTGAAAGGCTACAACCCTGTCTTACTCCCTTCCCAACTGATGCTTCCCTTTCATGCCCTTCGAGTCTAATAACTGCGGTCTGGCTTTTGTACAAGTTGTAAATAACTCTCCTTTCCCTATATTTTACCCCTGCTGACTTCAGAATTTGAAAGGGTGTATTCGAGTCAACATTGTCAAATGCTTTCTCCAAATCTACAAAAGCTAAAAATGTAGGTTTGCCTTTCCTTAATCTATCTTCTAAGATAAGACGTAAAGTGAGTATTGCCTCCCGGGTTCCTATGTGCCTCCTGAATCCAAACTGATCTTCCCCGTGGTCGGCTTCTACCAGCTTTTCCGTTCCAAGCACATTTTCCATAGGGGCAAGTTTTCCAAATCCGTTTATTTTCGAAACAAACCGCTAGATGTTACCACCGGCGATACTGTAGGAAGTAGCAACAAAGCAAGCTTCATTTACGAAAGTTTCAGTGTTGTACTAGCAGTCACAACGTCGGCAGGGCTGTTTCCGTCATTTTTTGCAAATGTGAGTAAACTTTCGCGTTTTTATTGAAACTTAAAATAAACATTCTAGCGTTAAACGTATTATTTTGACATTGCACACACTAAAAGTGGGTTTCTTTCTTCACGTAACTGTGCATTTGTTTTGTAAATAGCTTACACTGTTACTCATGGATGTAGTGTTATAGTTCCGAATATGGCGACGGGGCACGTTTTCCGAGAGCATATGGGGCACATATTCCTTTTTGCTTTTAGTCTTACGCCAAGTCTATAGCGAATGAAAAGTGTGTACAGTGCACGAAATGGGCGCATGGAGACAGTACGAAAGGGAATGTTCCATTTTTGGTTTGCTTACATTGTGATTCATAAAATCAGTATAAGTATTGTTAAAAATGTCTGTATTTGTAAAATATTTAAGTCACATATTTTGTAAAACCATTAAATAGCATTTGTTTTTATTTAATGTGGCTATTTTTACTATCCTCTTTTGTAATGTATTGTAAATTCATGATAAAAATACGTATTTAGTGAAATCAAGATAATTATCTCTGTTTTAACATTGAAAGTATAATTGGAATATTTGCCCCCTGTACATTTTAAGTAAGCTGGAAAACTTGCCCCGCATACGGGGCAAATTTTCCAATGCAATATGGTCAGACAAAACTATTTGCTACCGAGAATGATATTTATTATTTTCAAAAATATCTGTACAAGACTGTAAATAAAGGTGTAGGAAATATAATTATCCGCTGTTTACCGCAAAATCGATAAAAATAAGAAGTACAAAAATAAAAATGTAAAATAGTGGAAAACGTGCCCCGGTCTCCCCTACATTGGAATGCCTTATGTATCTGGAATATTGTAAATAACTATTTAGTTACTTGCAGTGATTTTTTTATTATTAAAACTATGAGTCACGCATGATATTAATAAAATGTGCATAGTATTATTAATAAAAAAAGTTTTGTATTTCTATATGTTTAGCCTTCTTATATTTGAAAGTATATAATGCAACAGAATATCTTAATGACTTTATTTAGTTATTACAATTAGTAACATATGGTATTTACAAATTTTATACATGTTATACTTCAACATAATGTATAAATTCAACCTGAGTCTGAACTTCAACGTACAAAGTAATATATTGTAATATAATATAATGGCTTATTTGATATTTACAGTATATTTTGGCATAGGATGTTTGCAAAATTACTATTGCAGCATATTTGTGCAAAAACATATAAGAAAGATGAAAATAATGTATATTAGAATGAAGTCAGTGGACACACTCGGTACAAATTATGGCTCTATGATCATCACAGATAGCCCTTTTACAATCCTGGCAAAACATTTTGGTTTTTCTGTCCATTTTTCTCGAATATAGTGAACCATAAATGTGCTACACAAATTGCACATTGGGGGACCCCAGCGTAATTTGTGTTGTGTATTACAGAGAGTATATTGGCTAAAAATTTTCGAAACTTGGTGTATATTAGGTTGGTAACACTGCCTACACGCACGTGATGTTAACTCAAACATCCGCATTGTTGTTACACTACTGTCAAGTTGTAAAAAGTTGCTGAACGCCCGAGGGATCTTGATCACCCCAGTGTGCATTCCGTGCAACTCATTTATGGTTCACTATATTCGAGAAATATGGACACAAGAATCAAAATGTGTTGCCAGGATTGTAAAAGGGCGATCTGTGATGAACATAGAGCCATAATTTGTACCGTGTGTGCTCACTGACAATGTAAGTGGTGACCGATATATTACAGTTTTTGACTTCATTCTAATATACATTATTTTCATTTTTCTTATGTTTTTGCACAAATATGCTGCTATAGTAATTTTGTAAACATCCAATGCCAAAATATACTGTAAATATCAAATAAGCCATTATATTATATTACAATTTATTACTTTGTACATTGAAGTTCATACTCAGGTTGAATTTATACCTTATATTGAAGTGTAACATGTATCAAATTTGTAAATATCATATATTACTCATTGTAATAACTAAATAAAGTCATTAAGATATTCTATTGCATTATATACTTTCAAATACAAGAAGGCTAAACATATATAAATACAAAACTTTTTTTATTAATAATACTATGCACATTTTATAAATATCATTCGTGTCTCATAGTTGTAATAATAAAAAAATCACTACAGGTAAATAAATAGTTATTTACAATGTTCCAGTTACATAAGACATTCCAATGTATATATTAATGAGCTTGGAACACTTGATATATGAAAAAAAATGTTTGGGTTCCCGTAGACCCCAGTGTGCAGTGGAAGGTAAATGAAAACAAGTGTGCGGTGCGAGGGTTAAAGGGGACCAAACTACTGGGTCATCAGTCCCCTGTTCCAAACAAAGAATGTCCATTTAATTGGAAACAATAACCGTAGGAATACTCAAGAGGAGTACATGTCACCGATGAAATTTCACAAACAGCAAAAATAGAGAAATCAACATCACAGATATAAAAAATACAACAATTTAGTCAATCATGCTAAAATTTGAAATGACAATCCGTGGCTGGCTCGTCACTGAGATAATAATGATTACAGTGACGTTATCTTGCAAGGTCTTTCTTGGGGAAGCTGACGACGTCTGAATGCCTGCGTTCGATACATATGTAACATCCGTCTCTTTGATCACGTTTCACCATCTTATAAGCAACTATCCTGGCTCCGTGCTGACAAGCGAAGAGATTTTCATACACTCTGTTTCCTCTACTCTCTTATCAACGTACACTGTCCCTCATATCTTTCCTCGACCTTGACACTCTTATCTGATCAACATAACAGAACTACTCGTTCCTACCAGAGCAAAACCCTTTCTGTCCCTATCCATCACTCAGCCGGTTTCTCAAAATCATTTTCAGTAGCAGGAACCAGGCTCTGGAACAATCTACTTCAGTATATCAGAGAACTGAATAGCACTGCCAGCTTCAAACGACAGTTAATAGATTATCTACTAAAGCAATAATTACGCCAGCCTTTATAACCCTACGGTCCAGGTACGTCACATCCATTCCTCCTCCCAGATATTCTCCGACTGCCATTGCTCTCGCCAGGTACAGCTTTCTTAACTTCCTACTGTCAGACTTCGCCATGCCTAAACCAGTCTCGATATATTCAAAAGTACATCTTGTATCTGCTAATATCAATGTTGTTACTTCTATTATTACACCACCAGCAGCAGAAGGTGTCTCAGTGGTACTGCTAGTATTAATCCTATTAGAGTTAAGTCAATACCTTTTATTTACATCCTTTTACATGTAATCAATCTGTATAAATTATGTTATTAATTGTTTATCTGTAAAAATCATTATTTTGTTATAGGTAACTCACATGTAAAGAAATACTGTATGTGAAAACCCTGGTCCGATGTAAGAGAGGGCCTGATGGCCCTAATCTGATCAGGCTAAATAAACAAATAAATAATAATGGACGGGCCAGTCACGAATGTCACAGCAGACACGAATGTCTGTTAGTCAGAAGACATGAAACATTAAAACATACGGTTAAAAGTCAGGAGAAATCACCCTACATTAAATAGAATTGTAAAAACCGGCTGCACGGATAAAACGTAGCATAGACTCAGCCATGGAGGCATCGTCCCCTAGCACTAAGGATAGGGTAGTTGGAAGATTAAAAGACTGCCGCAATGGGGCTAAAACAGTACAGCCCATCAGGAGATGAACCACTGTCAAGGCACCACCACAGTGACACATGGGCGGTGGCTCACGGCGAGGGGAGCCGGCGCTGTGATGACATTGCTTCAGCATGTTGTGAGTGGCTGACTACATCGATCTTTCCTGTTGGTACTTTCAATAACATTGGAGGACTTGAGAGCTTTAACGGCCGCGGTATTATTACTTACAGGCCCCTCCTTTACATCATCTTGTCCGCCGATATGCCCCAAACCACAGAATAACATATACAGAGAAGAAACCCCCTCTAAACCACTGCCCCACGCTCCCCTCGTAGTTCTGTAATATGCCAGCACATGTCAGGCGGTTCCCCTGCTTAGTATCGGTAGACCGCACTAGAGGGGCCTCTGCTTCTGAGGGTTCTCTTGCACGACAGATGGTAGTGTGGAGGGGAGGCTGAGTGGAGAGCTCGTTCCGCCTGCCACGAGGCCACGGCTGTGTACGGTGTGCCGACGTTTGAGGGGAGGTGGTGGTGGAGACAGTTGCTACCTGCCGCCTGCTTTGGCCAGTTTAAGGGGCTGCTTCTCCGCAGCACCATCATGGGACATCTTACAGAACTGCTGAAACCTCCCTCGCCCCTCATCTCTGAGCGTGTGACTGGCCCCTTATGCAGGTTTTCCGTCTGTATATTTTTGTCTGTGCTCAAACCCAGCCTCCCCTCCACCTGGTACAGACGCCGCTTTCCTGCCCCTCGCCCGTTCCCAGTATTTGCTCCAGCCTCACCTCACCGAGTTTGCTGCATGGTGCAACGGGTGGCTTCTTTCTGTCAACCCTAATAAATCACAGCCAATCATTATAGGTCGTACCACCCCTTCCTTCCGTCACCAATTATAATACCATCCAAATCCTTGAGCGCCACGCCCTACGCCTCACCAATCGTATTCGGCTCCCCTCCCTCACGCGGATCCACTACGACCTCCTCCCATTCCCTCATCTCCTGCAGTATCTTGAACACACCCGGATCCTTTACATCAACCGCAAAATAGACTCGTGTAACTGTTTGGTGTACCCCATCCTTACCAATCCTTACCTGGGCCTCTGTCTCGATTCCACCACTGCATCCCTCCCTCCGTCTGCACGCTCTCCATATCCTGTCCCAGGGTAACTTGCGCCACCTCCCCCTACCAGATGCCGCCCTACCTCCTGAAATCTATCCCTTCCACCAACCCTGATCTGTGGATGCAATGCTCCCTCGCTCCCCTCCTTTCCTGTTCCTTCTCACAACTTGGCTATCCCCACTCCCACCCCTGGAGACCCTAGGCTCCCTGCCCGCCCTCTCCCACCCCTTCGTCATGTGTTTCCCACACTCCCCCTCCCTTCCCCTGTGGGGTCCACAGTGCTGTCGCTTTAAACAGTGCTATGTCCAGTGTCAGTGTCTTCACTGCTTCAGAGTGTTTTAATGAGTGTGTCCACTACCCACCAACAAGTGTCGTCGCCGTGTATTTTAACCAGTGTCTCCGAGTGTTTCTTTGTGTGTCCAGTGTCCGATTTATCACTGTGTTTTTATCACCACCGTGGTGCAAGGATTTTACCTGAATGTATTTTTTACCATCCGTCTACTGTGAATGTACGATGATTTTAATATTCCACATTTTAATGCCATATCATTGCTATTTTAATCTCACCATGCCCATTGTTTTATAAATTTTCCCGGCTGAAGGGCAAGGCCTAAGCTGCTGCCAGCCTGCTGGTTGTTTGTTTGTATAGTTAACATGAAAATAACAATAAAGTAAAAAAATAGTTATAGGAATTTTAATGTTTGTGAACTTTATATTAAAGATATTGGAAGGTTTTCTTCTTTGTTGTATTTTCAAGCTAATTATGTACATAGTCAGCAGGGTGACAGCAGCATCCTACGCAGCTCTTCAGCCTTGCGTTTTAACGAAATGAACAAGAAGTTTCCTTTAAAAACTACTGACATGCAGATAAAAACATGATGATTTGCCGGCCGCGGTGGCCGAGGGGACTGAGGCGCTCCAGTCACGGTCTGCACGGCCACTACGGTCAGGGGTTCGAATCCCCCCTCGGGCATGGATATTTGTGTCGTCCTAGTTCGTAAGTAGTTCATAAGTAGTTTGTAAGTTTAGGGACTGATGACCCCGTAGTTAAGTCCCATAAGCTTAACAAACATTTGAACATTTGAACATGATGATTTAAAAATATTAACAAGAAGAATATTTTGGTTAATACAAAATGAAATAGATAATAAAAAAAAGCTGTAGACTTAAAAGTGTGCTACGGTGGCGTTAAAAGCACACTGAAGAACTCTGGACCAGACATGAAAACACTGACGGAGACAATGATAAAACAATGGATGCGACTCTTGTTCTTGTATGGTGGACGCACTGGTAAAACACAGTAACCGATGCACTGACACAAACACGGGACGGCGCACTGATTGGAATGGCTGTGCGGAGGATCGCGCATTCAGTGGAGGACGCACGGGAGAGATGGATGTTGAAGGTTGGAGTTGGGAAGGAGCGTAGGGACTCCAGGAAGGAGAAGGAGGGATGCGGGAGTCAAAGCAGTGGGAGGGGAGTGGGGATGGGGAGAGGGACGGTGTATCCAAGGGGAGAGGGTCAGGGTTGGTAGGAGGGATAGATTTCAGGACGGAGGCGTCACATGGTAGGGGGAGGTGGGGTAAGTTAACCCGAGAAAGGTTGTGCCGAGTGTGTAGATGAAGAGAGGGAGGGATGCAGTGATGAAGGCGTGGCAGAGACACAAGAGTAATACGGAGGGGTAAACCAGGGAAGTATAGGAATCTGTTTTGCGTTTACTGTAAAGAAGGTGGATGTGTTCGAGAAACCGTAGGAGGTGGGGAATTGAATAGACTTACTATCATTGTAATATGCATTTAATTGCGAGGTCTCGTAGCAGGCGCAAGGTAGATGAACATGAGGGTGTTATACACTGCTCGAAACGATTACGGAATCAGGTGAGGTACCATAGACAATATACATACGGTAAAGTATTTAATTGGTTATAGTAGTAATTTGTGTGACATATCGTACGTGATATGTCACTTTTTACTTGAGGTTTAGATGACTTTTACTTACAGCGAGGCACCATATGGCCCCATAATAGTCATTTTCTTTATCCTCTAACATTGTATGTGATCCTTAAATTAGGCTTCGATGTAATATGTAATAATCCTTCCGTAAAGTCTGCTGAACACATTAGTTACAGTTTTCTTCTACCATAACCAGTTTTAGTCACTTTTTTAGAAAGGAGGGATAATTCATGTGCAAGGTACGGAAGTTGACATTGTTGATAGTGACATTGGCGATCTATAGGAAGGATGTAATGAGACGGACATAGTTCATAGGAAGTGCACTATGATACACCACATGCGCCGGCTTTTTAAGAACGCTTCGGAAATTCAGATGGTAGTGTTTTTAATGTGCAGTTTCTGATGGGAAACCAGGAAGTGATACTGCCAACTGTCGTTGTTGCCAAGTCCGTATCGACAGTGGTTTTGTTGTCTTTTTTTTTTTTTTTCATCACTATCAGTGACGTTACAGATCCCACCTGCCGTTGGTCGAATCCAAGTTGTGTGGGAACGTAAAAGAGGAATTAAGAGATAATTGATAACGTGACACTGTCCATGCCACGCAGGTGTGCAACTGTATCAGCCAGTACAGTTGTGCACCATCGTGTCATGGACTATATAAGATTACCCATTAGTGCACCATCCAGCTCTTCAACCGTTCTTGGAGGTGCTGCTCTGGCTGCAGTGCGTCTGCCAAGTGCATCCCAGACATGCTCAGTTGGGTTTACGTCCAATGAAGAAGCTGGCCTCTACAGTCGAGTAATTTCCTCGGCTTCAAGTATGTCATCCGCCACTGCAGTTCTATGTGGACGATCGTTATCGTCCTCCAGAAGGAACCCATTCTCCTATGACACTAGCGTAGAGCACAACAAAAGGTCGGAGAATCTCCTCTGTATACCTCTGAGCAGTCAAAACGCCATCCTGAATGACATAGAGGTCCGCACGTCCCCCAATACGAATTCCTGCCACACTATTTGTGCGCCATCATGATATCGTGATGTTTCCTGAACATAGGCAGGGTGGCTATGAGTACCGTGTCCTTTCCAGACGAAGGAAACACGATAGTCCGGTAAACAAAATATCTTGACACATCCGTGAACAGAACACGGCGCCATTCTTTACGACTCAAACCCTGATATTCCTCGGCCCAGGGATACACGGTATCATGGTTGTAATGAGACACACACCATACGTCTCTGTGTGTAGAGGCCACATTTCCGGAGGCGACTTCGGACTTCTTCTGTTGACATTGCGCGAGGGTGCGTTGCAGCTGAGTTGCAATCAGCCTCTCCCTGATGTTAGCCGTGGACGAACTTGACCTTACCTTCTTTAAATGGTTCCTGCTGTCTGATGTCGCGTCCAAGTCCTGGAAATTACACTTAGGGACACTCCAATAGCTGCAGCAATCTCTCTCCGTTCCGGTTCCAACCTTCTTTTGACTCTTCATGCCAAATCTTCGGGTAAGTCATGTTTTAGTTGCATTGTGGTACCTACTAACTACACTATCTAAACCCAACTGCTTGTGTAATTCGTTTGGTAGAGTAAACACAGGTCAAATCCAACCCAATTGCATCAGGTTTCTGTTATTGCCACTATTTCTGACGTCGTAATGTTGTCTCCACACCGTAGAAACGACAGAAAGACGTCGATCCATTTTACGTTCTGCTTATGACACTACTAGACACAACCTAGATATCTCAACTGATCCCCCAACTGTTTTGACCAGTGTATCTAAGGAGTCAATATAGCGTTCTGGGCCTGTTCTCAACATCTGGCCGAACTAGTCACGTGATAATGGGACGAGGGCGCTTGGTAACTTACGTTACTAGTAGAGAAACATGAGTATTAAACATATGTGACTTGTTTTACGTACGTTTCTCTATGTTGAAATTACTGTACTCGACATGGGCGACACTGAATAGGGCACTCCGACCTTTCAACTGACTTGTTGGGGGTGTACATTTTGATGTAAATTCCGAACCACGGTCTAACAAGGCACTTTTCACATAAACAGTATTGTTAGCAGAGGGACAGGAAGCGATCTGTAAGAGTTAAAACTTATAGGTTTAATGAGGAATCAAACCCTTGACGTTACAATTTCTAATCTGACAGTTTACGTTGCAGCGTTGGTACCATGCTATCGTAGTATCTATGTTGCACTATTGTTGCGGTACAGGTCTACTTGCATGGTATTATAAGGTAAACTAATTTCTGTGATTTTTCCGTCACTTGTTTACGAGAAAGTTTTATTATTATTATTGTTTTTTTAACTGTAAAATTTGTTTGTGTATACTGTCAGTCTGTGTATACACATTCGTTCCGCCGATATTCAATGACAGATAAGTTTTATTTATCATAGATGAATTTCCTTCTTGGTTCTGTGTGAGTCATTATATGTTATTATATGTTTCAATGTTCATAAAGATGAAGAGCTAGTAAAAATATAAATAAATAAAAAGGAAAGAAAAGAAAAGAAAGAAGAGTTTACTAATTTACTACCTATAAAGTACTCAAACGTGTACTCTAAACACTTTGCAGAGGAGTGTTTTGATAGGAAAATGTTCGGTAAATCATGGTTGTTCATGATTCTGAGCCAACAATGACTTCCCACAGCGTCTGTTGCCGAAAGTGTCATCAAGAAAATTACCGATAAAAGAAGTTTATCAAGTGCTGGTATGTGTTTAAATTATCATACATATGATTTTATTTTCATTTTTTTTAAAGAAACCGAAAAACATGTAATTAGTGTAAAATGTCAGCTGTGACACTAAAAACATTTTCCGTGTTTAAATGAACGTCGTCCAATATATCACATTTCTAAGACGTATATAAACACATAAACAACGTCTACAATACCTATGAAAGTTATTAGTATGTATTCGTAACAATGATAGAAATACACTTAGAGCTATGTGGACTACAGCGTGCCATCCCAGTTCCACGGGATTTGAGTACAGATGTTGCGTACAGAATTCTTGTTCTGTGCATCGTAATAGATATTTATACCCATATAAATGTCCGTAGATATTTATATGGATTGTAATACAAATTTACTCTGTTTCTTGTTTTGAACCCAGGGGACGCCACATTTAATTCCCCGAGACAGGGGCACAGCACAGCTTGTTATTTTTAATTTCTGCGATGTGGAGACAACATCTGGTGTAAATATTAAATATTATAATGCTTATGTGAATAACACAGTGTCAGGACAGCAACTAAAGCGTTATTTCCGATTCTGAAAGCGTACTTACTCCACTAATACTATACATTTTAGCCTCATTAAAGTGGCTATTTTTCGTTTATATATTTAGAATAACCAAGAAGACAAGTAAGCGATATGTAAAGGATAGGAATGACATGATTTCTTTAAAATTTAGACTACTATTATCTGTCGTGTTACTGAATCAAACACACATTCAAGACGTGTGAACACGTACGACATTGCCTTCACGTCGCTATGTTATTCATATAAACACTGTAATATATAGTATTTCAAACAGTTCTTTCGTACACGCAACAGATATTAAGATCAAACAGCAGAGGTAAACTGTAGTCTGCTAATGTTTTGTGACAGCTAAGGTGGCGAACGTTTGCTTCTATTTTGTGACGTCATGTCACCTCCCCTCTTCATAGCTCTATGGTGTTCCAACACAGCTATGTTTCGACCAGTGGCGGGTGGGATCTGGGGGTCGACGATTGTGATGACACTGTTTATACGGACACAATAACAACGGCAGATGGTAGTATATCCTCCTGGTTTCCCGTCAGAGGTCGCTCATTACAAACACTGCCATCTGACTTGCCGAAGCGTTCTAAAATAGCCGGTCCTTGCGGCCTATAATAGTGTACTTTTTATTAACTATGTCCGTCTCACTGCATCATTCCTCTACATCGCCAATCCTATGTCACTATCAACAATTTCAATTGCCGTACCTTGCCCCTGGATTATCCTTCCCTTCTAAACAAATGTCCAAAACTGGTTACGACGAGGAATAACTGTAACTGATGTAATTATCAGCCTTTATGGAAGGATTATTAAACATTTTTCCGAAACAGAATATAAGGAAACGCTGGCCGAGGAACAGGCTGGTTTCAGAGCACGGAGGTCAACTATAAATCATATATTTCACTTGCAACAAATAATTGGAAAGAAACAAGTTCTCAATCAAACCCTTCATTTAGTATTTATAAATATAGAAAAGTACTACACTATTATGTATTAGTTCTATCATAATTAAAGCAACTCGGAAACCTTACGAAAACTCTATAGCAAGAATAAATGTACAAAATTATCTCTCACCTGAGTTTAATCTTTCAAAAGGTTTACATAGGGTATATAGTCTGTCACCAACACTTTATAAAATATTAACAGAAAAATCATTGGGAATCTGGAAAAGAAAATGTAAAACTATGTGAATTTCAGTCTATCATATCAGTATATACTCATTATAATTTCCTGACAACTAGCTAATTTTCAAACAAGATAAAGAAGACATGGGTACATAACAAGGAAATTAATGTAAAAGTATAAAAATTGGGACTTCAGATCAACGAGAATTAAAAAGAGAGATAATAGGAAACTCTGGAAGAGGGAATGCGAACTATTAAACTTATTGAAGAGTAGAAATATATAGGGATCCACATCAAACAAGATGGCAAACGAGCCAATGGAAGTAATTAGAGAATCAATGCTGGAAAATTTATTATTAGAACTATAACAGATATTTCATAGAACCAAGAGATTGCAAATAGAGCAAAAAAAAAATCTTGAAGGCAATTATGAAGGCATGTAGATGTATGGATCAGAACAATGACAGTTAAATCACGATTAGGAAGAACACTGATAAAAACGGGGAAGGAAAGCTTTTGGAGATATCCGCAGGGATAACTAAGGGGGAAAAAGTCGGAAAAGAAGCCATCAGGAAGAAAATGGATGGAGAATTAAGGAAAGGCATCCACCAGGAAGAAAGAGAAGTGGGGGTTGGCCAACAATGTTAATTTTTCGTATATAAATGTTTCGAAGGTGGTGTCTGCTTCAATTAACACTTAGCTTGTATTCTAGGAGTTGATGGCACTGTTGTCTTCAACAGTATGATGAATAGCTGAATGATATTAGTAGAAATCAGATAAAACAATGTTATTTCATATTAACTATGAATCAGTCGAGTGGTGTCGTCATTTAGTTGCAACGTTTCAATGGCTTACGTTACCGTCATCTTCAGGCGAAGTCACTACGTCTGATGGGTACGCAGGCGAAGTTACTTCTACGGCCCCAAATGTGCGGTTGAGACCGTACCTAGAAAGTTGTCAGGATGACCAGCATATAACACATCCAGAGGCACAGGGGACGGGTAGGTTCACGCGCTTCCGCGCAGTTATACAGTGATAGCATGGTATCAGCTATATTTCCTCCAGATACACCTGCACTTCCCTACCGTTAAGGCTAGTCTACACGACGACACTAGGTTTCATGAAACTGCGCTACTGGCCAGTGCGCATGCGCGGCAGGCGTTCGTGCAACTCGTTGGCGAAACTAAACAGTTTCGGCACATCCCAACTTTGGCGAAACTGATTGCGCGTGTTTTTAGGTTAGGTGATAACCAATACAGAACACAACATAAAGGGGCGAAAGGAATAAATAATTAGGTTTTTGAACATATATGTGCTGCATAGGTGTTTGTGACATTTTAACGATGACAATTTCAGGAATACGCAGCGGCGTGTTAGTGCTCTTGAAGTAATTATTCATTAATTAAATGTTGGTGGGTTGACGATTAGTGAATTGCAGACTAAAGAAGATTCAATTCCAAATACCTATAAAAACGAACTATGGCAATTGTGGATTTGGGAACACGGTATAGGTTCTGTAGAGACGAATATCTATTTGACAAGAAAGTAATGCAATCTGGAATTTCAGTTGTGGTAACAATGCTTCACGCATAACAGTATCTTGTTTCTTTATTGCATTACTAACTCTGTCACCAGAGCAGTTTACGTTCCTTTTAAACATTCTGAGCTGATTAAAATAACTTCTAGGGTCTTCGATCACAATTTTTTTTCAGTAAGGTCGCTAAGCAACTGAGCTGACGTCTTTTTTTTAATGCAGTCACAATCCCAAACACGTTTCTTATTTTTTTTATGTTTAGTTCTATGCAGCGACTTCACACAGAGAAGCAATAGCTCCGCCACAACTTTTACAGCTACCAAAACTTTCATCCTACGGCGACTACGGCACTTACAAAACAACGAAACTGAAGTGGATAGTATTGACGCCGTGTCTACAGACATACACGAAACCAGTTGCGCGCAATTCATTTCATAAAACGAGTGTCGCAACCTTGTGTCGTCGTGTAGACTAGCCTTTAAGACTAGTTTTGGTAGCTGTAAAAGTTGTGGCGGAGCTATTGCTTCTCTGTGTGAAGTCGCTGCATAAGTCTAAACATAAAAAAAATAAAGAACGTGTTTTGGTTCGGGACTGGATTAAAAGAAGACGTCAGCTCGGTTGCTTAGCGACCATGCTGAAAGGAATTCTAGTTGAAGACCCTAGAAGCTATTTTAATCAACTTCAAATGTCACCAGAGCAATTTACGTTCCTTTTAAACAGAGTTAATAATGCAACAAAGAAACAAGATATTGTTTTGCGTAAAGCTTCGTTACCAGAACTGAAATTACAAATTGCATTACGTTTCTTGTCAAGTAGATATTCGTCTCTACAGTACCTGTACCGTGTTCCCAAATACACAATTGCCATAGTTCGTTTGTTTAGGTATTTGGAATTGAATGTAGTTTAGTCTGCAATTCACTAATCGTCAACCCATCAATATTTAATTCACGAATAATTCTTCAAGAGCACTAAAACGCCGGTGCTTATTTCTGAAATTGTCATCGTTAAAATCGCACAAACACCTATGCATCGCATATATGTTCAAAAACCGAATTATTTCTTCCTTTCGCCCCTTCTTGTAGTATTTGGTTTTGTATTGGTTATCGCCTAACCTAAAAACTCGCGAAATCAGTTTCCAAAGTTGGAAGATGCCGAAACTGTTTAGTTTCGCCAACGAGTTGCGCGAACGCCTGCCGCGCATGCGCGTTGGCCTGTAACGCAGTTTCATGAAACCTAGTGTCGTCGTGTAAACTAGCCATTACTCGTCGAAGGCGGGCACGACGTTGACGCTGCCGCTGGCATCCACTGCCGAGCCGCGTGGTGTGCGTTCACTCAGCGGCTCTGGCGCCGTGTGTACAAGGCAGACACGGTGTACACAGCACTCTCGTCGAGCAGCCGTGTGCTGTGCACGCAATTCCGCCTTGCGTAAGAAGCAGCTCGCTACGGCACCTAGGGATGACTGCCTGGTGGCGGAAGGCGGTTGACGGAAGGCACTCTCACGTCTCGCCGGAAGAACCCACGCGCACCGTCCGGTTTGAACGGTACGCTATTGCTGTCTAGAACAGGAAGCTCCTCGGCGTCCCATTCCCATCTTGTGCTGACGAATTGCAGGCGACCTCAGCTGAGGTCTGCACAGGTTAGACCTGCTGAATGGTGTCATCTGGACCAGGTGTGGACCGCTCCACGTAGTCGTGCTGATAGTGGTAACCCACTGTCACCAAGTGGCGGTGTTGATCGTCTCGGCGTTGAAACTGCACATCTGCATGCCTGGCCGTACTTGGACAAGACCAGAGTAGCACAGAGCATTTATGCCCTGTCCAATCCACTATTTATATTGCTACAGTCTCGATTGTGACGCGTTATGCTTAATGTCAACTACACCGCGGTCGATTTTCTCGTGTGTTCAGCGGTTCGTTTGAAAGTGTCCCAAGCCCCTTGCTCTCGTCTGAAGGAAATATTGCAATGCGTGTGATTTTGCTTGGCTACTTTCCACATGCTCTTTCAACACTGCTTTCGTTGCTAATTGCCGGCACATACAGATCTTTACTTTTCGTGTGACCTAATTCGCCACAGTGAGTTCTTGCTGTACGCTTGCTGTCCGTCCCTGTGCTGCCAATTTCTATCAAAATTACTTAATGCTAATTCTAGTCCCTTTACAGAATTAACAAAAAAAATTTTTTTCTTTGATATGAAAAGGCAGAATATCATAAAAAAGTGAAAATTCCCTTGTTAAAAAATTAGCGGCGTTTTCGTTATCTAAACACAATATTCACACGATTTTCATTAGGAGAAAGAAGGAAGAATGTTCAGAACAGTGAAATGACAAAATTTCATTTTATGTCAAATTGGCATAAAATACGCCAATAAAAAATAACGTACCACACAAAAAGTAAAAAATAACCGGTAAGGCATAATACTCACTTTATTTTTCACTTATATGTCGAAATATGCTACAAACAAAATGCCCTTTAATTCGTAGCAGAGGCTGGGATCGAGACGCCGTCCGCGTCCCGGTATCCACCTTGCGATCCCCCGGAAAACCCACCAAAACGAAGGGAAGGGCGCACACCTCCGCCCAGAGGAAGCAGGTCATCTTCTGAGGTGCGTGACCCAGGCTGCGGGGGTACGCACGGTCCCGGAGTCCTTCTCGGTGACGCTGGCAGCTGCGGCGGCAGCGGAGGCGGAGGGGCCGACTGAAGCGGAGGCTCGTCGACCTCCATGGGGACGATCTCGTAGTCCAAGGACGCTGGGCCCGTCGGCGAGCAATGTGGCTGTGCTCCCTGGCGGTGAACTGGGTCTGGAATCAAGAAACCAGAGACAGGATCGCGCGGCCTGTGCAGGCGCAACTGCTTTGCATGGCGCCGCAGCTCCTACCCTGAGGAAGAACGTACAACCAACATATTGCGACCGAGCACGCGCTGAATGGTGCCCGGCAACCATCTCTTCTTTCCAGTGCGGTGACGGCGGCCGTGTAGCAGCTCGGCAGGAGACGGGCCGTCACCGATACTTAGACAGGAAAATTTGAAGAGCTTGCTGCCTGGAGTGTTGACCTTTCATCCTTTCCATGTGAGACTTGAATGTTCGAACGAAACGTTCTGCTTCATCATTGGACTGAGGGTGAAAAGGTGCAGTGGTGATGTGTTGAATGCCATTGTCACTGACGATAGTTTCAGGCAAACCTTCGATGCAAATCACTGATGTTAAGGCACTGTTTGTACTAGACGCCGTCATTGAGTTCATGGCAATCACGAAAGGAAACTTGCTGAAAGCGTCTACAACTATTAACCAGCGCGTATTCAGGAAAGGTCCGGCAAAATCAATGTGTAAACGTTGCCACGGTCCTTTGTGGCGTGGCCAGTCCGAGAAAGTTTACGGAGGAGCTGCCTGATGCTCCGCGCAAACCGTACACTGTGACGTCATGCTCTCTATCTGGGCGTTCATACCAACCCAGGTACAATGACGCCTGGCCAGTTGCTTTGTCCTAACAATACCCCAATGTCCTTGATGCAGGAGGCGTAAAACTTCTCGTTGCATGGAACAAGGAAAAATTACTCTTGTTTGGTCGTTGTCGGTATTTAACAACAGGATACCCTGACCTAAAGACAATGCATGACGTTGTGCAAAATAACGTCGAACCAGAGGCCGATCAATGTCTTTGGCTCTGGCAGGCCACCCAGAGCGAACAAAACGTGCTACCACACTTTGGTCTGAATCCGCAGCTCTTTCCTGTGCCACCCGACGAGAGTTCAAAGGAAAGTCTGCGACAGCGGAAGCACCTCTGGAGTCTATCTGACAACATGCCATTTCCGAAGAATCAAACGACACATCTGGCCAATCGGAAGTCGGAAAAGTGTGTCCGCCTTTGTATGTTTAGTGGTAGGGTGGTACATAATGAACAGCATCCGGAAGAGAGAATACCTAAATCTTTCCATTGGAGCTCTGTTCTGTCTTATTTTGTTTTGATAATATATTTTCGCGTATTTCCGTCTCCTCCTTGTCTCTCGACCTAAATCCTCACAATCCCCTCTATTTTCTGTCCATCTGCTTCGCCCCTCTCTGTCCATCTCTCTCTTTCTATACCGTTCCTCACTCCCTCTCCTTTTATACCATCTCCTCCTACTCTTCTATAACCTCCATATCCTTCTGCTTCCTCTCTTTTACCACCACAACGTCCTTCTCCACTTCCTCCCACTCTCTATATTTCCCTGTCTCTGTGCACCTGCTCCTGGCCCTCTCATATTATAAACAATGGGATACGTAATTAAAAATAACGTATCATACATTATGTATATGTTACTGTCTTCCTTTGGTCTATCTTCTTCGTTCCCCCAATCTCCGTTGATCTGTTCCTCTGTTTATTTGTTCCTCTCACTTGTTATTCATTTCTTTCCCATGATTTCCGTCAGTCTCCTCCTCGCACCCTCTTTCTATTTATCTCCTCTAGGCCCATCCGACCCATGCCGCCCTTTTAGCATCTCTTACCCTCTTTCTCTATCTCATTCCCAACCTCCCTCCATTCAATCCATCTCCTTCTCTCCCTGAGAAATTACGTACGAGTATGACTACCAACATTCATGGTGACCGATGAAACGGTGTAAAAGTTTAGCGCAATGCATCCCGCGCCACGCGTCATATGTTGCCTTGCGAAGTACAAAAACCGTCTCCACGAAACCTTATCTGAGTGTGCCAGCTTTTATGATGATCATTCAAATGGTGTCAAGTTCTGTTGTAAGGTGCCGTCTGCCATGCCTCGTAAGAAACATTGTGCTGACAGTTATCTTCCACCTATTTTGGTTCTCAGGTTTGCAAAAGTTCTTCAAAATCGGAATAAAACTGTAGTGTAGTGGCTGAGTTTGTTGAGTAAACTGTCCTTCACCACTCACCGTCGGAAACTTTATGCGGACAGTGACCTTCCTGTTGTTTTGTTGTGTGCAGAATGTAATCACGATAGAAATAAAACTGTGGATTTATATGAATTACACACACAAGGACACTACATATAGGGTGTTTCAGAAGGAATAGTAAATATTTTAGTAAGTGATAGTATTAAATAATTGCAATAAAAATTCTGTATATCATGTTCACAATTTTCATCGAGTATAGTTGCACAGTGGTAGAGTGCCAGACTGCAAATCCAAAGGACGCGGGTTCGATCCCCGACAGGTCCTAGGATTTTTATCTGTCATCTTCCCCTTCCTTCACCTGTGGCAGTATTGCTCATGTGAAAAATACCGAGTAGCACCGTGGTTTCGAACCCACGTTAAACCGTACGTCCCCCTATAACTGGCTGGGTAAGTCAGTTCGAATGTCGGAGGAAGGCAACGGCATACCACCTCCAAACAGGACCGTGCCTAATAAAGCACTGTGGTGCTCAAACCAATCTTCGGATTGTTGACTGCTTTACCTATTTTTTTACAGAGGTAATGCTGTTAGTACGTATGTAACGCAAACAAACTTAAAGCGTAGGCAAATGAGGACATTTTCACTGATCGTTCCGTCGGTTCTTTGCAGAAAATCACCTTATTGAAATAAAAGTACAATTTTGTTTACGTTCTGTTAGTTTATATTTATTTCGAATGTTAAATCTGCAGTAAATAGGTTAACGAAATGAACATAATGTTGTATAACCTACAGAAAATTGTGCTTTTATTTCAGTATGATACTGTTCTACCAAGAAATGACAGGAGAAACAACGAAAATGATTTTATCTGTCTCTGCTATAAGTTTCTTTGGGCTACTTACTAACTATGAATTGGCTAAACTGCGACTTTCCGATATCAGTGATTTCTGTGACTGTTACTTTTAAGTATCTGCAATTGTAAGTTGCGGTTTGTCACAGTTTACAATCGCGGTTCAAAAATCCACAATATGTATCCCTCCTCAGTCTATCTACCATTTCCATGACTGCTACTTTCGTGATTTCTGCTACGTCTGTGATTTTTGTAACTTCCGTGACTTCTGTCTCTTCCGTCACTTTTACGATTACTGCTACTTCTGTCACTTCTGCGATTTCTTCTACTTCTGCGATTTAGAGTGGCAGAAGCGAAATTGTGGTTAGTCACAACTAACATCTGACAAAAATTGACAAGTGTATCCTATCTAACTGCAATATTCCACCATATTAACTGTTTCAGTTCAACGAAAGTGCTAGGTTCTTGCCTGTAAAATGCATAAAATGATTTTTTAAGATTGTGTGGGATAAGTAACTTACCAATTTGAAAGGAATTCTTATATTTATAAGAACATTTAATTTACTGACCAGACAACGGTACGCACAAGAACCTGTCATCCAAAGACCAAGAATAGCATCAATTATTTATTTTATTATAAACAACGGGTAATTTGCTGTATTCAATGTTATTTAGATTGCAGAAAGCATTCAGCAAATGTTGGCAACATCAGCACACTATGCCACCACCGCCGTAAACAAAACGCTTAGCAATACTGAAGAACCCAATACCATCCATCTTCAACTGTTTGTTTAGTCTACGGGATTTAACTACAGGGTCATCAGTCCCTACACTTACAAACTACGTATTAACTATTTACGAACTAGGACGGCACAAATATCCATGCCCGAGGGGGGGATTCGAACCCCCGACCGTAGTGGCCGTGCAGACCGTGACTGGAGCGCCTTAGTCCCCTCGGCCACCCACCGCGGCCGGCCATCCATCTTCTTTGACGCATATCGTCGCAGTCAGGGACATACTAACCACACTGAAACAGAGTAGACCTATTGTTACACATTTCGTAGAAATACTCAGTTAACCCTTTGCTCCCACTCCGTTCCATTTTTTTACCTGATGTACCATACGTAAATGTATAATACTCGAAGAAGTTCTCGTCGAAACTGGATTTACAGTGTAAGTTACGTATTATGAATTTACATAGTAGTTGCAGATTTTATGATGAAAAATAATTTTAAACATATATCAATTCCATAACACAATCTTTATTTAGCATTCACATTCGTTGTCTTTACCAAGTATAAACCAAATTAGTTTTTACCCTAACCTAGTTCCCAGGCTATGCTAAACAACAAAAATTTCTGGTGAGCGATAACGAATATCAACTTTGGCTAAACATATAAATACTGCTGCCAGATAAAATACTAACAATAAGTGTAAAGATTTTCTCAAAGCAGATAAGGTTAATGGTTGTTTATTCGGCCACATACATTCCTAAACAACTCACGAGATCCTTAGGTCAAAGTACGACAATTAGTCAACAGATGGCCCAATGCGGAATACGAAATTCTACTTTTATTTGCTACTTGCGTTTCTTAGTTGCAACTTGTCACTGAAATCGCAGTTTTAACCGACAGTGCGATACAGGGAAAAGAAAGAAGTACCAGCTACGACCACCATATGGTGACGGCGTTGTATTGAAATTGCTACTCTCAATTGAGACTCACATCGCAGCTACTTTCTTAAAATTGCTACTGAGAAAACAGCGACTTCTCATTCACAGTGATTTTTCACAAATAGTCGATTCCTTGACCACTTCTAGTACTAACAGCTGTATGTCTGTACTGCATAATAATTAGACACATGCTACATCACATTTTTACTGCAAATCGTCTGTTCTACAACGCCCTAAATATTTCATATTCGTCCTGAAACACCCTGTATTAAAATAAATCTCCTGGGACTAGTTCTTCTTTCTGACAAGGAAAGTATTTGGGCTCGAACAAACACATATACACCAAAATCGTACGAGAGATAATGTAAAGATCCCTTATTGCACTAGTGATACTCCCGCATCTGCAAAACTCTGCAGTCGTCCGTTAGAGGCCACTGCGTGTGCCATGCCGCATTGCACTTTGACCTATCGGTTCGCCGAAGTTGCGTTTCGTGATGTTATTTGTGTGGTGAAGCGTCAGATGGGGCGGCGATTGCTAATCAATCCTGCTAATGTATTGCGATTAGTTGAGATGAAGTTACGAAGAATCCTTCTTCGTGAAGATGGTATTAGTGTGGAAGATGAATCATTTGCATGCTTTCTCGTATCTTTTATAGTTCGGAAATATGAGCATACGTTAGATACTGTTGTTACAAACTCATAATAATGATAATAGGGATGATAATGACGAACAACTCATTGCAAGCGGTAGTGCTACAATAAGTGCTGGAAGAGGCGATGGAAGCAGTGGCAGTGAATACCAACAGTCTTTCGGGAAGAAGGTTAAAGTTGCAACTATCGTCACGGCTTTTGATGACAATTAGCTAGAGAACATGTACGATGATTATTACATAAGTTATAGTTAAGCTATATGCGCTACGTATGGCGTCTACAATTACATTTACAGTGCTATCTAGAGCATGGTTACAGAGCTTTGCAGAAGAACGACACCAGCACATTGAGGTGTACGTAGCGATCCTGTAACAAAACGTTCATACAGATATGTTTGTTCGAGCCCATGTACTTTCCTGTGAGTTCAAATGTTCAAATGTTTGTTAAGCTTACGGGACTTAACTACGGGGTCATCAGTCCCTAAACTTACAAACTACTTATGAACTACTTACGAACTAGGACGGCACAAATATCCATGCCCGAGGGGGGATTCGAACACCCGACCGTAGTGGCCGTGCAGACCGTGACTGAAGCGCCTCAGTCCCCTCGGCCACCGCGGCCGGCCTTTCCTGTGAGTGAAAGGCGCTCTATGTCGTTCGCCCTGCCCCCGCCAACGTGTATACAAAACTTCATGGCGTTCGGTTAAGTAGCTGAAGTGTGAAAGCATAACAAACTCACATTCACATTTCCAACATTAGATGGGATGAGCGGTACCTCTAACCTTACGAGGGCTATGAACGAGACTCTTTGTCGGTTCTGTTGCGGATGGCAGGGTTCCCGCCGTTCCTAGGAAGCGGTGCTCATACTCGGTCGTTCCGAGAGACCGGGAATCCAATTACCATTAGCGCGACGTTCAGCAGCACTTAATACCGTCCCGTCCCAGGCGGAAACCACGCCGTCGCCGCCGCCGCCACTGCTGGTTCTCTGTTCAGCGGGGGCATTACTCTACATCAATCACGCTATGACGTTTCGATTAATTTTTTGATCATTACACGTTCTCGCGCAAGAAATGAGGAAGACGTGACAGGGAAATTGCACAGAAAATAAAAACCGCTTCTCGTCCGCTGGAGGCCGTTTAAAAGCCTCAGCCGTGGGTGCTGGGCTGCCGTTTGCTTTGTCGGCGGCTAGCGCGTACCTTCTGCTAGCTGCGCAGCCTGCCGTGGGGAATGTGGAAGCAGCTCTCTGGCGTAATTTCCTTCCAAGGCCTGTACAAAAAGGCCGAGCACCCACTGCCGGCGTTCCTGCTGCATTTCCCGCCTCTTTACATTGCTCGTCCTGCAGATGTGTGCTTGTTCTCTTGTTATTTCCGGCGATGACATCTGTAACTACGACGACAATCTCTGACGCACTACCATTGAATTAAAGGTGCAAACGCAGACTCGAGCTATAATTGAGTAGTGAGAAGAATAAATCACACATTTCCGTCCCAGGCAAGCCTATATTAGGCGAAACTTGATTATTTTCTTTCACTCTATTACGCTTCAGAGCAAACACTACTAAAAAGGTACGGTCTCAGCTATCGAACTTACTACATTGAAATCTAAAATTAAAGCAAGGAGACGTTATTTCCATTTTTGTGTCGAATTCACGAGATAATCGTACAAACTGTAAATAATCGTAGGCCTACTTTATATGATCAAAAGTATCCTGACACCTAGCTGAAAATGACTTACAAGTTCGTGATGCCATCCGTAGGTTCAAATGTTCAAATGTTTGTAGAACTTATGGGACTTAACTACGGGGTCATCAGTCCCTAAGCTTACAAACTACTTATCGACTAGCTAAGACTAAGGACGACACAAATATCCATGCCCTATGGGGGATTCGAACCCCCGACCGTAGTGGCCGTGCAGACTGTGACTGGAGCGCCTCCGTCATCCGTAGGTAATGGTGGAATTCAGTATGGTGTTGGCTCTCCCACAGCCTTGATGACAGCATCCACTCTCGCAGGCATACGTTTAATCAGGTGCTGGAAGGTTTCTTCAGGCATGGCAATCCATTGTTCATGGATTACTGCATGAGGAGTGTTATCAATGTAGGTCTGTGAGGCCTGACACGAACTCGTCGTTGCAAAACATTCCAAAGGTGTTCTATAGGATTCAAGTCAGAAGACTGTGTGACCCGTCCATTACAGGGATATTATTGTCGTGTAACCACTCCGACACAGGCCTTGCATTTTCAAAGGTGCTCAGTCGTATCGAAAGATGCAATCACCGTCTTCGAAATGCTCTTCACCAATGGGAAGCAAGAAGGTGCTTCAGTGTTGGCATGTATTGTGACAGTGTTACGGAAAACAAGGCATCAAATGTTCAAATGTTTGTAAATCTATCGGACCAAACTGCGTGATCATCTGTCCGTAGCTTACAGACTACTTAAACTAAGGTAAACTAACCTAAGGACAACACATACACCCATGCCACAGGGAGGACTCGAACCTCCGACGCCGAGCAACCGCGCGCTCCGCAGCAAGGCACCTTACACCGCTCGGCTACTCCACCGCGGCCACAAGGGATCCAAACCCCTCCATGAAATATACGACCACACCATAAACACCAACGCCTCCGAATTTTACTGTTCTCACTACACACGCCGGTAGGCCACGTTCACCGGCCATTCGCCATAGCCACAGTACACATTGTGTACCGTGATTCGTCAACCCACACAACGTTTTTCCTCTATTCAGTCGTCCAATGTCAACGCTCCCTACACCAAGGCGATGTGTCGTTTGGCATTGACCTACGTGATTTGTGGCTTATGAGCAGCCGCTTCTTCATGAAATCGAAGTTTTCTCACCTCCCGCCTGTCATCTCTAGTACTTGAAGTGGATCCTAATGCAGCTTGGAATTCCTGTGCGATGGTCTGCATAGAAGTCTGTCTATTACACTGTACGACACTCCTCAACTGTCTGCAGTCTCTGTCAGTCATCAGACGATATCGGCCTTTAGGCTTTCGTGCTGTACGTTTTCAGTTCACTCTCTCATCAGAAACACTGGACATAGGAATATTTAGGAGTGTGAAATTATTGCTTCCAGATTTTCGACACAAGTGATACCCCAACACCTGATTACGTTCTAATTCCGTGTGTTCCGCAGAGCGCCTCATTCTTCTGTTTCACGATGTTCAATGAGTACTAAGGCCCGCTGATATGGAGTAACTGGCAGTAGGTGACAGCACAATGCACCAAATATTGAAAACGTATGTTTTGGGGATGTCCGGATACTTTTGAAGGCATTGTGTATGTAGAATCTAGTTATGCATGGAAGATGCTCTTCCAGTCGGCGAACAACCGTTACAAAGATGACGCCAGATCAGTTTTCGAATGTAGTAGTGTTTACTGGCCACCCTCGTGAACCACAGACATTGCCGAAGTGGGGTGGCTTGCTTGCCTCAACGATACAGGTAGCCGAACCGTAGCTACAACCACAGCGGAAGGGTATCTGTGGGGAGGCCAGACAAACGTGTGGTTCCTGAAGAAAGGCAGCAGCCCTTTTCAGTAGTTGCTGGGGCAACAGTCTGGATGATTGACTGAGCTGGCCTTGTAACATCAGCTAACGTGACTTTGAGATGCAGTTACTGCGAATGGCTGAAAGCAAGCGGAAATTACAGTCGTTACTTTTCCCGAGGACATGCAGCTCTACTGTATGAATATATGATGATGGCATCTTCTTGGGTAATATATTCCGGAGGTAAAATAGTCCCCCATTCGGATCTCCTGGCGGGGACTACTCAGGAGGATGTCGTCATCAAGGGGGGAAAATCATTCTACGGGTCGGAGCGTGGCATTTTTTTTACCATTAATCTCTTAGGAAAGTTAAAAATTTAAAAAGGGAAATGGATAGGTTGAAGTTAGATATATTGGGCATTAGTGAAGTTAGGTGGCAGGATGAACAGGATTTCTAGTCAGGTGAGTACGGGGTTATAAATACAAAATCACTTGGTTGTAACGCAGGAGTAGGTCTCATAATGAATAATAAATTAGGATTGCGGGTCAGTTACTATGAACAGCATAGTGAACGCATTATCATAGCTAAGGTAGACACGAAGCCAACTCTGACCACAGTGCTGCAAGTTTTATGCCAACTAGCATGACCGATGATGAGGATATTCAAGAAATATATGAGGAGATAAAAGAAATCATTCAGAAAGTTAAGAGAGACGAAAACTTGATTGTGATGGGGGACTGGAACTCGGTAGTAGGAAAGGGAAGAGAAGGAAATGTAGTAGGTGAATATGGGCTGGGAAAAAGGAATGAAAGAGGAGATCGCTTGGTGAAATTTTGCGCAGAGCACAATTTAATGATCACCAACATTTGGTTCAAACGTCATGAAAGAAGGCTGTATACGTGGAAGAGACCAGGAGACACTGGAAGGTACCAGTTTGACTTCATAATATTAAGGAATAGATTTAGAAACCATTTCCACGGGAAGATATAGACTTTGACCATAACTTGTTGCTTATGAACTGCAGATTAAAACTTAAGAGACTGCAGAAAGGTAGAAAAGTTAGGAGATGGAACCTGGACAAATTGTAGGAACCAGAGGTGTTTGAGAATTTCGGAGGGAGAATTAGGCAAGAATTGGCTAAAATGGGGGAAAGTAATACAGTAGAAGAAGAATGGGTAGCTCTGGGAGATAGGGTACTGAAGGCAGCAGAGGATCATATAGGCAAAAGAACAAGGCCTAATCGAAATCCCTGGATAACACTGGATATACTGAACTTAATTGATAAGAGGAGAAAATATAAAAATTCAGCAAGTAAAGCAGGAAAAAGGGAGTACAGGCGTCTGAAAAATGAGATTGACAGGAAGTGCAGACTGGCTAAGCAGGAATGGCTAGAGGACAGATGCAGAACCGTAGAAGAATGCATAACTAGGGGAAAGATAGATACCGCCTACAGGAAAATAAAAGTGATATTTGGAGACAAGAAAAGCAGCCATATGAACATCAAGAACTCAGACGGAAAACCAGTATTAAGCAAAGAGGGAAAAGCTGAAATGTGGAAGGAATATATAGACGGCCTACACAAAGGAAATAAACTAGAAGCAAGTATTCTAGGAACGGAAGACCAAGTGGAGGTATATGAGATAGGAGATATGATACTGCGAGAAGAATTTGACAGAGCGCTGAAGGACTTGAATCGAAACAAGGCCCCTGGAGTAGATGCTATTCCGTCTGAACTGCTGATCTATGAGAGCCAGTCATGAAAAAAATGTTCAACCTTGTGTATAAGATATATGAGACAGGGGAAATACCCTCCGACTTGAAGAAGAATATCGTAATTCCAATTCCAAAGAAAGCAAGTGTAGACAGGTGTGAAAATTACAGAACTATCAGTTTAATAAGTCATGGTTGCAAAATACTAACACGAATTATTTACAGACGAATGGAAAAACTTGTGGAATCTGACCTCGCGGAAAATCAGTTTGGATTTAGGAAAAATGTAGGAACACGGGAGGCAATACTCACATTACGACTTATCTTAGAAGATAGGCTAGGGAAGGGCAAACCTACGTTTTTGACGTTAGTAGATTTGGAGAAAGCTTTTGACAATGTCGACTGGAATACACTCTTCCAAACTTTGAAGGTAGCAGAGGTAAAATATAGGGAGCGAACCTATACAAAACCCAGAGGGCGGTTATTAGAATCGAAGGGCAAGAAAGGGACGCAGAGGTTGGGAAGGGAGTAAGACAGGGTTGTAGCCTTTCCCCAATGTTGTTCAATCTGTCCACTGAGCAAGCAGTGAAGAAATAGAAGGAGAAATTTGGAGAGGGAATTAAGGTTCAGGGAGAAGAAATAAAAAGTTTGCGGTTTGCCGATGGCATAGTAATTTTGCCAGAGATTGTAAAGGATGTGGAAGAGCTATTGAATGGAATGGACAGTGTCTTGAAAGGAAGATATAAGATGAACATTAACAAGAGTAAAACGAAGGTAATGGAATGTAATATCAGAAATTCAGGCGATTCTGAAGGAATTTGATTAGGTAATGAGACAATAAAAGTAGTAGATGAATTTTGTTATTTGGGTAGCAAGATAACTTCTGATGGCCGAAGTAAAGAAGATATAAAATGAAGAATGGCTATGGGGAGAAAAGCGTTTCTAAAGAAGCGAAACTTGTTAACATCCAATATTAATTTAAATGTTAGGAAGTCTTTTCTGGAAGCATTTGTCTGGAGTGTAGCATTGTATGGCAGTGAAATGTGGACGATAAGGAGTTCAGACCAAAAGATTATAGAAGCTTTTGAAATGTGGTGCTACAGACGAATGATGAAAATTAGATGGGTACATCACGTGACTAAGAGGAGGTGCTTAACCGAATCGGGGAGAAAAGGAGTTTCTGGCATATCCTGACTAAGAGAAGGGATAGATTGGTAGGATACAATGTCAGGCATCAAGGAATTGTCAACTTAGCATTAGAAGGAAGTGTATGGGGTAAAAATCGTAGAGTGGGACGGAGCGACGAATACAGTAAGCAGATTCAAAAGGATGTAGGTTGCCGAACGTATTCTCGGATGAAGAGACTTGCACAGGACAGGATAGCGTGGAGAGCTGCATCAAACCACTCTGCAGACTGAAGACCACATCAAAAGTGTGTAGTGCGTAATCCCACATCCGTAATCGATGTGTACACATTTGCAAACTGAGCGGAATGGAACAGAGTAGACGCCTGTCACACTCTTTGAGGCGAAGGACCACGAGAAAAATGAGAGCAGGACAGTTTCAATACCAGTATGGCCCGATTGCTTAATGTGAAGCGTTCTTTTGTTTCCTGGATGCAGAAACTATAGCGATGGAAACTGTATCCCTAAGCCCAGGGCATTGCCGGCGACCTGTGACTTCAAAACGTGTGTGCAGGAATCCCCTTATAATGACTAAACCAATCTTGAAATTGTAGGTGTTGTTAGGAGTCCGTAGAAGGTGGTGAAGGGGCGTGAAGATCTACTTTCCCACACTGTTCATCCGGCATCTGCAAGTTCAGATGAGCCGTCTTTGAGTCAGACTTGTGAGTCGACGCGTAGGCGATACTCCAACCTGTTATGTAGAAGTGCCTTCGCTGACGTAGTCCCTTCACAGCTAGTCAGCACACTGGAGTAATGGTGGAAGAGCTATTAAAAGAGCCGAAATACTAACTCGTTACGGGTAGGTGTTTTGTCTAAATAAAATCCGGGATGTCAATTATGATGCTTTATTACTAGTCACACCATTATTTAAGAGTATTTAAAAGTTATGATGCTAATAATTATGAATTTACTGCTGGTACTGAGAGCATGGTTCCTATGAGACAGGCCAAGACTAGATTGTAACGCACGCTGACTACACTGGGGCGTAGCCTACACCTCCTATAAACTTCGTATTTCTTCGGAAGTATTCGTAAATGTTCATTGCAAGCGTTTTAACACATTTATTTATGTTTTTGAGCATTAGTAAAGAAAACGAAATGATCAGCACATAATTCTGTTGACCCCAAGACTGCTACTAAGGTATGTATGCCACCAAAGCATTGTTAAATAATAAAAACATTAGTAAATTAAAAATTTTATATTCGCGCACTATTCTTCGTATTTCACCGGTGTAGAGGTACATTGCTGCCGAAATGGAATGCAGTACTACTAAAGCAAAAGCAAATTACATCTTTGCTGTCTTCATTTAGAAGGCAGAAAACGGATATGATTAAATTAGAGGGCACAGTCAAAGGTAGGCAATAAAATAGTTATTTCTACCATAACCCACTCGTTTGTGGATTTATTAATTTCCATTTACAGTGGATTATGCTACATTTTCAAACTTCCCGTCACTGCCTATAGGTAAATCACTTAAAGGATTGTTTCCGTCATATACTTTCTACTTTCCATTACTGGTGTCACCCAGTGACGACGTTTCCTACGTCTGCCCCCCTCCCTCTCCCCGCCCCTCTTCGCCTTTTAGCTGATAGAAAACTACTACGACCGCAGCACTTGCAGGTTTTAGAGTTTCGTCCATCATTCCTCCTGAGGCACGCGCGCCGACTGCAGCCTTGCTGCGTAACCAGAAACAGCTGCGCGCCACCCCGTGCTGCTCTGCGCCGTGCGTTTGTGCGCTGCGCGGGTAAGCGCGCCTTCGGATGTTTAGCCTTGCAAGGACGTAGCCAAAGGGGACGGTGGGTCCTGGCGGTCCGGACCCCCTCCCCTATCACCTAAACGATAAAATACTAATCAAACTTAAGCTAAGGACAACACACAGACCCATGCTCGATGGTGGACTCGAACCTTCGAAGGGACTAAATGAAATAAGACACGACCTAGCTAACGTGTAGTGAAACAATGATATTGTTCATGAAATCTTCTCGGATTACAAGCCGCGTCAAGTGGTTTACTGCCCACGAGCTTTCGACAGAGAACTCCTCTGCCATTTTCAAGTGGATGACTGTCCTTTCGCGGCCGTGCCGTGCTTATATAGCCGCGCTGCCGCCAGTGACGTCACTGGTGCCCAGATGAGTTCCTGGAGCACATCAACAGTATCCATGGCCAAATTAAATTCACGATGGAAGTAGAGAAGGACGGTTCCCTACCATTCCTGGATGTTCTTGTCCGTCGTAAGACCGATGGAAGTCTGGGTCACAGCGTTTACCGCAATCCCACTCACACGGATCTGTATTTGCACGCCACCAGCTACCACCACCCAGGAAAGAAACAATCTGTTCTGAAGACCTTAGTACATAGAGCCGTAACCGTATCAGATGCTGATAACCTGTCAAACAAGCTTAGCCACTTACGCAAAGTTTTCAAGGATAACGGCTACAGCAAGAGACAAATATCTCAAGCAGTTTCACTTAAGGCACGACGTCAGAAGACATCTGAAGAAGAAGTCGAGAAGACCGCACTTTTTTTGCAGTTTTGTGGCTCCACAACAGGGAAAATTGGCCGGCTCCTGAAGAGACATAAAATTGACACAATCTTCAAGCCTCCAGCAAAGATCCGACAACCAATGAAACCTGTGAAAGATGATGTGGGTCTCAGAACACCAGGCATTTATAAAATTCCGTGTGTGTGTGGGCAGTTTTATGTCGGCCAGACTGTTCGCACTATTGAACAGCGACGCACAGAACACGAGCGGTGTTTTCGATTACGCTATCCCGAAAAATCAGCTGTGGTGGAACATACTTTAGAAAACGGACACCGAATTGCTTTCGATGAGACATCTATTATTAAACGGACCAACAGCTTCTGGGACCGCGTAATAAACGAGGCAATAGAAATCAAAATTTCAGAAAACACACTCAATAAAGACGGAGGTTTGCAGCTCAGTACGGCTTGGGATCCAGTAATTGCGGAGTTGAAGCGGGCGCGGCGTACGCGCGGCCAACCCATTGCCTTATATGCTCAAGAAACCACTGGGCACGAGTGACGTCACTGGCGGCAGCGCGGCAGTATAAGCACGGCAGCGGCCGCGAAACGACAGTCATCCACTTGACAGTTTCAGAGGAGTTCTCTGTCGAAAGCTCGTGTGCAATAAACCACTTGACGCAGCTTGTAACCCGAGAAGATTTCATTAATGGATATCGCCACGAAAACATACACTCATATATAATGATACTGTTATCAGTCATACGCCGAAAAGGGATATGTACTATCGACAATCAACAAAGCCATCTATAGATTTTAAATATAGGTACATCGATAACAGCATCGGCTATTGCCCAGCCGTCCTTTAGCCGTTGTCCATTATTGGCCTTACCCCATTATTGCTATGCTAAGCACTACAGTGGAATGCTACCATTGCCGTTTATTTCTTTTGTGCTGTTAAGATAGTTTCCTATTATGAATAAGTTCAGAACAAGAAAAAAGAGGAAAATCTACTTCCATTTGTACACTAGGGTTATGGTAAGTTAAAATACGTACTACTATAATAGCTTATTTATCCATTTACAGCAGTGGAGTCGTTATTTGGAGTGGCAATATTTCAGTATATCATAAGGCACCTCATTTAGTACGTGTCTTTTTTTTTTTTTCCTATGGGACTTAACTACGGGGTCATCAGTCTCTAAACTTACAAACTACTTATGGACTACCTTATACTAAGGACGGCACAAATATCTATGCCCGAGGGGGATTCGAACCCCCGACCACAGTGGCCGTGCAGACCGTAACTGGAGCGCCTCAGTCCCCTCGGCTACCGCGGACGGCTCAGTACGTGTAATAGTTTCTAAACTTAGTTTTAAGAGTAGGTCTAATTTTTTATCTATAGGATGGATACGTTGCAATGCCAACAAAAGTAATAAACCAATAATCTTGGAAATACAATTATAGACTTACGCCTCCTAAATCAATATGCAAGGTATTTATACTGATGCGAAAATTAATGCAGGTTTTGCGAAACACCAAGCTACAGTCGTGGCTGACAGGCAGCGAGCTTGGTGACATGCAACCGTGTCATTGCCAGTGTTCAAATACAAAGAAACACTTCTCATTCTGATAATCTGACTTCGTTTGACGTAACAACTGAAGGTTCTGCTGGCGTATATTGAAACAATTTTTAAGAAATGTTTTCCTCAATTTTCTATATCAAATATTTCAGTATTTGTAAGAAGGTCTTATAAACGCAAACTATATGCATAAAACATTATAAATATGTTAGCCTAAGTTTGTTTTTAGAATAAAAACCTTTCGGACTCCCTCTTTGACAATATACTGGCTATGTCACTGAGCCCTGTAAAGCCTACAATCTAGAGTTGGCTACGGTTTCATGGTTTCGAAACCAGGTTTCAATACACACAACAGTTTCAGTGTTTCAAAACCGGCATGTTTCACGGTTTCGAAACCATGCTGTTTCATTCCGTTCTGTTTCGTATCACAATCACGGTCGATTGTCGATACACTGAAACCGTTTCTTCCTGTCGGTTTCACGGTTTCTCGTCGGTTTCACGATTTCATGTCGGTTTCACAACACCGGTGTTTCAAACCACTAATGCAGAAAGGCGAAATAGACTAATGGTATCGAAATGTGGTGTTTCATTTTACAGAAGCTCCACCCAGATACACATGTAACTTAATAGTATATAAACCATTTACATAATGTCACACAGTAGTTGACACTCGTGAGTCTGCAGCTTATGATTAATGAAATCAAGATTCGTTTGCAAGAGACTGCTGTATTCCGAAATGACGTAATGTGTGCTTTATTTAGGTAAAAGAACCATAAAACAACGTTCACAATTTGCACTGAAATAACCAGTTAAATTTTAGGTTTATCTACCATATAAAACACACGAGTGAATCTACATTTTTTTAAAATAAAATACAACACGAAGCCTGAAATGACATTTTTTTATACTAACAAGGGTAGATCGCAGTTTTAATGTCGTGTTAAAGAGTTAGTTTCTTACGAGCGAAAACGAAGTTACCTACCGTCGTCATAATTCTTCGACAGTCTTGTTAAAGGAATTGCGGCGGTGATGTAACGGTCAAGACGTACAAGTGGTGAAACTTGTGTCTTATTTTATTATTTTTGTAGTTACATAGCATTATTTGTGATTATTTAGTGTGCCCTTTATTCCCTATAATTTATTTAGTATGTATAGAAAGTAGCATTTATGATCCATCACTGTAATATGCGTATCGTGTTGCAGTTTGTGAATTCCTAACGGGGTAAGCTTTTACCTACCATACCGGGGGACTATGTTGGCAACATCAACAACGGGGGAGAAAAACTTTATCGACATGTTTCGTACAGACCAATAAGTAAATATATACTCTATGGTTGACGGGTTCTTGTATGTACCCTTGTCCACATAGTGAAAAATATTGCCTTCCTAGAATGAAGATTTCATGACAAAACATACATCTTTAATGAAAGTCCAGCTCCAGTTGCATTTATTGGTGCTTTATTTAAGCCCACACAACCGGTTTCGGCCTCTATGTTAGGCCATTTTCAAGTGCGACAGACGTTATGCCGTAGAGAAAGCAACGTTGCTTTCTCTACGGCATAACGTCTGTCACACTAGAAACTGGAGCTGGACTTTCATTAAATTTGAACCAAAGTTGCGGCAACAGCACGTATCCAGTGATGGAGAAACTAATAAAACATACATCGCTTCACGGTTTCATAGTTTCGAAACAGTGTTTAGAAAATACAGATGGTACGGTTTCATTTGTTTCGAAACCGTCTGATATTTCAGATTTCCCATGTCTGATTGATTTTGATTTGATTTGATTTTCTCAGGGAAGCCAAAACAGTCTTGGTCCAACCCGCGCCGGCCGCGGTGGCCGAGGAGGCTGAGGCGCTCCAGTCACGGTCTGCACGGCCACTGCAGTCGGGGGTTCGAATCCCCCCCCCCTCGGGCATGGATATTTGTGCCGTCCTTAGTCTAAGCTAGTTCATGAGTAGTTTGTATGCTTAGGGACTGATGACCCCGTAGTTAAGTCCCATAAGTTCTACAAACATTTGAACATTTGAATTTCGTCCAACCCGCCACTGCCCGCACCGAAACTAAGTTTATTGTGCGGTATCGCTCCCTGTATATCAAGTAAAGCCAACCAATGCCCTTGAACAATGCAAGGAAATCCTTTACCAGTTCTTAATTCGACACAATTTCTTCGGGTCCGGTTGTCCCAAATGTTCTGTGCTTTTGACTCTCCAATGCAATGCATTCGAAGATTAGATGTGATGCAGTTTCTTCAGCGTCATCACAGATCCTACATTTAGGGTCGTCTTCTGTTATTCCCACTGTATGTAGGTGTTTTTTGAAATTCCTATGGCCTGTCAGCAATCCAACCATGAGTCTAATCTCTCTCTTGTTCAGACCCAGGATTCCAGAGCTTCTTTTAAAACATGGTGTGAGGATACAGGGTTTTAGGTTAGTAACCTCTTTGGTACGTTTTGGTCGAACGATAGTTATCGTTGTCGTGCAGCGATAGCTGCTGGCAACAATCCTTAGGTTGGAATGTTTTTTGTTTGTTGGCCAGTGTGTGGCAGTCTCCCGCCGACCGCAGAGCGAGGCGGTAGCAGGTTGACAGTGCGTCTGTAACCCGCGTTTAGCGGTGGCTAAAGTTTTGCCCTTCAGTCGTATCGCATATGAATTTCGATTGTGGTTGCGTATTGAAATGTTTCAGTGTGGACTTGTAGACATTCATCTTAGTGGCACGCGGTTATTTAAACAGTGTATTTAAAGGAAGAGTTTCTAACATTTGTCGTTCCATAATAAAGGAAGTTAACAAAGTTTATTGTTATGGATCAACCTAGTAATTGTCCTCATCCCATACCGTCAAATCATTGGAACAATTATTAAATGATTAAGCAGCAAATAGAATATAACGGCAACTTCGCCCATCGAGGATTAGGTGGACGCAGCTGTTACGTTAGAATGGCTTTGGCATCATTACCTTGCCATGTTTTTGTTGATAGACTTTGGTCCAATATTCTACGTGCTGTCTTCTGAGCCATGTACGTAGCTCCAATTTGATCATTGCCTTGGTGATTGTCAGGACAGGTTCCGGTCCAATAAATGGAGTCTCTGCCCCCATCCTGGCTAATCTGTCGGCATGTTCGTTGCCACTGATCCCCGAGTGGTCAGGACCCACAATAGGTTTACTCTATTGCTTTCCCGTAACTCCACCAGAACCCTTGTGACATTCTGGAACAAACAAACAAAAATGTTTCAAATGTTTGTATAGTCTATGGAACTTAACTACGGGTCATCAGTCCCTTAACTTACAAACTACTTATGAACTACTTACGAACTAGGACGGCACAAATATCCATGCCCGAGGGGAATTCGAACCCCCGACCGTAGTGGCCGTGCAGACCGTGACTGGAGCACCTCAGTCTCCTCAGCCACCGCGGCCGGCATTTTTAGACCTTGTTGTAGGAGCTGCCAGTGATCTCAGCGCTGCCTGGCTGTCTGAATAGATTTAGATGCTACGATCTTTGTAGCACCTACGCAAATTCTCCTCCACACACACCCTGATATCAGTGATTTTGGCTTGGTTTACTGAGGCCAGTTTCCCTAGAGAGATGACGCCCTCCAGTCTTGGCTGCACCTCGTATACTCCGGCCCCAACGACTTGGTCTGATTTTGACCCGTCAGTGAACCAGACAATATCTCCCGTACGGTGTCGAACTATTTCCTCCCACTGCTCCATACTTCCAATTGTTATATTGAAAGGCTTGTTGAAGCAGTATGGGGTTATAATATAGTCGGCTGGCATTTCCCCACCCTTTCCTATATTTACCTCACTCACTATTTTAGTGTGTGATTCTCTACTACAATCAGCAGCAGTGAGGAACCGAATGTGATCGTCTTTATTTACTGAGTATGAGGTCCGCCTGATATGCAAAACACTGTTTTTATTTAGCACCGAAACTAGTTTCAGCACCTCTCTGCCATCATCAGTGGGCTTTCATTTATTTCATGCTGTGTGTGTGTGTGTGTTTTAGCTGCTTGTGTCACACACACACGGAGACAAAACAAACATTATTCAAATCTACCGCCATTCCACTGGAGAACAGCTGAAAGTCAACTGACACAGGTGCAGTTTAACAAAGTAAACACAGACGAATTTTTTAAGTAGAAAGTGGTTGTGATAAAAAAGTCCGCAAAATATGTGTATTACATGTGTGCTATGTAAAACAGTGCGGAAGAAGAAGTAAACCGTAAGTAATAGATAGTAAACAGACGATAGAAATATCCCCAAATTACGTTTTCGCGCCATAAGTAGCCGTTTAAAAACCTCACAAGTAGTTAAAAGAGATAATTCGGTTGCAGATGACAACGCTACCACCTCATAAGTAAAAAGGGTCCCACATGACCACAAAATGTAAATTAAGGTAAAAAACCAAAATAAGACTGACGACTTTTTAGGCCTAAATTTAAAACTAGTACAATAGTAAAATAAATGTAATTTGTTTTCACAGCATGAAATAAATTGAAAGCCCACTGATTATGGCACAGAGGTGCTGAAACTAAGTTTGGGTGCTAAATAAAAACAGTGTTTTGCATATCAGGCGGACCTCATATCCAGTAATTCAAGGTAATGATGAATACTGATCGTCTTTCTATCACCCCGTTTACATGGGCTCCCAAAACCGGATTTCGTAAACCGATTCCCCAATTCCGCTTTTGGTTGGTCATGAAAACACTCCAAAATCGATTCTGGAAATCTGCTTCTCTAAAGCGGTTTTCCAATAGCACAATCGATTTTCGTGCCCATGTAAACGCAACCGTTTTTGAAGCGTTCTTGGCTTGTCAGATTGTATTTTCTTGTTAAGAATTTTCGGCACATATGGAAAGTGATATTTTCTAATGTGAAATAAAAGTATAAACATTAGAGTGAACATAAATCTGTGTATTTAAATAAAGAAAATTAGCGATTGTGCAGACTAAATAAGGAACTGAATCAGCTGTTTTCCAGCCGCCATTTTAAGTGAGCTACGAAATGCGATTCAGGCTATGCCATGCAAACACGAAAATCGGTTTTCGTCTTCCGGAAGACGTGTTGCATGTAAACGTAGTGTTTGTGTGTCTGTGTCAGTGTGAGTGGAAATCTTCACTGCGGCCGACCCGCCGAGAGTCAGTTGTCCTCTGCCGCCTCCGGATTGGACATACGTGGCTAACCCACGGGTATCTCCTTCGGCGCGAGGCTCCACCCGTGTGTCGATGTGGCACTGTGTTGACAGTGGCCCATCTTTTGATGGACTGTCCGCTTTTATTCGACTTGCGGCAATCTTTTAATATCCCAGACGCGCTATCATTAGCCTTAGGAGACGACGCCTCTATGGCTAATGCAGTTCTTTTGCCAATTCTGTGTGTCTTCGTTTTAAGTTATCAGTGATTTGTCCATTGTCAACCTGCCCCTTATGTGCGTGATCATTTTTAGAGCTTTGTTTAACTTTTTGTCGTTATTGACAGTGGATTCTAAGCTAGTAACAGGGGACTGATGACCTAGCTGTTTAGTCCCCTCAAAAACCAACAACAACAGTGTGAGTGGATGTGTGAAGGAGAGGGAGGTAGACTGATTAACAGAGAGAGAGAGAGGGGGGGGGGGGGAGAGGGGGCGGGGGAGCTCTCAGTGAGTGTCGGCTGGCAGGGCACAGGAAGTAGTGGAGGAGGGAGGGGCAGGGGGCGTGTGCGCGGCTGATTGCTGTCCTGTGTAGCGCCGCGTCAGGAATGTTAAAAGCCGGAAACCGAGAATGGCTGAGCGATGCCGCCTGTCGCGCTGCCCGGTGCCCGCCTCCCTTCGCCCTTCGCCCTGTGCCCAGTGCCACAGAGTATATATATTTGTCTGTGCCAGTGCCCTCCCCACGTCACAGCAGGCACGCGCCCTCCTGCTTAGCTTCACGGCTGCCTGCCCAACCCGCGTCTGTTCCTGTCGTTGGCGCCGTCTGAAGCAGGGGTGGACAAGCAATCGCTCATCTGTCACAAATCAAAGTCAGTCAGAAGTCACTGAGCTGTGTCACGAGCCTTTATTCGTAGAACCGTTTTCGAGTGGTGCTTCGGCTCTCAAAGACGTACTTTGGAGGCAACGATAAGTATATCATCATTTTTTTTTTTTTCGATTTCCGTCGTCCTTAGTTGCATATGAAATTGGTGGAGGTGTATTACCGTCATTAGCAACTAAAAAAACTCCTACATCACGCGACAATGTTGCACATTTCTTCATACACTACTGGACCGAGATAAAGAGAGAGAAGGGTTAGGAGAAGTACTGACTCATTGCTTGAATAATAAATACCCGAGCAACTCCGGATTATCAAGCATGTGGTTTGGAAAGTGAGAGCTGTGGAAACTATATATTGTGCTCTGTTATTAATGTCAAAAGGGCTAATCTTAAGAGCGGTTTCCTTTAGTTCAATTATATTTAATTACTTATAAAATTCAATGTGAGTCTTGAAGCATCGTCTGTATAAATTGTAAGGTTCCCTTTGATGTGAGGTGTCTTTTATATGCTTGTAGTGGACTACTACGGGTTAAATAATTGTTATTAAATATAATAGTTTCTCTGACGATTACTTAGTGGTCGGCGTAGTAATTTCCAATAACTACAGCAAAACAATTGTTTTGAAATTGCGTGAGTCAGACGCCAGAGGTGATGCCTTTCAGTGCTTTGATAAAACATTCTTACTCAATTCGTCCGCTTGACGGTTATTTTAACCCCTTGATTATACCGTTGGCCACAGTGTAGTGCAGTTAACTTCCATTACACTTGTGAAGTATTTGCACCAGAAATCCACCTTTCTTGTTTTAAAACAGTGCGCTGTTATTCGTTATCAGATTAGTTTTTAGTTTTTTGTGGTTGAACTTGTACGGCGCCCGTCCACATGCGAGGACGGAGAAGGTTGGCAGGCCCGCCGAATCCGCTGCAGTACCACCAACTGTGGCGATTTCAATTGTACGTTAGCAATTTGGGCGAGTTTGAAATTACGTTGCCAATGAACGTAACTGTTGTTTTTCATCGAATATGTAAATTGTAGTTCTTTTTTAAGTGTAGTTTCCACTTTAATGTGCTGTTGTTTAAATTTCTTTGGAGCACTTTGAACATTTTGCAGTTTCAAAGGACATAATTATGAGTGAAGGGTTACATTGTATTCCTCTGAGCGGAACAATTTGTCAGACACATATTAACTGTGTAAATTGCTGTGTAAAGTTATTTACTTTTAATTTTCGTGTTCAGATAATCATCCTTTACAATCTAGAGCGAATACATGTAATAAATTTTCAAATTTAGATATTTCTTGCCCAATAATCAGCCACACTAATGATCTTGTCAGTAGGTAGCTTTAAATCCAGGAGGGCATAGCAAGTGGTGAGTTTGGGCACGTCAGTAAGTAAGTCGTCCGTCTGGACATTCCCACAGTCGCACAGAGGTTTCACGTCGTGGTAGCCCCATTTGGAAAGGTTGAACATGTAATTTGAGACCCCAGCGCTCAGCCTGTTGAGAGACTGTCAGGTTTGTTACCTCCAGCTGCAAGTTGTTATTTCGGGGCCATAAAAGCACGACGTGCAGTCGGTCATACAAGTCAGTAAAGTTGGAATCAGATCAGAAAATCTGAGAAATATTTAGCATACTCACGGATAGAGAAACGACACGAAAACGTTAGTTAAAATCAATAAGGAAATTCATAAAGACTAGGTTTACACAAAGGTTGAAGGCCACATATATCTATTCTAACTTGAGCAAAACTGGACATACAATCAACGCTGGAATGAAAAATGCAAATAATAATTTTACACTGAATTTACTCGGGTTCTGTAAATTAAGAAACAATTACTCAAGAGAACTATCACTTAAAAACCAAGACTGCCTGATCACAAATAAATCAAAGTCCTAATAGCATGCCTTCGCCTCAACATGATTCGGCGGAGTACTTACTTCTACAGTCGTCATAGCCAGAATGAAAAGTGAAGACTAAAGCTCTAAGGCCTCGGAAAAACCTCCTCCTGCTACACACCGAATGTAGAACGCACTAGAAGCGACGCAGAGCGCGTTCAGAAACTACTGCTTACTTACTCTTGCTACCTGGCCAAGACAATTCCCTCTACAACCACTCCCAGAGATGTCTCCTGTCACCTCTTTCGTCCAAGATTAGGTTGTTACAAAATTAAGAACATGGCCACCTCGCCATCTTGGCAAGTAAGCTTGTCTCTGTCTACCCAGTCGATGCTAGCGCAGATGACAAACGAAGCCATGCGTTCTTAACTTCAGCAAAACGAGGCCTAGAGCGGGAGGCGGCGATTGTAAGCCATTGTGCGACAGTCAGTCAATATTAAAAGCCACCCTCCTCGTTGACATGAACACACATATATAAATATGGGACAAACATATATAAAAATAGGGCATCGATCATTGAAAAAAATAATAAAATAATTAACACACAGATAGATAACAGTAATGGGGTAGATTCACTTTAGGTTAAAGAAAATATCAAAATGGAACACGACCACACAATCAATGGACGTGTTTCACTGTTAAAGATACGATACTCAGTCCTGCGCCCTCCCCACCCCTACTCAGATTTTTTGTAGTTTATGTACGGTATTTATGTGTGTATAATACACATCGAAATACTCGTCGAAACTGTATTCATAATCTATTGTTGGTCTTCTGGATTTAGATTGCGGTTTTAATTTTTACTATAGAAAAACTGTTTAAAATTAGAGCAAACATAGGATATGCCACAGATAAATTTCTTCATAGTTATCATTTTTTCTCGCTTTTTTAAATCGTTATTTTAATGATAACTACTACACAGTTAGCAGACACTCAGCAGAATCTTACGCTGCTCTTTAGCCACACAAATGATCAAAATGTACTTGAAGTTTTTAAAACATTGGCTTCCGAGTTTTAAAACATGAAGAGTTTAAAATTTGTACTAGTAGTGGTTTTTAGTGAACTTACGAGGCGTGTTTTTTTTTAAGTAAGTACCGTTTTGAAACTAAAGAAAGGCGTGCTAAGATAACTCAATAATTTTATGCGCACTGGATAATACTTGCGAATGTGAAAATATTTTGCTAGTATCCACCTACATAGGGAGACTTGACCATCCCAATAAAGTAAAAGAAATCAGATCGAAAACGGTACGATTTAGGTGTTCCTTCTACCCGCGCGCTAGTAGAGAATGTGGGGACTGATGACCATTGCAGTTTGGTCCCCCTTAAACATCCAACCAACCAGAGAATGTAACGGTAGAGAAAGGGTATGAAAGTGGTTAATTAACCCTTTGCCAGGCCCTTAAATGTGATTTGCAGAGTATCTTTGTAGATGTAGATTTGTTGTCTACGCACTGACGCCATTATAGTCTGATTTTTCCTTGTTTACGTTGTGTACTGAGTGTTTAAGATGTTTCCGATAATCGTGAGTTCCACAGACTGTGAAGTACGGGTTGTTATAAGATTTCCTAGTGCTAAAGGCCTAAAAGCGATCTACATTCATCGTAAGATCAGTGCATTTTACGGAGAAAACACGAGTGATGGAATGGTAAGAAAGTGGGTGAGAGCATAAATGGAGTGGGCGTCCTTCGGTTGTTAATGAATGTTTGGTGCAGAAAGTGGACAATAAGGTGAGAGAAAACACACGCTTTACAAATTCCTCCTTGCGGGATGACTTTCCTAATGTTTCTCGTAGTGTTTTATATAGCACTGTGATCGAGCAAGACGATGACGAATCAAAATAGTTGTGATGCAGTGGTTAAAAAGTCAGGCGGCAGACTTCTATGAGGAGGATACTCAAAAATCGGTACAACGTTATGACAAGTGCCTCAATATTGACGGAAGTTATGTAGAAAAGTAGATTAAGGTACAGGCTTTCATGTAAAAATAAAATTACTGAGCTATCTTAACACGTCTTTTTTTTAATTTCAAAACGGCAATTACTTAAAAAACACGCCTCTTATTAATAGAACAGATGATAAAACAAGCAGTAGATTTAAAAATCTGTGCCACGGTGGCGTTAAAAACACATTGTAGAACAATGGACCAAACAAGATGACACAACTGGAGACACTGATAAAATAACGGATGCGACACTTGTTCTGTAGCCGTGGACGCACTTGGCGCACTGATTAAAACTGGGCTGTGCTTGGGATCCTGCAGGGGAAGGGATTGGAGGGTGGTAGGAGGGAGGGATTACCTATGATATAGTGGGGAGGGCGTGTAGTGATTCGATGGATAGAGGGGTATCGGGAGAACCAAGAGGTGGGAGGGAAAGGGATGGGAGAGGGACATCATTTGGCATTTACCAACTTTCAACCTAACTTAGATGTCGGTCTTTGCTTCAGAATTAACATTTGAGCGATGGATATCTTACATCATACTTTACCGAGACAGCTCTTTCCAGATCTCCCTCGTACGCAAAAGCGACCAACGCTTGGTCGGGCAATTAGTTTCCTTCGCTGAAGACCACAACCTGCAATTCCATCTACCATGTGATCTTCTGTCGGCACCAGTCCAGCCGTGCGCGTCGACGCTATGGTATGAAATTTCGCACACTTGCAAGCCAAAATTGAGGGTACCTTACAACGGAGTTTGAAACTGTCTTACTTATTATTACAAAGTTAACTTATGTATTAATTTTTTCATTGAGCGGGTCGTTATAAACCTCAAGTCAGTATATGGTGCACGGCAAATGGTAACTTGAAAGAAACTTTGACAGTGTTTCACTGATCGCTACGAAAGTCAAGAGGTATATGTGATTTATCATAGAGGGTGTAGGAGATCAACTGGAGAGGTGGAATCACACGAACTCCGTAACTTTCACCTGCTCAACACACGATTCCACAACTTGGCGGAAACGGCTCTAATCACCAGTACAAGAACTCAGCAACTAACCTGATGACTCGCAGTTTTAGATTTACCATCAGTAAGCCATACCCAACAAGTGTATCAGTTTCATTAAATTTTAGTACAAATTATGAAACAACGATACATTATGTATGAATGTACAAAAACTGAAATTACTAAACAGCAAGAAAGGTGATGAAATAAAGTATATAATAACGAGCTTCAGTTACTAACACTTTTATTCACAAAATAGTTTGAAGCTAAATGAAACATTTAAAATTTGCAAAAAACACACTTCAAAAATTGCATATAGTCAATTTCGCCGGTTTCAACCGCAGAATTTTTTTCTGGTTAAATATTTGTCTCTTTGGTTGTCTTTCTCCTTCCTGACACTATTATGTCGAAAATAAGGAAGAGTATGTTTGCATTGTTCTCAGGGTACTAAAAAAATTATAAATGTTGGATTTAGTGAATTGAAAGAATGAGTTAAAACGAGAATGAAAGCGCAAGTGTTTGTAGTTCTCCAAAGCGTGGAGGACTCGTCAGCCCAAACAGAAAGTGAGATAGAAGTGTTGTCTTCATCAATATGATTTTCCAACAGATAGTCGCCGTACTGCATAAGAGATGTCTCTTCTGGCACGATGCGTCTTAGATGAAAGAGGTATTTTCCATTTCTTCATGTTCCAAATAAAATAAAGAGAACCGAGAATGAAGCATCCTTCCTTTTTCATGTTTATTTTCCTTGTAAACTGGTGCAACTCCTATGGTCTACATATTTCGTCACCTTTAAAAACAATATCTGTGTCTGAGTTACATTAATAGAATGAAAAGCCGTTTCAAGTATGTTGATTCATTGACTAGCATTCTTGCCAACCATTACGTCATCAACACATCTGATACGGATTTTCATTCGTTTCTCTTGAGATTCTTGTGTCGAGGGTTTTTCTCTAGGAGAATGATAATTGAAACTTGTATCTCCCTCTTCTTCGTAGCATGTTTTAGGCAGAAAGCTCCAGGAACGTGAGCGTCTACCTGAAGGGAAAGTTATGGAATTCGTGTTCTGGGATCAATGAGGATGATCGTGACCTCATCTGAGTTGCGTAGTTGGAGTCCACGCTAATCAGCAGAAAGAGGACGAAGAGATGGAGGGAAGAGTGGAAAAGATTAGTCAGGACAGTGGAATGAGGAGATGGGCAGGAAGATGGGAGAGGAAAATGGAACAAAGATAGGGATGGGTGTGCGAGAAAGGAGATGAGGGTATAGATAAATAAATACTCAGGTAACACCGGGTTTGTAGCTAGTAACTGATAAATTCTTAGGCATCTATGACTAGTCAGAAATTACGGCAGCAACAGGTCATACTTAAATGGCGGTGGTAGAGGGAAAGGAACAGCTGTTAGTATCAATCTACGACGTCACACACTCCAATAAGCAAGACATGGATGCTCACTTCAGGGGCCGGCCGCGGTGGCCGAGAGGACTGAGGCGCTTCAGTCACGGTCTGCACGGCCACTACGGTCGGGCCCCCCTCGGGCATGGATATTTGTGCCGTCCTTAGTTGTGGCTAGTTCATAAGTAGTTTGTAAGTTTAAGGACTGATGAGCCAGTAGTTAAGTCCCATAAGCTCTACAAACATTTGAACATCACTTCATGGGCGTAACCACATGGGCTGTAGCCTCTAGTCTCGTACTAGGATAAATATATTTACAGTGTAATTTTGAAACAATCAGCAGTTTACTTAGATTTTCCAGGCACCTTTGTTTTAATATCACTGCTACTTGTAATGTGTGTAGCTGTTTTCCAATCCTAGGAACAATCCCTTGTTCAAGGTACCCGTAGTAAATTGGTGTAAAGAGGGGAACCAATTCGGTCGGAGATTCCGAGGAGAAACGAACAATTACGTCGCCGGGGCCTGGAGCTTCACTAAGCTTCAGAGATCTGAGCTATCAATAACATATGCTGCTTTCAGTGCCAGTCACCTATGTGTCAGTGGGGCCACTGGATGGCGGCAATATATTTTTGAGCTGGAGTGGAATTTTGCTTGATGCAAGAAAACTTTTATTTTTATCATTCATAAAAATTAAACGAGAAATGAATCTGGCATAAGGTGGAATTACTCTCCACATCCGCATCATCAAAGGATGTTCAACATTTTTTTTTTTTTTTTTTTTTTTTTCTATCTTTGTATGTAAACAAATCTTGGTTATTGCCTCGTAAAAGACTGTTTGTAGACGTGTTTTTTCCCATTGACAGCCTGAATGTACGACCAAACGAAAATTTGAGTTACGGAATGCTTCTGTTTATATTTTGCTTCATAAGTTACTGAAACTTTTATCTAGTGCCTTTTTGATCAGCACCCTAAGTTCGATTTCCATTTTCCTGTATTTTGGATTGGTTTGCTTTGTTCCTGTTAGGGAAAATAAGCCTATTCTTTTTAAGAAGTTTACGTGTTTTGTTTCTATACCATGATAGCACTGAAGCAAATAGACCTTTAGAATTAAAATATTCAAAGAAACATACACTCCTGGGTATTGAAAAAAGAACATCATCCATTCGTCGACCTAGCAGATACATTTCTTGAGAATGTTTACAACACACGATCACACAGGCAGGGCCATACGCACGTTAGTGTAGCCACCAGAGCGTGAGCAACGTCGGCGTTAGTACCGTGTGTACTCTCCTTTTGCTGCGTAGCAACTGTAATTCTTCCATCTAAATGATCGTAGAGGTGCCGAATGCGGTCCTGTGGAATGACCTGCCACGCAGTTTCCACCTGGTGCCTCAGATGGGCCACATTTCACGCCGCCCAACATAACGATCCATTCGGCCCCAGACAAGGTCAATGGGGGAGTTAACGTGTACCTTGAACACGTTGGGTGGTACAGGATACATGTGGACGCGCATCGTCCTGTTGGAAAAGCTTATCGCCTGCTTTGTGCATGAGTGATAGCAAAACGGGTTGAGTGACAGTTTCAATACACCATGCACTCTACAGTGTACTGTAGACGATCACTAAAGGAGAATAACCAGTGTAGGATATGGCTCCCCACACAATGATGCACGAACATGCGTGCCGTTAGGGTGTTCTCAGCTCACGCTGCATCATCGTTCAGCCCGCCTCCAGTGGCGTCACGGTAGGGCAACTAGGACGGAACTAATGGACACGTGTCGTCTTCAGTGATAAGAATCGTCGCTGCCTGGGTGTCAATGATGGTCGTACGCGTGTTTGGTGTCGTGCAGGGGAGTGCGAAAATCTGGAGTGTACGCGACAGATGCAAACAGGGCCGATACCTGGCATCATGGAGGGAGAGTTGAATAGCGCACGGTACACTGAACCCATAATTCAATCCGTATTGCCACCGTTCAGGCACTAACAAAGCAATATGCTTTTCCAACAGGACAATACAGGTGCACACGTATCCCGTACAACCAAAGATGCTCTTTTTGGTGTATGTCAATTACCCTGCTTATCATAATCCCCAGATCTAGCCCCCACTGAGAATGTTTGGGACCGGTTGAAATGTCATCTTCATGAGCGGCACGACATCTGGCCCAACTGAGGAACCAGGTGGAAACTGCATGGCAGCCATTCCGCAATACTACATTCGGCACCTCTAGGATCTTTTCCATGGGAGAGTTACAGCTTGTATTACTGCGAAGGAGAACATGCACGGCACTAGCGTAGACATTGCTCACGTTCTGGTGGCTGTGCTCATACGCGTATTACCTCTGTGTGATCGTGTGTTGTGTATATTCTCAAGATTCTCAAGAATGTGTCAATTAAATTTCCCTCGCTAGCTCTTTTTTTCATTTTCCAGAAGTGAATAATATATACAGTCTTCTTCTTCATTGTTCAACCCTGAGGTTGGTTTACAGCAGAGCGCCATTCCTCTCTTCTGTCTGCCTTCCTCTTCATTTCCACACACGTGTTACATCCAACATTATTCATGATCTGTTGCATGTATGATATTCTTGGTCACCCCCGTCAGTTTCTTCCCTCAGTAGCTCCTTCTGCTATTGTTCCGATGATGTTATTGTGTCTGAGGATGTGACCTATAAGTTTGTCTCGTCTTGTTTGGCTGTGCCTCCACAGGGATCTGTTATCCTGTACTCTCCTAAGCACTTCTTCATTTATCACTCTCTCTTTCCAGCTGATCTTCACCATCCTTCTATAACACCACATCTCCAGGGACTCTAGCCGTCTTCTCTCCTCTCTTCCTATTGTCCAAGTTTCGCAACCGTATAGAGCTACACTCCATACAAAAGCTTCCATTATACGTTTTCTTATCTCCATACTGATATTCTTGCTGGTCAGTAAGTTCTTCCTCAGATTGAATGCAATTTTGGCCTGTTGTATTCTGCTCACAATTTCTTTCCGGCTTCTGCCATCTCTTGTGATCTGGCTTTCCAAGTGAGTATATTCTTCGATCACTTCCAGCTCCTCTCTTCCAATTCTTATTTTTGGAGGTTCATATTCTCCTTCTGTGCTACATACCATCACTTTAGTCTTTTTTATTATTATTATTATTCTCATACCATACAGGGTCTGGAGAATCCTTTCCATTGTTCTGAGGACTTCTTCTAGGTCTTCTTTGGTCTCCGTGATTATAGCAATATCGTCTGCATAGCGTAGCATGTCTATCCTTCTTTTTTTATTATTATTCTCATACCATACAGGTTCTGGAAAATCCTTCCCATTGTTCTGAGGACTTCTTCTAGGTCTTCTTTGGTCTCCGTGATTATAGCAATATCGTCTGCATAGCGTAGCATGTCTATTCTCTGCCCATTAATCTTGATACCCACCTCTATAGTTTCCCGAATTTGGTCTATAGCTTCCTGAATGTAGGCGTTGAATCTAAGAGGAGAGAGAGCACCCCATACCCCATTTCCGATATTTGCTTCTTGATCCTGTTGACAGTTTCTAATCACTGCCATCTCATCGTTATAAACTGAGTATCACACGGATGTCTTTGTATTTCATTCCACTTTTCCTCAGCACTCTGAACATCTCTGGCCAGATAACATTATCAAATGCCTTTTGCAAGTCTGCAAAGGCAATATAAGTTGGTTTATTTTTCTGTAATTGCTTTTCGATAAGGAGTCTCAGTGCCAGAATCGCTTATCTTGTTCCCAATCCTCTTCTGAATCCGAACTGTATCAGTATAACGCCGTTTTCATTTGTCTTAGCAGTCCACGTTATTACGTTGACGATTCGCGGGAAAACCCTCTCGAAATCAAATGCTGGCAAGGCTACGGTTCACGTGATCCTGTACAAAGGGCGGCCACCTGGACCTGTGTTCCCAATCCTCTTCTGAATCCAAACTGTATACAGTATAGCGCCGTTTTCATTTTTCTTACCAGTCCACGTTATTAGGTTGACGATTCGTTGGAAAACCCTCCCGAAATCAAATGCTGGCAGCGGCTACGGTTCACGTGATCCTGTACAAAGGGCGGCCACTTGGACCTGTGTTTCCAATCCTTCTTGAATCCAAACTGTATACAGTATGACGCCGTTTTCATTTCTCTTACCAGTCCACGTTATTATGTTGACGATTCGTTGGAAAACCCTCCTGAATTTAAATTCTGGCAGCGGCTACAGTTCACGTGATCCTGTACAAAGGGCAGCCACCTGGACCTGTGTTCCGAATCCTCTTTTGAATCCAAACTGTATACAGTATGACGCCGTTTTCATTTCTCTTACCAGCCACGTTATTACGTTGACGATTCGTTGGAAAACCCTCCCGAAATCAAATGCTGGCAACGGCTACGGTTCACGTGATCCTGTACAAAGGGCGGCCACTTGGACCTGTGTTCCCAATCCTCTTCTGAATACAAACTGTATACAGTATGACGCTGTTTTCATTTCTCTTACCAGTCCACGTTATTACGATGACGATTCGTTGGAAAACCCTCCCGAAATCAAATGCTGGCAACGGCTACGGTTCACGTGATCCTGTACAAAGGGCGGCCACTTGGACCTGTGTGTCCAATCCTTCTTGAATCCAAACTGTATACAGTATGACGCCGTTTTCATTTCTCTTACCAGTCCACGTTATTACGTTGAAGATTCGTTGGAAAACCCTCCTGAAATCAAATGCTCGCAACGGCTTCGGTTCACGTGATCCTGTACAAAGGGCCTGCGGGCCTATTAAGTGAGCGTGTAGGCCTCTGGGAACGCGCCGCAGCCTCGGCCTCGGTCACGGTGTCTGTCTGTCGCCGCGCCTCGCCGTGCCGTGCTGTGCGGCAGGCAGGGACCACAAAAAACGCCAGCCTCCGGCCCAGCCCGGACCTGATACAACACAGCCTCGCGGCCGGCCTTTGTCAATTACCACTCTCTCCACGCCCGCGCCTCATGACCGACGTTGTTACCCCAAGCGCGGTGGGCACGGCGAAAGCAATGGCGGCAGGCTGTGCACAAAACCTCTTTACTCACCATGGGTTTGTGGTCGAACACGTACTCTGCAATTCAGATGAGATCCAGACAGGCTTGAGTTAGCTACGTAGATGAGTTCTGTAACTTTCCCTTCACGTAGATGAGCACATACGAGTACGTGGGACTTGTTGCCTAATATCCGCCTCCGGTAGCGTCGCCCTTAAAATACTACTCACAAACGGCTTTTAATGAAATTGCGTGGTTATGGTATATCGCCCCAAATTTGCGATTGGATAGGGGATTTTCTGTCAGAGAGGACACCGTAGTAATCGATGGTAAGGCATCGACTAAAACAGAGGTGATATCGGGCGTTCCACAGGGTAATGTTATTGATCCTCTGCTGTTCCCTATATACATAAACGATTTAGGAGAAAATCTAAGTAGCTCTGTTAGGTTGTTTGCAGATGACGCCGTCATTTACCGTCTAGTAAAATCATCTGAAGATCAAAACCAACTGCAGAACGATCTGAATAAGATATCTGTATGGTGTAAAAATTGGCAATTGACTCTAAATAATGAGAAGTGTGAAGTCGTCCACATGAGTACGAAAAGAAATCCGTTAAACTTTGTTTACAAGATAAATCAATCAAATGTGATTTCCCCTGTATAGTGAGAATACGAAACGATCTGCCCTTCTTTGGACTCTTTCGATGTCCTCCGTCAAACCGACCTGATAAGGATCCCTCACTGGGCTGCAATACTCCAAAAATGGACGGACAAGCGTAGTGTATGCAGTTTCTTTTGTAGTTCTGTTGCATCTTTTAAGGGTTCTGCCAATGAAACGGAGTCTCTGAATCGCACTTTCCCACGACATTATCTACGTGTTCTTTCCAATTTAAGTCTGAAGTAATAGTAATTCCTAGGTATTTTGTGGAGTTTACGGCCTTCACATTTGATTGATTTATTATGTAAACGAAGTTTAACGGATTTCTTTTTGTACTCATGTGGACGACTTCACACTTCTCATTATTTAGAGTCAATTGCCAATTTTTACACCATACTGATATCTTATTCAAATCGTTCTTCAGTTGGTTGTATCTTCAGATGATTTTAGTAGACGGTAAATGACGGCGTCATCTGTAAACAACCTAAGAGAGCTACTTAGATTTTCCCCTAAATCGTTTATGTAAATAAGGAACAGCAGAGGACTAATAACACTACCCTGTGGATCGCCCGATACCACCTCTGTTTTAGTCGATGCCTTACCCTCCATTGCATCCATCAGCAGACAATCTCTTCTCATCCAATGTCCAAGCCAATTCCTCTTTCTGATTACCTTTAGAATTTCTCTCTCTTCACCCACTCTTCTCAACACGTCCTCATTCATCACTTTGTGTATTCACTTTATCCCTTCCATCCTCATCCAAGTCCACATCTCGAATGCTTCTAATCTTCTTTCGTCCTCTTTTCTGAATGTCTGTCTCACAGACATATAGTGCCACACTCCATATAAAACATTTTGTCAGTCTCTTCCTCAGATTCCTGCCCATACGGCCGCATAGAAACATCCTCTTCTTATTAAATGCCTCCTTGGCAATTGCTATGCGGGTTTTCACTTCCTTGTGACATCTCATATCTTCTGTAACTATGCTTTCTATGTATTTGAAAGCACCAACTTGCTCTATTACTTCCTGACCCAGCCTTCTTGTTGTTCCTATTTTTGTTACGTTTATAACCATACATATTGTCTTTTTCTTATTATTTTCTTTCCAAATTCATCACAGGTCTTACTGAAACCATTTACCATTTCAGTCATAGTTCTTTCGCTCTCTGCTAGTAATACCATATAATCGGCGAATTGAATACCTTCTATTCTCCTACCACCGACCTGAACACCTCTGTTATGTTTCATACATTTCTGAATATTGTATTCCAAGTATTTGTTAAACAGTATTGGGGGGAGACAGCAACCTTGCCTCACTCCCCTACCTTCTGTGCGTTCTCTATCATCTGATTCCTAATTTGTATTCTTATTTTCGGTTTCAGGTATAGATTCTTAATCAGCCTTCTGTTCCTCCAGTCTCCTCCATTCTGCCGTAGTATGTCCATGAACTTATTCCACTGTACTCTGTCGAAAGCCTTTTCCAAGTCAATGAAAACAGTATACACTTCTCTTCCTCTTTCGATGTATCTCTCGCCTATAATTCTTAGCAGTCCAATAGCATCTTTCGTTTCGTTTCCTCTTCGAAATCGAAATTGCGCCTCTGCAATACTTTTTCCCAGGCTTCCCTGAAGTCTTCTATTTATCAACCGTAGCAGAACTTTTGCTGCATGAGAAATCAAACTTATCGTTCAAAAATCCTCACATTCCTTGGCATTTATTTTCTTCTCAATAGGTATCATTGCTGAAGAGAGAAAGTCATTTGGCCGTTTACCTTTTTCATATATATTATTACATAGATAAGTTAATTCATTCACCCCACTACTCCCAATGGTCTTAAACAACTCTGCTGGTAGTCCATCAATTGCATTTGCTTTGTGATTCTTCATCCCTCTTAAAGCCATTTCTACTTCTTCTACCAAGATGCAACATCCTTTATCCTCTTCAGTAACTCTCATCTCCTCTTCCAGGTCAAAATTGTTCAGTTTTTTTATCGGTCTCATATAAGCACTCTCTGCATTCTTACCACCTTCCCAACACTTATTCCAGTTTATGAATCACTGTGCCGTCACTTCTTTCTATTTCAATACCCGTCCCATTTTTCTTTGCTTGAAAGACTAGATCAGCAGCTAATCTATACATCATTTCATATTTTCCTTCCTTTTCTAGTTCCTCCATTTTCTGGCATCTCTCTCTCTCAACCATGTCTTCCTTGCCTTTTCTGTTTCTGTCGTTAGTTCATCATTCAGCTTTCTATTCATTCTTTTCCCTTCCTACTGTCTTCCATTTCCTTCTCTCTTCCATCTTGCACAGCATTGTCTTAGTTACCCATCTTTACTTTCTCTTTTGAGTTTCCTCATCGCTAAAACTTCTGCAGAGTCCTTGAAGTTTTGGCTCAATCTCTTCCATATCTCGTTTGCAGTCTCTTCTATAAGCCCTCTATCCCATTTTAAGGAAAAAGTGTTTTCCATCTCAGTTTTCTTACCCTCTTTCTTTAGTCTTTCTAAGCCAAATTTCTCTCTCGGTTTTCCTCCTCCCACACTATTCAACTTAATCCGCAAATCTGCCCCCAGTAAGTTGTGGTCAGAATTTATATCTGCTCCAGGATATGCTCTTGCATTTTTATGCAGTTTTTGTACCTATTCTGTATAATGATGTAGCCAATTTGGTACAGGCCGTCATTCAGCCTAGGTATCCCTGTATATCTTCGTCTTTTTTGGTGTTCAAACAAGGTGTTCCTAATCACAAGAGAATTTTCTCAGCAGAAGTTAACCAGCCTGTCACCCCTGTCATTCCTATGTCCCAGTCCAAATCTTCCAACCACTCCCTCTTCTTTTCCTTCCCCTACCACTGAAATCAAGTCCCCCATTACAATGATGCAAGCATTTCTTTTTTCCTTATCCACAGTTTTTGCAATCTTTCCGTAATATTCCTCCACTTCTTCATCAGTGTGTTGACTTCTATATTTGTATTAAAACTATGTCCTTCTTGTCACCTTTTAATCTCATTATCATCAACCTTTGGTCTACATACTCCACTCTCAATACGTTCTTTATCAGCTGTTTTCGTATCATATTTCTCACACCATAGCTACCACTCTTCTCCATGCCTGAATAAAACAATTTGTTCTCTCCACTAGCCATCTTTCTCTTGCTCCCCCGTCTCACTTCACACATACCTAGTATATCCTGCCTGTTTTTCATCATTTTCTATTTCGCATTTTCCAGCTTTCCTGCCTGCAATAGTGTAAGCACATTACTGAAAACTAAACAGACGCAATTACGAGGCATGCTTTTTTAAGTATGTACCATTTTAAAATTTGAAAAAGACGCGCTCAAAACCGCAGGTTCTCTGTTAACGATCTGTGCGTTGGATTTTTATTAATTCTACTGAATGCTGGTTGGAGAACCCAGCTCACGCCGTCCTCCACTAATCTCAAAACGCAGTAGATATGTTTTAAAAAATGCGTAGTCAACGATCAACGGTTTATTGTTTTCAGAATTTTACCGGTTTCGGATATTATCCATCATCAGAAGAATAAAATTAAACAGTCTGATTGAGAAAGTATTCATACTTCAATCTCTGTTAAGTTTATCAGATCAACTATGTAGTTCTCAATCAGTCTGTTTAATTGTACTCTTCTGGTGATGGATAAAATCCGAAACCGGTAAAGTTCTGAAAACAATAAACAGCTGATGGTTGACAACGCATTTTTAAAAATATATTACGGCTTTTAACTCACCTCTAAGTAAAAATTTGAGTAGTACATATGGGCTTCCAGGTGGATGCCGTGTTCCTAATGAACGAAATACGAGCAGACGGAATGTTACATCAACGGTGTGACTAGATGCAAGAGTTTCTAGTGAACAGAACACAGCACCTCGTTCTCATTCTCAATGAAGATTTCTTTCCGTGATTAGAAAATATTTGAAAGAAATCAGAACAACTTGAATGTCTATAGTTTTTAAAAAAAATCATATCCAAAGGAGGAATGTCCGTTAGTATGTTCTGAGAAAACGATGCACATTTCCGTTCCCTCGCTTCATCATGTGTCCTGTATCCTAGTAGGTAACCCTCGGTGATGGGATTGACGCGAATAATGCGCGAATGACTTCCAGTGACACAGTCATCCAAGATGGCATTCACCAGGTCCCGAAATTCATCTATGGTGGTTGGCATTAGGCTGGACCTGTCGTTTCACCATATCCCAGATAGTTTTGACTGGCAACAAGTATGATGATATGGGGAGGGGAGCAGACAAAAGGCTGTCACTTGTAACTACAAGGAAGCAAGCGTTTCAGCAGCAACGTGTAGCCGTGCATTGTATTGCTGAAAAATGGCGTCTGTGTTGTCGTACAAAACGGATAGTACTACGGGTCGGATAATGTCAGTCTGGTTGGTGAAACCGCTCAAAGATGCCTGGACACGCACACTAAGATTGGTAGTTGTACACATCGTAAGGCTTTGAGTTGGCGGAATTTATCTTCTGCAAATGCAGTCGCTGTGATACCGCTCTCCTTGTCTGCGACAGTTGAAAAGGCGGTCATTATTTTGAACCAAACAGTACTTGAATTCGTCCGAAGACACGATCTCATGTCATCCATATCTCCAGTAACATCGTTCCATACAACATGTTTCTGTACATAAGTGAAAAACAGGCCTCAAAGTGGACGAAGCGCACGTAACAAAATGCCGTAATAAACGGGTGCGGAATGTTGTCCTTGATAGCGAATAAGGCACTCGAGTAAGACGTCGGAATTCCGTTGGGGAACCCACACAATATTTCATCGACGCAACTGGTTGACTTTTGAGGTGCGGCGAACACACTTCTAGGCCGCGATGGAAGCGTCCTATTTAAATCAGTGTATGACAGATCTGGGCAGGCATGAACGCGCCAAATCGATACCAAAGACGCAGACGTTGTACTTAAATGGAGAGACAGGTTCGCCACTTGTCGGAAGGACGCACGTCAATCATTCAGGCGCTCTTTCGACGGCCGCAACAACGCCCACTGTCGGGGGCCGAACGCGGGCATACGTGTCAGCGCGGGCGTGTGCCCGTTCTGGCCGATTACCAACCGGGAACTATGTTGCCACGGCAACGTCCTTGCTTCTACGACCAGTGGTACACTTCTGCGGCCGCTGTGATTTTAGAATGGGCAGCGGTGCTAAGTTGGTGCCTGTGTCTCTGTTCAGGAGATTTGTTGACCTGCGAATTTCAAAAAAGCTTTATAGCTTCGTTTCCTAATCTAATTCCTTCAGCATCACCTGATTTTCTTACATTGCACTCCATTACCCTAGTTTTGCTCTTGTTAATGTTCATCTTATATGCACCTTTCAGCACACTGTCCATTCCGTTCAACTGCTCTTCCAGATCCTTTGCTGTCTCTGCCAGAATTACTATGTCGTCGGCAAAACGTAATGTTTTTAATTCTTCCCCCTGAACTTTAATTCCTTCACAAAATTTCTCCTTGCTTTCCTTTATAGCTTGCTCAATGTACCAATTGAATAACATTGGAGAAAGGCTACAACCCTGTCTTACTCCCTTTCCAACCACTGCATCCCTTTCATGCCCTTCAACTCTGACAACCGCTGTCTGGTTTTTGTACAAGTTGTAAATAACCTTACGCTCCCTATATTTTATTCCTGCTTGCTTCAGAGAAGAGGAGGAGGAGGAGGGAAGAGGGAGGTTTGGGTGGAGCGACCTGACCACCTCGTGTTCTGCTGTCTGCCGTCAACCATTGTGCAAACACACGTTGCACTGCCGAAACACTTCGTCCCACAGGTGCATCACTTTCCCGGATACATGTATCACATTTCCTCATGTCAGTACTACGTCTCCTATGTCCTCTTTCAATCTCACTGTTTAGACTGCACGGTTCACACATACGTCTGCTACGCATCCAGAATGTCGGTTCAAGTCACAATGATCCGTTGTGAGTAGTGGGGCAATGCGCACAGCACCCCACTGACATTCTGCTCATGATGCATTGCACGAGCCACTCCTGACCAGCCCCGACTTGCCGGCCCCCCACTCCAGGCCCACGATCTTGGGTGATCTCCACCGTCTGGGACACCCCACCAATCCACCCCAGGAAACGCCCACTTTCCCGACCTCCACTCCCAATTAATTTAATTTAATTTGTATATCAACCTAATTCATAAATACCCACCCCTCTTCCCTCGGCCACTTGACCGATCACTGATGTACCGTTACTCCCCCCACCCCTCCACCCCAAGTAGGCATCCATTTGCCCAATCACCACCCCCTATTAATTTAATTAAATTTGCCTATCAAACTAATTCATAAACACCCACCCCTCTTCCCTCGGCCACTTGACCGATCACTGATGTACCATTACTCGCCCCACCCCTCCACCCCTAGCAGGCATCCACTTGCCCAATCACCGCCCTCAATTAATTAAATGAAATTTGCATACTAATTTAATTGTGACAACCTATCTCTTAACAGTAACAAGGGCCTCCGACGGCAGTGCACTTCGCTGAGGTCCACCCCGGCCAGCCCCTGGCCTCGCCCCAAGTGATCCAGTCCGAGACTCAAACATGTGCCCCAAAAAAAAAAATTAATTTTGAATAACTTAACCGCCCCCGCTTCTACCCCACTGACAGCCCTGAAGATTGCTGCCTCCGTGCGACCTGGTCCAGCACTCGAACCCGCGCCCCTATATTTTTTTTCCAAAAGTTATTACTTATAGACATACACCAGCATTGGAAAAAAGGAGCCAATTATTCCGATGCTAAATCTTTAAACCAAATATCATAAAGTTTTATTATTTTAAGCATTCTCTCTCCAAGCTCTTCGCATAGACTACATATACAACAGCCGACAGACATGTTTAATAATAGCGCATGTTAAATAATAAATGGGATGTAATGGCAACGAATACCACTAACTTATGTATCCATCTTAACAAATACTCTTTTGATGTCCAGATAACAAAAAAAAAAAAAAAAAAAAAAAAAAAAAAAAAAAAAAAAAAAAAAATCTAACCAGAGTCAAACATTTGGGACTACCCAAAAGAAAAGAAATGATCCATTTCGGAACTCGACCACCACCTTAGATTTATAATCATAATCTAAATAAATGGATAGACGATACTTGCAACAGACGACGAACGTCTTAAAAATAGAGTGAGTCAGAAAATAAATGGTGCGTAACGGTAACAAACGCTACAAATTTGTATGTCAAACACTCTTTCGGTAACACAACAACAACAGCAGCAGCAGAAGATATATTGTTTATCAAAAAATTCGAATTTACTGCTCGAAATAATGGAAATTGACAGACATCTAGCACAACGTCTGCGTAGAAACTAAAGACTTCCAACACTGCAGCTTACACACACGGCATTCTCTTATTATTTTAAATATTCTCTCTAGAAGCTCTTCGCATAGACTACATATACAACAGCCGACAGACATGTTTAATAATAGCGCATGTTAGATAATAAATGGGATGTAACGGCAACGAACGCCACAAACTTACGTATCCATCTTAACAAATACCCTTTCGATGTCCAGATTATTTAAAAACAAATCTAACCCGAGTCAAACATTTGGGACTATCCAAAACAAAAGAACTGTTCCGCTTCGGAACTTGACCGCCACATTACATCTATAAGCAAAATAAATGTATCTCTTCACTTATATTATGTCTGAAATAGCTGACGAGCGTGTTAAAAATAGCGCACGTTATATAATAAACGAAATGTAATGGTAACGAATACTACAAACTTGTATGTCAAATATTCTTTCGGTAACACAACAACATCAGTGGCAGAAGACATATTGGTTACAAAAAATTCAAATTTACTGGTGGAATTAAAGAAAATCGGCAAAGACATCTAGCACGTCTCCATAGAAACTAAAGAACATAGCGAAAGCCGCTCTGTCAGTCAGGCACCGTCAGACCGTCACCAAGCTGTCAGAAATGAGTCTAAATATACATCTGCAAGCACAGTTAACAATCTTCCTGAAAGCAGACGGAGGAGTAACACACACACAAACCCACACCCACCCACCCACACACACACAGTGTTCTCTTGGCAGGCTACATAAAACATTTCTATAATAAGCATTCCCTCTCAAATAACACCTAAGTCACATATCCAAATGAGCGGAGAGGCAACAAAACCTTCTACGCAAGACCTCGGCGGGCACCACTTTGATTGGGATAGCACGCAATGCATTTAAGAAGCATTTATTTAAACGCACTACAATGGAGCTGAGCCAGGGCGGAAGTTCCGAAATTTAATGCTCTTTAGCAATCTTGGCCTGTTATGTATACTTAGATCGAGGTATAGCTATCTTCTTGTAATCCACTTAATATCTAGTTCTGCACCTTCCGACAACTCCAGGAATTCGGGTAGTTTAATTTTACCTCTTATTTCCTTGCTACAGCAGTACCCATCTAAACAGAGTAAAGGGAATCTCTCTGTTCTGTTACAATGAAAACGATTCTTTAGAACATTTATCTGAGACAGGTCAAATACTGATAATCGAGCGCTTCAGAAGACATTTAAACCCTATGGTACAAAGGATGGACGCAAAAAAAAAAAAAAAAAAAAGGAAGAAGAAGTAAATAATTTACCGATTTCCGACCTTCTACACAAAAACTTCTTTTTCTCGAAGGCACTGATCTACAATACACATCTTTGAAAAGACATCTGACAATACAGCAACCACAGAACTGAGGTAGTGCTTTATCCACCCCACAGCTAGGAAGCAGCACACTTACAATAGATTTTCAGTTCTGTAGAACAAGTTCGACCTGCCCTTTACCCAAAATATAGTCAAAAATCTTACCCAAACAAAAAACTAGCTCCTTTGCTGTGATTTCTTTTTTCATTCAACTAAAGCGAACTCGGATCTACCTTTCCACTACATTTCTACTACCTTTCAGTTACCTTTCCAACACCTTGTTGCATGTAAACACCTACCTGTATGCCACCCTACTCGACAGATGCACTGCAATGCCTGGAATGCAAATTTACACACCACAACACCAGAAAAATGTATAGCCACCACCGATAAACAACAACAAACCTCACATTTTTTGAAGTCCTATGTCAAAGTACAGATGATGAGAGATGTCCCATCCTAATAATAACAGTAATCAATGAAGAAACACAACGAAATTTAGTAAACCCTCTAGAGGTAAAAACATTCATCAACGAGGTCGTCTGAGTTATCATCCTTTCTTGGAATAGTATTACACAAACAAAAACGTTTAAACCAACAACTCAAAGACGAAAGTCTCCAAAACGAAAGCACACAGTGCGGGAAGAGAGTCAAAGACTGCAAACATCCTATTGGGCAGAGGTGTTCGCTGGATTTAAGGAAACACCAGTAAATTTTCAGTGTTCTTATTAACCAAGCAAACAATTTTCAAAACACAACAACTCGACTACTCTCTGAGGAATTTGTTAGCCGAGGCCACATGGATGGTATTGACAGAGAGTACAACCATCTCCAAATCAACGATCAAATTACAGCAAAAGGATCTGACCATCGCAGTTCTTTTCTACTAAAGTTCTAAACTAAGTAGCAAACGACAATCTCGGTAACTCTGATAGTTGGTGGATCCCTTTGTAACATCTAACCGATTGGTCATGCATCTTTTTGCATTGCATACTCCACCAGACCATATTTCTGAAACGTTTTCTATCAGTCACTAGACCACATACCTCGTACGTTTGACAATCACTCGAGCAGAAACAATAATCGTATCCCCCCTTTTAACAAAACAGTACTCCCAATAAACATCTGTAACACACCCAATTACACCGTAAAAATGACTGACACGAATGGAACAGCTAACAAGGAATGATCCAGATCAACACCAAGCACTTTTCTTATTTGTATATATCTAATCCTCACATCTAACAACGAAAAAACAAATAGTCTAGACCATTTCGAACTAATACAACATCTGAAAAGTTTATCGAACGCTAAGAGCAGTCCTTTAGAGACCAAACGAACAATTAAACATGCCTCCCAAAAGCAGGTAACTACCCCCTAACCATAGAGATATTGAATTCGATGCTTCTCGACCAAAGAAAAATAATTTACCATCAGAAGCAACTCTGATACACTACCGAGAGGCACCCATTCGTAAAGTAAACACCACAGGCCTAACACATAACCATACTACTATCAATATGCAGCCCACAAATGCAGAACACCTATATGTTGCAACGAACCGTATGACTAAACAGATCGAAATCGATAGCTTGCACAAGCCAAAATACATCATATGCTTCAGATTACGAATACACGAGTCCTAATTTTATGAAAATGGAATATTACATTGCTTCTATCAACAGCCATAAGAATAAAAAAAGTAACGATTTGTCACAGCTATACCATTGCTCTTAATTGGACCATCAACACACATCTCTAACTAACCTCTACAGATCATAAAGAGATATCCACGCACAATCAGATTACCGACAAATACTGTAGCACTTCTATGGATCATTTCCCTGCAGTTGACACAAACGAGGTATTTACCGTATGAGTTGACTGCAAACGCCGTTATAACTTGCGTGATGAAAATATAGTTAGCGATAACCTATTTTATACACACACAAACAGTCGAATGAGTGCTAAATCAAACAGTCGAATGAGTGCTAAATCGCGATGTAAAGTCAAACTCCAGTCCATACAATAACGTATAGCACAACACTGATTCAAACGAATGCTTGCTTAGCTGCAGACTAAACCAGCACAGAAGTACATCTCCGATAACCGACCAACTAACAGATACTCTACCAGTCGAAGCACTACTCTTCTGACACATAATCTGTCTTCCGGTATTTTCTCCTAGATCCATAGACCTGTAAAACCGAAACTTTGTACACAAAAAGCTATAAGTCTTTAACAACAAATAGATTTTGCAGATGCCTACTACTACATTTTTAGGTAATCACATCGAAGTTGGAACGATCCTCAGCACATTACAGATCTTAGGACCTACAGCAAACACCTCTTAAGGTTGGTATATATACACCGCAGAGCGATCCACAGGTCGATGATTTTCAAATTAAAACCATAGGATTACAACACATACAACCCTTTTTTAGCACAAAACGAACCACACCTAGTAAGACCCACAAATGTTACTCGAAATGTGCTTTTTGCGTGATTATCTACGAAGAATCAATAAGGCGTTCCATCAATCTTTGTACAAAATAGAGTCAGTGCCATTCGTCTTATGGTCTAAAGCAAACAACAAGTAACGTTTGTATATGTAATTTATACGGACAGAAGGTAAAGCTTAGACCAGCGATCCATCTAGAATGTTTATATGTCACATCCTGCATCGCCAAAAAATGGACAAGGCTACGGAAAAAAAAATCACAACTGACCCACTTCTGTCGCGCGGGAGTAGCCGAGCGGCCTGGAGCACCACGTTACGGATCACGTGGCCTTTCACATCGGAGGCTCCAATCCTCCCTCGGGCATGGATGTGTGTGTTGTTCTTAGGTTAGTTTAACTTAGTTTTGGAGGTTTGTAAGACCTCGTACTGATGATCAACGTAGTTTGGTCCCATAGGGTTACAACATTTGAAGCAGATTCAAAATTATGTGGGTTGCCGAACGTACAGAACAGGGCAACGTGGAGAGCTGCATCAAACCAGCCTGCGGACGGAAGACCACAACAACAACAACATTGTCGCATCAGCGCACATCGATAACACTCCAGAAACAGTATAAGGCCTCTAGTTAGAGTCAGGACTATACTTACCAAAGAATCGAACCAATCATGGACTGGGTTTTCCAGAGAGAAGGCGATGCACACGTCAACGACCACGCAACATACCTCTGAGAACCCGGTAAAACACAATGGACAGACAGAACGCTCTCTTCGTTATTCAACTCTTATTACATATATCGTATACACCACTCCAACATACAGATATTATCCATAGTAGCAACAGTCTACTGTATTATTAACCATCCAGAGCAAGTTAGTTTAACCTTGTGGAATACATAATTTACCGTATTTTAGGTAATCGTATCGTCGACGTCAGATGCATTAGCGCACATCAATAACAATGCAGAAACGTGTAAGGTATCTTACGACGACAGCAGACAACTCGTAAGGGTTATCCACACGCACCGCCGAGGGGTAAAAGGGTCTGTCAACTGAAGAAGATTCCTAGAATGCTTATATTCGCTTCCAACAACATGAAAAATGTGCAGAGGTATGAAAAATTTCCAATTAACCTGATAGACCTCTAGCTCTCTTTATAGGGTAAATAAAACCACTGGTCACCAAATTCTCACCACACCCAGTGGATTCTCCCCTAGTAAGACTCCAGGATGTTCTCCAAATTAAGGTTTTGTCTGATAATTATAGGAGAAGGACTAAATAAGCTCCATATACGCGAAAGGTACAACGCTTCCGTCGTTTCTAGGTGCATTCTTCGGGGACTTGTGGAATAGAGACAGATTGACCAGACGGCAGTGTGCAGCACCAACTACCTTTCCACTACCTTTCGAGCATCAGAGAGTACGTGTTTGTATTCGGGAGCATGCTTTGCGTTTCCGAAGAGAATGCCTGTTGCGTCACCTCGCCGGGCCGAGCGCGAGTGTGTGTCTTCGCTGTCGCACTTCGGGGCTCGAGGAGACTAGAAACCGAGGAATCCCAGCGCTGGAGAATTCTCTGGAAATGCAGGAGGATTTGCTGTGTTTCCATACTTGGTGCAGGGAGTAGCAGTTGTCTCTGAGTTGCCGCAGGGGAGTAGCCAAGGGGTCTGGAGCGCCATGTTGCGGACTGCGCGGCCTCCCGCGTCGGAAACTCGAATCCTCCATCGGGCATGGATGTTTGTGTTGTCTTCACTATAAGTTAGTTCCTAAGTAGTTTGTGTGTTTAGGGACAGATGACCCCGCAGTTAAGTCCCATACGCTTTACAAACATTTGAACATTATTACTCTGAGTCAACAAAAGTAACGTTTTGCGAATACATACCCATAGAGACCCATTGTTATGTGATTACCCGATTGCCGAATAATCAGTGAAAGAAATTACTTCGATAATATGTCTGGGAGTATGAATACGAAGTGTTTTGAAGTGTAACAACCACATAAAATGAATCATGAGTCAGTCAGACTCCACACTGAGGAATTGGTTGGAAGGACAGTCAGGAAGAGCAGACCATTAAGAAAGAAGTAGCTTACGAAATATTCGTTCGACTCATACTTGGATACTGCTCGTTATTGTGATATCCATAACAGGTGGGAAGGATACAGGAATTAGAGAAGATCCAGAGAAGAGTAGCACCTATGCTTCGTTATAGGTTTACGTTGCAACTAACAAAGCGTACAAGGATGATCTTTCAAAGTCAGTGGTAGATGCTGCTAGAGTGACGTCATGTAACACAGTATGGGCTATTGTTGAATAACAGAGAGTGTGCGTTCATCGAAGAGTCTTTCAGCATACATGGTAATTCAAATACTAATTTACAAATCCAAAATTCTGTGCAGAAGGAGAGTACATCTAAGCTCTTTATGTCATCGATTTGGGGAAGCTATGAAGTTCCTTTTTTCGTCAGGAGCACTGTTGGTCCATTTCTATTGTTAATGTAAAGATGATAGATGGTGAGCTCAAGAAAATGACTTTTTTTGTGTTATCGAGTACGGCAAAAGTGAATCGGCGACAATGGTTCAGCGTGAGTTTCGATCCAAATAGCTCTTCAACCACCTGATAGGTGTTTTATCAAGCGATGGAATAAACAATTCACAGAAAAAGGTGTTTGCGTAAAGTAAAAGTTTCGGGAGCCCAGACACGAGTACTAACATATTGGTCTCATTCGGGAAGCATCTGATCGTGGTCCAAGCAAATCGAAAGTTCTCAAACAACCATTTGGGAAGTCCTAAGAAAAATGTTAATGATGAATCCTTATCGTAAACAGATGACGTACATAGAATGACAGGTTGGCGCCAAGTTGTGGACGACGTGCCCATACTGGACCAAAGTCGTTTGATGTTTTGCCAAAATATCGACAAGCGTCGGAGCAGTACTAACATTAGAGTCGATGTTGGTTCCAATGCTATTTCAGCGATCGATACATTGCATTAACACTGTTGGCTTCAACTTTGGATCCAATGGACCGGGCCTTACTCCAAAATACACTCGTGTAAAATGAATAAAGACCTCTTACGGTATGGCCTGCCATGTAATTTCCAATTGATGCCTCACTTGGACCAGATCTCGTGCTGGCCATGTAGACCGCGTCAATTTGACGTTTCATCCGGTCCCAGAGATGGTCAAAGGTGGACAGATCTGGATATAATGATCGGCAGGATAGTTATCGTACACTTAGAAAAGTACGTTGGGTTGATGGGATACGTGTAGACGTGGATTGTCCTGTTGGGAAAGCATGAACTGTGGCAAGACGGGTTGTCGCGGTGGAGTAGCCGAGCGGTCTAAGGCGCCTCGCTGCGGACCGTGCGGTTGCTCGCCATCGGAGGTTCGAGTCCTTCCTTGGGCATGCGTGTGTTTGTGTGTGTGTGTGTGTGTGTGTGTGTGTGTGTGTGTGTGTGTATGTGTGTGTGTGTGTGTGTGTGTGTGTGTGTGTGTGTTGTCCTTAGGTTAGTTTACCTTAGTTTAAGTAGTTTGTAAGCTACGGACTGATGGCCACGCAGTTTGGTCCGATAGATTTACAAACATTGGAACAAGACGGGTTGAGTGGTGGTTTCAATGTACCGTGTACTGTTCAATTTTCCCACAACACAAGAGGAGAACGGTCAGTGTAGGATACGGCTCATGCAAGGTGTCGGCCCCGTTTGTCTCTGTCGCACTTCCCTGCACGACACCACACACGCGTAGGACCCTCATTGGCACCGAGGCAGCGAAGACTCTCATCAATGAAAATGGCACGTCTCCATTCGTCCCTTTAAAAGCGCCTATCATGCCATCATTGGAGGCTGGCTGAACGATGTTGGGACGTGAGCGGAGGACACACTAACTGCACACATGATCGTGCATCATTGTGAGTGGAGAGATATTCTACACTCCCCATTCTCCTCTAGTGATCGTCTAGAGAACATTAAACAGTACACTGAAATTATCATTTAACCCGTCTTGCTATCATTCATGCACCAACTAGGTGAGATGCTTTTCCAACAGGACAATGCAGATCCACAGGTATCCCGTACCACCCAACGTGCTCTTCGAGGTGTACGTCATCTACCCTGGGTAGCACGATCCCCAGATCTCTCCCCCATTGAGCATGTTTGGCACCGCATGTTGGGCGGTCTGCATGAACGACACGAAATCTGGCCCAACTGAGGGATCAGCATGGCAGGCCATTCCACATAATGACATTCGGAACCTTTACGATCGTTTCCATTAATGAATTACAGTTTGCAATGCTTCAGAGGCACAGGATACACGGTATTAACGCCAACATTGCGGACGCTCGAATGACTGTACTCACCTGCGTAAGGCTCTGTCTGTTTGATCGTGTGATGTATACAACCTCAAGAATGTGACAATAAAATTTCCCTCTGTCCGGTAAACGAAATAATGGTGTATATTTTTCATTTTCCAGGAGTGTATTACACCATACGACATTGTGAAATTAAAGTAAGCAAAGTATGCCAGCTTTTTTATTTTCATGTCGCCTACACCTGCTAACATTCGAAATAAAACACAGGTTCTGCATAAACGCGACCGTCTCCGCGAATGTCGGGGACGTGTCAGAGTCGTGGCTGAGGAGGGCGGCGTTATGACGGCTAGTGGCCGGCGCGGTCGGCCCGGAAGCGGCTGCTGGTGCGGCGGCGGCGGCGGCAGCGGCGCCCCTGGAATGTTATCGGACATCGGAGGGTCGGGGCGAGGGCAGCGCGGCACGGCGCGGCTTGGCTCGGTCGGCTGCAGCCCGCGGCGGCAGAACATCAAGATGCGCCCCGGCCGCGGACGCCGCGCCACACCTGCCGCAGACGCTGCCACAGACGCTGCTCACAACACATGCCGCAGCCGCGCCTCCTCAGTCCCACACTATCGCCGGTAAACGCTATTACACCGACAAGGATCCAAGTGATTTAAATAACAGGGGCTGAACAGTGCAGAAGGCGATGGTACAACTGGAATTATTGGGATATTTAGCTTCTAAGTATTGCATGTCCGAAAAAAAAAGCCGCCGGAATTTTTAATTTGTAATCCACCTTGTTGGGGTGTGACACAGCTTTAAGTGCGGATGCGCACGAGCACTGGTCTCTCGGCAGAAATACGGGGCCTGCCCTAGAGGACATACGAAAGTTTTGATGGCACCGAGTGCGTACTGGGGTAGTTCTTGCAGGTGTGTTAAGTCCACGTGCATGAGGTAAAGCATGGGTCTAGAGCAACTGCAGAGTAAAGAGAATGTAGTGCTTTCTACTATCGATCCCTGTACAATTTTTCGATTGACTGTGGTGACAAATTACAATACCTATCGGTAACTCAGACTCAAATAACCCAGGTGAGATGTACAGGATAACTAGCTTCAGCAGCCGCGGTTGACCGAATATTTCTGTAGTATCGTCGCCGAAGGACTCCTGCAAGACGCGCGTTTACGCCCCTGGCTCATCGTTTGGTAGCGTTACGAGCGGGCCGTAATGCGTCGCCGTGTACTAGCTTCGACGCTGCGCAACCGAAGAACCAATGGCTACGGCGCCTCGGGACTCCGCCTTCTGGCGCACGGCGAGCGCGCCCTCTGGACATGTAGCATTTAAGGGCGGCGTCAGGAGAAGCGCAGGGAGAGTGTGTATGAAATCGCCTAGGGGAAGCTAGGGGAGCTTCTAGTAGTTGATGTCCAGGCCTAACTTGTTGTCACCGTGTCTCTGTATAATAAAAGATAAGTATATTTCTTAGCTCGTGGTTTCTTGTTTGCTTCTCATCTAGCCTATGTTCCTAGCCGGCCACTTCGGCAGACGACAAGGAAATTAACAATTTCCACTCTTCCGCCAGTAAATTTCGCATCTCTCCTGTGTCCATCTACTCATGCTCTCTCTCATTTTCCGTCTCCTCCCTCCCTCCATATATACATCCACTCTTCTTTTTCCTATGCTTTCTTCTCCTGTTGCTATAGGTGCTCCACTTACTCCTCACCCCTCTGTCCCTGTATCATTTCCTCCCCCCACTCTCAGTCAAAATGTTCAAACGTTTGTAAACCTATTCGACCGAATTGACTGCTATGGTCATTAATGCCTAGACTTACAAACTACTTAAACTAACTTACACTAAGGAAACACACACACTCAAACACACACTCAGTCAATCTTCTTCTCTTCCTCCCTCTATCCATTTTCTGCTGGTTCCTCTTTCTGTCAATTTTCTCCTCCCTCCCTCCCCCCCCCCCTCTCTCTCTCTCTCTCTCTCTCTCTCTCTCTCTCTCTCTCTCTCTCTGCCTCTGTCCATTTCCTCCTCACCCCTAACCACCTCCTTCTCCTCTTCCTCTTCCCTCCGTCCATCTATCTGTTATTTTTTTTACTTCACTCTCTGCAAGTCTCCTCACCGTCCATCCCTCTATCCGTCTCCTCCTCCCACCCTATCTACCTGCATCTCCTCCCCCTCCGTTTCCCCCTCCTCCTTCTATCCTTCTAGCCATCTCTCATTTCCTCCCCCCCCCCCCTCACTCTCCTCCTCCCATTCATTCTGTCCATCTCCTCCTGATTCTGCTCCATTTCCTCCTCCTTCCTCTATCCATCTACCTGTCATTTCCTCCCCTCCCCCACCTCACTCTACGCCAGTCTCCTCCTTGCACTCTGTCCATCTCCTACTTTCTCCGTACCCACCTCTTTCTCCCTATTCACGTCCTTCATCCCATACTCCGTTTTACATCCCCCATCTCCTACTACATCCCCTCCTCCTCCATTTCTTCCCCCTCCTCTATCCATAGATCACCTCCTTCCCCATTCTCTGTCAACCGCTTTCTCTCCCCTCTCTCTGTTCATCTCCTCTTCCCCGTCTCTCTGTCTTTCTCTTCTCCCTCTCTCGCACCCCATTCTTCCTCTCTGTCCCTCTCTGTCCACCTCCTACTCAACTCTTATTGCATGTGCTCCTGCCCCATTTCTTTGAAAGAGTGCATTTATCTGCCAACATTCATAGCGATCGGTAAACTGTTTATTGAACGGCACCCTCCATTGTTCAACGTAAGATGTCTTCTGGAGTATGAAAACTACATGAAATCATACATGCATATGACAGCTTTCATGTTTATAAGTACGAGGGAGTCGAAATCTGTTGTAAGGATCCCTGTGCCAGGCACCGTAAGATATCTAATGAACGCTTTTCTTGGTTTTGTTGTTTTGAAAGTTCGAAAGTAAAGTGTGCAAATTTTCATCATGATCTATAAACATTTCAAATAAGATCACTCAGGAACAGTGCTATTCTTACGGATGACAAGCAATCTATGTCCTTTTCTGCACCACTGACAATGTGTACGCATAATTTCATGACGAGCGTTTGAGTAGTAAAGCGTAACACAAAGTCGCATCTCTATTTATAACAACAGTTAGAATTTTGGAAAGAAGTAGTTCATCTGTAACGGAGACTACATGCAGATCACGAAGTACAACCCATTATTGTTGAGTAGGCGTTTTATTCGAATATTTGCTGAGTATGTTAATTTGGACGTATGGTACCTAGGTCTTTAGCACCGAGATGATAATAGTAAGAGACTAAACAGGACTAGAAACCAACAACAGCATTAAAGAGTATCAAAATGAGGCAAACCTTGAATGCAACTACACTTAAGTACGAAAAGGATGTTTCATCTTGAGATTAAAAGAAGGAAGTGGTAGAGGGAGTTGATAGAAAGAAGCAGAAGATCGTGCCTTGCTGATGATTAGAAGTAAAGAACATTAGGCCATAGTCATGTCACACTGGCGTTCGTTAGCGCACTACAGTCTGTAAGGTGCAACATGAGAGCAAATGAGTACCAGTGCTTAAATGTGTCCTTCCGCAAGCACCTTCTGGTGGCTTCAAAATAATATATGTAGCAGTAGAAGTGTAGACTCTGGTCTAAACTCTTTTAATTCCGGTTATCAGCCAGGCACGGTCTTCTGCTTACTTTTTTCTACCCTTTCTTTTTTTAATTTTGTTTGCCTTACTTTGTTATTTTTTATTTCTGTTGTTGGTGTTTACTCCTGTTTAACCTATTACTGTTCTCATCCGGATGCTACAGACCTACGAGCTGTAGGCCAAAATTAACATAGTCACCATTATCATCAGCTTTTGCAGTTGAATTTGACCACGTAAGAAATCTTTGTCCATCGCGGGCAAAAGAGCATTCTTTGTAGAGCGTAAACTGTTGGTTCTTACATTGCATGTACTGTCGTAACCAAGGTATCGGAGGTGTTGGTATTCCAAGAGGCACCGAATCAAAGATTCATACCTCATTCAGCGAAAGTGGAAAAATATCGTCTCTATGCCACAAGGCGGACTAATGTGTTTGTTGAGTGATCGTGACAGACTGCCCTGACGAAGTTTAAGACGAAAAATAAGAATATAACAGCTGAAAACCTGACTGCTGAAATGAAAGTCGCTCTCGCGAATCCTGTTAGCACCTAAATAACACGAAAACAGCTTCATAACGTAGGAAATACCGGACCAGCTTTAGCTTGAAAACTACTCTCAGTGATGCAAAAGACCGTAACAGGAAGACACGGTGACGAAGCCACAAATCCTGGATTGTTCGACAGAGGAAGGATACCATATGAATAAAAGTGTTTACTTTAACACTCTTTCCATATTCTGGATGAGATTAAGTCCGAATAGTAAAACATGGCGGGTTTCGGTGACGGGCCTGATAGGTAGGTTACACTGGTACCAACAGGACCCCTTTTCACACAGTTGTCATAATCCAGCGCAGGTTTAAAGAGCACGAGGATGAAGGACAGTGGACAGATTTATCAGTAAAGGTGTACTTTCGCATAAAAAAACGTTTCCGATACGACTATAGTTGCAATGTTGTGTATGTTATTAATGCCATCATTTTTTGTGTCACAATCATAACCAGTTTCGGTCCAACACGAAATATAGACCGTAATTATTGTTCCTTTTATTGTAACGATATTACTTTTTATTTTCTCAATGATTTAATATTTTAACGTCCTGCGAGGTTTTTTTATTTTACGAATAGGAGATACAGTTTTTATGTAAATATCGCGTATAATTATTATATCAAATATTTGTCTTATAGAAGTTGTGGGAATCTAGCATAAAGAGCAGGGATAGGGAAAACAGATCCGTCCATAGAAAGCGATGAAATAAACGTGTTTATCAAGAACCAAAATATCCATCCATCTGGAGAATACACATACGACTCCATGAAGACACACATGGAGTAACACTAAAACACCGTAAGTTATATTGAGAACTCGAATTAACTTCGCAATGCTACAGAACAATGCTAACCTAGTAGGCTAGAATGAAAGAAATTGTAACATAACAAAGAATTATAACTGATATACTGGGAAACATAAAAAAATATTGTTTATAATTGTACTGCAATATTACACTTCTGGCCATTAAAATTGCTACACCAAGAAGATGATGTGCTACAGACGAGAAATTTAACCGACAAGAAGAAGATGCTGTGATATGCAAATAATTAGCTTTTCAGAGCATTCAGACAAGACGGCAACAGCTACAGCGTGCTGACATGAGGAAAGTTTCCAACCGATTTCTCATACACGAACAGCAGTTGACCGGCGTTGCCTGGTGAAACGTTGCTGTGATGCCTCGGGTAAGGAGAAGAAATACGTAACATCACGTTTCTGACTTTGATAAAAGTCGGATTGTAGCCTATCGCGATTGCGATTTGTCGTATCGCGACATTACTGCTCCCGTTGGTAGCGATACAATGACTGTTAGCAGAATATGGAATCGGTGGGTTCAGGAGGGCAACACGGAATGCCGTGCTGGATCCCAAACGGCCTCGTATCACTAGCAGTCGACATGACAGGCATCTGATGAGCATGGCTGTAACGGATCGTGCAGCCGCGTCTCGATCCCTGAGTCAACAGATGGGGACGTTTGCAAGACAACAACCATCCGCACGAACAGTTCGACGACGTTTGCAGCAGCCTCGAAATCATGGCTGCGGTTTCCTTGACGCTGCGTCACAGACAGGAGCGCCTGCGATGTTGTACGCGACGACGAACCTGGGTGCACGAATGGCAAAATTCATGTTTTCAGATGAATCCAGGGTCTGTTTACAGCATCACGATGGTCGCATCCGTGTTTGGCGACATCGCGGTGTATGCACATTGGAAGCGTGATTCGTCTTCGCCATACTGACGTAACACCCGGCGTGATGGTATGGGGTGCCATTCGTTACACGTCTCGGTCATCTCTTGTTCGCATCGACGGCACTTTGAACAGTGGCCGCTACATTTCAGATGTGGCTCTACCTTTGGCTCTACCCATCATTCGATCATTGCGAAACCAAAAATGTTCAAATGTTTGTAGAGCTTATAAGACTTAACTACGGGGTCATCAGTCCCAAAACATACAAACTACTTATGAAATAGCTAATACTAAGGACAGCACAAATACCCATATCCGACGAGGGATTCGAACCCCCGATCGTAGTGGCCGTGCAGACCGTGACTGGAGCGCCTCAGTCCCCTCGGCGACCGCGGCCGGCCCTGCGAAACCCTACATTTCAGCAGGATAATGCACGACCGCATGTTTGAGGTCCTGTACGGGCCTTTCTGGATACTAGATAGCACATTTCCTACATTTCAGCAGGATAATGCACGACCGCATGTTTCAGGTCCTGTACGGGCCTTTATGGATACTGGATAGCACATTCTCCATATTTCTCACCAGTTGAAAACGTCTGGTCTTTGGTGGCCGAGCAACTGGCTCGTCACAATACGCCAGTCACTACCCTTGATGAACTGTGGTATCGTGTTGAATCTGCATGGGCATCTGTACCAGTACACGCCATCCAAGCTCTGTTTGACTCAATGCCCAGGCGTATCAAGGCCGTTATTAAGAGGTGGTTGTTCTTGGTACTGATGTCTCAGGATCTATGCACCCAAATTTTGTGAAAATGTAACAACATGCCAGTTCTAGTATAATATATTTGTGCAATGAATACCCGTTTATCATCTGCATTTCTTCTTGGTGTAGCAATTTCAATGGTCAGTAGTGTATATACAGAAAACATACAAGTATTACAGACCACTGATGATGCTTCACAAATAAAGAAGCGACATGCGTATGGCACAAAGACGCTTTTCATTTAGCTGCAATATAAGGAAATACAATTCCACAAAAATTCCGTGTATTTTCTTGTGTTCGGTATTATTATTTGTTTAAGAAAGCATGACGTTGGTACACCAAAGGTTACCATTATATACGATCCGGATGTACACTCTTGTTCTAAAAGAAAAGAACACTTTCAAAGACTACAGATAGGAAGTTCATATTCAAATGGCATGTCTATTCGTGTGTTCTTCAGAAATGATTGGCGTTTGAACCATGTCAGGTCAGAGTCAACATCACCTATAGGTTGTCGCTATGAACGAAAGATAATGGATATCTGAGAGTTAAGCAAACGTGCTGGAGGCCTCGCCGACGTGTGAACAAATCGTACCGTAAGTCAGTGAGTTTGTAAGCGGACGAATTACGGGCATGAAAAAGTGTGATTAATCTATTCTGGAAACTGCTGCTCTTGTGGGAATAAGTATTTCGACAGTGCAATATGTTTGAGCAGAATGGTTCACGAAAGGCCGTACAGCACTGCAAGACTACACGCCGAGAAGATGGACACCTAATCCAAATGGCATTCCAAAGACAGATCTTGCGTCTTTCTCGGCTCTAGAGATCAGTGTAACACATCGTACACTATCATAGATTTTCATTTAATTATTCCAATCGTAGTACATGAAAAAGGTCATTGTAGAGCGAGGTGGATTATGGGTGCGTTATTACAAGCGAATGCACAAAAAATAAACACAACTTCGTATTGAGACAGTAACTATTTTTTAATTGGATGTTGTTTGACCAAACACGTTTATAGCTTTTTGCTGGTTCCTGTCAGTAATTTGTAGTTTTATAACTGCAACACAATTGCCACCTAATTGTCAGAAGTCCGTTATGGATAACATAATTAAACAGTTTTTTGCTGCCGCTCACAGGTAACAGACGCAGATGTAGAGCGGGTGGTGCGGAAACCGGCGGATGTCGTCAGTGCGTGCAGGATGCCTGCATTCAGGCGACGCTGCACAGTGGACTCCACGTAATAAAAGGACATGCGGCGCGGAAATACAGCTCCTGAACAGTAGCCTTGCGCTGTTCGCGAACGAACTAGTTCGGAAGAGCGCTCTCACAGGCGAACTACGCGAACTAGTTCCCAGATCCCTCACCTCTTAGTTCGTCCGCTCCTTTTCCGAAGACTGACGGGTAACAACGAGAGGACGCGAGAGAGCGCAGAATCACGTGATTCCCTTCTGACAGCTACCGTCATTTCGAGCTGAGATGTAGCTCAGCTGTAGTTTCATAGTTCACTGCCACAAATTTTCTTTTCTAAGGTGTTCAGCAATGCCTAAATATAACCCTCATACCATAGTGTAAAGAAGTTCCAAAGCTTTATAAAAATTAAAAAGTCATTTATAAAAGTGCATTTTTATTCACGAAAATTGACGCATTTAGAATATTTTGTAGGTAATGTTCCTTCAATGACCTGTTAAATAAATAAATAAATCCATTTTAAAAATAAAATACTACGAGTACTGTGTACGCAAAGTAGTTGAATAACAGTGTATCACTCATTCCTGTAAATAACTGGTTTATTTGCTTAAGTATTTGATGTCTAATTGCCCAAAATCACGGGTAATAGCACTCTTTTGGGCAACACTGATCATTATATAAATAAGCTGTCATAACAAAAGAAAGAGCTCATTCAGTAGCGGTAGCAAAAGCCAAAAAGAGCGGACGAACTAAAAAGAGCGACCTACTTCGCGGTTGAGCTGCGAACTAAAAGGAAAGCTACCAGTCGCGAACTAAAATATGCGCGATCGGTCGCGAACTAAAATATGTGCAATCGGTCGCGAACTAAAACTTGCGTTACCGGTCGTGAATTATTATACCAAACGTATCTCGCTTGTTAGTTCGTTAGATTCTTTTCCGAAGACCGACGGGCAATAGCGAGAGGGCGCGCAGCATAATTAAAAATCACGTGTTTGCCTTCTGCTGATGAGAGCCATTTCGAGGTGAGCGTCTGTCTGCTAGAAATTCGTTCACCAAAGAAGACGTAGTGAACACTCCAGTATTCAAACCAAGAACAGCTGCCAGCATGCGAAACCTAGAAGTAGATGTTCCTGGAATAGTAAAACAACTTAAGTCACTAAACAAAAACAAATCTTCCGGGCCAGAATGTATACCAACAAGATTCCTCTCAGAGTATGCTGATGCAATAGCTCCTTACTTAGCTATAATTTACACTCAGCGACCCAAAAACTGGAAAGTTGCCAAAGTTACTCCAATATTCAAGAAAGGCAATAGGAGTGATCCCCAAAATTACAGGCCAATCTCATTGACGTCGATTTGCAGTACGATTTTGGAACATATACTTTGTTCGAATATTATGTACTACCTCGAAGAGAACGACCTATTGACCAATAGTCAACACGGATTCAGAAGGTATCGCTCTTGCGAAACAAAGCGTGCCCTTTATTCACATGAAGTGTTAAGTGTCATTGACAAGGAATCTCAAATCGATTCCATATTTCTGGATTTCCGGAAGGCTTTTGACACTGTACCCCACAAGCGGCTTCTAATGAAATTGCGTGCTTATGGAATATCTCCCCAATTGTGCGGTTGGATTCACGATTTCCTATCGGAAAGGACACAGTTCGATGTAATTGACGGTAAGTCATCGAGTAGAACAGAAGTGATATCTGGCGTTCCACAGGCAAGCGTTATAGGCCCCTACTCTTCCTCGTGTTTATAAACGATTTAGGAGACAATCTGAATAGCTCCCTTAGCCTGTTCGCGGATGATGCTGTCGTTTATCGGTTAGTGAAGTCAACAGAGGATCAAAAGGAACTGAAAAGCGATTTCGACAAAATTTCTACATGGTGCGAAAATTGGCAATTGACACTAAATAAAGAAAAGTGTGAAGTAAGGCACATGACCACTAAAAGAAATCCGCTGAACTTCAATTACGCGATAAATCAGTCAAACCTTAAGTTCGTAAATTCTACCAAATACCTAGGAGTTACAATAACGAACAACTTTGAGTGGAGAGAACACAGAAAATATTGTGAGGAAGGCGAACAAAAGGTTACGTTTCATTGGCAGAAAGCTTGGAAGATGCACCAGCTCGACCAAAGAGACTGCCTACATCACACTTGTGCGTTCTCTCCTGGAGTACTGTTGCCCCTTGTGGGACCCTCACCAGGTTGGTCTGACGGAAGACATTGAGAAGGTTCAGAAAAGGGCAGCTCGTTTTGTTTTAACACGTTACGGGGGGGAAAGCGTCACGGAAATGTTGCACGTATTGGGGTGGAAATTATTAAAAAAGAGGTTATTCATTGCGGCGTGATCTGTTTGCGAAGTTTCAATCACCGACTTTTAGTTCTGAATGCGAAAATATTTTTCTAGCACCCACCTACTTGGGGAGACATGACCATCCCAATAAAATGAGAGAAATCAGATCAAAAACGGAACGATTTAGGTGTTCTTTCTTCCCGCGCGCTATTGGAGAATGGAGCGGTAGAGAAAAGTTATGAAAGTGGTTAATGAACCTTTTGCCAGGCACTTAAATGTGATTTGCAGAATATCTATGTAGATGTAGATTACATAGTTCAGTGCTACAAAGTTTCTGTTTTGGAGTATTCTGCACTCTGCAATATCTGACTTATAAATTCCATAATGCCAAGGTACAGAGATAACTCTAACTTAAATGCGAGAAATTATCCACAAACTGTTTCTTTTGGTTTGTGTGATATAGTTAGCGCCTCAAGCAGCAAGCGCGTGAAGCAGATAGGTGGGAGAACTTCTCCCTCCAGCTGCATGCGCAGAACACGCCGCTCAACCGTCACTGGGAGCGGACGAACTAAAAGAACGAACTAGTTCGCGGCAGCGCCGTTAACTAAAGTGAGCGCTTCCGATTGCGAACTATTATACGCACGTCTACTGAACAGCACCTGTCACTCGAGCTGTCCGAGTATTCAGCAAAATATCTTGCGCTCTTGCGCCTCTAGTCACAGACCATGTACAATTGTACGTACAATACTGCCCTTATCGAACAGCAATTATTTCCTTTGATCAATTTGTACTGAAGTATAACACATTATGTGGCCGACCAGTGCCGGTCAGTAAATATGAGAATGCGGAGATTCATGTATCAAGTTAGAGTATCTTACGAGTAAATTTTTCCTTGCAATTGTTGATAATGGAGAAGGATGAAAATACAGAAACCTCACGCGAAATGCAGGAATATAAGAACAGTTACCAGCTAAGCCTGTAGAAATCGCTGTTTTATTTCACACTCTGCAGTGGAGTGTGCGCTGATATGAAACGTCCTGGCAGATTAAAATTGTGTGCCGTAACCGGGACTCGAGCCGGTAACCACTGCCTTTCGCGGGCAAGCGCTCTAAGACTGAGTTTCATTCTGGAAACATCCCTTAGGCTGTGGCTAAGCCATGTCTCCACCATATCCTTTCTGCCAGGAGTGCTAGTTCTGCAAATTTTGCAGGAGAAATACTGTGAAGTTTGTAAAGTAGGAGGCGAGGTACTGTGCAGAAGTAAAGTTGTGAGAAAGCTGTGAGTCGCATCGGGATAGCCCAGTGGTAGAGAGCTTTCCCTGAAAGGCAAAGGTCATAGGTTCGAGTCCCGATTGGGGCACCCAATTTTAATCTGCCACAGAGTTTCATACAGCGCACACTCCGTTGCAGAATGGAAGTTTCATTCCACCTTTCTACAGATCGTTAACCTGTCGAGGACACTGCCTTAAGATAAGTAAAACCGCCAATGGGTGAATTTTTCTTTTTAGCAAAATGATGTTCACGATGTAAAAACTTATTTATTTATTTAGCTGTCTTTTAAAATGACCTGTTATCTAGTTGCTAAAACAGGTCGTATTTTGCACAGGTAATTGATATTTTACATTCAATAATTTTTTCTTATAACTTGTTAAAATTTAACAATATACAGATTAACTAACTTATGAAATAAAACCATAAATAATAATTAGAAATATTAATTAAATAATACACATCCATTTAAGAAAAAGAAGTAAAGACTAGAGCTAGTGCAGACGTTTATGTTGACAAACACAGTGAAAGAATAACATAAATTTATGTAAAGGATGTGTATCTGCAGAAAAAATGTAAAAATTACAAAAAATTAGCTATTTATAGAGTTTTAAAGTATGTTGTGATGGTGAATGACACGCCCACTTTTTGTTGTACTTTACATCATTGCGTAATATGTCGAAACTAAAAGAGATACGCTTCAGAGCTTACTCTCTATGTTGGTGACACTGAGAACTTCCAGAACATTTTTTATGTCGTTTTCGTTTTGTTGCAGCTAAAAATTTGCAGTGCTGCGTTACAGATGTTTTTTTTTTTTTTTTTATTTATTTTTTTTTTTTTTTTTATTCTCAAATCGAAAAAGAATCGAGTGAAATTACTTTGGAAGAGAAAGTATAATGGAAACCGTTTACACGGAAATACTGCTATGAGAATAATGGTGAAAACAGGAATGACTCCTTAACGTCAGAGGACGCTGCGCCCAGCAGTGCCACATGTCCATCACATACAACTGAAACTCCAGCTAGTTCCTCAAAGAAGAAACCGTTTCATTCACACCCATTCTTTAGCATGGGGCTTAGGAGAAAATATTTTACCAGAGAAACTGGAGTGCATAGGACGTCTGCAGAAACGCATGGGTACAAGGCTCCATAGACGGAAAAAGGACTGTGTTCGGAAAAGTTGTCTGATGGGAAAGGTGTTGATGGTGCAAATAGACTTATAAACAGCTTGACTGACCGCTTGCATAACTACTATGGCCAAGCAATTAGAAATAACATAACTGATTTTTCCAGAATGAAGAAGCTGTATGGGCTACTTACTGTCATCTCATCTCAACAGATGAACAGATACATAGATTTTGCCCTAAAGGAAAGGTTTCATAGTGCTAATAGAACAAGAAAGATCCAAGTTATAGACACCACGAGATACCCCCTGCTGTAGCTGATTTTATGAAGTCGGTGTATAGGGATTTAGCACTTCCTAATCTTCTAAAAAAATGCCTCCATGGATAAAACGCATAACGCGAATGAAGCATTCAACCATATATTGTGGTCAATAATTCCAAAGACTATGTTTGTTGGTGCTAATACACTTCAAAGAGGACTTTGTGATGCAGTTCTGTCATTTAATGATGGAAATGTTGGCATGGCAAGACTGCTACAAAAGTTGAACATTAATCCAGGATTCAACAATGTGAATATTTTGAAATAGATGAAATTCGTGTGGAGAAAGCAGATATACTCATTGAAGAAATAGCTAAAAGGGAAAGCAGAATTCAGAGAAACATGAAAGCCACAAGTGATCCAGGCTATGGGGCTACAATGTTGTAGGAATTGACTGAAGTTAGGCGAGATTCCTCTAAGCTTTATAGTCGTTTTTCTCTGTTACATAATTTCATGCACTTTGGTACACATTGTAAGCAAACTAATAAAGCTAGGTACATTAATTTTTTTTTTCTGCGCAGCAACATAACACCAGTAAACAATAATAAGAAGTGGTTTTCCTGTAAATCATAGAGAAAGGAAAATATAATTATTTAATGTGTATTTTTAGTAAAAATTTTCTCCTTCAAAAAATTCATACCAAGTAAACTATTTGGTTTGTGTTAATAATCTTCATAAAGGTAGAAATAACAGTATTTGAAGATTACAGGTAGCTAAAGCTATTATATTTTTTTTGAAGTGTTCCAGAAATTACAAAATTTAACATGAACGAGATTGGCGGGTCTTACTTACCTTATCACCAAACAGAAGATGGCAGCCCGAAACAACAGAATCCGGAAGCTCATTTGTAATAATTGGCGTGCCATACGCCACGTTGTCCGTTCTTCTGCAATGGCATTCTGTTTCTCCGCTGATCGGTATGCCTGCCCTTTACCGGCTGAATCTAGCCATACAAAACAAAGTGGACGCGGCTATTAATGAAACTGCGAGTGTAATTACGCCAGGAAGTAGCAGAAAGTGCGGAAAGAAAGGAAATGAAGCTACACCTCTGCAATGACATATTCCTCCAAGATCTATATTGAAACTAGGAGCTTTTACAGTCGTCTTCTTCAATTATAACACACGCGAACAAAACGAAAGAAGAATTGTCAGCAGTCAAAATTGACCATCTACCGACGGGAGTAGAACCAGTCGAATGTATGGCAGCAAGACACAATTTGGACTGTACCATATGTAAATCGCTGAACAGATTACGAGCAGGTGTTGAAGAAACTAAGAATAACCTTGCAACATGGGAACACCTACACGAATCAAAACTTTTTAAATATGGCGGTACAGACTAACCTGACTCTCGCAGTGAGGAGGAGTTAAGGCAAAAGAAAATGCAATAGCTGTGGCCCGTTTCTGATTTTAATGTGAGTGTGTGTGTACATTCCATGTATTTCATTTGCAAAGATACTTCTATTTTATTATGTTTGTGTATAAGTTCCTTGTATTTCATTTGCTTTCTATGTTATACAGTCTTATTTTTCTACCTCTGATTCGAGTGTATGAAGTGTTTTCAAGTGCCAGTGGTGGTTAGAACTGACTCATTTGTAGTTATGAGTGAATTACACTGACTGACAAAAGAAGTGATGCAGGCGGAAGTATTTATTTAAAGTGAATGAAACTACACGTGTTGAAAGACCACGTGGCTTTGTTGAACTCGTTACAATATGGGATAAAAGAGAGAATGCCGTTGGCAGTTACAGGTGAATAGTTGGTGCATGGTCAGTAGACTGTCGCACCCTCTCAGGCCACAATGGATGTCCTTTTGCGGAACGGTATCAAAATGACTTTGGATTCTCCCGTGAGACAAGTTTCTCCACCGTTGTTAGAGCTGTCCATCTAGATACCATAGGTAGGTATTGGAACGGAGGCATCTTCCATTGTCATCCAACATCTGTTCAAATTATGAAGATGTCCAGGGATCTTGCTGACAACGGAGGTGTAGGCCTTGTTGGAACACAGTCCCAAGGTTCTGCGCCATCAGCAGTAGAACAGACGGATGAAAATGTCTGTAAAATAACGTTGTGCCTTCAGTATCTGCCGAAGAACGCCTATAGGTGACCTGAAAGAGTATCCTATGGCTTCCCACACGTTGACGCCAAGCGTGACGCCTGTGTGTCGCAACACCATGCTGGCAGGCTGTGCCCTCTGCCCTTAACGCTACAAAACCCACAGACGATAGTCATCAGTGTTTATGGAGTTGCGGGATTTCTCGATAAACATAATGTGATTGCAACCAACACATGAGGCCGAAGAACCCCAGTCGACAGACGTGTGTCGTCGAGATGTACAGCTGAGACTTTTCCCAGCCGAACACAAAGATGCAATTGAGCCAACTTGTCCAGTCTTTATGACAAAAAGAGTGTCCATTAAATAAATATTTCAAATTCACGGAATGTATGAAGTTGACTGCGAATGAATACAGTTGAAAATGTCTAATATGAACTAGCTGGGCTTCGAACCCGGGTCTCCTGCTTTCTAAGCAGTTGCGCTGATTCCTACACGAGTGTGGACGCACCAATGACCACACCAGCGCGGAATTACTGAAGTACGCATCCCGTCGGATACAAAAACCTCAACTTTACCCTGCCCACTAGAACTCAAACTCTTAGTTTTTGTAAACTGATTCCCGTAAGAGTAAGGCCCTAGGAGTGCCTCCGCACATAAGAAAGGATCATTGCATGTCATCGGCATATTAACCCCACTCGAGAGCTTCAGGACAAAAATGCCATACGATCATTTAATTTCACCGGCATATTGTATAACTTAATTAAACAGTTATTAACCCCAAGAATCACAAACATTGCCGAAGTGGCGTGGCTTGCTCAACAACACCAATAACCGTAACGTAGGTACAACCAGAACGGAGGGGTATCTGTGGAGAGGCCAGACAAACGTGTGGTTCCTGAAGAGGGGCAGCAGCCTTTTCAGTAGTTACAGGGGTAACATTCTGGATGATTGACTGAGCTGGCCTTGTAACATCAGCTAATGTGGTTTTGCATACAGCTACTGCGAACGGCTGAAAGCAAGGGGAAACTACAGCCATTACTTTTCCCGAGTATATGCAGCTCTACTGTACGAATATATGATGATGGAAACCTCTCGGGTAAAATATTCTGGAGGTAAAATAGTCCCCAATTCCGATCTCCGGGCGGGGACTACACAGGAGAATGTGATCAATAGGAAAGACAACACTGGCAATCTACGGATCAGAGCGTGGAATGTTAGATCCCTTAGTAAGGTAGAGAAGTTAAAAAATTTAGAAAGCGAAATGGATAGGCTCAAGTTCAACTATAGTGGGGATTAGTGAAGTTCGGTGGAAAGAGGAACAGAATTTTTGATCAAGCGAGTACTGGATTATAAATTCCATATTAATAACAAAATAGGAATGCGGGTAAATAACTATGAGCAGAGCAGTGATTGCAATATCATAGTCAAGATAGATACAAAGACAACACTGACCACAATAGTACAAGCTTATATGCCCACTAACTCTGCCGACGATGATGAGTTTGATGAAATGTATGAGGAGGTAAAGGAAATTATTCAGACAATTAAGGGAGAGGAAAACCTAATTGTGATGGGAGACTGGAATTCGGTAGTATGAACAGGAAGGGAAGGAAAAATAGTAGGTGAATATGGACTGGGCAAAAAGAAGGAAAGAGAAGATCGACTGGTAGAATTTTGCACGGAACATAATTCAGTCATAACGGTTTAAAAATCATGAAAGAAGGTTGTTTACGTGGAAGAGACCAGATAGATTTTCCATTGGTAAGACATAGATTTCAGAACCAGGTTTTAAACATACCCTGGGGCAGATATAGACTCTGACCATAATTTGTTGTTCATTAACTGTAGTCTGAAACTGAAAAAACTGCAAAAAGGTAGGAAAATAAGGAGAGGGGGCCTGGATAAATTGAAGGAACCTGAAGTCCTTGAGAATTTCAGAGGCAGCTTTAGGCAACAATTGACAGAAACAAGGGGAAATAAAACAGTAGAAGAGGAATGGGTAGCATTGAGACATGAAATAGTGAAGGCAGCAGAGGACAAAATAGGTAGAAAGGCAAGACCTACAAAAAACCATTGGATATCACTGGAAATACCAAAGTTAATTGATGAAAGGAGAAAATATAAAAAATCAGTAAATGAGACAGGCAGATGGAGTACAGACGACTAAAAAATGAGAGTGACAGGAAGACAAAATAGCTAAGCAGGTGTGGCTAGAAGGAAAATGCAAGTCTTTAGAAGAATGTATAAATAGGGGAAAAATAGATACCGACCACAGGAAAATAAAAGAAACATTTGGAAACAAGAAAAGCAGCTGTATGAATATAAAGAACTCAGATGGAAAACCAGTTATCAGCAAAGAAGGAAAAGCTGAAAGGTAGAAAGAGTATATAAAGGGGCTCTACAAAGGAAATGAACTAAGAGACAATATTGTAGGAAGGGGATGCAGATGAAGATGAAATAGGAGATACTGTACTGAGAGAAGAATTTGACAGAGCACTGAAAGACCTAAGTCGAAACAAGGCCCCTGGAGTGGACGACATTCCCCCAGAATGTCCCCACGCCCCCACACACACACATACATACAGGAAAAATAAATGAACAAGTAACACACACACACACACACACACACACACACACACACACACACACACACACACACACACAGGGGTACCTTCAACATTCAACACACTTTCAATCAAATAGTAAAATTACAAATAAAATGAGAAAGTTGGAAACACTACAAAACAAACTACAGTGGTCACAGTTATGGCAGCAGATGACAATGGAACTAGAAAAACGCGAAGTTTTTCAGAAAATAGTGAAACTTTTCTACCTGGTTGCCGGAAAGAGACTGATATGGTGTAGCGAGTGCTTTAAGTACACCATTTTATAGCGAAGAACGAACTGTTTTGAATCACAAAAGAAATTAGCAAAAGGCGTTTTCTTTACAAACACTATTGTGAAAATACATAGATTCGATACGAGTTGTTCGCGAAGGTAGGACACCAACTGAGCCGCGCAGGAGTGGCTGTGCGCCCGCCCTATGGCGCCTTCTTGAATAGCACGCGTCTGCTTCCCGCCGGAAGTTCTGGTCCTTCCGCGGGCTTGAGTGTGTATGTTGTCCTTAGCATCAGTTTGTTTAAGTACTTTGTAAGTCTAGGAATTGATGATTACTGCAGTTTGGTCCCATAGCTTTACAAACATTTGAGCATTTGGTGTTACACCACTTGACCGCCATTACTTCGGATTTTTTTCCGCCTCTACATGACAGCAACCTATGAAGCGTGAAACGAGACCGCCATGGCCGTAACCAATGTTAGCAGTTCCTCTACAGACTTAAGTTGTTTTACTACTCTACAGTGGGACGGTTTATTTTTGTCCTGAAATTATATTTACTGTACAATAGTCTTTTCAGTTCCTTCTAGGTTCATTCGTTTTTAAATTTTACTTAGGTTATCTGACTATATAACTATTTCAGTTTAGGCCTAGATATACGAGTATCACATTTCTTACATACCGTTTACATTAGGCTACATAAAACTCGTTAAGTAGCCTACTTATTTGTTGTTTTGGTACAAACTTGTCATCTTCAAACATAACAAACAGTTTACGATTTTCTTGCTTTCTATTTTTCGGTTCGAGAAAAACGCGTCATTTCTGTACAGTATTTACGATTCTTTCCTTTCTCTGTTATAATTTGGTTGTTGCTGTTAGTTTTAATGTGGATATCACTCGTTTTCCACGTTTTTTCGTGCTATGCATTACGCCAGTGTTAATATTTGGTGTATGAATACAGCTGGAAGCTGTTCAAATGAACATTTACTTGGACATATAAGGGTGAGTCAGTAAGAAAGTCGTAAACTTAGGCAGACACGACAGTACTGCGTTTACAAGCCTGAAAATTGCTTCACTTTTCAGCTGACACCACCTGTAAATTTAAACACTTGCCCCGTCGTTCGGGAAGACTTTAAAGCCGATATGTCGGAATTTTTGTGGCAGAAGTTTAATTCTATAAGTTACGCTCTTGAGCTGTAACTTTATTTGGTTCCTTAAACTGCTGCAACCCACAAGACGGATTTGTCGTAGTGGTAGAGAAATACCCCTACACAGCGTACTGTACTGGTGTTTCTACCACAGTTTACAACTTATTTACTGACTCATCCTGACGGAGTAGTATTGCACCTTTCCAATTGCATCAAGTTTCTTGTCGGGCACTGTACATCGCAGAAACGTTAGCTCCTCTCCTGTCTCACAACGCGGCCGTAAGCGTGTGTTGATTGATCATGAGAGACAGACATTGAAGAGGAATATCACGAAAAATAGGACAACGGCGGCAAAATGCACTGCAGAACTAAATCTCGCACTCAGGTAACCTAGGAACTCGTAGACAACACGAAAAAACGAAATGCAGGCTGAGCTCATCAGTGATTCAAAATTATAGTAACAGGAATCCGTAGAGCCGAAGTTATTAAACGTAGGCTAGACATATTTGTAGTTTACGCCGAAGAGTTAAACTTGGTCGTGGTTCTGTAAGTATTTGGGTATTCCTTTCCATGTATTGCATGGGGCATATGAAAACTCTGTAACGCCATCTTACTGCCAAATTTTTTGTGTTTCAGTTTTCTACGGGGGACACAGAGTAACGTGAATGTTTGAAATTGAGTAGTGGCAGCCATGGGCGGGTGGTAACACTGCGGGTTTGTGGCACTTTGCGAGTGAACAATACCCCAATTCGGTAATCGTGGATCAGTGGAACGGAGAACAGCGTGCGTTAGCCACAATAATGTTTTCTAAAAACAATGACAGTTTGGTAGTGGCATAGAGGGAGTTTCGACGTTTTTGTAATTTAGGACGTCATGATCCGTTCTGTCGAAACACGCAATAAAACGTTGGATTAATAACTTCGAAGAGACTAGATCTGCCCTCAAGAAAAATCCAACACGACGACCAAGGAGTGTGCGTTCACAAGACGACTTTAATGTTGTAGGCGAGTTTGTCTTATACGGAGCCCACGGAGTTCAATTCGTTAGCGATAAGCAGTGGCAGTGGCAATGTCCTGGGAGAGTATTCGCAGAATTCTTCATCTTGATTTAAGCTTTCATTCGTACAAACTACAGATGGTGCAACAATTGAAGGACAACGATTGCCGATTACGGCTGGGATTCTGTCAACAAACGATAACAAAAATAAACCACGACGATACATTTCTAAACAAAGTTGTGGATGTCAGATGAGACTCATTTTGATCTCACAGGTTATATGAATAAACAGAACTACGTTACTGGGCAAACACAAGTCTCAATGTCTTTCTGAGTGCCCTTCACACGCTAGTAAAGTGAGAGAACTGTGTGGTGTTTCGACTCACGGAATTAACGGACGTTATTTTTCGCAAAATAAAAATAAATAAATAAATAAAACTGTCAATGCCAATCGTTACGTGGAGAAGTAAACAACTTTCGTGACACATGCATTGGACAACTTCCAAATGTTCAATAAGCCTGGTTACGACAGGATGGAGTGATATCACAGACTGCACGGCAGTCAATGGCATGTGTGGCTGAATTGTTCTGTAGCTGTGTGGTCTCACGATTCGGTAACATTCTATGGCCCCAGAGATCGCCCATTTATCCGTTTCTGATTTTTTTCTTGTTGGGCTACCTGAAGAACAAAGTGTTTATGGCTCGACCAAGAAACCTGGATGGGAAAAAACAAAGAATTCGGAATGAAAATTCACAGTATCCCAGCTGAGATGTTGCAGCGGTCAATGAGGAATATCCACTCGAATGTATTCGTACAGGAGGATGCCATCTAAAGAACGTATATTACATCAACATTTCGTAAATAACAAGGTTGTGAGCATTGAATTACTGTGAGTTAAATATCTTTTCTTTATCCGTTGTAGTTTTATAGGACTGTGGAAATATTCCCGTTTTTCTGTGTCAGCCTGTATTTGTTGACGATCATAGGATTAGTTTACTTTAAGAAGAAATAGATCGTTTCATGGGTTGTTCTAGGATAGGCTGCTTTGTGAGACGACCGCCATTGAAAGCTGGGAAATGGGTTCGAGTCCCGTTCTAGCATAAATTTTAATATGTTTCTTAAGATAATAAATGTACATCCCAAGCTAAAATGCCAATGATGTTTCAAGATGTCGGGGCCCCTGATAACACAGCACACACAGTCTATAAATGTTTGATGTGCTCGAGGATAAGCTGTCGCTGCTCCACTGGGCATCACAGCACTCAGATATCAATATTATTCAACCTTTGTCATGCACTTTGGAGACGAGAGTGTGTAATGACTATTCACAAACATCATCAAATGTATCGATTCAAATGTTTGTAAATCTATGGGACTTAACTACTCTCGTCATCAGTTCCTAGGCTTACAAACTATTTAAACTACCTTATCCTAAAGACAACCAATATAGCCTTGCCCGATGGTGGACTCGAACGTCTGACAGCGAGCAGTGTTAGAATATTTGGCCACTCCACCGCGTCGCCTGTATCATTCTTGCCTATATTTCCCACTACGTTTTAGCGGCAAGATTCCCTTGAAAAGCTCTGTGAACCCTATTTATTGAGTAAATTTTCTGAAACTGTCTATTTTCTCTCACATTGCAACGCTAATATTTGAAACACGAGGCTAAGGTGACCACAAACGTCGTCCGTAACGGTACAAAAGCATGTTGCCCAGTGACTCTAGCGTTGGGCTCGACGAGACTCTGAACAGATAAGTATTGATTTAGGTAAACCAAGCTCAGAATATCATGTGAGGCTTGAGACTCGTTAGTGTTGTCACTGTCCAACACCACCATAGATCTGATATATAATTCGGAAAGTGGTCATAACCACGGTTTGCCTGTTCTCAGCCTTTCTTTTGGCGTCTCTGCATTTACCTTCAGAACCACAACGCCCAACGTTGAAACTGTATTCCTATTGGTGGCCGGGAAAAACATTTCACATACCAACACTCAGAATCGATACAAAATGCATCGGTAAGTGGCATGTAGGACGTCTAACAAACCTCCCCATCCCATAAAGTGGTCATTTACACACGTTTTGTGGTGGTAAACGACAGTTTGCTGTGCGATATGCTTCAGGACTACGAACTTTGACAACTTCAGTCGCTGATGACCCCACGTGGTCTCTTTAACTTAAGTTGGGGCCTGCAGCTCTACAGATATGATCTATACTCTTTGGTAAGTAGCACGATCCCAGTATTCGCTCTAGTGAGCAGGTTGAACCATTAATGATAATTCAAACAAATTCGACGAAATCTGAACTTGATCCCAAAAAATAGGGTTAAAACGTCGATAGGGTGTCTGACGATCTTCGCATGCAGCGACACCTTGCCCCTCAAATGATCTTCTGAACTCTGGCCTTGTGCCCGTATATGTCGAGAGACTGCTGTCTGAAGCGTCGCCAAGGCCAACTATGGATGTTATAAGTAGGAGATGGCGCATCCGCCATTTTTTTCCCAACGAAAGTTAAAGACAGCACGTAGCTTACGCAAAATAAGTTGCTTTGTTGCATTTTTGTGAAATATTTTAGAAGGGCACTGCATAGAGCTTCAGAACGTGCTACTTTAACCTTGCATTACGCTCGTGTTTACATCGACTCTAAAATCTCGCGTTTTCTTTACTTATTGCTATTTTTCTTTGTTGTCTGAATAAAAAATAAAAGTGCAAGGGACATATATACGTTTCTGTGATCAAATAGCGTACTTCCGATGTGACCTAGGCCCTATCAACCCAACGGCTCAATATTTTACAACATTCGTTCCAGTTGTGGAATGGCAATAGTGTGGAACTGTGGAACTGACGAGCTTTCTCAACGGTATATCCGATTCCGATAAAACATAGTCAACTCATTGCTTGCACTCGCACAGTGGTTATAAAGATACTAAAATTGACTTTCTTATGATATATGGAGAAGGATGCTTTGTAATAAATAATTCGTTTCTTACGTCTGCATGCTGAAATGGCTGGACACTTATGAATGAAATCTAGAACAGATGTAGATTATACCCTGATTAATACATGGTCCAATTTTCATAAGCCACAGTGTGGTATGTGGCGGAGGGCACATTACAGTGGGGTAATATGTTTCCTACTCCTTCATGCCGAAAGGGATGGAAAGATATAAATGAAATTTGGAATGGAGATAACTTATACCCTGTATTAATACACGGGTTTCCTTTCGTAACCCTCCGTAGGTATTTAGTACAGGTACGTTGCAACAATCATCCAAACTTTTGACTGGGCACCATGAAATTCAGCACATTTGTGTATCTAATATATAAAAATGAATGTTAATTTGTACAACAGTTCATATTTCACGCGCTGATGTATCGTTCATCCAATTGCGAAGAAACTTTGGCAACAGATTCCTTGCTCTTTCAGGAAGGTTATAGTCATGATAATATATCAGTGTCTACGCAAAATTTTGTATGGTGCATGGTGGAGGGTACTTTGGCCACGTACTTCGACAAAATATGAAGTTTTCTTCCGATTTTGGTGAAATTTTGGATACTTAACTTTCAGAATAAGAGGAACATCACCGTCTACCCAATATTTCATACCATGGACGTATATAAGGGAGGGGCCCAGGCGTCCGGACAGCCCCATTAGCTTACAATTCAAAAACAAAAGTAGAACATTTGCCAGTACCCGCTTCCTTAAATCCTGTGCCACAAAATTGGAATGTGCTTGGTTCGCAAACTAAATATCTGTATACAGGTATGATTTAACAAAACAATAGCTGTGCCCTATTACTGAGTGTGTTGTTGTTTAACTTTTGAATTGTCACATTTGAAACATTTTTAACTACACACCACTTAACAACTGTCCCTAGAAGCATTTTTCAAATCAAAATGTTTGTATAGCTTATGGGACGTAACTACGGGGTCATCAGTCCCTAAACTTACAAACTACTTATGAACTAGGTAACACTAAGGAAGGCACAAATATCCATGCCCGAGGAGGGATTCGAATCCCCGACCGTAGTGGTCGTGCAGGCCGTGACTGGAGCGCCTCAGTCCCCCCCCCCCCTTTTTTTTATCTAGTAGATCTAAGGTTCGCGGTCGTTCGTTCAGTTTGTTCGTGGTTGTTCGTTGAATGGTTGGCTCAGCTTTTTTATTAAAGGGGGCGTTTAGCCCCCTGACCTGGCGCGCTGTGCCACGGCGCCCAGCATTCCCTCGGCCACCTCAGCCGGCTAGAAGCATTTTTAATCAGGCACTGCCGGTTTCGTGGTCTAGAGCCACACCATCAGATGCATATAACCGTTAAAACAGGAATGTCTCCGAGGCACAGAAGTTGTGGCCAACCATTAATATTAAAACTGATTTCTTTAAAAAATTTACTGCGAAAGCTACAGTTGCCCTCAGCAGAAACAATAAGTCGTCTATATAAGTTATGACTTTTAAAGTACACGAACGTACGACACACAGCTATAGCTGAATGCCAAAGTGTCGCAAACTTAAATACAAACGTCCCGTAATGTAATAACATATAGTTACCTACTGTTTAGGTTTGTTACTTTCGTCAAATAACTTCGTTGATAAGTACATTCCATTTGTTTTCTGTTAAGGTGTTAAACATTAATTAGTATTTGCCTGCTGACATACGTGCACATTTATAGATTCCAACGTGTTTATAGGGTTTTAAATTTCCATTTCATTGATTTTATTGGGATAAACAGTAATAATTTGTTATAGCGTGAACGAAGTTATAGGAAAAAAATAGTGTACCTTTCTAAAGAGCAGTATTGGACACTCCACATGTCAAAGCTGTAGGTACGTCAGTGTTTCATACGGTACATGGAGGATACCTTGCTAAAACTCTAGACACCACCTTATCATCATGAAAGTCAACAGCGTATATAAATTTTCACAGACGGAGGAGGCAATGGGCTGAGAGACAAGAAGGTAATTAGCAGAGAAAGGAGAAGTTGGAGACGGAGAGAAAGAGAGAGAGAGAGAGAGAGAGAGAGAGAGAGAGAGAGAGAAGGGTAGAAGGAGATGAACAGAGGGGGGGATAGACTGATGAACAGAGAGGGAGGGGGAGGGATTAGAAAATGAGCAGAGAGACAAGGAAAGAGGAGGAGGACAGAGAGAGAAAAGGGAAGGATAGTTGGACTAACTTGAGGCTGAAGCCGCGATGGAGTAACCGAGCGCTCTAAGGCGCCTTTATGCGGAGCGCACGGTTGCTCCCGTAGGAGGTTCGAGTCCTCCCTGGTGTATGGATGTGTGTGTTGTCCTTAGTGTATGTTAGCTTAAGCAGTTTGTTAGTCTAGGGGTGAACTACAAAGAAGTTTGGCCCAATAGGTTTTTCAAACATTTGAACATTTTTTAAAGACTGGCATTTAATGTGATTTGCAGAGTATCTATGTAGATTAATAGCCGCGGTGGAGTGACCGGGAACTCTAGGGCATCTTGCTGCGTAGAGCGCGGTAGCTCACCGTCGGAGACTCGAGACTTCCCTTGGGCATGGGTATGCGTGTATTGTGTTTAGCATACGCTAAATGAAATTAGTTCAAGTAGTTTGTCAGCCCACGTACTGATAACCGCAGCAGTATGTCCCGTATATTTACAGGCATTTGAACATTTAAGACTGGAAAAAATAAGTACCCGGGTGATGCCGGATTTTCAGCTAGTCATCATAATCACCATCATCATCATTCAAGACTGATTGTGTCTTTCAACGTTGAGTCTGGAACAAAGTCCTGCTAATAAAATTCCTCCATGATCCCCTATTCATGATGCCTTATGTTAAACCTTTTACTTCAAAATCATTCTTCGCCGAAATCTAAGTTGTTTCTGCTTTGTCTACGTCGTCTCCTCTTACCCTCCGCTCATGAGCCCATGGGACCGTTGGGTAACCTTGCTTCTCCTATAGGTGTGACGTTTCTCTCTAACTGCTTCATCTATTCTATGGTCTTGATTCCCAGTTTTTATTTGATTTCCTCATTATCGACACGCTACTGCCATTGTTCCCATTTATTAGTACCTGCAATCGTCCTTGCTACTTTAATATCTGTAACCTCAACCTTATGAATAAGGTAACCTGTACCCGCCCAGCTTTCACCCTCGTACAACAAAGTTGGTCGAAAGATAGAGTGGCTCACTGCTAACTTACTCTTGGTACTGACTTCTTTCTTAGAGAAGAGAGTAAATCTTAGCTGAGTACTCACTGAATTGGCTTTGCTATGTCTTTATTCAGGTTCTTTGATTATATTGACATCCTTTGAGAAAATACAACCCAGGTACTTGAAACTGTGCACCTGTTCCAACTTTGTTCCTCGTATTTAGCACTCAGTCTGTTTAAACGTCTTTTCCACAGACTTTACTTTTGTCTTGAAGTTGCTGATGTTCACATCATTACCCTTACACCTCATATCGAGCTCTGAAATATTAGATTGCAGACTTTCGATCAAATCTGCCATCACAACTAAGTCGTCTGCATATGCGATACTGCTTATTTTCTTATTACCTACTTTAATCCCGCCTTGCGAGTCTACTGTTTTCAACATATGATCCATGAATAGTATGAACAACAGTGGTGTCAGGTTACAGCCAAGTTTGCCCCTGAAACTACTCTGAACTATGAACTTAATTTGCCGTCTACTGTAACTAGTGCCTGAGAGTCTAAGTAAAGACCTGTAAATGGCTGCAGAAGTTTTCCTCCTATTCCATAATCCTGTAGAAATGACGATAGCTTCCTCCTAGGAACACGATCGTAAGCCTTTTCGATCTATAAAACATAGATACAATTCCCTGTTCCGCTAATAGCACTTCTCGATTATCTGCCGTAAGCTGAAGATCTGCTGCTGACAGTCACTAAGGGACCTAAACCCATACTGATTTTAATCCAACTTTTCTTCAACTAATACTCGAACTCTCATTTCACTAATTGACTTATTTCCTGTATCTCCTAATTGGAGCATAAGACATCAACGATCTTCCGCCACTGTTCTGCGCCAGTGTCTTGATTTCAGTCCAGGCCTTCCCTCCTTTCGCGGTCCCTTCTGCTACTACACTCCTTCTCCATGTGTTCCTTGCTGTCTTGTGGATTCCATTTTAGGGCTTGTCTTGCCACGTTGTCTTTGCCACGCCTTAATATATCAAAAGTTCAAATGTTTGTAAATCTATCGGACCAAACTGCGTGGTCATCAGTCCGTAGCTTACAAACTACTTAAACCTAGGTAAACTAACCTACGGACAAACACACACACCCATGCCACAGGGAGGACTCGAACCTCCACGTCGAGAAACCGCGCGCTCCGCAACTAGGTGCTTTAGACCGCTCGGCTACTACACCGCGACCCTTAATGTATGCCCAATCCACTTCCATTTCCTACGTCGTATTTCAATATCAGTTGGTGTTTGATGAGTTCTTCTCCTGGCCGAGGGGACTGAGGCGCTTCAGTCACGGTCTGCACGGCCACTACGGTCGGGGATTCGAATCCCGCCTTGGGCATGGATATTTGTGTCGTCCTTAGTATTAGCTAGTTCATAAGTAGTTTGTAAGTTTAGGGACTGATGACCCCTTAGTTAAGTCCCATAAGCTATACAAACAATTGAACATTTGAGTTCTTCTCTATAGTTCTTCGTTGGAGATTACTTGTGGCCACCATATCCTCAAGATATTGCTCAAGCTTCTATTCACAAATATTTGAAGTCTGCTAATCAACTGTTTGTTGTTTTTCCATGATTCACACCCATAGAGCAGTACCGATTTGCCATTTGTATTAAATATGGGCAGTTTTGTATGGCTGTTAAGCTCCCTTGATTTCCAGATTGGTCTCAGCACTGCAAATGCCCCTTTAGCCTTATTTATTCTATTTCCTATATCTTCGATAGTCCCCCCCCTCAGTGCTTCATTTCGGTTATTACAGCGCATCTCCGAAGTCTTCTTTCCATTTATCTTCAGCCCCACCTCCGATGCTTCGGTTTTTAAATCGTTCAGCATTGCTTTCATATCCTTGTAACTGCTAGCTAGCAAACACAGGTCATCTTCAAAATCCAAGTCCTCCAACCTGCCTGTCAATCCCCATTGAATTCCTCTTCCACGATTCACTGCGTTCTGCATCACAAGATCCAGCACCATCAGAAATTGGATAGGTGACAGCAAACATCCTTGTTTAACTCGTGTGTCTACTGGGCCAGTAATACCTGAGAATATTATCCCCACAAGACTAGTTAATAATAAAATCATTTCAATGAAATAAATCGCAATTTGCGATGTTATGGCATCACTGTATTAGGTTTAGATGGAATACCAAACTGTGGCGAATGAAAACTTGTTCCCGGCCGGGATTCGAACCCGGAATCTCCTGCTTACTAGGCAGACGCGTTGACCACTCCGCCACCGAGGACACAGTGCCCAGCCACACTGCAGAGGACTCTTCCCTGCACGTCTCCCACCACACACAAATTTCTAGAATAAATAGGCTGTGATATAGGAAAGAGACAGCATGGCGAATGGAGATTTGTGTGTGGCGGGAGACGTGCAGGGAAGAGTCCTCTGCTGTCGGGCTGGTCACTGTGTCCTCGGTGGCGGAGTGGTCAACGCGTCTGCCTATAAGCAGGAGATTCCGGGTTCGAATCCCGACCGCGCACAAATTTTCATTCGCCACAGTTTGGTATTCCATCTAAACCTAATACAGTGATGCCATAACATCGCAAATTGCGATATTTCATTCATTTGAAAGCTGTAATTCGTCAAAAATATATGAGGAGCAACTTTTCAAAAGGCATTATGTCCACTGGTGGACAAAGTTGAGTTTGATATGGAATCCGGTATTTTATTACCCGCTCCACACACTCCTGCAATCAGATTGTGTCAAAACGCATTTTAACACCTTCAAAAAGAGCGCTGAAAAGTAGCAGATGCAACAAATAGCATTTCGTCCTCTAGTATGATTGAATCAAACTGCATTAAGTCCAACAGTTGCCTTTATTTTGTTTTATTAAGCTATGTTGGCTGCAATGTAAGACTCGTGGACTAAAGCTAAACCATTTAACTGACCAACAATGATCAGTTAATATTCGTTTTCAGTATTACAGCATTGTTGTGTATCAACGTTTATCATTCTGTCTGTTAGGAAGTCAGGCGTAAAATCATTGTTGTGCTAAGATGGAGAGTGTTATAGCGAGTGAATGTGTGACTGTTGGAGAGGAAATGAAACGTGGAAAGAGAAAACGAATAAAGAGAAAATCAAAAAGGGTAGATTGTGCAACCGAACCTAACAAAACTAGAGTTACCAGAGGTCCTCTTTTATCCGGACATGTCCTCTTTTATGGGCCCTAAAAATGGTCCGTCCGGGTTATTAGGGGAAATGTCCCGTTTTTTGCGTTATGCAACTGGTTCAATCTGAAAATGCGTAGATACAACTCTCTGAAGTGTCACAATCACTAAATCTAGATAATTTGAACGTTTTTCAATGTAACTTTTTTACTGGAATTCTCTCTTCTGTATGCCGGCGCTGCTCTCAGGTAAAGCTACTTTAGAACAACTGAAATAACTGGCGTGGCAATTGTCGCAGAATAGTAGCTGTGAGGCAGCCAGTTAAGAATACAGATCTGCAACAATGCAAGATACACCGGCTTCTAAGAATTTCACGTTACAACAGCTTAACTACAGTTACCATACGTCCTCTTTTTCCCGGACATGTAGTCCTTTTGAGGAAGAAAATGTGACCGGGTTCCGTGATAGAAAATTTATTTTTGTGTCATTGGCGATAACGGATTCGTTCGCACTGCAAGTCTAAACTGTTCGCAACTATCACGCGCATACTCAGAGAGAAATTGCCGTTCACCATTTCATGGGTCTGACTGTTGCAAACGATTCGAAACTTCTCTTGCGCCATCGGGTGGTGGGTTTCCGGGTTCCGCTGAATAGGTCAAGAGTCCACTATACGCAGGAAGCGGCTACACGGGTAGCGGGGGCTGTGTGGCGTGGACTGGGCGGTTTTTTAGGATAAAGAGCTTCGGGGAAATAGAAAATGGGCAATCTCAAAGAGTGCAGGTGGATGACAGGAGAAATGTAGATCCGGAAACTATCGGTATAACAGTTGTAAATTGTCGTAGCTGTGTCGGGAAAGTTCCAGAACTGCAAGCGTTAATAGAAAGCACCGAAACACACATCATTATAGGCAGCGAAAGTTGGCTCAAGCCGGAAATAAGTTCAGAAGAAGTATTTTCAAAAGATCTATCGGTGTTCAGAAAGGATAGATTAAACAAAATAGGTGGGGGCGTGTTTGTCGCTGTCAAAAGTAGTATTGCATGTAGCGAAGTTGAAGTTCTTAGTTCGTGCGAGCTATTATGGGTAGAGGTTGTACCCGAAAATCGTAAGAAGTTAATAATCGGTTCCTTTTACCGACCTCCCGACTCTGACGATACAATAGCAGAAAGGTTCAAAGAAAACCTGAGTCTAATTACAAAAACGTACCCGACTCACACGATAATAGTAGGTGGTGATTTTAATTTACCCTCAATCTGTTGGCGAAATTATATTTTCAAATCAGGAGGTACGCATAAAGCATCGTGTGAAATTGTACTCAACGCATTCTCTGAGAAGTTCTTCGAACAATTAGTTCATGAGCCAACTAGAATTGTAAATGGATGTGAAAACACATTTGATCTCTTAGCAACAAATAATCCTGAGCTCATAACGAGCATCAAAACGGATACAGGTATTAGTGAACACAGAGCTGTAGTAGCGAAATTGAATATCGAAAGTCCCAAAGTTACCAAAAATAAACGCAAAGTATATTTGTTCAGGAAAGCAGATAGAAACAAAATACATTGCTTCTTGAAAGACAGCTTCCACTCGTTTCTAACACTAAACGTAGGTGTAGACCAGATGTGGCTCAAATTCAAAGAAGTGGTATCGACAGCAATTGAAAGTTTTATACCTAATAAATTAATAAAAGAAGGAGGCGATCCCCCTTGGTACACAAAACAGGTTAGGACACTGTTGCAAAAGCAAAGTAAAAGGCATACTAAATTTAAACGAACACGAAATCCCCAGGATCTGCGATTGTACTCAGAAGCTCGAAATTTAGCGAGGATTTCAATGCGAGTTGCCTACAACATTTATCACAACGAAACTCTTTCTCGTAATTTGACTGAAAACCCAAAGAGATTTTGGTCATATGTTAAATATACTCGGGGAAAGTCACAAACAATACCTTCACTACGTGATAGTAATGGCGATCCTGCCGATGACAACGCTACTAAAGCAGAGTTACTAAACGTAGCTTTTAGAAACTCATTCACCAAAGAAGACGAAACCAATATTCCAGATTTCGAATTACGAACAGATGCCGTAATGAGTAACATAGAAGTAGATATCATCGGAGTAGTGCAGCAACTAAAATCACTTAATAAGAACAAGTCTTCTGGTCCGGATTGTATACCCATTAGATTTCTATCTGATTATGCTGAAGCGATAGCTCCTTACTTAACAGTCATATACAACCGCTCTCTCATAGAAGGATCTGTACCAAAAGATTGGAAAGTTGCACAGGTCACACCTATATTCAAGAAAGGCAGTAGGAGTAACCCACTAAACTACAGGCCTATTTCATTGACGTCAATTTGCAGCAGGGTTTTGGAACATATCCTGTATTCAGATATTATGAACTATCTCGAATAGAACGATCTATTGACCCAAGGTCAACACGGATTTAGAAAATATCGTTCATGCGAAACACAGCTAGCTCTATATTCACACGAAGTGATGGGTGCTATCGACAAAGGTTCGCAAATCGATTCCGTATTTCTTGATTTCCAGAAAGCTTTTGACACCGTACCTCACAAACGGCTTTTAATCAAATTACGTGGTTATGGTATATCGCCCCAAATTTGCAATTGGATAGCGGATTTCTTGTCAGAGAGGACACAGTTCGTAGTAATCGATGGTAAGGCATCGACTAAAACAGAGGTGATATCGGGCGTTCCACAGGGTAGTGTTATTGGTCCTCTGCTATTCCTTATTTACATAAACGATTTAGGGGAAAATCTAAGTAGCTCTCTTAGGTTGTTTGCAGATGACGCCGTCATTTGCCGTCTAGTAAAATCATCTGAAGATCAAAACCAACTGCAGAACGATCTGAATAAGATATCAGTATGGTGTAAAAATTGGCAATTGACTCTAAATAATGAGAAGTATGAAGTCGTCCACATGAGTACGAAAAGAAATCCGTTAAACTTTGTTTACAACATAAATCAATCAAATGTGATGGCCGTAAACTCCACAAAATACCTAGGAATCACTGTTACTTCAGACTTAAACGGGAAAGAACACGTAGATAATATCGTGGGAAAGGCGAACCAGAGGCTGCGTTTTATTGGCAGAACCCTTAAAAGACGCAACAGAACTACTAAAGAAACTGCATACACTGCGCTTGTCCGTCCATTTTTGGAGTATTGCAGCCCAGTGTGGGATCCTTATCAGGTGGGTTTGACGGATGACATCGAAAGAGTCCAAAGAAGGGCAGCTCGTTTCGTATTGTCGCGATACAGGGGAGACAGCGTTACGGAAATGATACAGGATCTGGGATGGGAATCATTACAACAACGGCGCTTATCGCTGAGGCGTGGGTTACTTGCGAAACTCCAATCGCCAACATTCTCCTCCGAATGCGAAAATATATTGTTGACTCCCACTTACATAGGTAGAAATGATCATCAGAATAAAATAAGAGAAATCAGAGCTCGAACAGAGAGATTCAGGTGTTCTTTCTTCCCGCGCGCTATTCGAGAATGGAATGGGAGATAAATAGTATAATTGTGGTTCGATGAACCCTCTGCCAGGCACTTAAATGTGATTTGCAGAGTATCCCATGTAGATGTAGATGTAGAAGAAACCCACTTGTCTCTCAGTCTGTGTTCGGCATTATGTTCTTTGGCGTTGCTTTTGATATACTTTGTGGTTTAGGTTAAAGCTGTATTCTAAATAAATTACGAACTTAAATACAAAGATGTGCTCTTGGAGAAATACAAATCATTCAAGGGACGAAGAAACGAACATGAAGTGGAATGTTTGATCTGCCCTAATGGAACGTACATATTCGTTGTAAACAAAGGTAAGTCGTGTAAGTATCGTAAGGTATAATACTGGATCGTTCAAAAGTGAAAAAGACAAGAATGTCTCTAACGACGATGAATAAATTGTCAAGGTTCGTAATATTTTGTTTTACAATAACTACACAAGGTTACTCATTTAGTTTGTAGTATTTCTTCGTGGTTCGCCGGCCGCGGTGGCCGAGGGGGCCGAGGCGCTCCAGTCACGGTCTGCACGGCCACTACGGTCGGGGGTTCGAATCCCCCCTCGGGCATGGATATTTGTGCCGTCCTTAGTAGTAGGTAGTTCATAAATAGTTTGTAAGTTTAGGGACTGATGACCCCGTAGTTAAGTCCCATAAGCTATACAAACATTTGAACATTTTTTCGTGGTTCATTAATTAAGTTGTTAATTATAGTATGTTAACAATAAAGTGTCCTCTTTTGTATGAATTGTCCTCTTTCTTGATGTCGAACAGATGGTAACCCTAAACAAAACGCACTTTGTCCATCACTAAAGTGCACATTTCGATCAAACCCCCTACCTGAGTATATGGTGTAAAATTCGGAATAATAAATCGAATATTTTTGGCGGTATACGTTTTTCGCTTCTCCTGAGAAATTTACTTTTTGGGACATAAATTGTTTCACCTGGTGTGTAAGATGTATGAAACAGGTGAAGTACCCTGAGACTTTAAGAAAAATGTTATAATCCCCATTCCAAAGAAAGCAGGTGCAGACAGGTGTGAAAACTACAGAACCATCAGTTTAATAAGTCATGGTTGCAAAATATTAACACGAATTATATACAGAAGGATGGAAAAGGTGGTAGAAGCCGACTTCGGGGAAGATCAGTTTGGGTTCAGGAGAAATGTAGGAACACGGGAGGCAATACTTTACGGAAGATAGATTAAGAAAAGGCAAACCTACATTTCTAGCTTTTGTAGATTTGGAGAAGGCTTTTGACAATATTGATTGGAATAAACTCTTTCAAGTTCTCAAGCAAGCAGGAGTAAAATATAGGGAGCGTAAGGTTATTTACAACTTGTACAAAAACCAGACAGCGGTTGTCAGAATTGAAGGGCATGAAAGGGATGCAGTGGTTGGAAAGAGAGTTAAGACAGGGTTGTAGCCTTTCTCCATTGTTATTCAATTTGTACATTGAGCAAGCTATAAAGGAAAGCAAGGAGAAATTTGGAGAAGGAATTAAAGTTCAGGGTGAAGAATTAAAAACATTGCGTTTTGCCGACGACATAGTAATTCTGTCAGATACAGCAAAGGACCTGGAAGAGCAATTGAACGGAATGGACAGTGTGCTGAAAGGTGCTTATAAGATGAAGATTAACAAGAGCATAACTAGGGCAATGGAGTGCAGTGTAAGAAAATCAGATGATGCTGAAGGAATTAGATTGGGTAACGAAGCAATAAAATAGGTAGATGGGTGTTGTTACTTGGGCAGTAAAATAACAATTGATGGTCGCAGTACAGAGGACATAAAATGCAGAATAGCAATGGGTAGAAAAGCGTTCTTGAAAAAGAGAAATTTGTTAACATCGAATACTGATTTCAGCCTAAGGAAGTCCTTTCTGAAAGTATTTGCATGGAGTGTTGCCGCCGGCCGCGGTGGCCGAGGGGACTGAGGCGCTTCAGTCAAGGTCTGCACGGCCACTACGGTCGGGGGTTCGAATCCCCCTCGAGCATGGATATTTGTGCCGTCCTAGATCGTAAGTAGTTCATAGGTAGTTTGTAAGTTTAGGGACTGATGACCCCGTAGTCAAGTCCCATAAGCTTTACAAACATTTGAACATTTGGAGTGTTGCCTTGTATGGGAGTGAGACATGGACGATAAACAGTGCGGACAGGAAGAGGATTGAGGCTTTTGAAATGTGGGGCTGCAGAAGAATGCTGAAGATTAGGTGGGTGGATCGCGTAACTAATGAGGAGGTACTGAACAGAATTGGGGAGAAAAGAAATTTCTGGCTTACCTTGACTAAAAGAAGGGATAGATTGGCAGGACACATTCTTAGACAACAATGAATTGCGAATTATGCGTTGGAGGGAAGTGTGTGGGGTAAAATCCGCAGAGGAAGACCAAGAGATGGATACAGTGAGCAGTAGACAGATGTAGGTTGCCGTTCTTATGTGGAGATGAAGAGGCCTGCTCAGGATAGGGTATTGTGGAGAGCTGCATCAAACCAGTCTCCGGACTGAAGACCACAACAACAACAAATGCGTTTTGAAATGTAGCTCCTCATATGTAAAATCATTTCAGTTGTGAAAGTTGGTGGAAATCATTGTACACGTGATTGATGAGTGACGCCGCCACGTTGGCCGGTGGGTTTCGGTGCGTCAGCCGATCGGTAGTCGTCGCGGCAGTGGTGGACTCGAGTGGTGCGCCCCCGCTGCTGCCCTGCGCCGCCGCCGCCGCCGCCGCCGCCGCCTATCGGTCGCGCTTATCTGACGGCTGAGCTTTGTCGTCGTGTGTCCCCCGCCCCCGCACTGCCGGCCCACAGCCAGGCGGCACAAAAACTCCCGGCGCGGCGCCCCGCTGGTCGGCCTCTCCGCGTTCCCACAGTCGGCGCCGCATTAGTGGCCTCCTCAGCCCTGCCTGCTCACTGATCACTGCTCACGGTCCACCTCGTGAAACCACCGCCTCTATATACGGGGGATCGGTCGACACTTCCAGTTTCCTTTAAATCAAAACATTTTTGTTAAGGCTTTACCTTGACTGTTGACCAAAAAAATTCAAATGTTAGCAGTGAACTGCTCCATCAGTCGCCCAACTTTGTTTGTACGAGAGTGAACTCTGGGTAGGTATAGGTTACCTTGAGGTAACACTCTCACATATGACAACAAAGCAACACACAGAACAGGAAACATTCTCAAAAAACAAGATTTGAGAGTAGCATGTTTTTGTTGTTGTTGCGGTCTTCAGTCCGGAGACTGGTTTGATGCAGCTCTCCACAATACTCTATCCTGAGCAAGCCTCTTCATCTCCACATAAGAACGGCAACCTACATCTGTCTGAATTTGCTTACTGTATCCATCTCTTGCTCTTTCTCTGCGGTTTTTATCCCCACACACTTCCCTCCAACGCTAAATTCACAATTCCTTGATTTCTAAGAATGTGTCCTGCCAATCTATCCCTTCTTTTAGTCAAGGTATGCCAGAAATTCCTTACCTCCCCAATTCTGTTCAGTACCTCGTCATTAGTTACGCGATCCACCCACCTAATCTTCAGCATTCTTCTGTAGCACCAAATTTCCAAAGCCTCAATCCTCTTCCTGTCCGCACTGTTTATCGTCCATGTTTCACTCCCATACAAGGCAACACTCCATAGAAATGCCTTCAGAAAGGACTTCCTTAGGCTTAAATCAATATTCGACGTTAACAAATTTCTCTTTTTCAAGAACGCTTTTCTACCCATTACCATTCTGCATTTTATATCCTCTGTACTGCGACCATCATTTGTTATTTTACTGCCCAAATAACAAAACTCATCTACCTCCTTCATTGCTTCGTTTCCCAATCTAATTCCTTCAGCATCACCTGATTTTCTTACACTGCACTCCATTACCCTAGTTTTGCTCTTGTTAATCTTCATCTTATATGCACCTTTCAGCACACTGTCCATTTCGTTCAATTGCTCTTCCAGGTCCTTTGCTGTATCTGACAGAATTACTATGTCGTCGGCAAAACGCAATGTTTCTAATTCTTCACCCTGAACTTTAATTCCTTCTCCAAATTTCTCCTTGCTTTCCTTTATAGCTTGCTCAATGTACAAATTGAACAACAATGGAGAAAGACTACAACCCTGTCTCACTCCCTTTCCAACCACTGCATCCCTTTCATGCCCTTCAACTCTGACAACCGCTGTCTGGTTTTTGTACAAGTTGTAAATAACCTTACGCTCCCTATATTTTACTCCTGCTTGCTTCAGAACTTGAAAGAGTTTATTCCAATCAGAACAGATAACTCAATACAAAGAAAACTAAAGACAACCAACACCAACACTGACAAACACAACACTTCTGGCATCTACCAGCTGACATGCCAGGATTGTAACTCAGTTTACTTCGGCCAGACATGCAGAAATTTCAATACCAGATACACAGAACACAGAAGAGCACTAAAAAGCAATAGCCATTCCACATTTGCAGAACACCTCATAAACATGAACCACAAACCAACTGACATAAATACTGATCTGAAGATTCTGAAACACAGCAAAAGCCTCCCACAAAAATTAACATTCGTAGAGAACTACCATATACAGAAAGACATAATAGAAAGAAAAGAAGTAATAAATGAATACACAGCCCTCTGCAACGGAACCATATTCTCTGCCCTCAAAGAACTTACAGAAAACCCATAAACACACACACACACACACACACACACACACACACACACACACACACACTAAAACGAAAACAACATGATTCAAAACTCCCGCCCCCACCACAATCAGCTGTTCCTAACACTACTCCCAGAATTCAACTGCCCACCATCTAGTTTTCATAACATAAACATTGAGTGAAAGTGACACAGTGCCTGTCCACATCACGAAAAACAGCGCATATCCACCAAAGTAAGTGACAAAAACTTGCTATAAACACCTTAGACATTTTGTTATAGAAGCAGTAGCTACAATAAAATCAAACCAAAACACAAAAACTACGTCCTGTATTTTCATAAAAATCCCGATATTTATAAGCTAACTATTCACCATATTAAATACACACGTTTTGGTTTGCAGATGACAAACTGTCAAAAAATATCAGTGACGTTTTGTGAGTGGAAGAACCACAAACATAACTACATGTGGCATTAAGGTAGGCCTAGCATACCTATAAAAATAAGAAACGATGTATAGTAGTCTCAAAATTATCCGTAGTTTTCACTGTTAATGTACAAAAGTAACAATCATTCCATTGTTAATTTGACAGACAATACGAATTAAAACATCCCACTGATGATGCCGCAACGCCAGCGAAACACGTAAGGGAAAAATCAAAAAACATTAGTGTTTGCTCAAGGCGGACCTTACATATAAAGCAAATTTATAGGTTACCTTGTTGATGAGGTTGTGAATACAGATATGATAGTCGCAAGGACGATTACAGATACTAATAAATGGGAACAATGGCACGAGGGTGTCCATAATGAGGAAATCAAAGAAAAACTGTGAATGAACGCCATAGACAAAGCAGTTAGAGTGAACAGTCAGAGAAGGTGTTGAAATGTTTGTAAATCTATCGGACCAAACTGCGTGTTATCAGTCCATAGCTTACAAACTACTTAAACTAAGGTAAACTAACCTAAGGACAACACACACATCCATGCCCCAGGGAGGACTCGAGGCGCCTTAGACGGCTCGGCTACTCCGAACAGTCTGAATTGTTGGGTTCACGTCACACGCATGGGAGAAGCAAGGTTACCTAACGGAACCATGCGCTCAGTAGCGGAGGCTGAGAGGAGTCGAGGTAGACCAAGGATAAACTACATAAATTCGATGAAGAATGATTTTGAAGTATAAGTTTTAACATCAGACGAGTCATCAGTGTTAGCATTGAATAGGGGATTATGGAGTTATTTTATTAGGGAGACTCTGTTCCAGACTGAACGCTGAAAGACATAATCATTCTTGAATGATGATGATGACTAGCTGAAAACCTGGCGTCGCCCGGATACTTATTTATTCCAGTCTTAAATATTCAAATGTTTGGGACTTAACTACGGGATCATCAGTCCCTAAACTTACAAACTACTTATGAATAATGATAAAAATTCTCCTCAGAGATGATAAATTATTTTTCAAAAGAGACAGATTGTATGGCCAGTACTTACGTTTGTGCTGTACCGCCGATAGTTACACAAATGAAGAAACAGAAAAATGTGGACGAAAAAGGACAAGCTTTCGGAACACAGTTCCTTCCTCAGGTGGGAGAGAAGGGAAGAAGAAAGGATGGGACCGGAAGGGAAAGGTAATTCACAACATAGATCATGAAGGTGGTGTTTCACGTCTCTGACGTCCACACTCCTGAAACAGCAACTTCATGACCTATGTTGTGAATTACCTTTCCCTTCTGTTCCCATCCTTTCTTCTTCCCTTCTCTCCCACCTGAGGAAGGAACTGTGTTCCGAAAGCTTGTCCTTTTTCGTCCCCTTTTTTTCTGTTTCTTCGTTTGTGGAAATATCGGCGGTACAGCACAAAGGTAAGTACTGGTCAGCCAGTCTATCTCTTTTGAAAAATAAACTTCTTATGAACTAGCTTATACTGAGTGTGGCACAAATATCCATGCCCGAGGAGGGATTCGAACCCCCGACCCTAGTGGCCGTGCTGACTGTGACTGACGCGCCGCAGAACGCTCGACCACCGCGGCCTGCGTGAATGTTGTTCGAAAGTGATTAAAACACAAGGTATTACTGTTACCAGTCACCCGCTCGGTTACCGTGTGGTCTAACGTACCGCTTTCCGAGACGGGATGGCGTACCGGCCCGGTTCGAATCCGCCCGGCGGATTAACGAAAACAGTCGGAGTGCCGGCCAGCCTGGATGTGGTTTTTAGACGGTTTTCCACATCCCCCTAGGTGAATACCGGACTGGTCCCCAAGTCGGCATTAAAGTAAAGGAAGAAGAAATAAAAACATTGCGGTTTGCCGAAGACATAGTAATTCTGTCAGAGACCGCAAAAGATCTGGATGAGCAATTGAATGGGATGGACAGTGTCTTGAAAGGAAGATATAAGATGAGTATTAACAAGAGTAAAACGAAGGTAATAGAATGCAATGTCAGAAAATTAGGCGATGCTGAAGGAATTAGATAGGTAATGAGACAATAAAATTGGTAGCTGAATTTTGTTATTTGGGTGCCAAGATAACTTCTGATGGCCGAAGTAAAGAAGATATAAAATGTAGAATGGCTATGGAAAGAAAAGCGTTTCTAAAGAAGCGAAACTTGTTAACATCAAATATTAATTTAAATGTTAGCAAGTCCTTACCGAAAGCATTTGTCTGGAATGTAGCATTGTATGGGAGTGAAACATGGACGATAAGGAGTTCAGTTAAAAATATGATAGAAGCGTTTGAAATGAGGTGCTACAGACGAATGATGAAAATTAGATGGGTAGATCACGTAACTAATGAGGAGGTGCTTAACCGAATCGAGGAGAAAAGGAGAAGGGATAGATTCGTTGGACACATTCTGAGACATCAAGGAATTGTCAACTTAGCAATAGAAGGAAGCGTGTGGGGTAAAAATGGTAGATGGAGACCGAGGGAAGAATATAGTAAGCAGATTCAAAAGGATGTAGGTTGCCGAACGTATTCTCAGATGAAGAGACTTGCACAGGACAGGGTAGCGTGGAGAGCTGCATCAAACCAGTCTGTGGACTGAAGACCACAACAACAACCACCCCAAGTCCCGCCTCAGTTACACAACTCGCCAACATTTCATTACACACATATAACACTATACCCAGACATTTGGGGTACATATTTGCCGGTCGCGGTGGTCGAGGTGACTGAGGCGCTCCAGTCACGGTCAGCACGGCCACTACGGTCGGGGGTTCGAATGCCCTCTCGGGCATGGATATTTGTGCCGTCTTTAGTCTTAGCTAGTTCATAAGTAGTTTGTGACCCCGTAGTTAAGTCCCATAAGTTTTACAAACATTTGAACATTTTTTTTTTTGTACACATTTCTTCATAGGGGACAAGGGGTGGTGAAAGGAAGGGCATTCGGCCAAACTGTAAATATTAACGCATGACAATTCCGCGTTTAACACAGTGCCGACCCTACTTGTGTGGGAAAGGGCCAAAGAGAGACAGACAGACATTACGTTACCAGTCACTTTGTTTATTGTACCCACAACACGTTTCGGGGGTTTAAACCTCCATCATGAGGTGGAATAACATTATGTTTCGTACATGCAGGTTAGGTTGACCGGTTGCACTGTGTACAAAGGAAAATACAAAACAGTACATCAGAATGTGCGTGTACAATTGTTCAATGACATTTTAATTGTTACATTTAACTTCATTGAACGATTGTACAAAGTCACATTCTGATGTCATGTTTTGTATTTTATCATGTAGACAATGCAACAGGTCAACTTAAGCTACAAGTACACAGCGTAGTATTATTCCAACTTATGCTGGGGTTTAAACCCTTGAAAAGCGTTGTGGGTGCGAGAAACTCACTGGTAACGTAATGCCTTGTGTTTTAATCACTTTCAGTTTTGCTCCACAGACTGGCGGTTACAGCGGCTCACGGCGTGTTTTCCGGGGAGCGAGGCGGCTGGGCCGTGCGGGTTGTTCTGGGCTGGTCGCGCGCGTGCGAACTTTGGCCGCGTCGTCGGGATCTCTGGAGCCGTGATTTGGAGTGCTGATAGTTGGAATAACAGGCTTGCTTGAAAGGGACAGGAGGGGGGCCAATCTTGGTTGAAAGTGCGACACTAGACGGTCCTTCGTCCTCGTAACGCTTTCTCGACTTCTCTAGAGCAGAAAAAATTATTGACAACAATATCTCGGAGACAGCGATCTTTATTACTAGCTAATATCACGCAAACATCGCGTTATTTA